>OY776112.1:411097604-412366326 GCA_963675035.1 Allygus modestus
TTTAATTTAAATCGCTCTATTCGTGTATGCCATTTAATCAGTATGAAAGATTATATTATATTTAACACTCTTATTTTATTTAATATTATTTTAGGTAATAAATATTGGATTTACATGTTGAAAACGATATATACATTTTATGGATTTTATTTGAAATATAAATATGTTACCTATTCGTAGTATACTTATGTAGTATTTAAAAACAGAATTAAATATTTAATTAGTGGCTTTTAGTTTGATTGCCTTATTTTATTCTTTAATAGCAGTAAAATAAAGTAAAAGTTAGAATTATATAGACGGGATCTTTTGAATGTTTTCCGTATAAACCTATATTATGTATTAAAACAACTGTATATTATAGATTCAAACTTGTTTACATATAACTCTTAATTGCGACAATGCTAGAAACTCAGATTGAGGTGGAAATCAATATGAACAACATATTGAATTATGCAGTCAAATGGTAAAATGATATTTGTTAACAACGATAAATCGAACTCCTTATACATTATTTGTACACTATTACAACGTACAACGAAGCCATGCAGTAATGTAATATTTTGCTTTTGAAAAGTTGACGTAACAAGTTAGCACTATTAAGGTATGTTATCGAAAAACATAGCTCGATTCTTTATAACCTTGTGCGTCTATACACTTATAACTTGCCCAATTTTTTCAAAGTTGGACTTTTCTGTTCGACTGTACCTCATATCTATAACTTTTCTTCTTTTACCGTGCCGTTTTTTCCTGTTATCCTTAAGCTCCATATTTACAATATTATGATATAATTATTTTATAACGTATAACAGTCTTACCATGGATAAATTTGATATAAATAAGCTTAATTGCTACGGCAAAGAGTAGGGATTTCATATTGCCAATGGTGTATTGTTTTATATACGAAAAAAGAAAAACTGAAACAATAAAATAGATGTAAATAGAGAATGATGTGATAATGTTATGTTACTAAGAGATACAAGGTACAAGATAGTCATGATAAATATTATATAGAAATCACTTAGTTGCTAAAGAAATCCAGGTGGTCTAAAATAACAAAATAGTATATGCCCCCTAAATTTTCAAATAACACTATACTTTTGTAGTCATGCAGTTGCAATTATTTTATATGCAAAAATTTATATAAATCATTTAACGTTGGTTTTTAAGTGTAAGCTATTACTAAACTAATTTGATAAAACCAATGTAGAAAAATAAAATAAAAATTAATAATACTCGCTTCTTGGAGCAATACAGAGTAATTGTACGACCAAGAACGTCTGTGAAAGGAAGAGGCTAATGGAACTGATTCGTGTTAAAACCACCTGTCACAAACCACTGCCGACACTCTCAGTCGCAGCTCTAACCTCACTTGGCAACAGGCGCCGGAGTGCTTAAGTGTTTATAGTACAGGTAATGAACTAATTATTTTTTGTTAGAGATGTGTTTAGTTATTAAAATAAATATACCAGATGTAATATAAGACATTAAAGCGTCTAAAAGTTTATGATCAACGTGACTACAAAGCATTAATTGATTTTACTTTGAAATATAGTTACTGAATTTATTCAATAAATGAATTATAAGCATTGGACATTATCATAAAATCATTCTATTTTTATCCGGCCTTAAAGCAAATTATTCGACCTAAAAACAAAACGAAACTTTGATGAACGAAACATTATCAAGCTGACCTGTAAATCTAAAATGTACGTGGTACTATGTTTTACTGCGATGTATGTTGTTACTATATATATACACCAAACTAAATAATAAAAATGAGAGTGTTTAACTAGTTTTTAATGAATATTGTTTTCAAATGAAAGAAACTCTAACGTTGAAATTAAATTGTCACTTTACCATAGGAAATCCAAAAGTCGTTGTAAAAAGAGGTTAATTTGTAACAACAGCAATACATCACAGTACTAGATCACTTAAAGAAACCTATGAGTTTTTACAATCGTGTTAATTTAAATAATAGCTTTGTTTAGATGATTTTCTTGCTTATATAAAAACATCCTGCTCATTTAAAGAAACCTTTGAGTTTTTGCAATCATCTAAATTTAAATAATAGCTTTATTTAGATGATTTTCTTGCTTATATCAAAACATCCTGCTCATTTAAAGAAACCTTTGAGTTTTTGAAATCATGTTAATTTAAATAATAGCTTTGTTTAGATGTTTTTCTTGCTTATATAAAAACATCATGCTCATTTAAAGAAACCTTTGAGTTTTTGCAATCATCTTAATTTAAATAATAGCTTTGTTTAGATGATTTTCTTGCTTATATCAAAACATCCTGCTCATGCTGATACATGTATAACTACTAAAATTGCACACAAAATTAAAAAAAGTTAGTAAAATTAATCATTTTAAAGTGTTTATACAATTAATAACACTAGGAGTACGCTCTTATATCGCGTATAAGGATTGAGTGATCGCGTAAAATACCAAAAAAATGTTTCAATTGACAATATACCTCATGGGCCCTCCATTATAACTGCAGCTTGACAATGACACACAAATCCAGAACATGACAAAAATGAGGCCTGAAATCTGTCAATCAGTCAGACAAAGTGCATATGAAGTAGTTACTCACCCCTCAGTCTCACTGAGGGCTGTATCATCTAGGCCCTCATTATAATATTAGCTGAAGATTTTGATAAAATATAATATGTTGGCGGCAATAAAGGTCCCCAATCAGTGAGATCACGTGGTTTAAAAGTAGTTATTTACACTTTGGTTCCACTGGAGGACCCATCAGGATATTTATTTTATTGTAGCTTAATATTGCTGTAAAAATCTATAAGTATAAGTACAGAACTTTATGAACAATACGTTTTAAAATTAGTCAATTGGTTTTGAATGCCAAAATATTTTAAACTCTAATCCAGAGGTTTTAATGTAACACATTAACCTTACTGGGGGGAGGGGGGCTGTGCCCCCCAGGCCTCCCATTGTTATTGTAGCTTGATACGGTTGTTCAAATACATAGGCAACCTATAAATGCAGAACTTAAAAAACAATAAGGCTTAAATCATTCCATTTTTTTTTTAAGAAGAATAAATTGCCTCATTTAAAAAAGAAAAGAAAAGTAGTATCTTATGTTAAATATAATCTAGGAAGAAATTAAAACTCTTTGACCCACTTCTTAGAATCCACGAGTCATTGTGTCAAGGTCCAAGATTTTGTATACACCTTAATATATAAATACCCCCGTAGCAGCAAACCTGCGTACTCAGCAAATTTCCAATGCATAAATATGCATATATATGTATCTTAATGCCACATATCAAGTTTCATCAATATACTTTCATAAATAAACAATGTATGACATTTTAATTATTCTCCATAAGAATAACATGGCGGCTGAGTGTGCAGGTTTGCTGAAGCAAGGAACTCTAACAATGGGGTTTTACACAAATATCAATATAACTCAAGTAGGTAAATTGTTTTTTTTGTGCAAAAAATAATGAACCATAACCAGATGAAGCCATATACCAAATTTCATCAGTTTATGTTCATAAGTAAGCGAGATATACAATTTTTATTTTTCTCCATAAGAATAATATTAGACAACGTACTGTGTTTAGCACTTTCAATATCTCAGTAACCAATTGACGTAGAGCAATGATCAAAATACCAAATTGTCTGTTTTGTATGCTGAATTCAATGGTACAAATTATAATTTGATTTAAATAAAATGAGATGTGGAAACCCGAAAAAACCCATTTTTGGTGTACAAAACCCCCCGAAAACCCCCTTCGGATGGTGCGATTCATTTGGTTTTCGAACTCGTTCAAATAAATGCTGCTTTACACATTTGTACTAAATTTCATTAAGATCAGACCTTTTTTACGAGAGTTATCGTGCTTACGGCCACTTATATATATAAATTGGAACGAGTGGTGTTTTTGGCATCTGGGGACCTCAAAATGAAAAGTTATCATGGTCTCGGGCTTAAGGCTTACCATGAGACCTACGGTAATAGCTTCTTCCCTATAGGGGAAATTCGCTAAAAGAAAAATTGTATATCTCGCTTATTTATGAACATAAACTGACACAATTTGGTATATGGCTTCATCTGGTCGTGGTTTATTGTTGATTCCACAAAAAACAATTTTTCACCAATGGTTCCTGTAGCAGCAAACCTAAGTACTTGGTCCCCATGTTATTATTATGGAAAATAATTCAAATGTTATATATCGCTTATTTATGAATGTATATGGATGAAACTTGGTATGTGGCTTCGCTAAGATGAATTCTATCGATATTTGCATAAAAACCCATTATTTTGTGTACCTTGTTGCAGCAAATCTGCGTACTAATCCCCAATGTTATTTTTATGGAGAATAATTAATATATAACATTACACAACGTACTGTGTTTAGCACTTTCAATATCTCAGTAACCAATTGACGTAGGGCAATGATCAAAAGACCAAATAATGTGTTTTTTTAAGCTGAATCCAATGGTGAAAACTAAAATTTGTCTTTTAAAAAAATTAAATGTGCAAATTTCTAAAAACCCATTTTAGTGGTCCAAAACCCCCCAAAATACCCCTTCGGATAGATTGATGTGTCTGGTTTTCGAACTTAAGTCATAAAGTTTGCTTTAGACATGTATACCAAATTTCATCAAAATCGTACAATTCTTACGAGAGTTATCGTGCTCATTTGTCATTAATTCCTTTGTAATATATATATATATATATATACAGTAGAACCTCGCTAATTCGAATTTCAGGGGAAAGACAATATATTTTGAATCATGGGAAGTTTGAAATAAAGAGGGTTTGAATTATAGAGGTCATAATAAATAAAATTTAAATTATGGAGGTCCCTGTTTTAAGTATAGAGAGGTCAAAATAAAATTCAAACTATAGAGGTCCAAGTTTATTTTTTAAAAGCTAGACAGAATAGTGTAGTTCAAACACATCTCTTGTACAAAATACTCAACAGGCGTGTTTTTTGTCCTGAATTCGAATTACAGAGGCTAACGGTAACGCAGTTCGAATTGTAGAGGTTGACTTCGAATTTTGGAGGTAACAGTTCGAATTACGGCAACAAAATTTTAATTGTAGAGGCTCGAGTATATACAAATTCAAATTTTAGAGGCTGCATTAAGCGTAAAAATCACTTTGAATTATCTGTATATTATTTTTCAAATTTTAGAGGTTTTCTGAGGGGATCAGACAAACATTACTAATTATAGAGGTTTTTGAATTATCGATGTTCGAATTAGCGAGGTTCTAATGTAGTTTTGAACGAATGGCGTTTTTGGGGTCCGGGGACCTCAAAAGGAAAAGTTAACTTAGTCCCGGGTCTAGTTCTTACCATGCCGACTACGGTAATAGCTTCTACCCTATAGGGGAAATTCGCTAAAAACAAATTTGAAAATTTAAAAAATAAAATTGGTTTTATGGAGTTTCAAATCAAAACAAAAGAATCATAACAGCTGTTTATGATAAATAAGTGAACTGTCAAAGTATATAGTGAACTCGCTTTGCTCGCTGGGGGCTCCGCCCCCAGACCCCCGCTTGGGGTCGCTCCAGTTGTTATTATTGGTCAATGACCCTTCAAGTATTTTTTACATAGTATACTATTTAGATTCATTATGGTTAAATCCACTCTAGATGTTTTCATTGTTCAATAGTTCTATAATTTGTTTATACTCTACCATGTGAAAGTTGCTTTGACAGTTTACTGGATATTTGTTTACAGCTGTTACGATTTCTTTTGTTTTTATTTGAAACTCCATAAGCCCAATGTTAAAATATCCAATTTTCAAGATCAAAATTAGTGATTTTAAAATTTAAAATTGTATATTTTGGCAATTTTACCGGGGGTTTCAAGGTACTGTACAAGCTACCTGCTTGCTAAATATCACGTTTCTAGTTCGTCTGGAAATGGTCTAGAATTCTTATGTCTGGTGTGTTACACATGGGGCTGTATATATATTAGACAATTATTGTAGTTTAAGTATTAACATGTGATTACCTCAAAGCAGTGACTAAAATAAGCTAAAATCATAAAATGAAGATTACATTAGAATGGCAATGTCATATCCAAAATTAATCAAAGGGACATTGAGCTATAATAACAACTGCAGTGACCTTAAATATCTCCAGAAAAGAGACAAATGAGCTAAGAAAATCTACTCATAAGTTGCGGGATGTGATGAAATATTAAGTCATCTAAACAAACTGACAGACCTTCCCCGAGCAAAGCCCGGCCTTCGGGTACTACTTCAACAACAACAACATGAGTATTACTTTGAACATTAACTCACAGATTATAAACTGCTGTTATTTACTTTGTTTAGATTTTAAACTCTATAAACCCAAAGTTAATTTTTTTAACTTTTAAAATTAGTTTTTTCTAATTACCGTATTTGATTTGTCCTGGGGATGAGACCTGTCTAGAACATATTTTAAAGTAGTTTGATGTGTTTTCAGAGAAGTACAAGTATTAATGAAATAGGCTATGATTCAATGAAATGATCATTTTTCAAGTTTTTAATTTGTTTATAGGATTGATTATACTGGTAGCCTATTTAAATTATATACTTACTCATTTTACGTTAGTTATTTTTCCATTTAAAAACATGCTAGGGGGCCATACACATATATTACATAACACACTTAAGGGGTTGGAGGGGGTATGGCGTAGCGTTATGTAGGGGAGGGGTTATGTAACTCACACATATCAACCCTAAGAGCTGGCGCACTCCCACATCTATTGATAATGTTATAAAACTTTCACAATTAAAAGCTTATCTAATTGATATCTTAATCAAGGTTACAGTTAGTTAGTTCCGTCATACTATTTTACTAACAGTAAAACTAAAAACGAGTTCGCACGCAGCACGCTGAGGTGAGGGATGTGAATTTCCATATAAAACACTTTTAAAACTCAAAATCAGTGTAAACACAGACATTTATTTCAATTTTTATTGAAATCTGAAAATGTTGATTTTTTTGCCTGTTCTGATGCTCCTGGTTATATTTACCTGCAATGCTGGGAATACGATTTTGCACATTATAAGGTTAGGAGAGGATCCAGTCAGGCTTGAAAGTAGTGTGAGGTTGTTGGGGATGAGAAAAGTACACCAACAAATGAATAACAGGCTTTTCTAATGCAAAACCCCCTTAAGACAACGTACTGTGTTTAGTCGATACACATTTACTTTAATAACTCCGTAAATATTTATGCTAGAATGACGAGAGAGGGCTTAAAACTTTCGCCTCATTAATTCCCATATTTTTACATGCATTAAATTTACATCCGGGGCTTTTCTAACCCTTTCTGGGCCCAAAAACTCAAAATTCAAAAGATTAATCGCCAAAAAAGGGGTTTAGAGTTTTCCGATTGTTTTGCCCAATGAACTTGTCCAACTAATTATAGAAAGAAACGTCCCTACCAAATTTGAAGTAAATCGGACCAAAAATGTGACCGCTAGAGTGCAAACGTATATATATACATATATATAAATATAAAATTTTGAACGACCCCCCCAAAACGTGTTCAGGGGGTCACGTTAGGAACTTCTATGGTGGTCCCGGGCTTAAGTTTCACCGTGCGGGTCATGCTAATAGTTCACTTTCCATAGGAAATTCACTAATAAATACATAGCATATTTTGAGTAAGTTTGCTTTAAACCTATGTTTTTTGTTGTTTTAGAGCGTAAAATCATGACTTGATACAGTACTGTGCAGTGCTACCCACATCTTTAGTTTTCTAAGTTGTTTTGTGTAAGCCACAAAACAAATCACTGCCTGTGGCAATGGTTTTTTATTAAAATGGAAACTACAGCAAGGCTATCATTGACAATTCAAATTCAAGATCTTTTAAGAGGCGGTACCAGTTAATCCATGTATATTCCTAAACCCATAAGAGCAATGATTCTTTCAAGTTCCATCCAGCCTCAATGGGTGGTCGGATGTTGTTGATTTATAGCTTTTTTCAGGAGGAAAAAAATAACAAAGCGATTTCAGTGAGCAAAGTTTCAAATTTATTTTTTATTTATATTTTTCTATCGAATTTTAAAATGCAAATCGAAAATGTTGTCACTGAAATTGCTAGATAACCACCAGCACATCATTTTTTCTAAATTTTAAAAATATATATTCACAAATAACACAGGACGGATGTTGAAAGTATTGGCCTTATGGGGGAAGCAGTTAGAAATGCAAAAAGATTTGAGACTTTTCCATTCTAAAAACGCCACATGCATGACCCAGAGGGGAGCGCAGAATTGGACACGTCAGGAAGTGTTGCAGCGACGACTCCAAGCAGTCCTAAAGATTTGGTGGAGTGGTACATTCATGGAGTTCATACCCCTGCCGCCACCATTACTGTACTATTAGACCACGCCCTTTGACTAAGGTTGCTCCCTCCCCATCAGTGATGCCAACAGACATATAAGAAAATTGTCGTATACTCATAAAATATGACCATTTTAAACCATAACCTTGCCATTCTTTGGACGCTTTGAACATAATTTTACGTTCTTACGTAACTAATTAAGTAATTCAAAGAGTACATTTAAATTTTTTTCATGACCTTGTTAACTGAAAAGCATTGATTGAATAAAAGTTGAACATAACTTATTGAATTATAAATGAAAAGTAAACAATAACAGTTTTATGCAGGACTAAAAACTTATGTAGCGCGCTGCGGCGGTTGGGTTACATTAGGTTACTCTAATTTTACGTCCATAACACATAATTTATAAGGGACCCATAATTTTAAACTGTATGCTGGAAGTTAGCGGACCTGCTGTTAATATGTGCAGAGTGAGAACAACCCCCCCCCCCTCAGCTGCAGGGTGGGGGGCTGTGACAATTCTCCTGCCAAACATTTCTACTGCGCGTAGTCGTCGCTGCGACAGTTTTTGACTGAGGACTTTCCATTGTCTCACCTAGAGCATGACTTCCATTGTATTACATGTAGCTAGTTGCATTAGTGATAGCACCTAGTTAATTACACTTGAAAACAGGAATGAAGTCCAGCGAGAAATGTAGGCCTAAATGAAAAATCTACTTACAGGCTTAAAGTGCTCAACTGAATTGTTTTTATGTGAGATTTAATATTTAAGAATACATTTTTAACAAATTTGGTGTGCAATACAGTCACATATCACGATAGGCTATGGCAATATGATGTGTATCGCGTCACCTTATACTGTATCATTTTAGGTGCACCGTATAATTTGAATTTAACTTATTTCCTCATATAAGGGACTTAAAAGACCCTTTATTTGAAGCGGCAAAGATAGCCTGGCTATAGTTTTCATTATAAAAAAGCCTGAATTACTTTTTTTCAAAACTTTGTAAAACAAACTTTTTTTGATTAAAAGTCCAGCAAACTGTTTGCTGTGTGTGTGTGTGTCCGTGAGCACGATAACTCTCGTAAAAAAGATCCGATTTTGATGAAATTTGGTTTCAACGTGTAAAGCAACATTTATGACTATAATATCGAAAACCAGCCAGATCGCTCCATTGGAAGGGGTATTTTATGGGGGTTTTGTACCCCCAAAAATGTGTTTTTTGAATTGTTTACATATAATTTTCTAAATCGTCAAATTTTAGTTTTTCCCATTGGATTCAGCTTAAAAAATACACAATTTAGTATTTTGATCATTTCTCTACGTCAATTGGTTACCGATAGATTGAAAGTGCTAAACACAGTACGTCGTCTAATGTTATTATTATGGAGGAAAAGAAAATTGTTATATCTCGCTTATTTGTGAACGTATACTGACGAAACTTGGTATACAGCTTCATCTCGTTGGGGTCTATTGATATTTGCTAAAAAAAAAATATTTTTTGCCAACGGCTCCCCTAGCAGCAAACCTGCGTACTCAGCCCCCATGTTATTCTTATGGAGAACAATTAAATGCTCTGTCTCCCTTAATTATTAACATAAATGAATAAAAACTGGTATACGACTTCTCCTAGGTGAGTTATATTGATATTAGCATAAAAACCCATTTTTTGTATTCCTTTTTGCAGCACACCCGCGTACTCAGCCCCAATGTTATTCTTATGGAGTATAATTAAAATTGGATATATCGCTTATTTGTGAATATATTGTTATGAAACTTGGTAAGTGGCTTTATGTAGTATTAGGACACTTATATCTCCATTGAAAATTCGCTGAGTATGCAGGTTTGCTGCGACGTGGGTATTTAGTATGTAGTTCTAAAAATCATGGCAACCCTATCACATGCCAAACATATTACAAGCCATCTTGTAAAACTGCGTGTTTCGATCTGTAAAAATGGTGTGATCCTTTGAAATAAATAAATCCCAATCATATAATACCCCCGTAGCAGCAAACCTGCGTACTCAGCGAATTTCCAATGTAGATATATGTATATTAATGCCACATAAAGCCACATACCAAGTTTCATCAATATACATTAATAAATAAACGATTTATGACATTTTAATTATTCTCCATAAGAATAACATGGCGGCTGAGTATGTAGGTTTGCTGAAGCAAGGAGCACAAAAAATGGGGTTTAATACAAATATCAATATAGCTCATGTAGGTAAAGCCATATACCAAATTTCATTAATATATTTTCATAATGAAGGGAGATAACACGTTACATATTCTCCATAAGAATAACATGGGGCTGAGTACGCAGGTTTGCTGCTACGGGAGCCATTGGTAAAAAATTGTTTTTTTGAGCAATCATCAATGGTCCACAACCAGATGAAATCGTATACCAAGTTTCGTCAGTATACGTTCATAAATAAGCGAGATATAAAATTTTTATTTTCCTCCATAAGAATAACATTAGACAACATACTGTGTTTAGCACTTTCAATATCTCGGTAACCAATTGACGTAGAGGAATGTTCAAAATACCAAATTGTGTGGTTTTTTAAGCTGAATCCAATGGTAAAAACTAAAATTTGACTATTTCCAAAATTATATGTAAAAAATTCGAAAAACCCATTTTTGGGGTACAAAACCCCCCCAAAATACCCCTTCGGATAGAGCGATCTGGCTGGTTTTCGAACTTAAAAGTCATAAATGTTGCTTTACACGTTTATACAAAATTTCATCAAAATCGGATATTTTTTACGTGAGTTATCGTGCTCACGGACACATATATATATATGTACAGTTTCAAACGAATGGTGTTTTTGGGGTCTGGGGACCTCAAAACGAAAAGTTATCATGGTCCCGGGCCTAGGTCTTACCATGCTGACTACGGTAATAGCTTCTTCCCTATAGGGGAAATTCGCTAAAATTAAATTAGGTATTTCCCCCTCCGTTAACTTGTGTTCAAAATATTAACCTCTTTTTAGCGAATTTCCCCAATAGGGAAGAAGCTATTACCGTAGTCGGCATGGTAAGACCTAGGTCCGGGACCATGATAACATGATAACACAACGTTTCAACAGTGATGCGATACCACTTCAGCCATATCGTGAAATGTGACCATATTGCACATCACTACTCCATATTCTTCTCAAGTGGCACACCTATTTGTTAAAAATGTCATCAGCATATAGGCCTATACATACTATACACCTAAAATCAGTTCAGTTAAGCCTGTAATCAGTGTTTATACTCTATTTTCATTTAATTTAGATTATAAGTGCATTAATAACAACTATCAAAAGAATATTTGTATCATTTCCGTTAATTAACCAGCACAACCTTTTTGGCTTTCCATTTATTTGCTACTGTTCACAACATATTTCTTATTACCAAAGAAAACACCAAACAATTTGTAATAGCCTGTGTCTATTTAGTTATTTTGAAGTTTTAAAAACAATTGGTACTTTGGTATTATACGGATGCCACTATTTTTGGGGGTTAATTTTTACCGGATACAAAGGATAACTACATAATTCGAAAAACGTACTTTTATTGACTTACTGTAAAAATGTTACATCATTCTGATGAGCGGTCTTTGTGTTGTGCCTCCCAAAAGCCAGCGATGTCCGCTAGGATCGTGTTGAATGCGTCGCCGCCGCTAGCAGCCACACCCGATCGCCACATGTACTCCGCAAAATATACAGCGCGCTGCGGCAGTTATGTTAGGATGGGTTATCATAAAAATACGTACGGTTTCCTCTTCATTTCGAGGTAAATCCCACACCAAAAGAACGTCACTCATTATGAAAACAAATGTAACGTAGTGCACGGCAATAAATCACTCATGACACTGACCCAGATACAGGCGGTGACAGCTGATGCGCGCGCTCCGGTCAACGACCTGACCTTGGCCTATTTGGAGGGGGTTTGGCGGCCGGAAGTATGACTCATCAGGTATCATTCGATTTGTAACGAAACAAGGAAAGTCCTACAATCATTTTTATGATAACCCATCCTAACATAACTGCCGCAGCGCGCTGTATAAGGGTGGCATCCGTATAATACCAAAGTACCAAACAATTTACAGGTATGGTTGGTTGGGGGTGCTTAGACTTACGTTAAATATCTTACCTAACTCAACGTTACTTAACGTAATAAACACACGTCAAACCCACCATCCACGTACCAGAATTTATTTTTTTTGCCTTTTAGGCCTACCCCCAATTAGGTAAGGTTTGGATGTGCTATCAGAACTAAATATGAGTATTCCGGTCAGGCATTTGTTACTTAATTCATAAAAACCCCATTAATTCGGTTTACATTAATTAAGTTTGGTTACCGTACGTTTATGTTTAGGTATTGAATGGGGCCTATACACTAAAAAAAACCTTCCTAGCCTAGGCTACGTTAATTTTATTCGTAAGCGGTACCTAGGCCTATAAATATAAGCTAGGCCTATCATAACATTCCCACTGTATAGACTACCAAGACAGACTTATGGTTAGAATAAACTTACAGCAAGGCTAAAATTTAAATAGTATGATGATTGACCAACTTGTGATGTTTGAGAAACTACAGTATCATTGGCCTACCTAAATTAGTCAAAGGATACTGTCTGTTTTGGCGATTAAAACTTTGTAGACAGTATTTAAAGTTTATTAATAACATAAAAAGTTTGTTTTTAGTCACACCTTGTGCTATAATCATCCATGTTATGGCTACGACTGTAAGCTAATATACAAAACCTGAGTATTATTCGAACACAAAACTATCTACAAAAGAACACAGAGAAAACCTCCAAAATGTATGTTTGTGTTTAGTACTGATGTATAATGTTGGCATTCTCGCCGAAAACACTTTTAATCGTATTAAATCCAACTTGAACCAAAGTGCTTCACATAGGTTATGTGTATGGAACTCGCAAGGAAATAAGATTTACATTTGATTATTGCTACGGTATAACATTAATGAAATTATTATTGAACTCAAAAGAATGACACGTTTTGAATTTCTAACAGAAAGGTGTCTAGGTAGGTAGAACCACTTCTTTAAGTTTTAGAACAAATTAAATAAATAAACCGCTCTGACCTGAACACAAACTTCAATCAACAAAATTACAGCAGCTGAGCTGATGTATTTTGACAGTTCAAACTTCAAACAACACGGTAATACAAAGCTCAAAATATGTACTGAAATAATGTTTAATGAAAAAAACTGATAATTATTAAAATGTAATAATAATTCGCCAATTATAGTTTATTTAAAGCATTAAACCGTAAAAACGTTATCCTAAAAATTTCATGACAATCCATCAAACTGTTAAAATGTAGATAGCGTCACACTACTTCGAATTCCAAACTGAGTATAAGGATTTTGTTTCACTCAATCCAATTAAATGTAAGTTAAACAAAAGTCAAAGCCTATTTTTGATTTAAAATTTGTATCACTTAACCCTTGTTTCTGAAAAACAAATGTGATTTCCAAACTCTAGAGGTAAATTTACATGAGGTTAGTTCAATGAAAATGATCATTTTCAATCGAAAAGTAGGCCTAGGATGAACTTGTGCTAAAAGGCACAATTATCCAGAGACTAAGTTTTACCTTACCGAACAATTTTATAAAAATGTTTATTTTGGATAAAAATGAAGAAATCTAGTCAAAAATTGGATTAAAACAGTGGTGTATGGGCATCATAAACTATGCCTAGAAAATTAAAGTCGATAGGCATACCTTACCTTAATATTAACCTCCAAAAAGGACCAAACTTATTGAGTTTGCCTTATTGCCTTATTGAGTTTGAATAAACAAGTTCTGGTAATGCAATTATCATTTTGTAGGAAAATAAATTTAGATTAAACTTCAGTTTTCAATCTGACAAAAAGGAAATAGGCTAGTCCCAGAAAATGGTGAAAATTAATGTGCCACATAAGTTTTAATAACATAAAAAGTTGCATTGGTGATAGCCGCCAAATAAAAAACCAAAACATTAATTTTATTTGGTAACTTACCGTAAGTTTTATAAGCGAGATAATAATGTTTTTAACAGATTAAGACTTTCTACTGTTAATGAGTGGAAATTATAATGTAAATAATTACATATATTAGCGTATAATCACTTTAATAATCTTCTTGTTGACATCTTTACTTTCGGTTAAAATTCTGTCGTCTGGACTGAAGTCTGGAACGACTGTCTCGCCGCAGTAATGCACCTGCCTGCATTTCTTTACATAGAGTACGGTACCAATAAAGTTATTTATTATAATAGTATTTAAAATAATAATGCATCTTTTAATTAGTATAAAATAAAATATACATACAAATTTTAAAAGCTAATAAAATTAAAACTTAGTTTTTGTGTTTCAAGTTACGAAAAGAAGTTTTTCCTAGTCAACATGAACATGAATAACTACAGTTCTGTAGTGAATCTATGGCAATGTGACTTACGTTACTCTATAGTTGAAACATAGACGTTGGCTAAATATCAACGATTCAAGTACCACTAAAATGGCTCCCAATGTTAATCTTATGGGATAAAAAATAGATTTGTTTTAAAGATAATTTTATTATCACTTAACCAAATATTCCCAATAACGAACTTGACCGAGATTTCGTACTATAGAATCTATCTCTAAAGTTTGAAGTGGATCTGTAGAGGCGTTTTTGAGTTATTTATGTCACAGACACGCCAGTTCGAGTTGATTCTCTTACCACTGTAAGCAGTAAAAGTATGTATAAGGATTTCGTTTCACTCAATCCAATTAGGGATTTTTTTTCAAAATATCTATCATAATATTACCCATAATTACAAACGCCCAGTTAATTATTACAAGCAAAGAATAATCTGCTATTAAAGTAGTTTTAATTGTGTTGTATTTAATTTTTAGATAAGGGTAGATAGGTTTTATGAAGTGGGGTATCCTGCTGAGTTGCTGGTTACTCGTTTTATAACATCACAAATTAAAGTGTTATTTCCTCATTGTGTCTAAATTAGTTTCTACAAAAATACCAGCGCAACGTCTTGAAATGCTAGTCATGCATCATTGTATCCACTTAGGGATAGTTGGGTCTTAGATTACCATAGTTGGGTCTTATATTACAATAGTTGGGTCTTAGATTACCATAGTTGGGTCTTATAATACCATAGTTGGGTCTTAGATTACCATGGTTGGGTCTTGGATTACCATAGTTGGGTCTTAGACTAAAATAATTGGGTCTTAGATTACTATAGTTGGGTCTAGTGAAGCTTGATATTTTTAACAGGTTTTTTGATGTGGGTAGTTATATAAGTAGTGTAATAAATGGTACAAACGGACAAACCATACACAATATGATTAGAGATTAAATTACTAGTAGGTATAACAATACATCCTACAATTTAGTAGTAAGAGGGCAAGCTTCCACATGCAATTGACTGACAGATGGGTTACCAGCCTAAAAGAGAGTTTTACTTCAGTTAGTTAGAGTTTCACATTGTAATAAATACTATCAACATATTTTACTATTATATGGTAAATCGTATATTATTTAAATGAATATTTTGCAATATTTGAGTTCAACCTTAACACTAAGTGTGTGATTTAACACTTTTACTTAATGGTAAGGTATAATTTCATACTTTAGATATATTTCACTGATTTACGATGACCAAGAAGGTAACCCAACAATAATCTTTGTTGCTCTAAGTTTTCACTTTTTTGCAGTATTATGATCTTGGTTCCAATATATCAAAGAGTATTTGTGAGAGAACTGAAACTAAAGCATAAGGAAGAATGAAGACAAAATAAATTATGAAAGCAGTCCGTATTGGACTGAACGTTAAGTCATGAATTTATTGTCATGTGTCAGAGATATGCGTTCATATATTCACTGCAGGATCACATAATACTATATTTCTCTTCTTCCAAGCTAAATCTGAATATATATTCTTGGGGATAAGGTACGTTGTCTTACTTTCAATGTTATATTTGTGTAAACAATATTCAAAAATTCTTGTAATATTAAAATGGGAGTTGTAAAAAGGCATCTAATAGATTATATTGTAAATTTGTATCTTTCTTTATATACCCTATCTCAAAAGTATATCAACAATTTAATATCATTTATGTGACATGAACCTGTTATTAAAACCATTTTCAAGTTTTGTGTCCAGTGGACTAAATTTACCATGAAAACGAATCCATCACAAGATGTGACACTTTCATAAAGGAATATAATACATTTAAAAGATAACATGAATGACCCTACAGCTAAGTTAAATTTAAATAAAGAACCTATAATACTATTTAAAACCCTCTATCACATTTCAATTTATCACATTTCCCAAGTTCTGTATCAAAGTGATATGTTTTTATCACTATTATATTCTAAAGCACTACAGCATCACGATTGCGAAGTGTATGGAAAACAGTAAGAGGATATACTTATTTTACTAAAAGTAATATCTAAATATATCAACTAAATTTTTATACAATGAATCAAAACTTATGGATACCAGAAATCTGTTTATAGTACATACGTATATATTATTTTCGTATAAATCAAACTATGATTAAATATAAATGAGTGTTTTTTCCAGTACCTGAGCTCCGTGTTTTGGACGAAGAAAACACATTTCAATACATTTTCAATGTATTCGTTTTCGTTTTCGTTTTTATAAGATGTAATAATTATTTCGTTCAAAATAAAACTCCATAAGCCTAAAACAACATTTAATATTGAAATGAGATTCCCAGGAAGGTTGACCTTTCTTGGCGTTACGCATTAAGAGATTATTATTCGTGTGATTATTGTTGTTCGTGTATTATTGAGACGCAAATTCTTTACTTTCAGAGTTTAGTTTTAATGACATTTTTTCCTTTAGATGAGGTAACAATATCCAGGTCCTACTTTTGGGCAATACTCACCTTGTTATTCTGCTGGTGCAGAGACTGATTAAGTCCAATTTTAGTTGACTTACTCAACTTCTTCAAAAGTGTTTTTTTGTTGTAACAAACACACATATATACAGTCTCTCGAACTCCCAATATTTTGCGGAACCACAAAAAAAGATACACGAGCGGCAAGCTAGGGAAAATCCTCTTGAAGACGTGGAACGTTTTTGTGGTTGCGCAAGATATCGGGAGTGCAAGAGAATGTATGTGTATTTCGTCCGTGTATGTGTGTGTTTGTTTCGAGAGAATTTGACGAATTTGAGTAATTCAACTGAAATTGAACTTAATCAGTCTCTGCACGAGCAGAATAACAAGGTTAGTGTTGCCCAAAAGTAGGACCTGGATTTCAGGTTATAATCAGAATGATTCCATGGGGTTCTCAGATCCGTTTTTCACACACATTGTTCGTATGATTGATATATTTATATAATTATTTTATTACATCAGTAAGGCCTTATTATTAAGATTAAAGCAGCAATTATTATGATGAATTTTATGACAAATATAAATGCTATTTTATATGATAACAACTGTTAAAGTTGATTACCTAACCATTTGCTTTCACTGAAAATATAATTGTATATGTTTTAAAATTATTAAAATCATATAAAAAAGAAGAGAAACTAGTGTGGAGACTGATGATGTGGGGGCACTTAAGTATAGAGCGATTGCTATTGGAACAGAGTTTGCGCATGCGCGCAGTTTGAGTTAAATGAAACTGAGTTATAGCATATAATTACCCAGGGCCCTTGAGTTTTAGAAACATTAAACCAATTTCCTGATGATTTCATGTGTTTAATATTCCAAGAACACTGTTACAAACAATAAAAGTGTTCATATTCTTTAATAATTTGGATCGTTATTATTATATAATGCTCATACCGGAACTGTAACCTAGTTTTAGAAAAATAATGTAGTAGACAAGATTTTCTTCTTTGAACTACTTGATTTTACCTTGTAAAATATATTTGTCTTTCTTATTAATCGAAACAGTTCATGACGTTTCAAAGTTTTGTTAAATGTTATAGTATTCTTTGTTGATAGAATCTAAACATTTTAGATTAAAAAATATGCATCATATTTACAAAAGAACCAAGACTATGAATGATATGGCAAAAATACAAAGATAGGAAGAACATTAATCACCTTCTTTTGTGTGAAAGAAAACAGAGAGAGGATTGCTTCTCGGTGAGGAATAAAAGGGCTAAAATGTTTGGTTAAATAAATTTTAGTACAGAAAAAAATCTAATAAACAAAGAATGTTATCTTGTTATTACTTACAATTATAAATATGATAATCTGCAGATGCAATCTACTTTCAACTAGCGAGTATATTAATGCCTTATTAACTAATGAACTGCCTGATTTGTTATTAAAAACCCCTATTTTTAAGTTTATCACGCGCAATAATTTATTAATCTAAACAAATTACGTTACTGAATGTCATTTCAACTAACTTTACTTAACAAATTTGACTTATATGAAAATAAACATCATCCAATAAGTAAAAGTCGAAGTAGGTTTTACGTTATAGCAAAACTTTTTCTAATGCAAATACAAAATTGTAAAACCATTTTCGATTGTCCAAACTAGCATTGCATTTCAATGATGTTTTAATGCATACATTACAACTATCGCTATTTTAATGCTTAATTACATTATTATTTTATTCCAATTAAAACTACACTCTGTGTAAATAATGAAAACAACAGGGTAAATAAACTACGTCTCACAACGCTAAAAACCTTTGTACGTAACTACACTACGTTTGTAGTGTTCGAGATGTAGTTTATTTCACTTGGTTAATATGAACAACGAGTACCATGCTAGTAAACAATTAATCAGTAAAAACAAATGCAAATTTTATATTTCCTAGAACTGGTTTTCCTCACACACTCTTTAGGTCAAACAGATTTTAAGGGTGTTCAGAGCCACTTTCCATGTCTCACACGTTAACTCTTGTCATGTACAAAAGCTGGCAATACTATCTCCCTACAACACTGCTTTATTATACTCTTTACTCAGGAATCCCTATTATTTTACCAATCTATCAAGGTTTCATTTATCTGCTTCTGATGAAATTTCTTGCAATTCCACTGAATGAGTAATTGAATGCAGCTGTAACATTATAGACTCATATTAACTCCTTACTTTACTATCGGTCTACTCAAGTAATGTTAACTCAGTTTTGTAATTAATGCTCTGGATTAAATAAGTCTAAGGTTTAAGTTATTGTTTGGTTTTTAGGCATTCAAATATATCTGGAACACGTCAATCGAAATAAAATTGACTGTTATAGAGTGCAGATATATATTATCTGTTTACGATTAACAATTACAAAGAGACAGATGGATTTGGATTAGATTCAGAACAAAGACATGTCCTAAATTTGTTCGATCCAGTTAAATTCCAAAATATTTTAATACTCTACAGCATTGCATTAGGTTTACATATGTGTTTTCATTTATATTAAGGTTTAAATCATTATTTTTGTCCACCCAACAATTTTAAGTAATAATAGTAGATGTATTGGATAAAAATGCATACAGATTTTACAGGACAAATGATGATACAGAAATACCAGAAAGCTTACTAAAACATTGTTGTGCAACTTTGTCTAAAACGCATGACTAGTATTAGCATATACAAAAACATAATCAGGATTTGTTAGAAACAATATATTTTTGCTCGAAATGTTCGTTCATGCGGTAAAACAATTTGCTGCCTTGTCACTTCGCTGCCGCGCCCAACCTACATTACATGTTTTCTTTTTATTACTTTTTAATTGTTTTATGATATCAATAATCATATAGTAATGGATTTCATGTTGTAAGTAATCATTAATACCAATTTTAATAACCCTCAATGGACAAATATGTATTTTAAAATCCAAAACAAATTTTCCGACAACAAATTCCAGCTGGAAACCGTTTTAAACCAAGAAATATGTAGTTTACTTTATAATTCCGTGTTGAACCTTACTGATATACTTTATACATTATGACGTGTATTTATTATTAAAATTAATTCGTTAAAATATAACAAAGGGTTTTATTTAAATTTTTAAGTTATAAAAATAGTTATGCCATTTGGTTAAGAATTACGTTTTTAATACGGATTCCTTTTGTAATGGGTTTGCATGTAATGTACCGGAATTTTGTTCCTACTTATTAGCTGCCATATATCTTGCCATCCAGTACTATACGTTTTTAAGCAATTGCATGAAGCAGTAATACAAGTAATATTAAGAAAGGATAATGTAATCAACATTTGTGTTAACTAATTGACAAAACCTATAACACCCTGTAGTGTCTGTAGTGTTCATTTGTGTTGCACAGATTGATCATTTGATTGCAATTTAGTTGCAATTTAAAATTAATTATGACACACAATTTGAAATATGAAAAGTATATTAGTATCTCACTTTAATGAAAATATGGAGCTTAACTGTAGACTAAGGCAGACAAAGTACATGCATTTTTTTATTTTATTTTACTTGTATAAGCATTTTTTGCTAGTAGTAATGTTTGAAATAAAAATAAAATGGGTTTTTATTACATAATTATATATTAAGAACATGTGTTTTTGAAAAGTCCTCATTTTATCATACTCTAAGCTTAAGCCCATTTTTTGTACGGTTGTTTGATTTTAGCTTGACTATTATGTATAAAAGTATCATTTGGATAGAAGTATCAAATATAATACTTCAATAAATCCTTATAATTTAATTAAGTTTACAATATTTATTTTATGTTTTAGCATAAACACATAGCAAAAACATAGTACAACAACGATCTTTAATTCAAGGCTATACAATAAAATCATGTGAACTTTTCTGAAAGGCAGTGTCGGACTATTTTAATCCGATTGCTTTGACAGCGACGTATTGAATCCTTCGACATTTTGATATATGCCCGTCGGGTCGCGGAGTTCGATGCTTAATTTTATTGTAGTCATTTTATTTACTAAAAACCTTTTCGCAGCTTTTCCTAAATAACATGCAATTTAAAGTAATAAAATGTAGACTAAATGTCCATAGCAATTTTCATTGCAGTATTTTCCGAAGAAACGGTTGTCCAATTGTCATTCACATTGAAGTTAAATAAATAAATTATCATTTCTTATTTTACTGCCTATAATTTTAAAATATTTGTACCAAACCAAAACAAGTGTTCAATTAAGAAGCTAATCCAACAATGTTTTCTATATATTTTACATTGAAACTTTAAAAAGTACTAAGACCACGGTTGTTAAGGGCCTAGGTACATAACAGCCGCACCTGTTACCTATCGTTCTTAATTACCTATGTCTTTAACAACAGAGGAATATTTATCCAAAGCTAACCTATCAGTGAAGTGGGGAAAACAGTTACGAATCTACCAGTACATTAGTTAAAAAATACCGCATCATTAATATTGACAGTGAACCCAATCTATGTGAGACTCATCACACACACACAGCACAAAAGTGTAATTGTCATACTACAACCAAGATATAAACCAAGATATGGAAAGTATTATAAAATAAACTTAAATATTACATATTCACAGCGTATTAGTGAAAATCTCTTATGTTTTTTAAGTAATAGTTTGTTACCACTTAATGCCAATTTTTCTAATTTAATTTTGCCAAAAAATATTATTTATTCTATTAAAAAATAAGAAAATACGTAAACACTTAAATTTGATTCGTGTAAAATAATGAAAATATTAAACTCGAATATGAGACATAAAACCCAGAAGCTGTGCTCTTAATTTTATTGTTGTTTACAGTTGTGTTTAATTATTAATTGGTTGGATTTATTTTGTGTTTATAGTAAATGCTTGTATGAACAATTACTTATAGAATGATAGTAGTAGGAAAAAGTCAGGGCTATTAATTTGATTGGACCATCCATTCCGTTATGACGGAATCTACTTACATCCTATTCCGTATTTACGTCATCACCTATAATTATGATGACGTCATATCATACTTTTGCTGTTTTGGTTTTATTATATAGTCTTGTGCATAAGGCACCCAATACACACGTATATTTTTTATCCTGGGGTGTTGTACACTACATGATCTTGTAAGACGTGACTATTGATTTTTGTTTTCTGGGTTAAATCACGACGATTTTGTTTGATGATTATTACTCAAAGTTGTTGTATATTTGAAAAAATAAAATATTAGGGTGTAAATGATTATAGTTAAATTTTTGTTAAACTTTAAAATACAGATAGATGTTAAATTACTCTGTGTAGTAAGGATATTAACAAAAATTGGTATTTAATACAAATAGTACAGTAAATCTAACATTTGATTAGCCCAAATATAATTTCTTTACAAATCAGATTACCAAAAATATAATTAGTTACTAACCATAAAAGTAAGACTAATTTGCTTTTTAAAACATAATGTTACAACATAATTATAACTTTAAGTTTCAAACTTTTTAAAATTTAAATTAAATAGTTAACTTCATTTGCGTATGAGTAAAACCTCTGAATTACTGATCAATATATATGTACCGGTTTAAATTACCTTATCGTCAAGTAATCCTATTTTCCTTGAAAGGTGACCGGTTTCAATTCACTATTGGGATCTTTATCATGCAAACATCAGTGTTCTAGTTCTTCTTGAACATGTCAGACTCAAAACCAGTACCGCACCGTTCCATCCGCCCGTTGTTTTGACCAAAAATGAGTTTAAATGAGTTCGTTTTTGTTTATCTGTCTTTTTAGTGTTTTCAATGTTTAACTTCTTAGTGGTTTTTAAACAACTGAAAAGTTCAAGAAGAACCATAACTTTGATGTTCGCCGGACAAAGATCCAAAATATCAAAGATTCAAATGCATTGAAACCGGTTGCATTTTGAGGAAAATAGGATCACTTGACGATAAGGTATTTAAACCAGTAAACAAATAAAAAAAATAACGCTTAGATATTCTAAATAAATATAACAAAACATATTTTGATAAGGATTAGACAACATTTATATACAAAGAGTAATTGAAGGAAACCATAATACTCTAGTCAAGAATTTAAAAAGGTAGTAAAGAAATATTTAAATAGTTCAAAGGTAATTTGAAAACAACATTTACAATCTAATATCGCTTAAATTTGTTGAGTTTCCAATTTGTTTCATAGTTTTTAGTATTTTGTCCATCAGAAAATAATACACAAATTGACTAAAACCTAAATTTAATGTATAATAAATTATAAAACTCTCTGATCATATATTTATCTTACCAATAACTGAACAATCTCTAAACTTAAAAATACTTTTTTTAATATATCTTTAACTGTGTTACATATTATTAGCTATGGTGGGAAGACAGGTTAAAGCTTATAGGCTTATATAATCCCAATCCCAAGACATCAATGTCTTTTGGTAGACCCCACATTCAATATAAAATCTTCACCACCTCTGTAACCTAAATGTTAGTCTATAAATTCTGTTTTGAATTCAAACTAATAATAAACTATTGTTTTACTAAGTGGTAAAAATTATCCATACAACATCAATCGTAAATAATTCATATTACAATACATGTTATCGGTTGTTTGTTATAGAAAACAAAGTTGTATATATGGGTGGTTAAATGTAACAAAAGATAAAAGGTAAGACAAATTTATTTTAATTTGAATTTTAGTATGTATTTTAGTATGTATATTCACTATGTATTTTGTATTTTAGTATTAATACAAAAAAAATTAAAAAATGCCGAAAAACAAAAGCAAAAAGAATTCTGAGTTTAAAAACATAGCTTGTTTTTCAAATTGCTTTTCGTGCTAACATGAGTCGTTCTAAATGTAAGATTTTGCGCACAGAACTTCTTATAAAAGCAGATTAGTGTTAATTGATTAAAAAGCGAACAATAAACAGTTGATGCATTATTTCCCACTGTAGTCTGCGTAGCTGAACTGGCAGTTTCTGGGCAGTTTCTGAATAAGAAATGACTGGCAGGTGACATTTATTCTCCTACGAATGCAGAAGTGCTTTCGGATTACTCGCAATTTTCTACCGCTACTCAGAATAATCCTAAAACACTCCTGCACTAAAACCGTCTCAGCACACATTCCAGCTTCTAAAACTACCAGAAAATTAATGATTTAATCAAATATGTCCCAAAAAAGGTTGATTTCAAATAAATTTGTTATATATATATATATATATATATTTAGATTTACTATGACAAACGGCTAAATCACTAGAGCTTCAACTTGAAATCGCAAACTAATAACAGTATTTTGTATTTTGAAATATTTGGAGTTGGTTCTTAGTTGGGGTACTAAAGGAATAAGATACTAGTACATACGGACCTTGTAACCTTGTAAAACGTTTTTAGTTAGATTTTTGTCACCAGTTTGCTATGCTGCAATGTTTGTATCTGATTTCTTGGTTTTTAAGAAATTAACTTAAATTATACTCTATTTGTGTACTCTATCTTTCGTTTCTGGAGAGGTCTGACAGACAAAATATGGTTTTTATGTAATAACAAAGGGAAATCCCATGTATCTGAGTTAATCCATGACATTTTTGGCGGGTTCGATGAAAAACTGAAATCTGGTCATCACGTATAAAACACATCAGAATTTATTTTACATTCAAGTCTTTAGACCAGGATGTGTCAGATGTGTATAAGAAAAGGCAATGGGATGGTTCGGTTGCGTTTTATCCCTGCAAATAGGTGGCTATAGCAGGAAAACGACTACAGGTTTTGCCGTAGAATGTATGAACAAATTTGGAAAGCCAATCGTATGTGATTGTATTCAAAATAATTTAACCTATACAAATATGGAAATGGCGCTGGTGTTTTTGGCTTAGTCACAACATTAAATTCCAGTGGAAAGCTATTGTCGGAAGATTACGATGACTTATAACAAAACTAATTACATGCTCAAAAATAAAAACAACTTCAATTATCGGATATGCTGTCCGTTAGCTGTGTCAGAGGTAAAGTCCCAAATTGTAGCTTACAAGCAAAACTAAATATTTCATAAATCACAATTTTCACTTAAGTTCTTGAAATATAAACTTTGTACATGTCAAAACTAATTAGAGTAAAAAATCGTACCAACCAAATATTTCCATGGATTAAAAAAATTCTAGGGTATGTGATTGATAACTGTCAACGGAATGAGCATGTTGAAAAAGTAATACCGAAATTAAACTCTGGAATATATTATAATTTAATGAAACTGTCCTTTCTTTGTGAAACATCAACTTTATGAACAAATTATTTTGCTTAAATCAATTCTTACATACAATATGGCTTGTGCCTGTCTGGATCGACCAAAAACCAATATTTATCAAATTACGAACTTAAAATGAAATCTATTAGAATTATTCCAAAACTAAAAGCAAATGAATCGGCTAGGACGAATTTTAAAATATTAAACATAGTTTCAGTTAGTGGACAGTAAATTTATTACACAACAGTTTTATATAAGAGTGGGTCTCACTTTAATTTTAAAAATGTTACTGCGCAGAACATAACACTAAATTTAAGTATCAGATCATCCCTAATCATAATCGTCTTGAATTTAAACAATACATCTTATATGAGCCGAAGATTCTTTAAAAAATATCTCAACATTATATAAAATGAGCAATGCAATACATTATTTAAAAACAATCTGAAAGAACTTCTTACTGAAAAAGTGACTAACTCATTTGATGAGTTTAACAAGCAAAGTTGAAAAACTGTTGTTACTTTAAGCTAATAAAATATAGTGCCACTATTGCATTATATAACCAGTGCATTTGTGAATCAAGATTATTTGATTCGATATTATATTCTATCCTCTTATATTTTATTCTATACATTTATGAGGTAAAACTTGTCGTGTATCGTTAGACTAAGTAATGTAAATGACAGTGACAATAACAGTAACAGTGATACTCCAGGTATATACACAATCTGTTTAATTCACACCAATGTAACAATCGAATTGACTATGTGTAACAGTTAACATAAGCCCTGCTTCAAAGTACATCACCAACAGTAAATATAAATCAAAACGCAGCTCAAATTTTAAATAACGTGTAGTTAACTTAATGATTCGCCAAATGAAAGTGAAAAGACATTTTGCTATATTAATACTTTAACATAATGAGAAATAGTTTCGTAAATTAAAGTATATTAAGTTTAAATCATTTTACTAGGTGTTCGTTTTAACATGGCTACTGTTGTTATCTCTCGTAAAAGAAATAACTAATATAATTAATATTTTACGAAAACTCGGTAAAAACATGCTGAACAATGAATATACTAACAATATAACCTGCAATATCATGACACTCAACTTCCTTCTCTTGATCAAAATAGAAAGGACCAATAAACTCTGAGCGCAGTCTCGGCGTACCCAATACGACCCTCATAAGCGACGACCCGCCAGCCGAGAACAACACTAAATTATGTAAATCCTCAGAGACCAACACTTAGCTTTCACACCTACGTTATCTCCTGTACCTACAGGGGTGAACATGAAAAAATATAAACTAATTCTCTCTTGATATTTTCTCAAATAATACATAGAGTATGCAGTGTTATAATTTTTGTTAACAATTAACAATTTTTTATTGGATTTAATCATTTACTTGGTACCTAAAGAAATTATTTTTTTTGTTTGATGTACTATGTTTAATTTGGTTCCTATATTATTTAATGACAATGGTTTATACAGTATAATTAAATGTAATTTTCCATTGTTAAAATATGTTAAACTTTTAATTTTAAAACGAGTTCGAACGCAGCACGCTCACGTGAGGGAAGTGAATTTCCACAGAAAAAACTTTTAAACTCAAAATCAGTGTAAAAACAAACATTTATTCCAATTTTTATTGAAATCTGAAAACATAGATTTTTTGGCTGTTCTGATGCTCCTGGTTTTATTGAACTGCAATGCTGGGAATACAATTATGCACATTAAAAGGCTAGGAGAGGGTCCAGTCAGGCTTGAAAGTAGACGTGAGGTTGCTGGGGATGAGAAAAGTACACCTAAAAATGAATATCAGGCGTTTATAATGTAAAACCCCATAAGACAACGTACTGTGTTTGGTCGAAACACATTTTCTTTAATAATTCGGTAAATATTTATGCTAGAATGACTAGAGAGGGCTTAAAACATTCGTCTTACTAATTCTTACCTTTTTACATGAGTTAATTTTACAACCGGGGTTTTCCTCACCCTTTTTGGGCCCAAAAACTCGTAATTTTAAAAATTAATCCCCAAAAATGGGTTTAGAGTTTTCCGATTGTTTTGCCTAACGAACTTGTCCAACTGATTAAAGAAAGAAACGCCTCTAGCAAATTTGAAGTTAATCGGACAAAAAATGCGACCGCTAGAGTGCAAACACACACACACACACACACACACACACACACACACACACACACACACACACACAAATATATATATATATATGTATGTCTATATATATAATTTTGAACGAACCCCCAAAACGTGTTCAGGGGGTTACGTAAGGAACTTCTAATGCAGAATGAGCTATTGTAGCTACTGCCACCGTAGTGACATAGCATAGTGAGCGAACAATGGCAATGGCATAGTAAAACTCAAGTACGGGACCATGATAATTTGTCGTTAGATTTTATACTATGGTAAAATTATTATCAATAGTGTATCGTGTAATTTTGAACTAACTCTACTACGCTATTCAGCAGGTGATAAATAGAAAAATACTAAAAACAAATATATAGTATGTACTATCATGTTCCGTTTTCCACGTCAGAAATTATAAATGTGTTTACAAAAATTCGCAAAGTTCCAGGAAGGATAGCAATTAAACAATAAAACCAAAATAAGTTTGATCGTATTAGGTCACCAACTCCTTACAAATTTGTGTTCCCACAATAGTCAGTTTCAAATGGCAGTAGTTGAAAAAGCTACTCACTCATGGATCATATGACCAAGATAACTCAATCAACACTAATTCCTTACGCATACACCTTCAACTATATGAATTGGGCTTAGTATTCTTTATTAGCATTACAAAAAGTACCCAGTGTTGTCAGAGATCGGCTTTTGGTTCTATTCTTGTTAACTTGTTTCTAAAGCTCATCTAAAGCTTGAGCTCTCACTTTAACTTTCCCGGCTATTAAGGTTAGCCCAAGTATATTAAGTCCGTGTTAGGTAACAATCTATTCCAAACGTAAAATAGCGTTTCCTTATACTTGACATTCCAACATATATGCAGCAATTTCCCAGCTCTACATCTACATATAGTTTATAAAGAATATTTGTATAAAACCTTTCCTGTTGAAACGGTGTGATTTTATTCTGTCTACGTCATCCTGAAACTTTAAGTAAAATTTGTTTCCCATAACCGTCTTGCTGAAATAAAAGTAAATATCACAAATCTGTTATTGTTTATTGATTGTACGCACGTATTTTCTACATTAAATTTTAATTTTCATCTACTATATAAAGCATAAAGGTAGGTACAAACTAATTTTAACAGAAATTAAATAAAGTAACCCCCGTCGCAGCAAACCTGGGTACCCAGCGAATATCCAATGCATATATTTGTGTATCACTACTACATAGAGCCACTTACCAAGTTTGACAAAAAATCCATTCACAAATAATTGATATTTAGCATTTAATTAATTCTCCATAAGAATAACATTAGGGCTGAGTACGCATATTTGCTGCAACTAGAAAGATAATAAATCAGTTTTTTTGGCAATTATCAATATAACACAACCAGGTGAAGCTATATACCCAGTTCTATTAATTTCGGTTCATAAATAAGGTATAAATACAATTTTACTCATTCTCTATATGAATAACATGGGGCCGAGTATGCAAGTTTGCTGATCGAAGAAAATCAAAAATTTTTTTGTGTAAATACGACAACTTATGGAATCCACATACCAAGTTTCATCATTATACATTGATAAATAATCGAGATTTAAAATTGTATTTATTTTCTATAAGAATAAAATTGGACAAAAACTTACTGTGTTTAATACTTTGCATATATCTGCAACGGTTGGACGTAAAACAACAATTAAAAAACCAAAGTTATTGTTTTATATAGCGTATTGGTAAAATAAATGTGATATTTTTTGTAAAATTGTCTGAGGAAAATCTAAAAACCTTTTTCCCATAAGATTAACATAGGACATTTTATGGACACGTTTATGAATTTTTGTCTGCAACCACTGAGCCTAGGTTAATGATTCAAAATACTAAATTATTCGTTTTTTAAGGTCAATAAAATGGTTATAACCAAATTTGAGTTTTTTTTATTTTACGGTAACAAATTTAAATAATTGATTTTTGGAACAATTAAAACTACCATAAAACTCCCTTCCGATATCTAGTAATAGTATCTGGATCCGATCGATCTGGTTTTCGAACTTAAAGTCATAAATGTTGTTCTCCACATTTGTGCCATATTCCATTAAAATCGGGCGTTTCTTTCAAAAATTATCGAGGTAACGGACATATATATATCAATTTGAACGAAAAGTTTTTTTGGCATCTTTGGACCTCGAAACAAAGAGTTATCATGCTACCTACGATAATAGCTTCTTCCCTATAGAGGAAGTTCGCAAAACATAAGATAAACTTTATACGTCGCACTTACGATCACAGAATAACTTACATTAAAGTTGAATGATCAGGGTAGCTGAATTTGTAGGTCGATCGTTCAAAAGAGATGATATGGAAAACATTTTGGGAATAACCCATATGACATCTTCCGATTGGACGAACATCTCTACTCCGTTTTCTCATGGGAAGCTTAGTTGGGCATCTTGAGGAATACCGTTTTCTAGAACATTATATTGCCGGGTGCTGAAACTTAATACCAAACAAAATGTTGTCGACGGGCGAAATACAACGGTTTTTAATAAAACTCTGTAAAGCAATACTAAAATCAAGTTAATAATACTTAAACTAATTATTGATTAAGACTGGAAAAACGGGGTTGAAAAATCAAGTAATTTCAGCCAATTACGGCTGCTATTCTAGTAAGAAGGGTTGAAACATTATAAAATGTGTAAAAACATGCTTCATAATTTGACAGAGCTAGGATTAGTTTAGTTTAAAATAATCCATTGATAAAAACTGCAAGGTTTAAATTGGTTTGTTAAATAAGTCACTCCGACATAGGAAATCGATTAGTCGTACAAACGTGGTCATGTGGTATATTGGGCTCTTAATCACACAAATTAAACTCAAATTTAAAACCATTGTTCACACCTACTTTTATATACCTGTGTTTTATGTTATAAAGTGTGTTAACATACATTGTTATTTACATATAAATATTAAAATTAGTTTTAAAATCTTATCGCATGTAATAATTACTTTACTTATAGAGCTGGTGTAATTAATGTACCAGCATCTTCCATTGTCTACCAAGTTCCATAATTATAATATATTATTAATATATATTATTATTATGAATTTTCCTAATTAATTCAACATTATGAAGATGTTATATGTTTAAAACTGTATAATTGTGAAAGTAATTACGTTTATTATATTATAAAAGAGTTACTAACAATCAACTAAGTAGGGGTAGAGACGTTATGTCGTGAATTTATTGGCATGTGTCAGAGATGTGCATTCATATATTCAATGGAGGATCTCATATCTCTGTTTCCAAGATAAAGCTGAATATTCATTTCTACAGCTGGGATACGATATTTTACCTACAATAAAATGCATTACATTCCTGGAAACCTTGATACTGAACTCGTATGGTTTTGAAGCAGGACGTGAACACTGCAGGTTATATGTTTATTTGGTGAATTTTCTTTATTAGTTGTATATATTTTAATTATAACACTTTAGTAGATTTGTATCGCTAGATTCAGGGACCATCACATTTTAAATAACTTTGATTTTTGTAATTTGTATTTAGTATGACCTATTCAGATTAATACGTTTCAACTTTTTAAAGGTAACGAGTAAAAACATTTCACTTAGTCAACTTGCATGGATCTTAATAGTTCTTATACGCAGTGAATTTATTTTTTGTTACAAACTAATGTTATTTTATTTTTAGTTATAACGTTTATTACATGATTTTTTAACTAATTCAAATTATCTTATCAGGCCATTATTAATTTTACTTGAACATTTTCAAAAGTACAAACAGATAACATACTATGTAAAATAAACTTAGATGTTTTAGCTAGATCTATAAATATGACTTAGTTGAAAAGACACAACACAACAAAACACAATTAAAAAGTATAATCAAAAACAAAAACTATAGTTTCTGTAATTTCGTGTTTTAATCTGTAACAAAATACATAAAAACTGCAACATTTTTATTTCAAAGCCATTACAGCTTGTTTTGGCATCTTTGAAGGATTTTAGGAGTAGTTTATTTAGGAGAGAATTTGTTTGATAAGAGTGGCTGTGACGTCACGACACCGTGCTCAATAGCCCCAGCTCGGGGCTGCTCGGCACCTGCCACTTGACAACCGGGTAACTTGTACATATAGAATACATGCCGACGATTAACTTGAGTTCTATTTAAAAACGCTGGTCTTAAATTTTAGTTCCCAAAATTGTTTTTCGTAAAAATCAGGTATGATATGACACATATATTTTCAAATATTTGATTAATTGAGCGTAATTCATCTAGATTACGCTACAATCAGTTTTTAAAGAGTAAAAATTCTCTTATCCTTCTCTCCTGGGTTATCTGGAAACATATCCTCAATATCTTCTATTGGTCAATAATATACTAATCTAAATACCAAGATTCAATGACATTTGTCATAAAACAAGAGATAAATTATAGATTGGTACTTCAGGTCTCTTTACATAGTTATCCAATAATGTAAAACCATTGTTTGTACTTAACTGATGATGTTCCTTTCTTGTTTTGACACTACCCAATGCATTTGTTATAATTTAACAACGGTTATAAGTGCCGGTATTTATGATACATAATGTTGAATAAACATATAAAGAAATTAAATAATTAAATCAATCTCGTTGGTTTTAGTTATCTAAGGGAACAAAATAATGGTTATTTAATTTATATAATAAAAAATATGTATCAGGAACAATTTTTTGTTTTGATTATTCGTTTACTACCTAAACAAATGCAATATATTACCAAATATATCACATATGAGACAAAAACTAGAATGTATAAAGTCAAAAGGTTAACCAACAGTTTATCGTTAAAGTTCTAAAAAACTATTATGACTCTTTTATCGTCAAAGCTTATGAAGTAGAATGTTATATTCCTCATTTTTTGAAGTTTATGTAAGATGTTAGACCTATACAGGCGCTTTATCGGAAAACACTGCTCAGTTTTTTATATCCTCATAAGTTGCCGCTTTCCAACTTTCAAAGAGTTTTCTATAAAATACTATTTTATGATTTCACCTTGGTAGGAGTTATTATTTCGATTCATAGTTTTTGCTTGCGATCTTTTTTATGTATTATTCTAATAATGCTTATACAACACCACTTCCCCTTAGTGTTTAAGATATGTATTTGTACTGCGTGTGCAATGTGATGTGCTACGTTGATGTAACGTTTATATTAGATGTTTATATTAATATTTATTTTATTTTGGAAATACTACAGTTACAGGTTATAAATACAAAATTACTTTTAATGTAGGATCTACAATAATTCAACATCAATTTATCATATGTATATTAGTTTCATTATCCTCAGAAAAAGTGCACATATTTTAAACCTGTATTAATATATGTGTGAGTTAATAATCTGTCCATCGTGGATAAGAGAGTAAAAATAAAAAAAAGGTTAGTGTAAATATAGTATATATATGAAATAATAAATGAAACTAAATCAAATTCAAAATAACAATGAGAGAGAAAGAGAAGTGGGGAGAATAGTTTGACAACGACGAACTATGCGAAGGCCAAATGAGGGAGTAGAACCAATTCCCGTAATCCCCATCATGAAAACTCCCGGTCTTTATTATTATGAATATACAGAAAGTTAATTTTATACTTGTCAGTTACTAAAATCGGATTTGTTTTTGATTTAACTACACCTTAAGTTCTTGAAATAATTAAATAATTAAGATTGTAATTCACGGGGAAATAATATAAATATGTTTGGTTTTAAAATTACCTTTTCCTTATATTAACGTAGATTGTTGATAATGCAACGCAGAAGCTCTTATATTTTAAGTGCAACATAAAAAGTTATTTATTACTGATTTATTTGGACTTTACCTATCCTTCTAGAGATTAAAACTACACTACGTTTCGGGTGATAAGGAAACTCCTCCCGTTATCAAGTGAACCCTACTTACATCTAAATATCAAGTTCTTACACCGATCTAACCTATATTTCTTTGGATTTTATTCTTTTTTCTTTACAATTTATTTACAAAAATATAATAAAATTCAAATAAAAAAATTCCAAAAAATAATGTTAGTTAAGTGTAAGAACTTTATATTCAGATGTAAGTAGGGTTCACTTGATAGCGGGAGGAGTTTCCTTACCACCCGAAATGTAGTGTAGTTTTAAACACTAGAAGGATAGGTAAAGTCCAAATAAATCAATAATAAATTCAAATCCATCGCTATTATGAGTTTAAAAAATACAATAAATAGTTACATATATAATGTTTACGCTATATTTTTTTGTGTCTAAAATTAAGAGCTAACCTATACTTTTAACACCGGAAAATAGTTAGATAAATACTTAATATTTAGACAATTATTCGATTTTAGCTTCTCAAGATAATTTACAAGTTAGCACGCTATATTTTAAATTTGTTTAAGTTCTTAATAAACAAAACATTTCACGTTGGCATGTAGCAGTTCTTCCTGCATTTTTATGTAGTCGTTTCTTAAAAATCAAATCATAACTTTAAAATAATGTAGGTATCAACCTTAAACTCGGCTTATTTTGAGTCCTATTACTACACCCTTTGAGGTTTATAGCACTTAATTACCTATTATAATACCTTTTTTCCTACAAGGATGATTATGTCGGAATAGTAATTTAAAACAACTTGAACTACAATACAGACAGAAGGAAAGGGAATAAAAATGTTTAAATAGTAATAAAATTTATAACAATTATAAACAAGTTGAAAAGAATGTGTGTATAACTAGTACAAAGAAAATAAATTTCATAATTCAATATATAATGGATTTAATTTGTACTAAAACATACTTAATATTAAGGCTAAATAGTTCCCTTGTTCTCTTGACGCTGGCCTGACCAAATCTCTCAGCACTACTGGTTGGGAACTTTCTTCATTAGTTACGAATTAAGCCCGTTCACTGCCAGGACTAAAACTTGATACCTAATTACAATTTTGTAAAGTAAAATAATTAATTTGATTTTAATATTCAATGAATCTTTTGGTACCTTTGTGCTGTTAGTAACTACCAACCACTGTTAGCAATGATTGTAACGACTAAATAATAACAACCTTGTAAGTTGTAGTATATTTTTAAAAGTTTTTGAACAAAACAAATACCTTAATCTAAGTTAATGTGTATGTTAACATGCACAAAAGGAACAAAAAATTAGTTAAACAAGTGAATAAATGCAAATACATAACCTGTTCCGCATCGCTGCCTCGAAGCTGACAATGAAACGGTAAACATTACTCAACACATCCACTCACCACTGCACCACGGACTGGACTGAACTTTAAAAGGGGCGAGACTATAAATGTTAATTAAATATTGGTGAGGTAAACAGGGTGTTAATCACCTTTTCGTAAAGTATACTACTATTTGTGGAAGAAAAGAAGGACTAAAATATGTATTTGATAAAAGTTTGTTCATAGAACATTTCTCTAACAACAAAATAGTTATAAATGTAAACATAGTTGTAAAATTTGTAATACATAATGTGGTCAAACCAAATTAAATTTTATATTACTTTGACAGGTGAATCTAGGATATACAAAAATTAAATTTATTTACACTTACAAGGGAATTAAACGAGCGTAAACTTTCATAAAATGTTAGTTTTTAATGTAATTGTATTGTATTATATTAATCATATTATAAATATTATATTAATGAAATTGTAATATGTTTAAACAAAATGCATAATTAGAAGATTTTCAATTATTTTAACATCTACACCATTATTACTGATAACAAATACGAATTTATAATTAACATTTAATGTACATTATTTGAATTAAAATTTAACAAACAGTTCTTAAGTGTATATTAACATTTGTGAATACTTCTTTCAGTTTTTGAAACTTATAGCATTTCTGATAAAATAGCCTTTTAAATAATTTTAAAATGCATCTAATAGTGTATGCTATTAATAAATCAATAAAAAATTAGCATGGTCGAAACTAAACTTTCCAAGCCGTATAAAATGATTCAAATGTATTGTTATTAAAACCTATGATATGTTTGTATTATGCATGTTTTATAAACTGTATGTGTTGTAACACTCATACTTCATAAAATAATATTCATAATGTTTTACATACAAATCTTTTAAAGGGACTCTATTCATATCTAATATCTATTCAAATTAGTAAAATTAAAAATGTTTTCATGTATAAGTAGTGTTATTTGGTATAGAACTATCCAATCAATTTTAACAGCGTAAAATACCAGCGTAATTTAATCTTACAGTAATTGAACCGAAAATATATTTTTATTTAATTAACAATGTAACTGAATAATGGATTAAGTGTTGAATATTCCTGTAAAATAAAATACTGTGGAAAGTGTGGAAGAACCTTCACCAACGTGGTGCTTCCGTCGAGCGAATGAATGAGATATTGTTTAGAAAGACAATGGATGAATGCTTTGACAGTCACAAATAAATTGCTTCCTATATGACACAATTAATTGTCGCCTTCATGTTTATATCTTGAAATAACAAAACACTTAAAGAAAAATTTTAATTTAATGATACGATTTACATATTTTAAATATTTTTTGCAATTTCAACACACCATTTTCTAACACAAATAATTCACCATTTCCCTTAATAAAAAGTACGAAGATTGATAATGTTCCTTTATCAAAAGAGTTTTCTTTATTATTCATTATGTTGGCTATTTTTAAAGAATTATCAATGGATATTAATTTTAGGTACATTCACAATTTTAACCTTTAAGTCCAACTCTTTTAACAACTTAAAATGTGATCCGTCTTGTTAAACAAAGTAAGATATATAATCACTTGCCAGGTAAAAGCGAGTCGTTAGAGAAATTGTTTTCAGCCGGAGGGTTTACTTCTGCTGTTATTATTTACTTTGGAGCCCATATAAAATATCTTCTGTATGATTTCCTTATTTTTTCTTAGTAATGTACTTAACAACAGTGAGTTTTAAAAACCCAACAACAGTATATTATAAAATGTTTTAAACCTTAAAAAACATATCTAAAATATAGAAGACATATTTTTCCCGATGAAAAGAAAAAAAACGCTTGCGGATTTGTTGATACTGTTATAGAGATTTATTTTTTTTCGACATAAAATAACCAGTGCTGAAACTAAATTTTGGGGTGAATTTACACAGTTTTAGCTAATGTAGTTACATATAATTAAATATTAAAACTAAACTCATTCACTGATGAAATGTAACAAAGCATAATTTAACTTAGTATTTAAGGTTTTTTTATGGAATTTATAAGTCTTGAATTTGACTGCTTTCTTTCGAGTTCTAAGTGACTATATAATAACAGTTACGGATCTGTTTTTTTGTTTGGAAGTAACTATTCGTGCTAATATGTAATTTGCAATGTATAATGTATTTACATGCAATATTTGTTGAGGATTGTAATACGTTTTTACATATTCAGAACGCCGAATTAAAATCCCAACATAATTGTATTTGTTTAGTTTCTACACAAAAATGTGTGTGTGTGTGTATATATATATATATATATATATATGTGTGTGTGTGTGTGTGTGTGTGTGTGTGTGTGTATATATGTGTGTGTGTGTGTGTGTGTGTGTGTGTGTGTGTGTGTGTGTGTGTGTGTTCGCAATCTAGCAGTCAAAATTTTGTTCCGATTTCCTTCAAATTTGGTACAGACATTCCTTTTCATAATCAGTTGGACAAGTTCGTTGGGCAAAACAATCGGAAAACTCTAACTCCCTTTATTGGCGATTTTAAGCTTTCAAATTTTGAGTTTTTGGGCCCAAAAAGGGTAAGAAAAGAAACGAATGTACGCTTATTGCACATTAAAGTACTGTACGTAAAAATTCAAAGATTTTAAGCCCTCCCTCATAATTCTAGCCCAAGTACTTACCGAGTTGTTAAAGAAAATGATAATTTTCAAAATACAGTACGTTTTCTTATGGGTATTTTACACTGAAAAAGGCTGTTTTTCATAACTTTATATCGTTTTATCACCCCCAATACCCCTATACCAACTTTTTATCCTGACTATACCTCCTTCTCACTTTATAATGTACAACATTGGCATTCTATTAGTGAATTTAAATATAACCAGGAGCATCAGAAGAAATAAAATAAAAAAAATAATAACCAGTGTTAGTTTAAACTATTTATTTGATCTTTTTAAGGTTTTAATGCGGAAATTCACTTCCCTCACGTCAGCGTGCTGCGTGCGACCTCGTTACTGACTTAGACAGGACGACATTATTTGTCAAAGATCATCAATTAATAGGTCCATGACCAACGGGAGCGAGATAAAGTTTCCAGCCTTTACTGAATGTTTCTATTTTGCTCGTTATTGGTCTGAAGAACCTTGGATGATCTATACATAGTTGAAAGATTAAAACCCAATTTGAGTAAAACAAATTATTTGCATGCTACACATGGATGAAACAGGAGCCAGTTGTGTTCGATAGCAAAGAGTGGTAGGAAGGGCAATCGTGCCTAGGGATTTGATGACAATGTTATATTCTAAATCGGACTAATACTGGCCAAATGAATACGATTTAGAATTTATCCGGAATTTTCTTTATAACTTGTAAAAAGGTGGCCAAATAATTAAGGTTTCAATATATAAATGTATATTTCCAATAAATTAAAAATTATATTATTTTAATTAATAAAACTATATTTTACTTTGAAGCAAACCAGTTATATATTATAAATGTATTTGATTGTTTATGGGATATAATTACGAGTATAACTAACAGAAAACAACCCTAACAAAGTAATTCCGTTTGCTACATATATAACAATTTTATGAAAAGTGTTTATGGCATCTTCAAAATGACAATTTTACCAATGCCTACGTCTTACCTTTCCGACTATGGTAAAATTACTTTCCATGTAGGGGAAGTTGAATAAAACATTATTAAACTAAATACCGGGTTTTTTAAATTAATTTTGTTACAATGTTTTCACGAATTGTGTTAATTAAAAAAAACATACATATGTCTTCCACTGCCTTAACGGACAAACAACTACAGCTGGTGAATTCATAAATGATACCTCCAATAAGATTTGCATTGTAACTTAAAGGACCCGTGGGGTGGAGCCCTAATTTTTGATGTGGACATTATCAGATATATATGTTAAGATAAGCTATTGATCGGTCCAGTAGTTCATGCGTGATGGAACTAAAAATAACCATATATGTAAACTTTCACATTTATAATATTAGTAGGATCATCTTTAGTCAATTGTAGGAAGCACAAAATGCAGAATATAAAACATGAGCTATTTATTATTGATTTATTTTTTTAATCAATAATAAATTCAAATCCATCGCTATTATGAGTTTCAAAAATACATATGCCATGTCATGTTTTTGTCTCTCTATGATAACATTTTGAACACAAATTTATGATAAAAAGATAATTTTAAAATTTAGTAAACTGGCTCCAAGGAAAAAGGAGAGCAATAGATTTCTTTGAATATACATTTACGAAGATCAATGTTACAGTGAAAACCCAGTCATCCAATGCTACAGAGAGTCTTTGATAAACAGAATGTCAAAGAAACATCTCAAGCGGTTTTCAAACATATTAAGTCAATCTTTGTTGACAGGTCAACCGTTGACTTGTTGTTCAAATAACCAAATAATTCTGTGTTTATTAAATCTAAACATTGTTGGTTAAGCTCATTAGTTGGAAACTATCTATTTAAAAATGTGTTGTATTCGCAATTTTTATAATTCTTCATTTTTAATCAATTATTATTTAATTAGTCGTATTTTTAGTATTGATAATATTTTTTTTTATTTTGTAGTGAATACGGATAGTGAAATATTGTACCATATTTTAAGCAGTTTGTTATTGGTGTAAGCGAATAATATTATACTGTATATAGAAGATTTATTATTGTTTGAATGGAGTGATTTATGTTGAATACTCATCTTCATGGTTCCCGAAATTTAAGTCGTAAATATGACATTAAGGAAAAATTTTAGTGGAATCGAAAATATCATTAAAATATACTTTGATAACGGACTAACAACCTAATTATTTTGTATTTGTCTCCGTACGTTCCAATACATCCGTCCGATTCGAATGCAGGTTTGCTTGGTTATTCAGGATCACCCCATGAATGTTTAAAGGTGTTGACCTTAAGGACACGCTCCCCCACAGGTAATATTCGATTGATTCTCCATAAACGCAATGCTTACTAAATATCTATTTAGGACCAACATTTTTATTTAATTTTCAATCTAATTTAGGTATTTTTTTACTACTCAAAATAAAGTAAAGAGTGACTTTTAGGAGTAAAAAATCCTATAAGTGTTACAGATTACTAGAAAAAAATTGTCAAACTTAACAAAAATAATTAAATTTTTCATTAAACTAAGTCATTTTCAAAATATCCTCAACAATAATCAACCGCGATTAGAATATCTTTCAATTCACACAAAAATCAAAATTTTATCTCAAGAGTTAAGTGCAATATTTGGGTCTAAACTTAACATTATTCTAATGAGCGATAAAGCCAAAATGGCCGACAGGGTAGCGTGGCCTTAAAGCCGTGCTGTACTAGAATTTTTAAATTACTGGTGATAACCTTATTGACAAATGATTGTATCTGAGTTTCAATGGTAAAAATACTATGGCTTTTAAATGAATTAGAACGAGTATGGTTTTTGGCACCTGCCACTTAGAAACGAAAGGTTATCATGGTTCCGTGGTAATATTCAAATTAAAAATACTTTATTCATATTAAAAACAACTTATACATAATTTATACATTTATATACAAAAACTATACATGGTAACACTAACAAACGCTCTGCGTTGCATATCTAAATTTTTAAATTATAAATAAACAGTACTTACTTAAACGTAACAAATCTTTTACCCTGCAGAATTCATTTTCTTTCATAAAACATTTAATATTTTTCTAAAACGACCCTCACTTAACATCTTGAAGGATGGGAAGTAGAACCTAAAACAGGAGTACTGCAAAAGTGTGTCTGATGTGTTGAAGAAAGAGGTTTTATGCTGTGAAATTACTAGGCACAATCAATGTTTGTCTTTTAGGAGGAATGTAAGACAATAAAGAATATAAATAATGAAAAAATGTCAGAAGGTTCTATCTTGGAAATACGCCTCTACATTACCTGGGTTTATGTATTCGAAAAAATGTTCTGATATTCTTCTTTTTAAAACGGAATATTATTTAAGTTTTCCATAATTCATAGATCCAAATTGCAGAATACACATATATGGAAAGAAACAACTATAATAGACTGTTAACGCGTTGGCTGTTGTGGACCCCGATTGGGATTTTTCTCAACATGGAAACTTAAGGAAATTTCATGTTTAAACATGTTTGCAACAGCGAGAGTGTTAAAAATGAATCTTTATTGACACAATTTACAAGCCTTTGTAGTACTAAAATATAGCTAGTCAACTTATTGCACATCAATATGATCTGAGAAATTGAGGTGAGAACTATTGGCAATTCCTAAGAAGTTTGGTCAGTAATTTAAAATAACTATACTGATTTATGTCGCAATAATATATAAAATTAAATTAAAATTTCCACATCAAAGATAATTTTCGTTAAATAACTGTTTACATTGCTTGGTGAATAAACTAAAAGTGTATCCAAAATCATCAAAATCAAAACTATTACAGTTATAATGCCTTAACATTCTTACAAATGGAAAATTAGAGTTGCTTAGAGTGTGACAAAATTGGACCTCAAAAACATATGACATTCTTAAATTACGATGGGAAACTTGCAAACATATATTTTCTATCAAGGAGAATATATTAAATTATTAATGATTTTAAACAAAAACTGCAACAAAAATGTATTTCTTCTTAGTGATAATTTTGTTACATAAAATATACACCTAAGATCCCTAGTAGGAAAATCTGTCAGTGGATCATGATAAAAAGTTTTGAAATATAAATACCTTAAACATTTATTTTGCACAACTTCCAGCTTCTGTGAAAAAATGTATCATAAAAATCCCATATTACACAACAATGGGATATACACAACAGTGTATACTAAATATATTGTGTCTATATTCTGAAAACATTTTGTATTTCTTATGGTAAATCTAAATGTTTTGTAGGCATCGTTTGTGAAAAAATCAATGTAGTCATGATATTTTATATTTTACTTATTTGTTAGAAGACGTTTAATCAAAACACGTGCCTATTTCTTTAAATGTTCTCAAAATGATTTTTAAGTGCTAAGGTATATTTTGATGCTAAATATATATGAAGTGAGTTTGATGCATAGATTGCATTTTGGCAAATAGTATTTGTCTGATATTATTTAACATTTGGACGTTTATTAATATTTTTGAGATATAATTAATATACTCTTTCCGTAAAAAACACATCTACAAACGTATGATGTCATATAAACTTTTAAAAATCTATCTTAGCTATCTGGCAAAAAATTTATTTTAATTTTTATTTTACTAGTTTATAATTCCTCTGAATACGCAAACTATTTCAAACAATTAATTAAACTAAGACATAGCTCGTACGAAGTAGTACTAACTGTACCCTAGCCTCAGAGTTTCTTGTTCAAAGAAGTTTGCAATAAACAGAAACATAAATTGCAACAGTCTACTCTCCTTTCATGTCATGTTTTACCAATATTGCAGTAGGGACGTTTCCATGTAAAAAATACATCTTTATAAATAGTTATGTAATCTATATTTTTAAGTCGAAATTGTTGGAGTTTTTCATTTCGCAGGATTATGGAAGACGGCTTAAATTAAAGGTCTCGATCCCATCAGGGACTCGGGAAAAATAGCAGTATTTCTAAAAAGTTATCATCAAACGAGAAATAACGTAAAACATTCCCCGTAAGAAAAGCATGGGGATTTAAAGATGTCTGCTTTGATTACATTAAAACATGTGATCACGATTGTTCTTTGTTTACAAAATGACATGTGATCAAATCAGATGAAGTAGAGTATTGGAGAAAAGTTAGGGGCTTTGGCCCCTTCAAGCCACTAGTTATTTTATAATTACGAAATACTAAAGACTAACCCAACTGTAATTTTTACACCGAGCAGAGCAAATGAATATATTAGATATATACACAGCCATGCTTATATTGGTGTAAGTGTTTTGTTCGAACCGGCTTAAATAATGGTTATATTTATGTTAAATAATTCTAATGGTATATTGGAAAGGTATAATTTGCTTGATAGTATGCAAGCTTACCTTATCAATTTACCTGTCTGGCAATATAAATAAAAATAAAAAAAAATTTTATGCATGCAAACAAAGGTAAATCCACAGTATGAAAAGTTAAGGGTTTATTAAAAACACTATCTCATTATATGAACTGCCTGCTTAGCCTTGTTAGATTGACTCAGTTGATTATACCTGGCATATGAATATACTAATGTAGTTTAATTGGATATGGTGACAATTAATAAAATCATGTTAAAACATGATCTTTGTTCATTAGAGAGGGAAAAAGTCTTTAGCTTTTACCCAGTTAACCTCCAATAATATCAATATATTTCTCATTTCCGTATTTAAAAATGCTGATTCCATGTCAGACCATTGTGGTGATATTCATAGGGTATATAGTTTGTAGATTGTTCTACATGTAGCATAATGATAATTTCAGATAAACTCCAATTTGTGTAGCCCCCGATGTAGAAAACTTGCATACTCATTATAGTGTTATTAAGGTCTATACTCCTCAATAAAAATGTTTATATTTTTACGTATCTTTGTAAGTGACTTAGTGTACGTTATATACATGTTTATATTTGATATTTGCTGAGTATGCAAATATTTTTTGACTGGATTATTTATTGTGTTTCATTTTGATAGGATTGTTATGCATCAGATGTTGTACAGGTACCGTACTCACTGTCGATCAAAGCCCGGTGGAAATAAGCTACATATTCAGCAATAGCTTGACCATATTGACATTTAGATAACCTTTTTATCTTAAAGACAACATTTATTATTGTTTTCTTATAACATTCAAATTCTAAATATAAATTGAAACGAGAAATACCATCCCCTCTAAAACTGTGAAGCTAAATCATTTTACAATTCACAGCAGATTAGTTAGAAATTGAATAACTTGCTTACCCCCAGCTCGTTTTACACTTTCACTGAAAACTGTATACACGTTGGTTATTTAGGTCATGTCATATGATGCCATCATGATGGAAACGTGCTTAATTAGAATGGTCAGCATTTAATTAACAGTATAATTACTCTTAATTAGTTACTTATAATAATGTTAAATGAAACGACCATGATACTTAAACACGTCTAACGTCAAAACGATTTAACGTATTAACTAATATTATGATAGTAACATTTACATTACGCGAATGTGTAACATATTGCAGAGCTGGCATGTACTTGGCCAAACCATTCTCCGTTTTGGTTAGTAACTCAGTATCACTAAGGGTACTAAGTTATACTAACTAATATTAATTCCTACCGCAATAATTTGTATGTCACTATTTGTAATGTATAACCTATTTCCAGGCTGAACATTTCCCTGGCCCGGATATAAGAGTACTACGTTCTTGTTGGTAACCATGAACTAAAAAAATAAAAATAAAAAATATTTGTGGTTTTTATTTTTATTTTATTTAGCATTTTTCCCCAATTACGTCAATATATAACACTTATTTGTTTATAAATTTGATTTTGTAGAAACAAAATTATTTAAAACATTACACTGCCAAATCGCCCACTTTAGTGAAGATCTAGGGACACAGTGTCTGAGTTTTTAGCCGTAGCGGAAAATCACAGTTTTTTTAATGTAAGTACGCTTTTCTCAAAAACTAAATGGACTATCACTATGATTTTTTTACTTGTTACTCGTAGCAGTATTTACTACATTGTTAACCTATTTTTATAACAAATAATTTATCAGGAAGTATTTTTAAAATGTCTAACTTTTTTAAATTTATAATTTATAAGCATAAATATAAATTTCCATAAAAAATAAATGTTGCCAGTTATAAAACTGATACAAGGATAACATGATAGAGACATAACTAAAATACAATGTGAAAAATCGTATAGCTCTATGTTTAGTGGTTGTTTTTTATCTGTACCTATAACTAGTTGTTTTAACATGGAAAACTTAGGGAGTTCATGGTGACCTTTACCTTAGTAATGATTTATTTCGTAATTTAGTAATCCAAGTAATTTAGTGTTGACTTCTGGCCTTAACCAAAATATTATCTTCAGACATGGCTTCATTTTGTCTTCATGACATTACTTTCATATTAACTTTTACTAGTTATAATATTTTGTATTAACTTATATTGAAATGTAACTTTTAATTCCAATCAAAGTCGGGTCAGTGAAATAGACCTTTAAACTATTACTTAAATTTAACTCTTGTTTGAAATACAAAGCACAAATAACAGATCATTACTTACCGGTACAACTAATTATAACACTCTTTCCGATTATTTCATTATCAACACGGATCGAAATAAGATGCTGAAGGGCACTGTTACAAGTTGTCGTTACCTAAAAAAAGCTTTAGTATAGTCGTAATACATTTACCAATTTATTTGAATGAAAATAAAGTTAAACTGGGTCTTTAGAAACGAGGTTTGCATATATTTTGTATATGTCGAATTATCGAATTATTGGGTTTTTATTAAATGTCGAAATACTTGTATTTAATATTTCCCTTGCATTAATGAAAACACATACGACGTATTAAGAAGTTCTAACCTCGTTAGGATAAATTCCTAAAATAGTTTTTATATACATATATATTATTTTTGAAGTAATAATATAAACTAAACTTATCAAATTAATTTTCTAGGATTCAAATGAATCTTTGAATGATCGACGTAATAATTATACTAGCCTATAAATAAGAATTAAAAAATATGTATGTTTATTTTAATTACTATATATAACTTAAACAAAGACAATTAATTATGTAAGGTAACAACAAGGACTTAAATTCGATGAAGTATGTGATTCGTTGTAAATTAGTTGGTATTCAGTCGTTTATCAATAACTATTTAAACAAAATTTAATTACCTCCTTTAATTCAACGAACTATGTTTCAATTACATCGTATTTTTGCACCTCTGGGAAGTTTACAATTATATTAAATACGAAAGCATGGTTAACAAATTAATACAAAGTAATTTAATATGCATAGTTTGCTATTGATTTTTAGTTTTTATTTCTTTTTAATGTTTGCATCAAGCAAACCATTCGTGATGTGAACAAATAAAGCGATTATTTAAGTACTATTTTTATAAGTTGTGAATATACACTCATTTCTTAATATCTAAATATCTCTTTAAGACGCCGACGCAACCTGGGCGTATTTTAAGACGAATAAGAATGAAAGATGAGTCTATAATGTGTGAGATGCCTTGTATGTCCCTGTAACTGACTTAGACCGACTGATTCTTTAGCAAGGATCATTAAAATATCCCAATGACCAATGACAGCTGGATCTAGTATAGAACCTTCACCAAATGTTCTAAGGATTTAGCTCAGGATCGATCTGCCGAACTTCAGATTATGAAGCGAGCACGCTAACCACTGTGCTACCAAACCAATCAGCATAAGCAGATCGGTTTCATAGTGTAGGAGTTGTGAATAAGTCTAACTATACTAAACAAAATTTAATTTAAAATTATAACACTCACCAATATTTCGTAAAATTTGTATATTTAGTAAGGCCTTTCGCCAGCAGTGCTGGCATCATCAGACTAACTCACAAACTGAAAATTGGTTATATTTACAATTATAATTTAAATATCAAACAAATGATTTGGAGAAAGTCAGAGTGATAAAAGTAAAAGTCAACTTGTATATATGTATCGATGAAATTACATTGTATAATTTAGTAAAATGTTTAAAATATATTCTACCCAAACTTTTTATATAATTTTGTATACTCTAAATTTAAAAACTTTTTTTGAAATTGTATGGGACACACAAACTACTAGATGCATGGGAATTTCTGACGAAAGGCCTCACTAAATATAAAAATGTTACAAAATATTGGTTAGAGTTATAATTTTTTATTAATTTCAAACCAATAATACGGCTATTTTTTGAAGATTAACTATGGCACTCAAGTCCACCGAGCTGAATAAATTTCACAAACTGAAACAAAAAATAAGTCTTTTACATTTAGATATAACATTTTTTAAACAGTTTAAATCATCAGAAGTGGTTCCTAAATTTATTAAAATTAATATTCCCATTAAAAATAAAATCACTGAAAAAGTACTTGTTAATTCAAAAATGGACTGGCTACAACTTGAAATAAAAAAAGACTTGTTTGCCAAGCAACAAAACTTAGAACTTAAAGCTGTGGAAACACATTTGCAAATAACTAGAAAGTTACATACTAAATTTTTTATTATTTGAAGGAAATAATTCCAATATTCTAGAAAGCATAGGGCTTAAATATAATAAAACTATGAAAACATTAGTGAAAAGTTTTATGCTATTCGAAACATCAGTAATAGCAATACAACTGGCAATGTAGAACATAATCCTTTTCCTGATCAAAAAAAATAGTTTACAATCTATCGTCAGAAAAACTCTCTGAAAATGAAATCAACGTTTTAAATAAAGATCTGAATTTGAATTTTGAAACCAGACATGAAGTTACTTCGACGTTAGTTGATGTAGAAGCAAATGTACAAGATTTAAATGAAAACGCAAAGAATAATATTCGTTTGATATTTCCTTAGCTCTTCCTGGGGAAAAATTCCAAGAAATAATAATAATAACAACTATTTCCCGATCATTAAAGCACTTAAGTCAAAAAATGTATTCTATTTAAAAGCAGACATGAGTAATCCAATAGTAATATTAGACATGAATATTTCTGAAGTGTAGATAATATGATAAGTTCAGATCACCTATACCTTATGTCCTAAAATTCCCTTACCAACATGTGTGACTGCTGTAACAAAAACGCTTAAGTCTTGTAAACATTTAATAAACCAACACATTATATAAGAAAGTACATGTTCCAAACCCATTAGTACCTCGTCTCTATTGCTTGTGAAAAATAAATAAACTTTTGTATGAGATCAATTGTTTCATGCATTAACTCGCCAACATATGTCCTCTCAAAGTGGTTAGTACAGCAACTGCAATACCTTGAAATGTTTCCCTCAAATGAAATAAGGAATAGGTATGAATTTTTGACCTAGTTAAAAATTTAGAATTAGATAAAACGAATTAGTTGCATTTGATGTAGTTTCTCTGTATCCTAGCGTGCCTTAGCGTTCACTAACACCTTGTTTAATGAGTGGTTAACATCTTTAAATTTAACAAGAGATATGGTTGATAAGAATGGTGATTTTCAAAGTGGTTTGTCAATGTTTTTAAAGTTTAATGTTTCGTTACATTACTATTAATTTATTGGAATGTAAAAACTAATGTATCAAAGTATTTAAAATTTTAAATTAAACAGGGTTAATATTTTGTTGTACTTGAGTTCTTTTATTTTTAAAATCGAATCCAAAGTGTTACGTGTACCGATTTAGAGTCGCAAAAACCACACTGTTCACTACCCAACAGAGTTCCTCGACTTGGCAACATTACCCGAACTATCTGCCATAGTATATTTCGTTACCTTTAATTTAATTCTACTTTCAAAGTGTAAAATGTAATTTTAATATTGTAAAATTATATGGGTTGTTATTTTTTTTAGTTAATCTACCATTTATATACAACCCGTACGAAGGACGGGTACACAGCTAGTTTTTAATAAAAAAGAAGATCGAAAAACATTTATTACAGGGTTAAATACGTTTTAGCCAAAAATCGAATTTACCTATGCAATAGAAACAAATAACAAATTACCTTAGTTGGACACCCTTGTAGCAAGGAATGAAAATTCAAGAAAACTAGAATTTGACATATTTAGAAAACTTGTTATACGAATAGATTTATAATTCACGAATCTCATCACCCTCCATGAAAAAACGATCCGTTTTGAATTCAATGATTTATCGTCTCCTGCATACACCTCTTTCCCAAGAAAACTTTAATAACAAACCAAAATATATAAAATATATAGTAATAAATAACGGTTATGGGACAAAGATTGTAGACAATATTTTGAATAAAGCAATAAAAAATACCCCCGTCGCAGCAAACCAGCGTACTCAGCGAATTTCCAATGCATATATATGTGACTCACAACTACATAGAGCTACTTACCAAGTTTCACAAAAATATATCAATAAATAAGTTATATATAGCATTTTATTTATTCTCCATAAAAATAACATTAGGGTTGAGGATGCAGGTTTGCTGCAACGAGGAAGATAAGTAATATTTTTTGCAATTATCAATATAACTGAACCAGGTGAAGAAATATACCAAGTTTTATTAATTTAGGTTCATAATTAAGGGGGACATACAACTTTACTTATTCTCCATATGAATAACTGTAATATTACTGAATAACTGTGTAATTTGAGAAATAAATTATTTATTTTTGATTTAGTTCGCCAGTTTAATAATGTGTTTACATAAAAGCTCATGCCTGTGAGTTACTATGCTCAGAATGGAAAAGCAGACCGTATTTGTTTTAAATTAGTATTTGTTGCAAATGTAAAAAAATAACAAAACTTGTAGGGACACAACTCTAATTACATTTCAAATAGGTGTAACAAATACATTTTTCCAGTTCCGAAATTAAGTGCAATAGTCTCCATCCGTTAATAAGTTGCCATCACTAACTAATTTAAACCTATATTTGGATTGCAGTTAAGGCATGATCCAAGCCGGTACTTTGCTCTTGCTGCTACCGGGACGAGAAACAACGTCCGGGACGAAAGGCTAGAATCAGCTGAGAACTGGAGGCAGCAGGGAGCCGGGTGGGACGCAGAATCATGCAGGGGTGCCACGCGCAAGCGCCAACCCGGCCACCACACCTTTGCCAGACGCGCTCTAGCGGGACAGCTGAGAACTGCCGCGTCGTCTGCTCTGGACCGAGTACCGGTCAGGTTATTTGACTATCCGTGAAGAAGTGCATCTCCAACCGATAACATTATCAATTAATAATTATATTTAGTGAGGTGGAGAACTTGAGGTGTGTTTGGTGGATTAAACGGTGCTTAAGTGGTAATTTCTTGACAACGTATTGATAAGTGTTAGTGCTGTGATGTGGAATCCACTTTGACAATGAGGATTATCGCACAGTCCCCCACGGCCGCCCTGCGGTGGTGTGGATATTCCGTGGTGTTTCTCGTTTTTATGCCAGGTTTGTCTTACTTTTTTATAAAGTCTAATAATTTTAATACAATTACTTGATGATAAATTCAATATGTGTTGTTTTATATTAATAAGCTCTTAAAAAATAGATTTACGAATTACAAGTGACAATCAAGTCTCAAAAAGGAATTTGAAGTAATAAAATAATTGACTTATAAATCTAATTAATATAAAAATATTGAGCTACATTATGTACCGGTGAATTATTTATTGATTGTAAAGATTTAAGAATTTGATGTACGAGTTAAAATACAATTAGTTAAATTTGATGGTTCATCACAAAGTTTATGAAATGGCTAATTACTCTTCATTTGATTATTAATGTGATATTCTGTATTAATGTTTAATGGTAGTTACCTCTATCATCGACCAAACAATAGAACGTAATGCGTGATACTGCAATGGACTACATACTGTACTTATTTTGTGACTTTACCAACTAAATTATTACTATTACTTGCTATATATTCAAGTGGCTTATACTAAAGTTAAATAATAGAAATATTAGAATATTGTTTTAAATTGATTTTGAAACCAACAGTAATATATTTTAATAAATTTTGGGTTAAAAGGGCTTATTCTACGATTATTTTTCAATATTGACAGTAAATTTACTTCATAGACAATATGTTATGGCTGAATTAGTTAAGAGGGGTATTTAAATTTATTGCTTGTTGTTTTAAGGAACGATATGAGAAACTCGTACCGTTATTTAAGTCAAATGAACAACATAATTACATTCCTCTGTCTAAACCTCTATACCGCCGTTTTTATGAAACCAACATGAGAAATCGCCTACGAAAAACTACGTCTTAGGTAAAAAAATTGTCTACGTTTTGCTTGTTTTCAAAATACAATGTTAATACTTAGTCCACCAATTGTTTTAATTGATTTTTTTACGTACAGCTAAGTTATAAGTAGTAAGACTACTACTGTAAGTAAGCATTGCATATACGAATAAAAAATAACAGCAGTCGTATATATTTTATTTATTGATAAAAAACACATAACTTAAAACTGCCAAATAACAGCTAAGCATTTCATAAAATAGATGCAAGCCTTTTTATTTGTTTCATTGCAGAAATTTATTTAAATATCGTATTATCGTATGATATAAATATCTATCTATATTATCGTATACTACAATATCGATACTCAAATTAAATATTTAACTCTTCATTAATACTTCCGATCGAATATATAAACAAAACAATATTACAATTTAAAATTAGTTTTAGAGCTAATTGTCACTAGACTCAAAAATAGTGTTAACGCTTTATATGTTTCTTTAACAAAATAGCGTTACAGCCAATGACGAATTACATTTTCCTTACAAGTGAACAACCTCTCTTTACAGCCAACTTTAAAATATTTCCTGCGGATAAAATACATGGTGCTAAGTCAGAAAAAAATATTTTCCTTGACGATTCTGTTCACGACTGAACAAGGAGGGGGGAATGTGTTTTATTGGGACGAGCTATTTGCTGCTGTCGACTGTTCCATTGTGCGGTGATGTGTTTGCCCTGGCCCACTCCGTCTGCGACTCGGCGGCTCCACCGCTATTTATTCGCCGGATTCATGATCGATACAGCGAACTTGTGCTTTCATCAGCATTTGCTTACTTGAGCAACTTTGTTCTCGGATTGTGTTGTAAGGGTGCGGTACTTAAGAATCGTAAGTGGCTGTCCGCACGAGTAAAGGGCACCTTACGTTGCAAATGTTCATGGTGAATGTTCTATTTTTTTTAAAGCGGTTTAGCCATAATAAAATTATCGTATTTGCAAAACCAAATATTTATTTTTTATTATATTGTTTTTATTTAATTTATCAGGATCAACTACTATACGTCTCATGACACTACTAAATGAAATGCAAGACCGTAAAATAACATAAGGGATGGCACAAGGGTTGACAATTGTGGTGTTACCTTGTTAAGTTGTAACAACACATACGATACCACTCAATAAATTATTTACCAAATGAAGATTACATTATAAACGAACTTCTAACATCAATCGTCTTAGCTCGGAACATTATGTATCTTATCAGAGGACAAGATACATTTTGTTTACTATGATAAAGTTAGTTATTATATCTTGAAAATTTAAAAGTTTAAACTGCTAGTATAATTTTCATGGTATCTCTCATTGAATCACTGCTTTCACAGTGATATTAGGACAAATAATATTATCTTAAATAAGGTAAAACTGGGCCTTCTGCAAGAATACCCTGTATTGAAGAAAACACAATTTTATTAAACTTCTAAATTATTATTTATGCCTTTTATCATTGAAAAAGCGTTTAATACAGTCGCACAAATTGAGTTGGATGTAGAGAATATTTTATTAACCTTACATATATGCATTACACATAATAAGTAACCTTTTGCGTAAATGGTTAAATCCATAAACTCTTAAACATTCAATAATTTGTATTTGATATTCCGCATTGGAAAACCACTCATGTTTCTCCTTGATAATTATAAGTTTTAAATTTGTAAAAGTCTTATATCTGTCAAAGCTTTACTCTATAGTAACCATGGGCAAGATTCGAGAATCAAGCAGAGTCTATATTGTTTATATTTCCACATAAAAATGTATTGTTCAATATTTGCACTTTTCCGAATATGTTCCGGCACTTTTCTGAAAATGTTATGGCATTTATACTCACCAAAGCATAAATAAAAAACGTATTTCCCCTAAATACATCTAGATGGTTTCATATAATTTAAAGAACTTCCTAAAATAGTTTATGCATACAGCAAAACTATATTGATACAAATATACAGTATATGTAACATGTATTAAATACTAGCTGCCTCGTTGCGACTTCACCAGCGTAAACTATGAAAGTTTTGTGTGCTTCAGTCTGTGGTTATCCGTGAAACTAATAAAAATGAAGATCAGTTCTTTGAATTTTAATCCGCTCAAACCAAAGTGAATGTCCATAAGGAATACCTGGTAACTTTGGGATCCAGCGGGCGGAACACAGGGGGAATTTCGTAATACCGTATTCTTAGCAAGCACCTAGGGCCAAAGAGGAACCTATATGTCAAATTCCAACTCTGTAGACCTTATAGCTATGGAGATTTTGTGATGGGTCAGTCAGTGGTATCTGGATTTTATATATTAAAATTAAAAAGACAAATACAAAATGAGGTACACTATTTAAACGAGAGTAAGTGTTATCTGTGAAATAAAACCATATTTACATGGATCAAAACAACAATATTAAGCACATAAAATACTGAAGCTTGTATATAAAACACATCTGTATTCACCTGGAAAATGCCAAAAATAATCTATAATAAATAGCATAATTTTACTATTTATTAATAAAGTGTATTTCTTTTTAATTTGGTTGTTTATAACTCATAACATATAATAAAGTAACCGATTATGTATATCTTGTCCAAACAAATGTATTTATTTTAACTTTGAAAGCTAGTCAACGGTTGACCAGTCAATAAAGATTGCCTGGATATCTGTTTGAGGACCGCTTGAGATATTCTTTGACATTCTGTTTATCAAAGTCCCTCTGAACCATTAGATCACTGTTTTTTTTCCACAGTAGCACGATCCTGATAAAATTGATTCAAAGAAATTAATAGTTGCTATTTTACTTTGTAACTTGGTCCTGTTACTAGTTTATAAAAAAGAAAAATGCTATGCCATAGGATTTAGTTATAATAAGGCAAAAACATACATGTAGGTTTTATTAATTTCGTATTATGGCTCCATATCATGCGTGGTACTTTTAAAACGGTGCAACCAATTTTTTTTATACTAACATGTATGGGGAGCTGTATCAGGAATGATCTATTCCAATAAGTTTATAAAAAAAAACAGTTATATATTTTTTATTTTTTTACTGAATTTACTCTACATGAATTACGCGTTTAACGTCGGCCGGGTAGGCCTGCACACGGGGTCATGACAACTTTTCGTTTTGATCTCTTTAGATTCCGTAAGCAAAATTCGTTTTAATTATTGTGTATTGTAAAATTAAAGGATTGCTGCGACGGGATGAATATATGTTTGTCATAACTACATGCCCAGCAAAGAAAACAAGTACAAACAACAATTTGTAATACACCAGTTTTCAGTGTCTTTTAAGTACTATTTGTAATTTATTAAAACTGTTTGATATTTGTATGACTATGGCAAAAAACCTTTACCTGTAACCTTAAAATTTGTACGCCTTGATCATTAGTGTAGGACACCAATACTGACGCGAGATAACAACAGTTAAAAGGTCGTGATAACCGGCTTGGCTGATTCACAGTTTGCAGTCGCCTGATCTCACTTCGCTCTTTGCTTGAGCTTCATCTTGAACCTTGCACTTGCTCTTATCATTCGTGCCTTGTTGCTCGACCATATGAATAGTTTTTAATGAATCGTAAGATTTGTTGTTTTTTTATGATCGAGTATATTATCTAAATTGAACAGTTTCTGAACTGTCAACTGAGCTAACATAAAGCCAAACATTTTGTTAGATTTTGTTTACTGGTCTAAATGAGGCGAACACCTCAATCTAAGTTGAAATGGGTTGCCTTCAACATTCAATTCTGCTGGGACTAATTGTTTAAATGCTTTGTCGTCAGAACGACACTACCGCTACTGCGGTTTTCTTTAATAAATATACTTTGTAGCTTTCATGCATTAAAAAAACGGGCTAATTATTTGTTAAGTTAAACATATTTTATATTTGTTTAAACAATTTTTCCAAAAATAATGATATTTTATTTGTATTAGACTAATTAAAACTCTTTTAGCAACTTTTTTGTTCGTATTTTACTTTGTGTTTATAGCCCTGTGACTCCAGTGTTGCTTCTCGTAACCAGAGGTCAAGCACAGTTCATTATCATTAAGACCTACCACTACTATAAGCTTGGATTTCAAAGCATTTCGTACAGCCAACGAGGAATCGCAGAGCTAGACTTTCTAAGCTATCCTTTGACTCCAGGTTGAGTCTATTGGGGCCAAACAGTCCAAGATGGTCGTGAATCAGCTTAGGAATTACAATGCGTACATTTGGGCACTTGGCATAATAAATAAAACAACAGTAAAATTGTTTCATTATTTACTACTAAAGTTGTTAAACTATTAGAATTATTTATTTTTATTTGTAAATAAAAGTCAAATTATCTCAAAAGCTTTTTCAGCAGATCACAACAAGCAGTTCTAAGTTAAATCGTCCTAACCCCTCAAATTGTTGTGGACGCCCTGGAATTTGAACCCGTGACCCCTTGAACTGAATTCTGAGACGCTAATGACTAGGCTAGTTATGTGCCCAAAGACTTTCGTAATTAAGTCGCATACTTTACCCCTGAGCTAATTTGACTTATAATTATTGATTTCAACAAACGTGAGAAGAAAAACAATCAAATGTGAATGTGTCTGTATGTGAATGTGAATGTGTCGCGTTATAATATCGCAGCTAAGCTTTTATACTGTAAGCCGGAAAACCGGTCTATCAGCACAACAGTTCACGTGAAAGCCAAAATTGTTTTTGTGTATCGTATACCAGGCATGTGATATGGAAACATATCAGTAAAATTCATACTGAGAATCAACGGAATAGTTCGAACTTTAATTTGAGATTATATTATTTCAGTATAATATGCGTTCTACACTTTTTGCTCAATTATTTAAATTGCTTAGACCAAATGCTAACATAATGTTGTATCATAAAAGTATGAACAGTATTACTCCGATTTACAGTATTAATAAAAAAAAATGACAATAGATGTTAAGCGCGATTGCCTTTAAGTGTTAATTGTTCCGCCTGAACGAACATGGCTCCTTTCCCGGTTATGCGACGCATGCAAAGTATTTGTTCTATTAGGCAAAAACATGTTTTTGATAACTATTCTAGATTATCTGTTGCTCACCAGATACTGATACTGTTTATTGGATACTGAGCATAACCGAAACATTTTGCAAAGGCTAAAAACCAATCCCTCTGTTACTGGTTTTAGGGCTATTAATTAATAATCATTTCCAAATAATCAGTCGGTCTTAGTCAGTAGCAAGGCTATACAAGGCAATGAACTCATTTAAACCTTGTAGAAAATTAATATTCACGATGTAATATGCCCTAGTTGCATCGACATTGTTAGCTGTTAACAATGATTAAGTAATTTTATCTCCTGTTCTCCTGTTACCTACAGCTCTGAAATATGTTACACTAGAACGACTTTTGACGCCCGTGATCCTCTCATTCATTCATGTCGTCTTTCAATATGGTGTTTTACATCGTGTTATAAATACGTAAAAATGCCATTAACAAATATTATGTAGAGACATATTTTTACACAAAAACTTACGACGGATTTATAAATACTGTTATTTTATGACTCTAAAGGAAGCAATCTCATTTCAATCCAAAAATGTTATTTTATAATAACCGCTGGAATAAGTAAGTGGTGATTCAAAAACAATTGACGATTTATTTTACTAAAATAGTGGATTGATTCTGCTTACATTTGAGGTTTCACCTACCACCACCATTTCAAAACTAAATAGCCTAGAACACTTAAAACACTGTTAGTTAGAAGTAAACATAAACAGTTGTTAGTGTATCTTAGGCCGAACAGGTCAAGGGGGATGTTTGCTTAGCGCCACTACGGCTTACCACTGGTCAAAGGTAAACGTGGCCCAATGAGATTCAGTAGCGATTTACTTCTATGCATTTGCTTTGTCTGTTTTCTCTGTTAAAGAGAAAAACTTATGATTCTCTATGTGTATAAATACGTTTCAATTGATGATCACATATATTTTCCATTATAATATTTAATTTTAAAATATACATATATATATATATATATTTTATATGATAAAATATCTGTCTTAAATTGGTTGGTTAGAGGTAAATTGGTTACCCCACTCCCTTAACCTTTATGGAATATGTTTTACTCTAAATAACAGTAGGAAACCTTCTTGATAGTTGGATTTCACCTGAGGAAACTTCGTTATATTGTCCAAGTCTTTGGATATTCTAGATACAATAATTTGAGGAAATCCAATTTTTAATACTACTTTTATTTAAACTATAACAGGAACCTTAGATACTGTTTCTTAGAACTGAAATTCTTCTGTGAGATTCAGTACTTAATGGTGTAATACAGCAGGAGCTGATGCGACAGCGATATGCATGTTAAACATTAAATACAAACAATTACTATGTTAGAGACCGAACGATTTTTTTTAAATGGGTTGATTCTAGCTTAATTTGTATGATATTTCCTTTTAGGTTTTCCCTCAGTGTAAAAGATTGTGATAATTATGTATGTTATCTCTATATAAATTTGGGGATGAGTTATTTTTATCAGAGCTAAAAACAATATTTATAATATATAGAGTGATCCTGATACACCTGATGCTGATTTTATTTTTTTTCGTTTTTAACAATATTTAATTAAAGTAAACTATAAGATAACACATTTTATAACAAATTGTTATAAACAATATCCACAGCAAATTATTATTTTATTGTTCTGCTAGTAAAATAAAACAAAAAAATCCATTTTACAATGGGGAGTTCATATCAGATATTCAGATACTAAAATCAGATGGTCTAATAAATTCAGAAACATTATATTAATACTTTAGTTTTTCAAAACCGTAATTCATTTGGTTATATTCATGCGTTATACATGTATGTTAAAAAGTTATAACTAATAACAAGCAAAGTGATGGACCTAACCAGAATTTGGATCTGATTGTTTCATAACTGTGATCTGAAATTTCCTTATCGTATTTCGATTTGAATCTGAAATTGAATGATATATCATTTATGAGCCGAGCACATTGACAGTTTGACATGTATTGCATTATCATATTTATGTCTGACATATTGCCGGATTGAGTGCTGTCATTGGAATATCTTGTAATATAAAATGTCTAACTAGCTTCGAATCCAGCACAAAATCCGCACTCATATTTATAATATATGTTGTTTAATTTTATGAAAAAGAGAATAAACATTTGATACAATGCAATACAATACAATTTGATTATGTTACAATAGTACAAGTTTGATTACAAAACATAATTTAACTACTCAAGTAAATTGTTTAATCCGTGTACAATGTATATGTAATAATATATATCATACAGTGACACACGCCATAAATTAATTAATGATTGAAATGTATAATGTGTTCGTGCATCACTTTAAAGAATAAGTGGTAACACATTTTAAAAGTAATGTAAAAGAAAAACTGAAATTAAAAATTAACTATTAACGATTTAGTTTAAGACAGTTTTATTTACTGTGTATGCACATTAAGCCCAATTTCTTAGTTTTAGATCACTGAAAATTTATCTGCTAAGCTAATAATATTTAAAGATATATTAAAACACAGGACACACTTCAAAACAACAAAACAATTTAACGACTTTTTTTTATTTAAAAGCTACAAACATATTTCAAAGTTATTAAAAACCTTTTAATTTGTAGTACAACATCTTGAAAGTGTTTTATTTAAAAATATAAATACGATTTAAATTATTAGAACATTTAAAATATTCGTGAATATTATCATTAAAACTAAATTATATATTACAAAACATATATTATGCCCACGGGACATGAGGATTATTTTACCATGGCAGCCTGTTATTCTATTAAGCATTTTCTGTCCATACTGTTACCGAATTGTAACTCTACTTTCAATAAATGTTCCCCAAGTCAAAATAATTAGTGCATGAAAGAAATTCAACTTTAATATTATAGTTAAAAATATAAATTGCTGCCTTTGGATGGCAAGAATGCTTTGGCGAGTATAAGAACTTGGATTGTTGATTTTTTTATATTTATTTTTTATTGAATTGCTTATAATCTCTACTAAATGATACTGCATCGGTTGTAGTATTACAGAACATCGATATAGCAATTACTTTTAAAATATAATTAAAACACTTCTCTGAATTAACTCTTATAAATCATATTATTTTAAATGAACATGAGTGACAAACCAACTTGATACTAAATTCCTCCATTCAAATATAAAACATGATAAAATATATTTATAAAATATCCAAGCATCCTGTTTTTATTTCCATATAATGCGGATTTTTAACTACTATACTTAAAATTATGGTTTGTACAATTTAACTCCTGAATCCAAACAAATTAATGTGAGGTAATTTTAATCCTTAGTAGAACATTTTGCTAGGAATTTTCCCTCGATAGTTCACGTGATTTTAGATTTTGTTTCGTAATCCATCTACAAGTTTTCCTACCAAATGTTTGTCATTATTCTTGTTTATCGAAAGGCTAAGGCTCAGTCCGTCAAAAACCCCTCGTCTCAATAGTCTTCCTAGAGGTGTTAAATTTTGACTTAAAAAATAAGGTCATCAATTTTGATCTTGTCGTCATCAATCCACTAGTTTAAAATATTACTAGTTTCGGGACTAATTTTGTCCCATTATCAAATGTAGATGTATCACAGAAGAAAATACTGTCGTCTTGAGCATAAAAACATTTCAACACTAAACATAAACTTATACTGACACAAAGAAACATTTTATAAGCATTTAAAAATTCACAATTAATTAGATTACTAGAATTTCTTTCATGTACTAATTAATTTTGACGTGGGGAACATTTGTTGAAAGTAGAGTTACAATTCGGTAACAGTATGGATAGAAAAGTATAAATAAAAATAAATTATATGTATTATGTACAGACTAATATCTCAAAATTGATATATTAAGGTTCTAGTCACTAACTATGGTCCAGGAAATATCATACATAACAAAGGAAATATAGTTCCGGTTTTGCACTGAATGATCAGACAGAGTAATGTAGGGAATAACTTTTACATCTCCTTTAAAGAAATGTCGTTTTTAATAATAAATTTATATTATCGACAAAATATATTGATTAAATAAATAAATTGATAATATAAATTGATTATTAAAAACTACATTTCTTTAGAGGAGATGCAAAAGTTATCACTGCTGGTAAACAATAGACATGTTTAATAACCTTTGTTTTTGTTAAACAATGTTAATTTATATGATTATGCTGAGCCAATACATGTTTTAAGTGATGAGCATTCAAAACTGACTTTCAGTATACAATCAAATTCAAAGCTACAAAACATAAAATCACGCAGAAGCTTCAATATACTATAGTAGATTCCTACTAATAGCGCTCTTAGGAAATTGGAAAAAGGCTTAAAAATACTTTGGGCCACAAGTTTAATGTTTTGCCCACTGATGTAATGAATCTAAGTGATTGTACATTTAATATTGTGTTGTACGAATGTTTATTTGACCTGTTTTGTTTATTTTAGATTATTTATAAATATAAATTTTACATGATTTACAAGATTCTTCTTGAAAAACCGTTCTAGTTTGCAGAACGCTTTATCAATAGTTCAATTATCTTATTAACGATGGATAACCTTAAAACTCATTCACGGAGACTCAGACAAACCTTATAACCACCTAACCTTGACGTTATCAGTTCCTTGCAGACTTATATTGTCATCTTGACCCTAACACGCGTTTGTAAAACAGAGACATAAAGAAAATCAGCTCAGCTCCCCAGAAAATCTTAAATTTTGATGTATTTGATCATTGTTAATACTATTATCTAAGCATATTATAAATGTGATTTTAAGACTCGGTGTGGTAGAAGATATCATTACTCTGCCCCGAAGTATAAACCGGCGTGTGTGTCAGCGTTTTTACAATAGGATTTTTCAGATAGTCGTAAATGCTGGCAGAAGGGATAAGATGATAAACCGACAAGTCAAGATTTACTTTCCAGACCAAGTAGTAACTTGCTCCCATATTGTTTCGAATGTATTGTCTTGACAAACTTTGACTGTATTTATAGTCAAAATTAAGGGTTTTGTATTATTGTATAACCGAAATTAAAATTAATCGTTGGTTGGCAATATTATTCTTTTGTATTTACTATAAACCATTTACATGTTTGTTTATTTTATTTACATGTATCCATAATTATCTTACAACAAAAGGTTTTTATCTTTATTATTTACCATCAAAAATCTGTTGATTTTAGCTAAGTTAAATTTGGTATGTCAGTGAATTACATTTATTCTTTGTCAGTTTAATTTTTTCATTGTATTGTATTTAGTCAGTTGTTTACATGTTGTTATGTGATAAACTACTATCGCAAGGAACATGATATATAGGATTGAGTATTAAAAATACTCTTATGAATACTTTTATTTGCTCTATTTATTTTTACTTAATAATGTTTTCTTATGTGTCATATATGTTAAGTATTCGCATGGGTTTACACCTTTAGTTAGTTTGTGATAATTCCGTTTTTATTTCATGTATTCAATTTCAATCTGCAAACACCTTTTCAGAAACATATCTTACAACTCCTTTAAGGGTATAAATAAAATAACCCTAAGATAAAATGAATATTGTCGTATTAAATTTTAATTATTAGTTTGTGTTTCAATGTTTAATGTGGCATGGTATCATACCATATGATATGAGTAGTGTGTATAATATGGTGTTTCCATGCAATGTATGTAAACTACGTAAGTTATAAAAAAGTATAAACTACGTAAGAGTTGAAAAGTATAGAAAAGATTTATGAAATACATCTAAAATTTACTAAGTTACTAAAATTTGGTTTGTGCCTTCTAGAAGAACACAACACGCTGTAAAAATTGCAGTCAAAAGAAAATAGTTTAATTTTATGGCATTTGGTACCATGAAAACTAACAAATATATTACCAAAAGTGTATATTGACAAAAAAATCTACAAATTGTATAACGAATGTTTAGTTTGTATGTAATCAACTTACGCATCTTATTTAATCTGGGTGCTTATGATTCCACGTTTTAAGTATATACAGTATTATGAAAAACTATATTTTACGTACATGTAAACCGTTTATCTTTTACACTCAACATCATTTGCATGTAATGGATAATAAAAGGTGTCACTGATGGTTAATACATAAAACAGGCCATCAAATCACAAAATAAGATCTCTTAACATCTCAGAAGTAATTAAAGCAAACTTAAAGGCATATCATGCATATCATAATAACAAAGTTTTAAATGTTATATTGTTCTTTGCCTTTGAAACTGAAATATATATGGGTAGGATTCAACATTTTAAATAGAAAACTAAGAACTAATGCTAAGATGTTATTCCTACGTTGAAATTTTTTTTTAAAGTATTGCAATTTTAAGTAGAAAAAGTTCATACCAAACATTCTTTGGAAAGTTGTAAAACGTTACTCTTTCACTCATAAAATATCGGTAATCGTATTCAGGCTTCATTCTCCTCGGATTGACTCTGTCACAATTCACAGGTAAAATAATAAACTGGAAGACAAGGTCGTAGAACATAAAATAAACCCTAAGATTTTGCTCCTGGTTTTATTTAAGAGAGAACATCAATTGAAATGTGCCATTGTTAGAATAATGTTATAGCTCTGGTCTAAGGAAAACACTACCCTTGTTACTGGCCCATAAAAGACATAAGTGACAACTTTTTCCTATTAATATACATTGTATGAGAATATGCCAAAGATAATAACCTAACTTCCTACTAATTTAAACAACAGCTCATAATTAATATTTGTAAATATCGGTTTGATTAAGTTGTTAAGCCCGTTCATTCCTATAAACGTTAAACTTCAATTGGTCAGCAATTATTTTATTTTAACTCTCCTCATCATCCCGGCAAAGCTATTTTGACACCTCTTTAGTCGATATGCGGATTAATTTGTTCATAAAGACCTTTAAATATTACTTACTTTCATAACCTGTGTCTCCTAGCCGTAACAGGTGCCAAAGTTTTAGAGCAGAGATGAATTGATTAATATCACATTGACACGTGATTAATAATATTTCAAATTTATATATTCCTTTGAAATTTTGAAACCCTTATTTTTCAGCATTGAAAAATATAGATGGTAATAACGTTTACGTCTATAATTTTCTTTAGAATAAATTTATACATATATTGTCAAAATAGAGCAACACGTTTTTATTTATTATAATTATTATAATTCACTTCTTAAATCGAATCACTTTATGGTAGGTCTAAAACTAAAGTAAATTTTCTTTAAAAATCATCTTATTAAATTCTAAGTTAGCGGACAATTTAAATAAATCCTAAGTCAAATTCATAACTGCAGTTTCAAAAATAAGTGTTAACCGACAACAGTTTTTTAAAGTTATTGGAAAAATTACGTTATCTGAGCAATACTAGAAAATGTTTATTGGCTTCGAACCTAATCCAATTAAACCTAAACTTTAATTCTCTGATATGGTGGAACACGGACGTATAAAAAGTGGAAACGTCATTCATGATTAATTCAACTTTACCCAACTTTATCATCATAATCATAATTGAATACGCATATTTATTTGGAGTTATTGTTCTTACAACTTTATTACTTTAAACCATAGGGATAAATTGAAGAGTAAGTAGTTTATACAATAAAATTACTTCATTACATTTATAAGTAATGATTTATAATAAATGAAAAAAACAACCGTACGAGTTGTATTAAAGTTTAGGTTTATGGTGGTCAGAGTTGGACTGGCGGCTAGAGCCAATTGCATTAGACTATTAGGTCGGAAAACATTCACAACTGATACTCCCCGAGCAACAATAGCTCTCAAACATATTTCTTGCTTCTTGGTTTGAATTTATAATATTTTATTGATAGTTTTTCAGCACATTAAGTAAAATGTAATTTCTTCAATCATTAGTTTTTTAGTTTGAACTTCGTGGCTGTCTCCGTCAGTCGTAGCTTTTTGAGTAGAAAATATCATATTGTCTTTTTTATCATATAGATTTAGACATAAGTACAAAAACTAAATAAAAACTAAGATCGACATTTCTGGGAATAAAAAGTAAAGTAATAATGTGGTTCTTTACATTTTTGAATTCCCATAACTCAATAATTTAGAATTTTTGGAAAAACTGTTTAAAGTTTAAAAGTAATAATTTGTTCTTCTTACATTCAACTATTATTCTTTCATTTGTTTTAACTATTCTATATTATAAAACCGCGAGAATGTCTAATCATTAAATGAAATAACAAGTTACTTAAGGTTTCCTTTTCTTTGGTCCTTTATATCATAGGGTAGCCAACTGAAGCTGAAAATGTTTAATAGAGTGATATAGTATACAAATCACTTGTCGAGGAAATGGTCTTTACAGTGTTGTCTTACAAGTATTCTTTGGGATAATCTGAATCCCTACGTATTTGTATGGACCATAACTTGGTTTTTAATTATTAATTATAAGAACAGTTAGTTTTTTTAGACCATGGAAAAAAACAGTAACGGAACTATTGTTCAACAAGTTAACAACATTCTGAAAGGTATTACATTTTTTGTACTCGCTGCTTAACTCTAAACCACCACCATTTAACAAAATAATGACTGGTAAAATTGTATTTAATCAATCCCTTTAAATATCAACTTCCAGTTCCAAATAAACAATCAAAAGCCCATACAAATTTAATGCAGTGGCATAATTCATGGTCTTCCTCTATTTATGTTTATAAAAAGAGTAACTAATTTGTTGAGTAGCATAATACCTGTTGTTACAATTAACAGTAAAAAATAAACTACGTCTCAGAACACTACAAAATATATTTTCATTGATACTTCACTTACATACAAGACGGTAAATATAGAAAAAATAGTAGAAGGCAAGAGCAAATTAACAGTAAAAACGAGTAAACAAATAAAAAAAAAGTTTAAATGAGTAACTATGACAATAAATGTACGTTAGCCACTGGATTTGTACAATTCAGTTAGTTGATCTCATATCGCGAACAGACATAATACAATAAACATGACTTTATAAGACCAAGTTTTATATTTGACCAACAAAAGTTAATATATATGAATAGGCAATTCCATAAGCTACGCATTACAACAATATAGCTCTAGCTTACACCAGGAGACAAAAGCTTAGGAAATCTCCTTAGACTTCACCAATCCTGCTCTGAGAATTCTATCCCTTACTAAACAAAGCCTTGCTTGATATACCTACCACATTGTGAGCAAGAATATGACTAAAACAATGGAGATTACTCATTCAAACCAAAACAGTGTATCAAATGTGTACACTCAGCTTTATCACTAAAGAATAACTGTCGACGTTCGTGTAAATGTAAGTTTGTTTCAAAATGTAAATCCACTGGGTATATTACATATATTAATTTTAATTGGTTTAATAATACGATTATACCCTTAATAATTATTTTATTTGTTTTGCGATTATTTGAATATTCTATACAGACTTACACACAATCATCTGCTTACACATCTTACACAATACGCAGCTTATAAAATAAACTATTGTAATGGTGTTAGTACAGTATTAGCTAAGATAAAATTAATTAAATACATTCAAATTATGCTAATTCTAATCGTCTACACTTTATTACTTTAATTACTAATTTTAATTACTTTAATGTTATTTTGTGTTTCATTTTGAAATAGCATGTGTAGTTAAAAGCTAAACATCTATGTTGTTACCTGGAACATCCTAAATTGGATATAATTTTGTGATTGGTTTTCAATTTCCTCATTTAATTTTTCCAACTGTGCCCTAAGTACCAACACTTCATTTAAAAACACCTCAATGCGTGACCACGTTCCCTCTTCTTTCGCTATGAAATAAAGCTAATAATAAGAACAATTATGTGATTGTAAATCTGAAAAATTTATGTTTTATAAAAATATGTGTAATTTATAATAGATGAAAATGATGAACGATAACTGTAAATGCTTACGTGATTAAAAAAAAAACGTTATTATACGTTTAACATAAACTTTTTAGAATTTTAAAGTAAAAGTTTAAGGGTAGTGCCAATAAACTTGGTAGCCCTCCGTACACTCGTCAATAGAATACAACAATTTTTATACAAAACAAGGGCCTTTATCTCAATTGTGGTTCACTGATGGTTAGCTTTTCGTTTGTCATTGCACGGGAAATCGTGAATAGAAATTATTTCAATCTAGGTAGACACTAGGCTTCGTTTGAATTAATGCGGAATATAAAGGAAAACGTAGCGGGAAATCCAATGCGGCTTGCAAAACAATCCTGACACAAACAATGATGTGTTTGTTTTGAAGAGATACACTCTTCCGAACATATCACAAAGTTAATTGCATTCACCTTTGCACTAGCTATACCAAAGTTTAAAACTCTTATAGTATTTTCCTAAAAGAGGCAGTTTCTTCTAAAAAATGTACAACATTAAATGTTATTTAATTAAATCAATTTGATTAATGTTCAATTTATATGTTAGTTTTGTCTTATATGGCGGTATGTATTTCCACTGTTAGAAAATACAATACTATACTTATATTTTCTGATGTTTATTGGTACTTATTTTCGTACTAATAAAACCGATATTTTCGTATATTTTGACTTTTTTTACAGTGTTAGAAAATATTTCGCCATGCACTTGTTTTGAAGATAACCCCGGTTGAAACATAAGGTTGGTTTTTAATGGGTGTGTAACTGAGGGTTTTAACTTTAAACAATTACTACTTAAACCAATCCGTAAATTATTTGAACAAAATACGAATGCAAATAAAGACTTTTCACCTATTAAAGGTGAACAATTTGGTACTACTAGGGTTCTACTACTAGTAGAACTTAGTGGATAACTGAAAAACTTACTTTAATTACAGTCAACAGTATAAAGTACTTATCGAAAGGGCATTATGTATTAAATTCAATTTTGTAGTTCGTGACTTTAAAATCATACTTAAATACTTTAGGTATACATTACAATTACGGAAATGGAAATCTTCCACACCTTCGTGGGGAATAGAGCTGTTTAATATTTCATGAGAACCTTGCTAAATAAACCCATGCAATCTATTGTCCTGGTTGGTGGTTATCCTTCTTTATAAATATAATTGTACAAATAAACTTTATCAACCAGTTCAATTATCACGTTTGTTTTTCATAAAAACAAACGAACTAACAGGTTTTTTTATTACTTTATAATATAAGGTTGCTTATTCACTTTATAACAACAATTAATAGAAGTAAAGCGTCTTTTTTAGCGAATTTCCCCTATAGGGAAGAAGCTATTACCGTAGGTCTCATGGTAAGACTTAAGCCCGAGACCATGATAACTTTTCATTTTGAGGTCCCAGATGCCAAAAACACCATTCGTTCAAATTTTTATATATGTATATATATATATATATATATATATATATATATTTATATATATATATATTTATATATATATGTGTCCGTAAGCACGATAACTCTCGTAAAAAAGGTCCGATCTTAATGAAATTTGGTACAAATGTGTGAAGTACCATTTATTAGAACGAGTTCGAAAACCAGATGAATCGCACCATCCGAAGGGGGGTTTTTGGGGGGTTTTGTACCCCAAAAATGTGTTTTTTGGGGTTTTCACATGTAATTTTAATTTAAATCAAATTTTAATTTACACCATTAAATTCAGCTTAAAAAAACAAACAATTTGGTATTTTGATCATTGCTCTACGTCAATTGGTTACCGAGATATTGAAAGTGCTAAACACAGTACGTTGTCTAATGTTATTCTTATGGAGAAAAAGAAAAATTGTATATCTCGCTTATTTATGAACGTAAACTGGCAAAATTTGGTATATGGCTTTATTTGGTTGTGGTCTATTGATATTTGCACAAAAATCCATTTTTTTCCCGATAGTTCCCGTAGCAGCAAACCTGCATACTCAGCCCCATGTTATTCTTATGGAGAATAATTAACGTGTTATCTCCTTTAATTATGAACATAAATTAATAGAACTTGGTATGTGGCTTTACCTAGTTGAGTTATAATGATATTTGTATAAAAGCCCATTTTTAGTGTTCCTTATTTCAGCAAACCTGCATACTCAGCCGCCATGTTATTCTTATGGAGAATAATTAAAATGTCATAAATCGTTTATTTATGAATGTATATTGATGAAACTTGGTATGTGGCTTTATGTGGTATTAAGATAAATTAATATGCATTGGAAATTCGCTGAGTATGCAGGTTTGCTGCTACGGGGGTATTTTTTTCTTCTGTAATATAGTTAGCAATTTTTTTCCCAATAAGTAAAATTTTAAAATATAGTTTTATAATTAGTATGATATTAAATTAACTTAAAGGTTTTTACAAATTTCGAAAAATATAACGAAAAACGGTTTAATGTTTTTTCGGTATAAATCGTACTTCCAGCCTTTGTCTGTTACTGTTAGGAAGTAATGAAAACATGAATTATTAGTTACATGTTTTTTTGCCAGTTTGTTTATATAAAATCTTGGATAGGTTGTACACAATGTTAAAATTATTATTTGAGACAATCATAAAGAGTTTCCACTATTTAAACACGTACAAGGTGAATCACCAAATGTCCAATACCTAATTTATTTTCTAAAAATACCGGAATTATAATGTCACACAATGAGATGTAATTAATTACACTCACTGACGCTCTACATATAGCTATTTAATATTACTATCCATACACCAATCTTATAATTCTTTAAATATCCCGGTAGTATATATTGAGTGAGAGTTTATTGTTGTTGAAAAGGAATATTTTGTTGTTTAGGTCAAAATATAATACAGTAAAATAATTGGCACTGAGCTAACATAAAATAAACTTTTCCCGCTTATAGGGATTGGGTCTTCTTATTTATTAATAGATATTTTATGATGTATCAAATCATATATAGGTTTCACAAATCGTAAATTTTCTAATATTAAATGAAAATATTGGGTATGATATTATTATCAATTTATGGCAGTTGCCAATTGTAATATACTAAATTAAGTTGAAATCTCTAAGTTTCCTTATCCAGTATAAGGAATCTCAGTATGCTTTAATATGATATCATAAGGTTTCGTTTATGAGAATTAGACTGTATGTGCCGTAATACATTATATGTCAATTTTTAACACATTTATGATTAAAGGAACACTATACATGATACTATAAAAGGGCAACTTATAGTTCACCATCATTTCGTTTCAAATACGAGATGAGGACTCGTTATGTATACAGGATCCATTGGACTTAATTAGTTACAAACATAATTTACGTTTAATCGTGATTCATCTTGGATATGTATATTAAGGCCGTTTTTGAATTGGATAGTAACATAAAGACAACATCAGATTTTATGTGTATACAGCTTTGTAAGACATGACCGTAAAACTTCTATCCCAAACATTATGAAGGGAAAGGTAGTAGCAAACTACAGATTCTCTCAAGCTCTTTTCAAAATATTTAATTCTTAGTATACTCGATTTATCACATTCCAACTTTCTCAATGGACCCTGATGAAAATTGACCTTGAGTATAATATATTAAATATTTTAATTCTCTACGACGACATTAAAGTCGGACAGCGTCAAATTCGTATTACGATAAAGACAAAATGAAGAAGTGAAATGCCACGCACACACACACTACATTTACATATATACGAACTAAAAGCCTGTACAGGTTTTACATTTACTTCTTTATCAATGCGCAACAGACAAACAGCGTCAAACCCGAGAAAATTATAAAGTAGTCACTTGTAACAGGTGCTTAGTGTGTCAAATACAACTAATTGTATATGTGTACAGAAGTGTCAAAGGCAGAAAAATTTACACTCGGACTAAAAGAGCAGTCGGGTTTGACGCTGCCCCGCTTGGTTTCAACCCGATTTTGCTGAGTTTCCTAACAATTATTTAATTACTTTTTAATAAGTTGTGTTAATTTTGGGACATTTTAACCAAAACTTTTAAAAAACATGCAGGTAAAAAAATCTTGGCTATAACGTTTTTATAGCCTCTAATGTATTGGAAAAGAGCAGCCAGGCATGCTGAACATTGCCTACGCGACTGTAATTAACAGGAAATCTTTGCGAACCGTCAGCTTCGTTCATTACCATCTACTACACTGTGGGCTATTTCAACATGTAAAATATAAAAACTCTTGGAAGGTTAAAATCTGAACTCGAACCTCACGGGAAACGACCAAAATTAGAGTTATCGTGTGCTGTATTTCGAAATATCGAGGTTCGACTTATCAAGGTGATTTTCCACAGACTTCGACTTATCGAGGGTCACGGTAACGCAATAGGTGGATCATGGAAGGGTATAATCCTTACATAAGCTCGAGCTATGTGTAAAAAATAATCATATCGTATAATAATAATTATTAAATTAAAATAGATTTGAACAATTTTACTAAAATAAGCCCGGAAATATATTTTAAAGCTTCTTTGGTTAACGTAGTAGAGGACGAAATACTTACTTCAGTGAAAATATTGTAGAGGAGGAAAGTAAACAAATAATTACTCACAGTTTAGTGTTTTGGTAATGTTTTTCCCGTTCGATCACTTCTTTTCTATTTTCTAGACGTTTTTGCTCACTTTTTATCACCTGCCCCAAACAAATCCCTCCCGCTTACGGAAGTCAGTTCTGACCAACTACGCATCAATTTCATTTAGCTGAACATTAATGTGCTGTAGGCTACTAAAATAATTTGCAAAACTAAAAGGGAGTAAAACATTATAACAATTAAAAATGCAGAGTATTGTTGGAAGTAGGGTGAAGCAGTACGACACTTTTTTGTTTTAAAATTGTCGGCAGTGTTCACTGGTGTTGCAAACTACTTCCCAATGCCATTGTTTCTATTTCCTGTGTCAATAGCCTCAAATAGTCTTGAACTTCTCCTCATGGGGTGGAGTTTTGCCAACACGTTTTACCAAACTGCAAACGCTTTGTAAAAACCAACCTAAAAACTACGTTTCACGTACTACATCCAGAACCTCTGAATTCACACTAACGACTAAGAACACAAATCTAATCAAATCAAAACTATTTTATTTAAAATATGTATACATAATTTACAAAACTATGAGACTGTTCCTTATTTATGAAATGAAATCCTCACATAGGTGAAACCCATGCGTTAGGATGAGTGTGTTTGATATGCGTGTTGCTAATCAACATAAATTTGTCTGTTGTTTTACCGACACCAGGAGTACCCGTGAAAGAGATTTAGTGGGGAGGGAGGGTTGAAATTTCCGGCTGCAAAGTCACTGGAGGTTTGGTGAACCAAAAAATTCGTCTTGTAGAGGTTCTCTAGTCAATAATTCGACTTATAGAGGTACGGAAATTGTACATATTCGAGTTATAGAGGTTCCACAGCTAAAGCTTCGACTTATAGAGGTGTGGCAACAGGCTAAGAAAACTGCAAAAATTCGAGTTACCGAGGTATTTCCTGTTAACCCTTCGACTTATAGAGGTAAAATAACATAGCAATAGGTAGGAAAGTTCAAGGGGAATGACAACAATTCGAGTTATCAAGAAATTCGGCTTATTGAGGTTCGAGTTATCGAGGTTCCACTGTAATCTGGTTTTTGTCTGTTATTTGTGCTTGTACAAATAATGTTTATGTTAGTACAATTTAAAGGATATTTAATAACTTGGAAAATGTCGTAACGAAATAGGGACTTCTTAAGTTGCGTGTTTCAATAATTATGATATAAAGCTCTGCATATATGTATCGTTCATAGTCATCTATTATAATAGTCGTCAAAATAATTGTATACTTATTTTTGATTATATAAAGTGAGTGTTGAAATAAATAAAATTACAAGATTTTGGTTGGGCAGTATTATAAAACGAATATGTTAATAATAATAAAATGAGTTGTTTACATAATTACTGAACTTAGTAGTGCATTTAGTAAAGCAATAACAAGCAAAATATTGTTTGTTATTGAAATAAATATTACCTTTGCTTATCGACTTTTATTGCAAGACAAATAAAAACATTTATCCACCACATTTTTAGATGGACACGTTATCCTATTACGTGATAACTGTCGGTTACATTCACTGGGTAATTATTTCATAATCATTCAATGAACAAATACTGTTATCGGAACATTTTTAAAATACGCCATGAGCTTCCTTAAAATTACCAACAAGCTAATTATTTATTTTGTTATAGAAATACACAAGGTATGAACTTTTTATATTATCATCTGATAATTTGCTGTATCTAATTTAAAAATATATAAATTATTATGGAGTTATTTTGTTACTTAGCGTACAAGAATACATTGTACTAGCAAATTGACATTTGCATAAGCTATTACATAAATATATAACTCTCTTCACATACGATAAATAATTTTAATCATAACAATAAAGATATTATTGAATCTGTTTTAAAAATATATATGAGTATGTTGAAATAGAACAAAATAAGTCACTTGTAAAATTATAACAATGCCGTTACATAAGTACTCTAACTAGATCCAGCTGCTATTGGTGGAAAACACCAAAGTACAGAAAACTATAAAATTAAGTGAATAAACATAAACCAATATGTGTATAAAATATAACAAATATCTTTTATCATACTTTGTTTTTTTAAATTGATTTATAATACTTTGCGGCATTAAACCCTAAATATAGTTAGCGTGTACAGCTTATGTTTACGTCTTTTTTATAACACTTTGATTCAAAATTAATTCCCCCTGCGTGTTCAGTTTTATGTACACATTCATTATAACACCTTGAATCAATAAACTTTACATATTAACGACAATTTCGTACATGCGACGTATTATTGTAGCAGTAAATCGTGCTATGGGTTTAATTGATGTAGAGGGTAAGCCTCGACATTAATTTCCCGACACTCTTGTTAACGCATTGCAGTGTTTCCTAAATGCGTTTTTATTCCTACCATGGATTCATCAGACTGTGTTTTATAATTCTTTAAATTTATTTCCTAATCCCCATAGATTAAAATTGTCATCAAAAAATACATGAAGCAGGGATAATTTTGTTGTATGACCCGCAGAAATGAGAAAATTGACCGATTCGATCGGCAACATTATTTCTGAGGATTATCTCTGTTGTTCTGATATAAACAATTCAATTTGCCATATCTTACTGTTTGTAGGATGTGTTTGAATTTAGAAACGGATATTAAGAGATATCGAATATAAACTTGAGGTTGGATCAAACGCAGGAAATAAAGTTATTTACCTATCAACCTACTCTCTAAAAGTAAAATAATGAATATTCATTCTTTTGGACTGATTCTTTGGGGGTAAGAAAATTGAGCCACTCTTTTAGAGTGAACTTAAACTCTTTAGAAAAGTGAACTGGAGTCATCTTTTAAAAGAGTGAAAGATTCCAACTCATTCAAAAATTGGAACCCGTTTATTTAAGAGTGGAATGCACTTCTTGAAAGAGTGGAATTTACTCGTTGAAAGAGTGGGATTCACTCGATGAAAGAGTGGAACTCACTCGTTAAAATAGTGTAATTCACTCGATGAAAGAGTGGAACTAACTCGTTGAAGGAGTGGAATGCACTAGTTGAAAAAGTGGAATGCACTTGTTGAAAGAGTGAAATGCGCTCGTTGAAAGAGTGGAATGCACTCCTGAAAGAGTGGAATCCATTCATTGAAAGAGTGGAATTATGGTGTTTTCATCTTATAAAAGAGTGGAGTAACCATTTATTAATAGACTGAAAACCAACTATCTTCGAGTGAAATTGTTTCTTGTCATCTTATAAAAAATGATGAAATCACCGTATATTAAAAGAATGAAAAATGAATTGAAAGAATGAAAAGAATGAAAAATTAAATCTTGGAGTGAACAAATGATCTTCTCATTTTACAAAAGAGTGAATTCGCCACTGATAAAAAAAATGAAAACGAAATATCTGGGATTGAAAATATTCCTTTATTAGAAATTAGTTATTTAAAAGAGCGAGTTTAATTGAATCCACACCTTTAAACATGTGAAATTAGCTCATTAAATTACCTAATTTACTATTAGGCCTAAATCCTCTCTATTAAATATTGATATTTATCCATTAATCCATATTTAAATGATTAAAAATGATTAGTAATCCTAAAAATAAACAGCAGGCCTCAAAAACACTGTTCTAGTAGATGCCTAATAGGCCTAAGAACCTTTTCCAACGGTTCATTGATTCTCCACTTAAGAATCTATATTGCCATTGATTCACTACTGTTACCAGTTCAGTATAATGATTGCTTATACTTCCTGGGCAAATAATACAGTATACATAATTGAGAGACTTTGTACCAAAAGAATATGAGTAAACAGTAATAAAATTTCCTCTAGCGACAAATCTGTGAGGAGGAAAGCTTGAGACATGTTTAGTGCAGATTAGTAGAAAATTCTTATTATCTTTGACTTTGAGTTATGTCTTAAATTAAATATTATTTATTGAAATCATGTCGATATATATTTTTTTCAAATCAACTTATTTACAGAAATTAACATATAAATTAAAGATATTTATTACAAATAGTCCCACATGGGCTACAAGTGGCCTCTGCGCGGACAAATCACCTATCGCCTTATTTATACAGAATGTCCCGGAAGTAAGTATAAACAACTTTGGAAATGGGTTACATGGGTGGAAATCAAAATATAATTAAGAATACAATTTGTTACTAAAATGCTTTGTTACCGAGATATCCGCCATTTTGTATTTTTTTATTAAAATGTTATATCTAAAAAACTGTTAAGATATCCTTATGAAACTTGGTATATTGTTTAAATTATATATCAAAAATATTTTCTAATAATTATTTTTTACAATTATTTTATTACTACCTTAAACACTATACCAATTTTCATAAATATACCTATAATAGTTTTTAAGATATAACATTTTAATGAAAAAGTCAAAATGGCGAATATCTCGGTAACAAGGCGTTTTTGGAAAATGTATTCTTAATTTTATTTTAATTTTGACCCATATAACCTATTCCCAAAGTTGTTGTACTTACTTCCGGGACACCCTGTAAATCTAAATCACAGAGCATTAGGCCTACATGTTTTATTTTAGATGATTAATCAACCTGCGACCTTACCGTTCTTAATTCTTGTCGAATCACGGCTATTTTAAGTCGTACCTGTACCCTATGGGCAAGGCTCGTTCGCTGGATTGCATTTACTGCCCAGCATTCCCAACAACGCGAAGCACACTTTCTTCTGCTGCCCACATTGGAGAAAGGCCACCTCTGGAGGCCTCAACATAGCTTGGCGTGTTGTCTGAGGACACGGTCTGTGTGAAGATGATGGGAGGATAAGGTCATGTCTTTAGGATTGCGTGTCATGTCTAGTCCCTGGCAAGATTCGTACAAAGATGACAGACTAACACTGTGATACAGGATAGGTCGTAGTAAGTTTGTTCGGCTGGAAAAGACGAAGCCCTGAGGGTTTAAGCCTAAGTTAGGCCTGGCCAAAAGCTATGTGATAAACACTTCTCCAGTTACAGCTGGAAAGCGTAGACGAGGTTTTTAATAGGTAAACCACGTCTGGTAGGAGATCCACATTACGGGCTGGCTACCCTGTGCTTGCATTTAAACCATTTTTCCACCTTTCCCCCACCAATTCAAAAAAATTAGGCCTTGAAACTCTTAAGCGTTTATTTATTAGGTACCACTCAACTTTTGGGGTTATCAATTCAGTATATGAAAGTTTTTATTATTATATAATGCTACTAAATAATAGGCCTACTTATCTATTTTGATATATTAATGTTTTATATTAAGAGTAAAATTACACAGCCTAACTGCCACAGCTTCTTGTGCAAGGAGGATTAGAAATTGTGGGTATACATTTTTTTACAAGACCTGTGATAATCAGAAGTCTGCATTATTTATACACTCAACCTTTCTTGATGGCTTAAAGCTACAATCTAAGACCCCCTAGCAAATATCACTAACACAAACAAGAGAGCAACACATCATTTTATTATTTTTAAATGAGTAAAAGGGGGATAGGAAAATTTCATATTTTATTGAAAATACATTGCTTGAAAATCTTAGTGGATTTGAAAATACATTAAGAATGGTAAACAACGATAAATGTGTGAGATAACACATTTATGATGAGTGACCTTACACTAAATCTGTTTGTTGAGGTAGACCTAAGTTTGTGAAAAAGAAAAAAAGGCAAAAAGCGAATGGGGTTAAGAGGGGCCCCAGTCACCGGCTTCTGCCTGCTTCTCCCGTAAGCACAATGTTAACTTTCAAAGCACATCCCTCCTCCAAAAGCATTAATTTATGTTTAATTTTATCAAAGTACTAATTTTTAACAATTATGTATTCATAAACCAAAATGTTTGCCAACAATACCTTATACTAAATCCCAACATGGTAAGTTATAGCCGAAATGCCCCGGGACAACTAAAAGGTTCACGCAAAGTTGTATTTAATTTGTAAACTTATTTATTTTAAATCGTTCAATTGTAAATTATAGTAGAACAAAACAGAAAAACAACAATTGTCAGAAGGCTTACCAACTTAAAACTTCAAACCCTAGGCCTCCTGTGTTTGCTTCCGGTAAGGTAGTAGTTGCAAGCTAATGGAAATTTGTTTAGTCTAGACTATAATAGGCCCTAATTGGCTACATACAGGTAATTAGGAAAATTTTTTGAGGTTATGGGCTACTTTGAAAGGATTAAACTTAGGACTAAACAAAGATGACTTGGTGGCCAGCTGTATTAAGTTAAACAAGGTGGTGAGGGCAATGTTACTCCCCATAAAAATCCTTCCTTAGTTACTCCATTGGAACGAGTAACTGTTTCATACTGCAATAATTTTTCACACATGATTTTTAAACCCCCATTAGGTTTCATTTATAGTTTATTGGTTGATTATTATAACTTACTAATAAACAGTGCATGGAAATTGGAGGGAGTAGACCTAAGTTTTGCTAACAGACAGTTAAATACCTTTAGCCTATAATCAAATCAAATATCTTTATTGCCACAAAACTAAATAATTTGCATTAGCATACGTCATTACAAAAATCTTTCTAAAACTAAACATATTTCTTGTCAAAATAATCCTTTACATCATAAAAAATAATTTTAAGTAAGAACCTTTTTACATTTCTTTTGAAGGTGACTAGATAAAATTCTTTACATTCTTGTTTAAAAGTGGTCAGAAGGCCATTGAACATTTTTATACAATTGTAGACTGTGTGGTTTTTGAAAAATGTTGATTTGTGTGATGGTATGTTATAATTGTGCTTGTTTCTGGTTTTACTATTTGACGATAGTAAAAATTCGTGAAAAATGTGCTGATTCTTTTTAAAAAAATAAGTGACTCCAAGATAAAAATAGATGGAAAGGTGAGCAGATCAAAAGTCTTGAAGTAGGAAGCACATGATTCTGTTTTGTCGATTCCTGCAATTATTCTCACAGCTATTTTTTGAAGAATGAAAAGAGTCTTCGTATATGAGCTCTAAGACCCCCAAATCAAAACTGCGTATGAAAGAAATGGATAAATGAGGGTATAATATGCTGAGAGAAGAAATTCAGTACTGGAGAAGGTAGATAGACGTCTATAACACAAAAACACCTGAAGACAAACGGCTAACGACATGCTCTTTAAGTGAGAAAAAAAAATTAAATTTGAGTCTAGGTAAAGTCCCAAAAATTTGACTTGTTACAAAAATAATATATACATGGTACTGTTACCAAATATAAGAGATAAATTTACTTTTTGGTGGGCGCATATACTATACCCAATTCAAGTTATACCTACGGTAATATAACTTAATCCTTATACAGCTTATTGAGTCTTAAGACTTTGTACGCATTTTGTGAAAACATTAATTTACCGTTAACTTAACTTACGTATATCAAGACCAACTACTATGCTATAGCCGGTATGAATTATATATTTATTATAATAAAAATTTATTTTAACTATCTTACCTTGCTTTCTTCCGTTATGCATTATGAAACCAACCTTGTTGGTCCGGTTGCTCGGTAATAAGCATCATATAACCTCAAAACTAACAACAAAACCAAACCAAGATGGTGGAACTCTCGTTGTGACTTGCCATCAAAGCCACTCAAATAAAGAATGAATTTCACTCTTTCAAAAGACGATTATAAACTCGTATTTTGAAAGAATTAAAGTGTCATCATTTTAATGAACGAAATTTTCACTCCTTTTAAGAAGATGACATTTTTCCATTTATTGAGAGTGGATATTCATTTTTTCGGAGTGGTCATCTAATCCACTCTATCAAAAGAACGGATTTTTCATTCTTTCTACTTTAGTGTGTATTTTAATATGTTTGTTTATTTTTAGATTATAATTGAGATTTAGTAACACAAGATTAGGATATACTTTATTTACTTTGTTCTTTATTATGGTTTATATTATTTAAAAGTGGCTGAGGGAGGATTTAATGGTAGTGATACAGATGGTACGAGTTTTAGCGAATTTACCCTATAGGGAAGAAGCTATTACCGTAGGTGGCATGGTTATACTTAAGCCCAAGACCATGATAACTTTTTGTGTTTAGGTCCCAAGATGCCAAAAACACTATTCGTTCAAATTAATATATTCCGTTACCGCGTTAACTTCTGAAAAAACGCCCGATTTTGATGAAATTTGGCACAAACCTGTAGAGTAACATTTATGACTACGTTCGAAAACCAGATCGATCAGACTATGGAAAGGGGGTTTTATGGGGGTTTAGGAATTTTCCAAAAAGCAGTTTTATGAATTTTTCCCTCTAAAATTTTAATACACTCAATTTTGGTTACAGCCATTTTATAGAGCTTAAAAAAACAAAAATAATTTGGTATTTTGAATCATTAACTTACGTTAAGTGGTTGTAGGGAAAATTAAAAAACGGCGTCCTTAAAATTTCCCATGTTTATCATATGGGAAAAATGTTTTCGGATTTTCCTCAGATACATTTATGGAGAATAAATAAAATTTGATATCTTGATTATTTATGAATCTGTATTTATGAAACTTGGTATGTGGCTTTAACTAGTTGGGGTATATTGAAATTTGCACAAAAAAGGCTTTTTGTCGATTTTCTCCGTAGCAGAAAACCTGCATACTCGGCCCCCATGTTATTCATAAGGAGAATAAGTAAAGTTTTATATATCTCTTAGTTATGAACCTAAATTAATAAAACTTGGTTTGTAGCTTCACCTGCTATATTGTTTATTGTAAAAATAAACATTTCTTATCTTCCTCGTTGCAGCAAACCTGCGAACTCAGCCCTAATGTTATTCTTATGGAGAATCAATAAAATGTTATATTTCACTTATTTTTGTGAAACTTGGTAAGTAGCTCTATGTAGTAGTGAGACACATATAATTGCATTGGAAATTCACTGAGTACACAGATTTGCTGCGACGGGGGTGTTTATATATATATGGACTGTACCATATAGTGTATATAACAATCAAGCAAGTATGTTGAACTGAGACTAGGGAATGATAGTCAAGTTGATCAATCAACGATAATACAGAGTGTTAATAATAAGTGTTTATTATTTCGTATTTCTAATATAGACAAATTTTAGTCTTGCACATTAGACTAACCAATAAGCTGGTATAACAAATAATGAACTAGGAAATGAATAATGTAGCTTAAAGGTGGCTTAACATTTTAATTCGCACCACAATTGTTGGTTTTTATGTTAATAAGAAAACTCCTCTTTGACAACTAACTATCGAGAGGAATTCATTCAGCATTAAGGCCCACCCTTTATCAAAGGAATGAGGGAACATTTTCCCAGCTCTGATTGTAATATACGTGCTATGAATTAAAAAACTGGTCTAAATATCGTCTTTCACATTTATTTTATGTGGGGGGGTATACCTGTACGTTTAAAAAGCGTTATTTATGGACAGAGATATTAAGTTGTATTTTTACTGCTTTTAATAAAACATTGATAAAGTTCTTAATACTCCCAACTATTAAATTATGGTAAGCAACATGTAACTAACTTTAAATTTGTGTTGGTCATTTTTAAATCGCATTAATGTAAATCACTGGAAGACGTCAATATATTTTAATTACATATATTTATTTAATACGAAACATTTTAAATAAATTGTATTTCACACCAGTTATATAAATCCCTTACTTTATGAATACAATCCCCACTAATGCATTAATGCAAAACTAGCTATGGCACTCAGCTTAGTTGCGTTATGAGATGGGACACTCCGACATCCTAACTAGGTTATACGGCGAGCGGACAATATGCTTGTGGTGTAATTGATTGTACCGTCTTAGTACATAACTATAACGATTATAAAGCAACCTTTTACTCATAATTAATTCTTTAATTCATGACATACTTAAAAAAATGGCATTAATTTAATTGTTTTTGTTTTAAACTTGAGCAAACATTATTGTGAGTAACATGTTTAGGGCTTATTTTATTGAAAGTGCGTATTGCAGTTTCTATAAATATCTGAGCAATTCGTTATTAAGAGGAGCTCGTCTTTTGTTGTTTTATCATGCACATTATTGTCATTCATTTGTAAATAGCCCGTGCCAGTGATTGATAAATTTTAAGGAAATGAGTAATTACTAATTGAATGATTTAAAACTTTTATTTTGTCAAACGAAAATTGTTTTTTGAGTTCTATTTACGTAGTATAACAATAATTTAAAAGTATTTTTTATGGTATACAAAAGGATACGTTTTATATACATTACATTTAAGGATACATTTTATATGTTAGGTATGTAGGTATTCTCATCATGTATTTTTATGACTTTCTATCTAATTTTAATAAAGTCGTTTATATGTGCAAAGCAAATGCCATCTTACAAAAATACATCTTAAATTACATAAATAATAAATGCAAATAAACTCTGTGAAATAGCAGGTAAGTATAAAGTATTTGGCAATTGATATATTTCTTCAACAGTTTTAAACAGTTATGCAAAAGCTAAAAACAAGGAATAAAAATCATGTTTTAAACTATAAATACAGTAGCTATAACAAATATCGAAACCAATTATAAATATTACAACGGCAGAAGGCAAATATTTTGATGTAGAGCTACATTGACACATTTACAACAAAGTTCCGCCTACAACCATTACGATGTATCTGAACAAAAAAACATTAACTTTCAAATATTTGGTATTTTACTAAATTTATCAGCTTTGGTTGTAAATATTATCAAACTTTACTGAAGCACCAAAAGCAACATACATGTAATAAAACAGAAAAATACAGACAGGACCATCTTGTAACAAAGTTTAATTCTTTATAAGACAGAGTACCCGAGAGTGTTTCTTAGTTACGATAATAAGAACCTTTTCATGTTTTGTATTTTTTTTACTTACGAGATGTTTTATTTATCACAGAAACAGTGTTATCAGGTGTCAAATTGTAATGCATTTTGGTTTTAAATTTGCAAATTTGTTTGATAATTTAGAGTTCGAACCTCATAAAATGCAACAACTCATATAATTATGTCGTTTTTAAAATCAACAATTTGTTAAATCCAGGGCTAGTCGTCAAAGGTTGATCGGACAAAAAAGATTGGCAATATGTTTGAGGACCGCTTGTGATGTTTCGTTGACATTCTGCTTAGCAAGCCCCCCTGGAGCACTGAATGACGAGTTGTTCTGTGGCACTGATCTAGATAAAGATTCCATAAAAAAATTTAATGCTTTTGTTATTTTGCCTTTGTTAAAGGAAAACTGCTAAAATATATTTTGATATGTTTTATTTTAAATGCGGGATATTATAATTACTGGTTATTTGTTCAGATTATGTAATAAAATAATGTATAATTCTACACACATGATTGTGATATTTTGTATATGGCCTGATATGTATGTAGATAATGTGCCGGAGTAAAATATTACGCTAGTGAACCAAATAAAGTTTTAACAAACTGTTAAGGTGTTTAGGTGTTCGTACTGTACATGCCATTCCTATTAACGGATCGTGGTCTATCAGTTATGGGTATGTATATGGTATGGGTATGTATGGGTATGTATTATGGCTTCCGGTAAACACATAACAGAAAACTATATTCAGTTAAAAGGTCAGAAGTGTTCTTAATTTTAAAATAAGAGAAACTTTATTAAAAACTAATTGGAAATTATTGAAAATATTGCGTGATATGAAATTCGATCTTTTTAAACTACGAATTAAGAAAAATAGTATTTATTGAAGTAATTGACATGTATCCGATCCTATTCCTACATCCTATATCCTAACATCATATACCTTATTACTATTCCAAATATAAATCAAATGTAGTAAATTAGTAAAGAAATGCTTGTAACTATTTATCTTATATGTTAAACGTGATTTAAAAGGCCCAAAGTTCGATATTTTTGCTGACTCTAAAGCACTCTATAGTTTTTCCTTAAAATGTATATTAAAAACATTTAATTTTTCAGAGGAGAACTGGTTATCTTAATGACTGTAGGTTGATTTTTTGTGAACCCCCTTTTTGTAAATTTAGGGGTCTTTGTATCCTAAATGAATGGGGAAAACGAAAACAATAATAACTAAGGCTATTTAAGATGATTCTTTAATTTATCCTGCAAACCTTTCACAAGATATTTTATGAATACAATGAAATATTTTAAAATGTTCTAACTTTTTTTAGTACGCTATGCTAGAAAAATGTAGGGTTTTTTTCAATCCGTATTTCCTCCACAGTGTGATGAGTAAACTCCCTTCTCTCCACCAATTACAAGTTTAGAATCCACCTTTGGGAAAACTATAAAACTACATTTAGTTTAGATTTTATAAAATAAACCTAAACAATTTTTTTTAGCGAATTTCCCCTCTAGGGAAAAAGCTATTACCATAGTCAGCATGGAAAGTGCTAGGCCTGGGACCATGATAACTTTTAGTTTTGAGATCCCCAGATATCAAATACATGATTCGTTCAAAACTGTATAAATATGTGTCCCTGAGCACGATAGCTCTCGGAAAAATGGTCCGATTTTTATTAAATTTAGTAAAAACGTGTAAAGCAACATTTATAACTTTAAGCTCGAAAACCAGACGGATGGACTTATCCATAAATGTATTTTTGGGGGGTTTTTATTACAATCATTTTTTTATTCTTTACATATAATCTTTTAAAAAGTCAAGTTTTAGTTTACATCATTTGATTTGGCTTAAAAACACACAATTTGGTATTTGATCATTGCTCTACGTCAATTGGCTACATAGAAATTGAAAGTGCTAAACACAGTACGTTGTCCAATGTTATTCTTTTGGAGAATAAGAATAATTTTCTATCTCGCTTACTTATGAACGTATACCGGCAAAACTTAGTATCAGGCTTCATCTGGTTGTAGTTTATTGTTATTTGCATAACAAAACTATGTTTCCCGATGGTTCCCTTACCAGCAAAACTGCGTAATTTGCCCCCAATATTCCTTAATAATGAACATAAGTTAAACAAACTTGGTATGTGGCTTTATATAGTTGAGTTATTATAAAATGTTATAACAACCCATTCATTGTGGGTTACAGAAAACCTGCGTACTCAGCTCCCATGTTATTCTGAGAAGAGTAATGCGATGTAACAAAAGTAGGCCTGTCCTAGATTATTGAGTATTCATGATTTGAAACATTTTAATTACCTTATCGGAGTAGTATTAATATTTGTAGCTGGTATTATTATTCGTATTTTATGTTTAATCGAAATAGTTGTATTATATAATTGTAATTAATTCGTAAGTATCATTTGAATGGGTCAGAGAATGGATGGCGCTTAGAACGTTTGTATAACATTATAATGCTTGTATACCATTATGCAAGCCACAATGGTATCTAAATTTACTATAGTAGTTATAGTTTTAAAATAGTTTTACTATACTTTACTATATAGTGTTTTAGCGAATTTCCCCTATAGGGAAGAAACTATTACCGTAGGTGGCATGGTAATACTTAAGCCCGAGACCATGATAACTTTTTGTTTTGAGGTCCCCAGATGCCAAAAACACGATTCGTTCAAATTTATTTATATATATATATAAATATATGTATGTATTTATATATATATATATATATATATATATGTGTGTGTGTGTGTGTCCGTTATCGCGATAACTTTTGAAAGAAACACCCGATTTTAATGAAATTTTGAACAAATGTGGAGAGTAGCATTTATGACTTTAAGTTCGAAAACCAGATCGATCGCACTATGGTGCACTATGGTGTTTTATGGGGGTTTACAATTTTCCAAAAATCTTTTTTTTTGCAAATTTACCCCAAAATGTTAAAAACACTCAATTTTGGTTATATCCATTTTATAGAGCTTAAAGAAAATAAATAATTTAGTATTATGAATCATTAACCTAGGTTATGTGGTTGGGGATAAAATCCAAAAAAACGTTTCCCATGTTAATCTTAGGGAAACAAGTTTTTAGATTTTTCTCAGATAGTTTTACTAAAACCTTCACATTTCTGTTTATTAATGTGTTTAGGTCAACAAAACAAACATTTTGGTGTTTTAATCGTTGTTCTACAAACAACCATTGCAGAGATATTAAAAGTGCTAAACACAGTACGTTGTCCAATGTTATCCTTATGGAGAATAAATAAAATTCTATATCTCGATTATTTTTGAATGTATATTGATGAAACTTGGTATGTGGCTTCAGCTAGTTGTGGTATATTGATATTAATACAAAAAACAAGTTTTTTGTTGATAGTCCCCGTAGCAGCAAACCTGCATACTCGGCCCCATGTTATTCATACGGAGATTAAGTAAAGTTGTATATCTCCCTTAATTTATGAACCTAAATTAATAAAACTTGGCATATAGGTTCACCTGGTTCAGTTATATTGATAATTTCAAAAAAAATATTACTTATCTTCCTCGTTGCAGCAAACCTGCGTCCTCCAACCCTAATGTTATTCTTATGCAGAATAAATAAAATGCTATGTATCACTTATTTATGGGGATGTATTTTTGTGAAACTTGGTAAGTAGCTCTATGTAGTAGTGAGTCACATATATATGCATTGGAAATTCGCTGAGTACGCAGGTTTGCTGTGACGGGGGTATTTTTACTAAATAGTATTGGACGCATTTACGGAGATACCTCGCGGAGCGATCAGCTTGGAACATCCGAGTGGACGCGCATGCTAGACATACTAACAATTTATTATATACATAGATTATAATTTATTAAACATGTCATTTAATGTAATCATAAACTCAGGTAATTTAAACTTTCAAAGTTTACATCATAAATAATTAATTTCTTTACTGTAATTAGGTGTAAATGCTGTTTTGCTCTCTACAAATTTTAAATTAAATACAACAACCCATTCTTCAACTAACAATGTTCATCAGGGGTTAAAATGACAGCTATAAGGGTAAAGTTTTGAAAATGGTAAAAATTATATTTTTATTTGTCTTTTATTCAGGCATAAAGTCTTAAAATATACTAATAGAGTGAGGGACACCCTGTATATCATACCATTGACTATAAATACTGAAGTAGACTTATCATTGCCATTGTAAAATCTGTCCCTAGTTTAGTGTGAACTATGATTCAAAGATGACGTAGTTCTCACTAACCACCAACACAGTATACTGCTGTCAACTATTAGTTATCCTTTCAAGAAGGGGATAATACAACAGTTGGTGTGTCAGGAAGCAAACATCAGTTGGTTATAACTTGCTTTCTGGGGTGGAGATATTTTGAAAGTTAACGTAAGTAACTAAAATAAATAGTAGACAGCAGCACAATCCTAATCAAATTGATGACCTAATCAAACTACGTCCACTTCAAATTCAGGCAAACAAAGGACAGCTAGGCCATATAGATGGGATACCTCCTTCAGTTTATAGTCAATCCATCATATGCTATTCGAAATTACGGGTATTATTACTTTCAGGGGTGAAACTAACATCCCACCACTTGATGACAACAATATTCAAGTCAATAGTGGAAGTCAATAATGACGATGAGTTGAAAGGTGTAGGAGGAAATAGGCGGGGAAAATGACACATCCACTACGAATACGTCCAAATGCAGTGTGAATTGGCACGTCCATGGACGCCGCAGATTGTGGTGTGAAAAGGCCTTAAGATATTCTTAATTTTTTTAATTATTTGTATGAGACAGTAATTTTACTTCAGTAAATGCATTAAAAAGCTTGCATAAAATATAAGTCAAATTATTTTGTAAACTACTGTATTTACATTGTTTTATTCTTAAGGAATTCTAATTTCTAGTGTTATACGAGTAAATATAGTAACACTGCATGAAATACACCGTACTAGAAAACTAACTTACAAGAAATTCCAGTTTTGGTTTAACAGCTATTTTTAATTTTCGTTTGACTTTTATTAGTTAATTTATTGATTTCTAAACCATATAACTGTGGTAGATTGTGATACCTACGTTTTTCGAGTTAATCATGTACTAAATATCTCTGATTAAACGTAAATAGAACTGATAATGTTCCAGGAGTTGAATCTAATTAAGATTCCCATAAGTGATATTTGGATCCGGAATTCCCTTAACATAATTTGCCTCGAATCCGAAATTGTATGATATTTCAATAATTAGAGGAGCATATTGCCGGTTTGACGTACATTTCATTACCATACTTGTGATTGATATATTGCCCGATTTAGAGCTGTCAATTGAATATTAAATAGTAATAGGTGTCTAATTAATGATGTTTAGGTGTTTAATACCTACAAAAACAGATATTCTTTACACAGGATTTTATTCATATAGTATTTTATTCTACATTACACTGGGAAATAACGTATATGACTATTTATACAAACTGTATTTCATTATTAAATAACTTTATTTAACTGTCTGTTAATGTATTAAAATTATGACAAATTTATGAGTTATTATTAAAAGTGCTCATAGTGAAACAAATAAACTAAACGTAAATACTAATAATAAACTACATTATTAAACACCAAACCCCAGATTTTTTAGTTTTATTGTTAATTCGGTTAAAATAATAAGTTCCATTAAAAAGCTATATTTTAATTTAATCTTTAATTTTATTATTATGATGATAATAATGATAACAATAATGTATTGTTAAATGCTACAAAATATATGCATTTTTGAATTTTAATTTTAAATCAAGGATAAATAATTTATGCTATATTGAGTAATAAGCAATCACATTAAAGATAATAAACAAGTATTAAAAAGATTATTATTACCATACTAATATATGATATAAACTAATTTTTTTTTATAGTAGTATTTAGTGTACGAATTTATATTTACTGCAAATTCAATAGATGAGTTTATACGTGAAAAGAAACAATCTCTGGAAGTGATCACTTACCGATCATTCGAGCATTAATCGCTAATAATTAAGTGCGTCGGATATATTAACGGTTTTATGTATGCGTTTTTTTAATAATAGATTTTCCAAAGTATTTGTATGTTTTAGTACGGAAGTGATATGTAAAATACTAAACCCTTAAACAATGAACAATTGGACAATCATCTGCATTTAATTTTCTTGAACCGGATTATCTGAGATGAATAACACTAGTTCAAAAAGTTTTATATTGGTGGTTTAACTTTCCGTAGGTTTTGGCTCTATAAATGAAATATATTTTGCAGTGAATATATCAGAGACTTATAATGTACGTACGATAGCTGTGTCAATCTCGTATCAATCTAGTGTCAATCCTGTATCAATCTAGTGTCAATCCTGTATCAATATAGCGTCAATCTTTTATCAATCTGGTGTCAATCATGTATCAATCTAGTGTCAATCCTGTATCAATATAGCGTCAATCTTTTATCAATCTGGTGTCAATCATGTATCAATCTAGTGTCAATCCTGTATCAATATAGCGTCAATCTTTTATCAATCTGGTGTTAATCCTGTATCAATCTAGTGTCAATCCTGTCTCAATCTAGTGTCAATCCTGTATTAATATAGCGTAAATCTTTTATCAATCTGGTGTCAATCATGTATCAATCTAGTGTCAATCCTGTCTCAATCTAGTGTCAATCCTGTATCAATATAGCGTCAATATTTTATCAATCTGGTGTCAATCCTGTATCAATCTAGTGTCAATCCTGTCTCAATCTAGTGTCAATCCTGTATCAATATAGCGTCAATATTTTATCAATCTGGTGTCAATCCTGTATCAATTTAGTGTCAATTCTGTCTCAATCTAGTGTCAATCCTGTATCAATATAGCGTCAATCTTTTATCAATCTGGTGTCAATCCTGTATCAATCCATTGTCAATCCTTTATCAATCTGGTCTCAATTATGTGCCTAAAAGTTGCCGTATCCTTTAGGATTAAATACATTTTATGATTTAATTTCAGTGTTATATTAATGTTTACTTTATATTTGTTTAATTTCACCTTAACATTACCCATTAAACAATGTTTTAATTTTTAAATCATTACCGGTTTTCTTGTGTTCATTTATCATAAGAACAATACACCAATACGCTAACATAATTTTGGTGGATTAAGTGTTTGAAACATCGTTCAACTCCTTAACTCATTAGATTAAAAAATATTTGAATGCATAGTGTAATTATAACATTCATTAACATCAATTTAAAAGTCTAAATGAGTAATAATATGTAGTTGTATCGAGTGATTATTTGAGAATTGAAATGGTGTCCCTTTCTGGGTGTTTAGTTAGAAAAACTATTAGGCCGCTATTATACTAGGCGACTATTGCCCGTCAACTCTTGTAACATTGTTGAAAGTGGGAGGTAGCATAATGTCAGGCCGTCAGTGTTGTCAATGCATTGAAATGGAATCGCCCAAAGCACCTTAAAGCAATTATCGCCAACCTTTTCTAATGACAAATGATAGCACATACTTTATTTTATAAGTGTTTGTATATGTAATATCTATTGAGTGTTACGTAGAATGTAATCATTTTTAAATTTCACATCATTATAAAAAATACATGATAAACAATTTATTTTGGTTGGCAGATTAGCCCAAGTATATTTTACCTTTAACGATTGTGAAGTTAACTCATCTAAATTAATTTATAGTAGAAAGTAGTACGAAGCACATTCTTAATATGCATTTTTAATAAGTAGAGGGTTGAATTAATATATTATCAAATTTAGTATATTTATCTATTCGATTTATTTCGAAAAAATATTTGTTTATCGCGATTACTAACAAAATATTGTGTAAAAGTTATATCAACTATAAATTTGACTTAATTATTTTTGACTCAAAATCAAACAGGTTTACCAACCTTTCCGTCGTCAATGCTTTGTATTCTTAATTATTTTTAATTAATAATCGGTGATTTTGTTTGTAAATATTTTGTTTTGTAGGTAAACTATCACAACATACCTTAAACCTAATTCTACACATAAAACCCCACACAATAGGAGGTAAAATGTATAGCGAATGTATGGAAATGTATGCCACTCTTGTTATGCCATCCTGTACGCAACTCAGTAGCTCATTTATTGACTCATTAGTAAATAGTTAAAGAATTGTGATTTGTTTGCACAAAGTTTGCCAAATAAAGTATATTATAACCGTGTTCCTGTCCTCAGCCCTTAAAAACTCCTCCCCAACCTTTGTACTTTTTTCTTATCAACATTAAAAGAAGTTGCATTTTCTCATTAGATGGCACAATGTTAGAGAATAAACGGCATAAGGGAATTAAATGCCGGTATAATGAGGGCGGGTATTGAATCAGCTGGGTTGGTAACAATGGCTGCGCGACGTCCGCGCTGTAGTAAGCTCTATGTTATATCTAGAGTCATTACTCTCTAACGACATATTTCCGAAAAGAGTGCCGTCAACATTAACTTTTTGCTCTATTGGGTTGTCCCCTTGGTGGTAACTGGACCAATCAAAATATATTTGGTAGACGATCCTATAATTTCAACCCATAGGAAATAAAATAACTATACCGCCAAATCGTCAAACACATATCCGGACAAAATACGACCATAAAAATAGCAGCAGGATTTTTTACAACAGAATGGTAACTCCGGATATAACATAGAGATCAGTGTCACGCTGAGCCTATTATAATTGTCAACTGCTGATCGGTGACGGTCTTCTACTATGGTAACGAGCGGTCCTTAGTTCGGTTTAATAACAGTACATCATAGAGGTTGTAATATGATGTTGGGTCCTGTTGATCTTAATTTGTAAAATTTAAGCGACCAGGTGATTTATACGATTATAATTGCGCAAACACAGGTTTTCGTTTAACAAAATATTATAATTAAAATAGAAAATAAATAGGCTCTTAGTCTTATTTATCACTGCCCAGTATAATACCGAGTTTTTAGAAAAAAAATATTTTAAAAGGAATTAGCAGGTTTAACTCGTTCGAGAAACTGTAGAGGTGGGTAATCGGATCCAGGCATAATCCAATTAAACTTGAACTAAAATCCTCAGAACGGAAGGAGACAGTTGGTAGACAAATTGGATTTGACGTAATTCTTCAAAGCTCAATTCATCCATATATAATTGTTGGAAATAGTTTCACAAAGGTTAAATTGATTACTCTTCCAAAATTTAAAGAGTAGTATAAGAATACAATTATCAAATAGCATAATAAAAAAATAACAATATTTACACGCACAAAATGTTTATACATGACAAATAAACATTACTTGTTCTGTCAAGAACATACAAAACGATTATACCACATAGTAATTTTTTTAAACTTATAAAGTTTTAGTTATTAAAATACATTGTTATTGTTACACTAATATAGGAATTATAAAATATTCATATCAATTGAACATTCATTCGGGAGAAAAAAAATCATTTGTTTTAATTCCAACGAAATCACCATAAACATGTATTATGTACATGCAATCTAGAACAAAAGTATAGTTATATGACTTGCGCAAGATAAAAATAACTCATTTCATAGATTATTAGGCCAGAAAAGATGATAAAATAGATCCATTTAGGATAAGAGATACATCCTAACAGCAACATTTGTTGGTCTTATTCCATTGATTGTTAACATTTATATTAGTTCTTTAGTAGTTTTATTTATTAATTTTGATTAAATATGAAATTTTATTGATACAAATATCTGTAAGCAACATGAACTCAAATTATATTAATAAATCTTGTTCGGTAAAGAGATCAAATACTTTTATTGTTGTGGGAAATTTCTTGAGCAGCAAATGACTGTAGTTACCATTGGTTATATATCTTCACTAATGAACTTACGACTGAGGCGAATACTGTTTTTTGAGCATACACATAAGAATAAATTGGAAAATCAAACAACTATTAGTCAGATATATTATATGTTTTCACATACCACATACCATTAAATATTTACAGAATACTTTACCTTAAAGCTAAAAATAAATACATATACATAGAATGATTAAATTATTTATGCAACTAATAGACTTAGACTTATGTGACAGTGGTAATTATTACTAAATCTTCGTAAACTATAACAGTAATATTATAATAACAGACCACTAACCCCTGGTGTAAGTATTTAGTCATAATTAAAACAAGTCTATAAATACTTTCAAATTATCTCGGGTTACAGTTTTCTTGAAAATAGATAATTATCTGATTTACAAGATCCTAGTCACTTGTATTCGTGTTATAAACACATTTAAAGATTTACTAATTGAGGCTTCGTAATATCCAAGATTTGTTTTTATCATTGATTTATTGAGTGATTAATACGTCAGCAGCAAGTTTACAATAAATTTTCAAATGTACGGGTAATTTAATATTAAAATCGACCATCAAAACTGCAATTGCTGAATCAGATGGGTAAAAGACTTGTCGTCAAAAGCAATCCTACGATTTAAACAAAGTTAGACCAATGTGTCCCAGGGGCATCATCCGCAAGAGTCTACGAAGTTAAGGCATGATGAGTTTGGTGATCTCTTTGGCCCGTGATTTTAGAAAAGACTAAAAATATAACTGGAAATGTTTAAGGGTCTAACCATAGTGAAAAGGGGTATTTTACCATTGGATTTATTTAAGCCCACAAAGAGTGTTATTAGTTAGAAAGGCACAAATCAGATCATTCTGTACTAAACGAAAAAGTAATTTTCAACGACTTAGAATACTTGTCACCACCAGCATTGAATATAATTCAACTTGAAGGTAAAAGTCTTTGAAAATCCTGCTGGGACTCAAATCCCTTAATCAAGGCCTTTCTTAATACGCCTATTATGTGCGAAAAAATAACTTACAATCTATTATTTCCCTAAAGATTTGTATTTAAATTAATATACACTTCTAAATACTGACGTGTTTTTACAATGTTTTCAAATATTGGATTTCTTACCTATTAAAGATGACAATGTACATTACAAACATAAAATTTTAATCGTTTTAAATTAATTGATGCCGTAAACAAAATCGATATAATGAAACGTTATTTTAATGCAGCATAGACACTACAATCATTATCAGTTATTTATATTAAATGTATCAGTATTATTTAAGCAAACCAATATTAATTAAACTTCAAACATCGTGTAAAGAATTATCTGTAATGTATCACAATATGTTCTTTTGCTGTTAGTTGGTTTGTTAACAAGTTTATGCTTACCATTTTAATTGTTATCAAAAGAAAAACAATTTTTCGGTAAGGACTACAGGCTTGTGCGCAGAACATAACCAGCTAAGCTCCGTTGTGGAGGGGGGAGGGTGGAGGGGTGAAGGGGGAGGGGTGATATTAACACAAGCTGAGCAGGGCTGATATCAGTACTGGCAGGATTATAATTCGAACCCACGACGAGGCCGCTGTCATTGTCCCGAGTTCGTCACCTTGGACTCGTCGCCAACGACTTACAACGACAATAACCGTTGCATTTCCATCTTGTAATTTAACATGAACGAAAATGGAAAACTCCTCAGCCTGGAACTAATCTCTTTTCCTTTCTCCCCTAGGCGAAGGTGACATCTCTGTTGTAATACAAACTCAGAAAAGTAGTTGTTTAACTATACCGTATACTTTACAACGGACAACAATGGAAATAATTGTTGGTAATGGTAAAATATTAGTAATGTTTTAGTTATATACGTAATATAATTTTTCTCTTATACAACCATACTTGTATATTTAAAAACACCCTTTTTACTCTTTCGATTGGAGCAACCAAAGTGTAAGGGTAGTGTCAATAACACTAGTTGGTGAGTAGGTGTATGTCTACAGTTACAGTATCAAGTGACTTTGGAACTATGGCAGGAACCCTGTCGTGTGTTCGAACCCCAGTCTTGGCTGGTTAATTTTATTAGAACTAGCTTATTTAGCTATTACTAAAGAGGTCAATCCCTTGCATTGCTTGATAAGTTTTACGCTCATGCCCAAGGCCCACTGGACTCGGGGGCAGCGCATAAGGAGAGGTCGCCAACCTCTTTTTAAAACTTGACAAAAGAATAAGGATAAGGCTTTTTATAATTTGAACAATTTTATGGCCGATGATTTTAGAAATGTTTAAAGCAGCCATCCTTCAAAAACCAGAAGTAGTTTTGTTTTTATTATGTTTTTTACATGAGTTAATTTGATTTTAAAGTGTGTTTCTTATTGATGCAATCAATCCCTCAAGTAGATAAAAGATGAAGAGAAAGGTAATTAAGGTAGGTAAAAACGAGAAAACAAGTAGTTACCAAGTTTCGTTCTGACTCATTGCGATATTAAACGGTCTATGAAATCATTATTTCAATTGATTTCCATGAGAGGAGGCAGAAACCCAATTTATATTTACTCAGCATATAAAAGAGAACAGGCGGAACCCGCCGAGGCTTACAAAAACAATCCCAGCACAAACAATGATATGTTGGTTTTGAAAAGTTACTCTGCACCATTTATAACGCGAAGCTAAATCCATTTACCTTTACGTCAGCTTTTCAAACAATCCAAACGCATTTCATCTCTTCTAAAGAGGTAGTTTCTAGGTGCACACAAAAATGTCATAAATATAAAACTTTGTATTTAATAAAAATAATTATGACGTGGTTTAATTTGTGTAAAAATGCATGTTAAACTGTAGTTAATGAGCCTTACATACCCTGTTATGAGAGAAAGTGGTTATCAGTAAAATTGGCCTTTAGATGTAATTCAGGCAAACAATTTAAAATAAGTATTTTACAGTAAATTTTGCTACACATGGTGTATTTAAGTGTAATTAAGGATAGAATTTTCAAGCATTAGGTTTTTATTAGAGGTGGATATTTAAAAAATTACTGACACTATCCGTTTTGTTTATCAAATATATATACTTTTTATTTTACTGAAACATACAAAATAATATAAATGTTATTACTATCAGTATTACATCAGAATAAATTGGGTAACAACTTTGATTTTGGCTACCATTCTGCAAGTAGATCAAATATTTTATTTTACTAGTATTAAAGTAATATAAACTGTGTTTTACATAAAGGTATTACTAAAAATTTCCATGTTGAACTATTTTATTTCAGATGTTATAAAAAAAAAACACTCATTACCATTCAGGATGATAGAAGTCTACTGAAACTTCCTGGGGCTTAGAGCTGTTAAATATTGCATGAGAGTCACGCTAAATAAACCCGAGCAATCTATTGTGGGGGTTAGCACTTTTCGTACTTTAGAAATACAACAAAATCATCTTAATCCTTTTAAACCCATAGGATTAAAAGTGTGTTTACTAGTGATTTATTTTAAAATAAGTTAATAATCTTTTGTCTAAAACCTAGTAACACTTATTTACACAGAATGTCAATTATTATTATTATTTTTTTTATAAATTTGTTGACCATAATTGTATAAATAAAATAAATATTACTCAGTTATTACTCTGATTTTTATATTTTTACAGATTTAGTTAGACAGAAAAAACTACCACATAAATAACACAACAATTTTTTATCCGTAAGGGTCAAAATTTGAAAAATTATAAAAACAACATTATACTATCCTACAGAATTCCCTAGATCTTTAAAAACACAACTGTAATTCTTAAAAATATAGTTACCAAAGTGTAAAGGCAGTGCAAAAAACCTAGCAGTATTTTATGAACTCGTTGACATAAAAAAATCGCTTTGACTCAAACAAACGATTAAGTTTAATTCTGAACCGATGATGTTTCGAATATCATCATAAATTCGTTTGATTTCTATGTAGGGAGGCTGAAACACAACTTTTATTTACTCAGATTATAAAAGAGAACATGCAGAAACCCGCCGAGGCTTGCAAAAACAGTCCCAACTCAAACAATGATATGTTGGTTTTGAAAAGTTACTCTGCACCATTTATAACGTGAAGCTAAATCCATTCACCTTTACGTCAGCTCTTCAAACAATCCAAACTCATTTCAACTTTTTTCAGTAGAAGTAGTTTCTAACTGCATAAAAGTTCGTAATTATAAATTTGTTTTATTTTATGAAAATAATTAGGAAGAGGTTTTGTTTGCGTATATCTACATTTTAAATGGTAGAAAATGTGTCTCAAATGACCTTTTATGAGCGACAGTGATGATTAGTACACGTTTGTTAATCACAAAGTGACTTCAGTTATTGATGTACTTTTTTATGATTTACTTATTTTTAACATCAATAAATGGCGAGATTTTCTACAACAACCTCAATAAATAAGTTCGAAATTTACTTCATTAGTTGTATTATTTGGGGTGGTATTTATCAATCACAAAAATGCTTTTGTTATCAGCATTGTTTTAATACAATATTGCATAACCTACTGGTTTATCATCTACAGTTTAACAGTTTAATATTAACGTGTTGTTTTTAACAAATTCAAACCTTTCGTTACTTACAAAAAACAATAGTATCGTTTGTGTGTAGCTTAATTTAAGATGCTATTTTTTAAACAAACACATCGAATGTACGGGAAATTGAAATCTTTTACAACCTTGTGGGGAATAGGGCGATTTAATATTTCATCACAATTACACTAAATCAAACTGTGCAATATATTGTTTTGGTGTACAGTTATCGCACTTTATAAATACAACAAGTTCTTCTTAAGCCATTCGAAACTGTATATATAAAAATGTATTTAATAATGATTTATAAAAAAAGCTTTTTAAACACACAGAACACATATTGTTTTCAGAGTTGCCATTATAAATTAGTTTTCCCAAATTACATCTTAGTTCCATAACTGTTTAAGATATTATTAATATTAAAAGAATTATAACGCAGGAACACAGCCCTAGATCGTGAAAATAATTACCATTAACTACATTTATACTAAGGTTTATATATATATTGAATCATTTATCCAGCTTAATAATTAGTTGTATAAAAAATATATTCTCAAATTTATATTAGAAAATTTATTGGTAAAAATTGGATAAATACTCGATTTAGCGAATTTCCCCTATAGGGAAGAAGCTATTACCGTATTCGGCATGGTAAGACCTAGGCCCGGGACCATGATAACTTTTCGATTTGAGGTCCCCAGATGCCAAAAACACCATTCGTTCAATATTGTATATATATATGTATATGTGTGTGTGTGTGTGTGTGTGTGTGTGTGTGTGTGTGTGTGTGTGTGTGTGTCCGTATGCACGATAACTTTCATAAAAATGGTCCAATTTTGATTAAATTTGGTATAAACGTGTAAAGCAAAATTTATGACTTTAAGATCGAAAACAAGACAGATCGCTTTATCTGAAGGGGTATTATACGGGTTTTTACCCTGAAAATGAGGATTTTGAGTTTTTTACATATAATATTTTAAGAAATCTCATTTTAGCTTTCACCGTTGGATTCGGCTTAGAAAAAAAAAACAATTTGGTGTTTTGATAATTTCTCTACGTCCATTGGTTACCGAGATATTGAAAGTGTTAAACACAGTACGTTGTCCAATGTTATTCTTTTGGAGAATAAGAACAATTTTATATCTCGCTTATTTATAAACGTATCCGGACGCAACTTGGTATATAGCTTCATTTTGTTGTGGTCTATTGATAACTGTCCAAAGTAACAATATTTTTTCTATGGTTCCCGTAGCATCAAACCTGCGTACTCAGTGCCCATGTTATTCTTATGGAGAATAAAGAAAATGTTATGCCTCACTTAATTATGAACATAAATTAATATAACTTGGTATGTAGCTTCACCTAGTTGAGTTACTTTGATGTTTGTATAAAAAAAAACCTAATTTTTGTTCCTTGTTGCAGCAAACCTGTGAACTCAGCCCCCCCATGTTATTCTTATAGATAATAATTAAAATTGCATAAATTGATTATTTATTAGTGGATGCGGCTGAAACTTGGTGTAGCTTCACCTGTTTGTGGTCTATAGATATATCCATTAAAACCTAATATTTTCTGTTCCGTGTTACATCAAACCCGAGTACTCAATCCCCATGTTATTCTTATGGAGAAAAATTTAAATTTTATCTATGGCTCATTTGGGAATATGTATCTATGAAACTCGGTAAAAGTGTTTATGTATGGTATATAAATATATGCATTGGAAATTTGCTGAGTATGCAGGTTTGCTGCGTCGGGGTATTTATTTAATGTCGCATGTTTGTTATTACATTTTCATTAGCTTGTGCTAGTTCATATTTAAGCAAAAATAGTTTCTTAAACCAGATTAAAAAAAGAAACCACCAGCTTGCAGTCCTTTGGAAACATTTTAGCTATAAAAATGTACACATCCACTAATGTATTGAACGGGAACCTTCAGGCATGCTGAACATTGCCTATACGAGTGTAATTAACAGGAAATGGCGGTAAGCCGTCAACTTTATTCAACACCTTCTTCCGCACCGTAGGTTCATTTGATATATAATATGAAAGGCGTTAGAAGGAAATAGTCCATTAATGCAATTTATTTAGTTGTTCTATTATTTATACTTTTAATCAGGCAGATTAAAGAAAACATATAGACAAGCCGGGCAAAAGTACAATAATTTGTTTACTAACTACTCATACCCTAAGCTTTAAATTTTGGTTAGGATCCACTTAATCCTATAAACCTTATGACAGCCATCTTGATATATTCAGGGTGAGCCAGAACATACCCGTATAGCATGTACAATGGGAGAACGGTTTGGCCTAAAGTCATCAATCAAAGTTCTTCCCAACTAAAACGCTTATGAGTAATCTATTAAAACTATTTTCATCAAAGTCTATGGACAGAGAGCTCCAAATCTGAAGGTCACGGGTTCAAATCTCAAAATATTTCCATTTGAACGAAGGGAAAACTATACATAATTTTAAAGGTCTCGTTAAAAGAAAAATATTGGCAAACCATAATTTAGCTATCTTAATCCGTCTCAAAATGGCGGCCAAATTATGTTAAATATTTACATTTACAGAATACCACTTATTTTTAAACCGCTACTCAAATTTTTTCCGATTCCAATTTATTAGTCGTGGTAAACTCAGCTTTACTCTGATATAATTTTGGAAAGATTTTTTAGGAAAAAAGTTGGTTTTATTTTTTATGCCCGAAATAAAAAAGTCAAATGGTAGCATGTTTTCTAAAAACATATCATTGAACAGGTTTTATGAAACCAATCAACATTCTAATTTATACCAATCTTGTATCTCTTTTCGTTTGATTTTAACCAGCAAAATACATTATTTCCTCATATAAAATGCTTGTTAATTTGCATCACACTTACCTGAACTCTGCAGTCACTTTCATTTAATGTGTTTAGTACAATTAACATGCATTTCATATGAAAGAATATTGTTTTTTGCTGGTTTCAATAAACCGAAAAGAGATTCACGATTGGTGTGAATTTTAAAGTTTCTAGGATTCACAAAACATTTTCAATGGTATGCTCTTTGACACACGCTACCATTTGTTACTGTTTTTAAATTTTAAGCATACAAGGGACATTAAAGTAACATCAATTACAAAGGAACATGAAAAAGTTAAAACTGTTTTTGAAATATTGATATTTGTTTTTTTTTTTAAACATGTCAAGTAGCATATCTATGTAAAGCTGGGTTTATCACGAATCTGAAATTTGAATCGGGAAAATGATATGAGTGGTGGTTTTGAAAATAAAGGGTATTCTGTAAATGTCAATATTCTACACAAAATTTAAGCCATTCTTAAACGGATTTAGATAAGTGAATTATTATGTTTTTGCCAAATGTTTCTTTTAACAAAACCTTTAAAATGATGTATAATTTTCCCTATGTTCAAATAAAATCATTCTGAGATTCGAACCCATGCTTCAGTTTTGGAGCGCTCTGTATATATATTTCAATGAAAATAGTTTTAATAGATTGCTCATATGCATTTTACTTGGAATAATTTTGTATTAAGACTTTAGACCAAACCGTTCTCCCCTTATTTATGCTATACGGGTATGGTCTGACTCACCCTGCATTTTCAATATGGACGCCATGTAGGTGGGGGCACTAAGTGGATCTTACTAAAAACTCAAAGCTTATGATATATCTAGTATGTAAACCAAAATTGGTGCTGTTGTCCGGAGTTTCCATATCCATTCAACATTTTGCGTTAATCTGCCTAACTATTTGGTATCTCTTAAAATGTAACCTATTAACGTAACGCGCACCGTGCGACGTGATCCCGGGACCTCCCAACTCCTAACATAACCCCATAAATAGGATTTAGCTAATGGTAAAGACCTTATAAAGTGTCTGCAATACAACAATTGATTTTTTATTTTTACTTTATTGAGCAGGGTCGTTCCTTTGTGTAATCAGTTAAACGAATTATTTTGAAAAAAACCCTTAGCCCTATTATTTTGGAGTATAAAAATCATTGCGAGTTTTTGGGCAACAAAAGGAAATCAATCGACCTTATAGCTATAACACGTTTCCATAAAAAACGATAATTTATAACTTCCAGAAACTCCAAGTCTTCTATAATTATTTAATCATAAATATGTTCGAGTTATTAAAGAAATAATAATTTTGCAAATAATTAAAACAACTGTTTTTCATAAATTGTCATGGTTTTGTAATTGTCTGGGTTCACATACCAATTTTAGTAAATGATTGAATTTTATGCCTTTAATGTACAACATAACCATCATATCATATAATTAAGAATAAATATACTCTGGTTTATGAGAAAAACCAAATAATTAATCTACCTCAATCTCACAATAACTTTTACAAGTGTAAGGTCAAACATCATATTTGTTTGTATAAGTTTTAAGCATGAAAATTTACACCTTTTAAATAATCTTGCTCCTTGTAAAGTATTATTGTGTTTGATTAGTTTAAAGCTTATTACGTTAGAGACATTAATAAGGCAGATAGGCTTTACAGACGGTAAACATATATAACACCTATGTTAAATGCTGTTTCATCCACTGATAAAATAAATTTTCTTGGTTTTTTGATTGATTCGAGATTAAGTTTTTCTGACCACATCAGTAAATTGGCTGGTAAACTCAGTTCGATAGTTTATGGAATACGGAAATTATAATTTTACACTAATTCTGATGTACTGCTCACAGCTTACTATGGTTGCTTTTATCCTCATCTCGTTTACGCTGTACCCATTTGGGGATCGGAAAAGACTAGTATAAGATACATCTTAATCTCCAGAAGAAGATAATCAGAATTGTTTTTGGACTCAAGCGGCTTCAATCTTGTAAGGAGACTTTTCGTCTGAGTGGCCTGTTGACATTTCCTTCCATATATATATTTTTGAAGCGCTAATATTTGTTTAAGAAAAACCGTGGGTTTTTGAGTCCAGAATCTCTACGGTATATTCCCTTCGCCAAAGTTTAAATCTCCCAATTCCAAAACATAAAACTACATGTTTTAAAAGCAATGTTTATTATTGCTCTGTCAAACATTTTAATGCGTTGCCTGATTGCCTCAAGGTGGAGATGCCATGATGGTTACATGCCATGGAGGTTACATGATGAATTTAGGAGGAATCTTAAGACCTATTTGTTGAGAGGGGCGTTTTACACTGTCCATGACTACATAAGGAATTTATAGTTTAGAAGTGTTTACTATTTTGTTGTTGTAATAGGTACATTTTGTAAATGACTCATGCCAATGCTTGTACAAGTTTTAAGGCAATAAAAGAATTATTGATTGGTTGATTGATTGAACAAATGGTACAAGGCCGGGAAGATCCAGTATTTCGGAACACACCGGTCTGTATAAGGTGATTACAGTGTAAGTGTAAATATATTTTAAAGTGTTGTAAAACGTCTTTCATTACATCCCGTAAGTAATAAAAAGTAATATGCTAATCAAAAAGTTGTTTATATATTACGACAAAATCATGCATGGTGTCTGGATTTTTTCTATATACCTTTATGATTTGAAAATTATAATTTTTTTACATTAAACCAAATTAGAGAAATGCGCAATTGGAACAAATAGTTAATTTAGAATATACTTTACGAATACTGCAATGCGTACTGTACACAAGAGTGTGAGGCATTATTAATGTCGAGACCTCTCTTCATCAATTACACCCTAGGGCGCAGTTAAGTGCAAGGTAAACACGTCGTGTCGTATACGTGCAATTCTATTTACAACATGTAAAGTTTGTGTATGCAAGGTGCTATAACGAAGCTGTACAGAAAACTATACATACAAGAGCAGGTTCTATAGAGATTCTATATTTAAGAAAGGTGCAAAAATAGGATGTACACGCTAACTGTATATATGGGGTATTATATAGGCATTGGAAAGATAGAAGTCGGAAAGATATTTGTTGCCACTAAATTCACTTTAGTTTTGGAATGAATTTATTACAATATAATGTTTTGTAAATTTTAACGAAATATATTATTGGAAATTAATAATTAATATAGCAAGTTTTTTTATCAAATTTAACATAACACTCGAACACATACATAATATACACATCTTTATAAATACGTAAATGTTTATAAGTGGCAATTTCTTTATTTGTTAAAATTACTTTACTACTTAAATGGAAGCTAAGTCAAACTAAACTATTAACGGTAAAAATGAGTTGAATAAAACAACAATAACAATTTTACATTAAAACTATGAATTAAAGTCAAAACCTTTTCAATTATTTGTACGATTTAATCCATGGTTTTAGTAATTTATGTATCAAATAAATATTAATACATCATCATAGCCGTATAAATGGAAAATGTAAAGTAACAAAGGAAACATAAACGATCAACTCTTTATGTTTGAATTATAATTGTATTTAGGACAGACATCGTCTCAGAAATAGTGAATTTGCAAACAAAATATACAGTACACAGCTTTATTGTTTGATTCATAGTTTTCGTTAGATTAATTAGAGAACTTATATCATAACACTTATAATGGGACGCCAAATATCAAGCGTATCTGTCTTACAAACAGCTATATAGATGTTTTATTAATGTTATATATTAGTTTATTTAATAATTTTAACATCGGTTCTTCATATTATATAAAATAATAACTACTTATTAAACTTTGTAAGACTATGCAATATTATGCAATCATTGTTCTACCCCACGATGGTACTTGTTTGTTCTTTGCCAGTAATGTAGCAGTCGATAGTGGGTCAGCCGTAATAGGATTTCTTAAAGCTGATAAGTAAGCCTTCACTTCCACCAACTAAAATCCTTGAAGTACTAAAAATTGTTTGTTTTGTTGTAACTTACTTTTAAACCCAATAGAAATGGATAATATTTTACTGTAGTTTAAATACATAAGTGTGTATTTCGTTGTATAATCCAAGGCTTTAGATAGCATGAAGAGTGTTTTCAAATATTTATTCATATATTCATATACATCCGGTTGGATATGGTGATCAGGAAAGTTTTGATAAATATATTTTACCTTTCTGGTATTAGATATCTTCACCGGTTGAAGTGCACACTCTATAGGGATCCCTTGAATCGATAAGGGCAGTTTTGTTTGTTAACATGAGTCTAAGGAAATTGCTTTTAGCTCCTGGGTACCGCAGGGTTTGATTCTTTGTCCAAAAAAATTCTGTTTTTTTTATTATATTATTGCTAATAGTATTTCTAACGTTAATTTATGATTTTTTCACTCACGAGATTTATAAGAGTGTTTGTAATTAGAAAATAAGGTTTATTGAATAAGTTATTTTATTAAAATTAAACCGTTGGCGCAGGGTTTAAATATAAACAACTCTTTTTCTTTCTCTGTTATAGCTTTTTGGACTTTTGATTTCCGATTGCCTGGATCTTTCACACCAGGTTTATTATGTTCTAGGAATTTGTCTTACAATACAATAGGAATCATACTCCTGATACCCAATCTTTTCGGAGAACTTTGTTCTCTTATACTGTTGAAGAAATAAATCCAAAACGTAAACAAATAAATCAAAATAGACCCCTTTTCATTAGAAAACTGTTTAAGAAAAACAAAAATAGTAGTCTTAGATAAAACTATAATAGGCTCTGCCCACAAACATTAAATAACAATTAATTAATTGATTGTCTAATTAAGACATGAATTAGACCATATTATGCATAATTAAACTGAATATGACAATGTTAAAAATACCCCCGTAACAGCAAACCTGCATACTCAGCGAATTTCCAATGCATATATATGTATCTTAATACCACATAAAGCCACATACCAAGTTTCATCAATATACATACATAAATAAACGATTTATAACATTTTAATTATTCTCCATAAGAATAACATGGCGGCTGAGTACGCAGGTTTGCTGAAGCAAGGAACACAAAAAATGGGGTTTTATACAAATATCAATATAACTCATGTAAGTAAAGCCATATACCATATTTCATTAATTTATTTTCATAATGAAGGCAGATAACACGTTACTTATTCTCCATAAGAATAACACGGGGCTGAGTATGCAGGTTTGCTGCTACGGGAGCCTTTGGTAAAAAATTTGTTTTTTGAGCAAATATCAATGGACCACAACCAGATGAAGCCGTATACCAAGTTTCGTCAGTATACTTCATAAATAAGCGAGATATAAAATTTGTATTTTCCTCCATAAGAATAACATTAGACAACGTACTGTGTTTAGCACTTTCAATATCTCGGTAACAAATTGACATAGAGAAATGATAAAAATACCAAATTGTGTGTTTTTTTAAGCTGAATCCAATGGGAAAAACTAAAATTTGACTTTTTCCAAAATTATATGTAAAAACTTGAAAAACCCATTTTTGGGGTACAAACTCCCCAAAAAACCCCCTTCGGATAGAGCGATCTGGCTGGTTTTCGAACATAAAGTCATAAATGTTGCTTTACACGTTTATGCCAAATTTCATCAAAATCGGATAATTTTTACGAGAGTTATCGTGCTCACGGACACACACACACACACATATATATATATATATATATATATATATATATATATATATATATAGTTGTTTCTCGGACCTAAGGATAGAATATTACGCTACTACATCTAGTAACAAATTTATTTAATGGTATGCCAGTATTCTAGTGGAAGGAATTCCTGATCTAACTTGAGTTTATAAAACCATAATTCGTTATTTCGAATACGGTTACTAAAGGATTCATACATCACTTGTTTTCCCCATAAAGCATTAAAACAAACAGCAGCTAAGGTATGTAATCTTGTTTTGATAGTCTTATTTATTACATTTTTTGGGGGACGATAATGAGAGAGGAGGAAGACAATTAAGTAACACACGCGCAAACATAAGACTGAAATGTTGTCCTACTCCAACATACTCCAACATGATGTCTTAGTCCAGATATGGCAAAAAAGCATGCTTTAACTTGTTAAAATCACAACTGCTTACTTATTTATAATCCCACAGTTAAAATATTCATATATTTATTTTTAGGACGAAATGATACATTTTGTTGATGCCTACATATTTCCTAAATATTGCGGTTTTAGAAAAAATTAGATATTAAGGTTTGATAAACAAAAGTGACCACCATTTTCATATGGTATAAAGAAGAAGCTTAATATTCCACACAAAATGGGTCTTGTTAGGTATAATACATGTACCAAGTTATTAAGTAATATAATTATTAAGTAAAAAACACAAACAGGCAAATTTACGGCCGCCATTTTGAAACGAATAAAGTTTTGTTTTTTCAAAATGATTATTTTAACGGGCCCTTTAAAATGATATATGATTTGTCCTATGTTTATGTAAGAAAATCTTGAGATTCGAACTCGTGAACTTCAGTTTTGGAACATTCTGTAAATAGGTTTCGATTAAAATATATTTATTAGATTGTTTATGTGCGTTTTAGTTGGAATTCATTTTCTTTGATGACTTTAGAAACTGATCCTTTATCCAAACTGGACGGGGGGTCTGACACATCCTGTATATACAAGGACATTTTACACCTCCCATACAAGGTCAGTTTGTTGTGTGAGGAGAATGCTGAAGGTCTAATTTCATCACGTTCTCACGGACAAGTTAACTACAGTGCTCCAAGTTTTGTGCGGAAAACTAAGAAGCTGTTTAAGAATGGCCCAAGCTTAAACCTTCTTGTTTGCTTAGACCAACAAGTTTGGGTGTCAGGAGTATGGTTCCTATGGCACTCGACGGCTCTCTGACTGGTCTCTACTAGTACAGAGATCGACAGTGGGTACAGCAAAATGAAGCTGTCACAGTATTGGTAAGTCTTTTGGCTATCCAGTGTGACAACTTTCCCTCCTTGGTTCCTCCTTGTCTCTTCTGGGGGCTTGACTCCCAGTTGAGCCTGGATACCCAGTCTAGTCCAAGTTCTTGGAGGGAGTAGTGGATCTTCCTTGCAGCCTGGGACGGATGACTGGGAGAAGGGGACTGGGAGATGGTCTTCGGTCTGCCGGGCTGGGGGACGAACCGTCCTGGGGCCACCCGACCCCTGAGAGGTTGGAGGCTCTGTGCGATGGCGGTCCCTGTCTGGTGGACTTAGGGGGACGTTGGGTTGGAAAGCGAATCGTCCTGGGGTGTTGTCACCCACAGAGGCCGGGAGGTAGGTACTCTATCCCTTTCTGGAACGAGGCAGACTTTCCCCATCCTACCACCTTTCCCTTCCCTCTTTTCCCTCTTGCCGGTGGCTGTACAATATTAACAAGGTAGACGTGCCTAGCCGGCTATGCCGGGCCCTCCTGATCTCCCAAAAACAAACAAACACACATGGCTCCTATTGTCTGGTAAGAACAATTCCTAGAACAGAAACGACAAAGTGTGCAAGATACAGGCAAGCAAAAATCAAACGAGTTCGCACGCAGCACGCTGACGTGAGGGAAGTGAATTTCCACTTAAAAAACTATAAAAACTCAAAATCAGTTAAAAACATACATTTATTCCAACTTTTATTCAAATCTGAAAACATTGGTTTTTTTGGCTGTTCTGATGCTCCTGGTTCTATTTACCTGCAATGCTGGGAATACAATTTTGCGCATTATAAGGCTAGGAGAAGGTCCAGTCAGGCTTTAAAGTAGGCGTGAGTTTGTTGGGGATGGTAAAAGTATACCAACAAATGAATAACAGGCTTTTCTAATGTAAAATCCCCGTAAGACAACGTACTGAGTTTGGTAGATACACATTTTCTTTAATAACTCGGTAAATATTTATGCTAGAATGACAAGAGAGGGCTTAAAACTTTCGCCTCTTTAATTCCCATCTTTTTACATGCATTTATTTTACATACGGGGCTTTTCTGACCCTTTTTGGGCCCAAAAACTCAAAATTTGAAAGATTAATCACCAAAAAAAGGGTTTAGAGTTGTCCGATTGTTTTGCCCAACGAACTTGTCCAATTGTTTACAGAAAGGAACGTCCCTACCAATTTTGAAGTAAATCGGACAATAAATGCGACCGCTAGAGTGCAAACACATATATATATATATATATATATATACATATATATATATATATATATATATATATATATACACATATATATATATATATATATATATATACATATATATATATATAAAATTTTGAACGACCCCCCAAAACGTGTTCAGGGGGTCATGTTAGGAACTTCTATGGTGGTCCCGGGCTTAAGTTTCACCGTGCGGGTCATGCTAATAGTTCACTTTCCAAAGGAAATTCACTAAAAATACAAAAAGCTATAACAGATAAAAAAGAGTGGTTTATATTTAAACATTAAATCTAATTACAAACACTGATAGAAATCTCGCGAGTGAATCAAATCATACATTAATGCCAGAAACACTATTGGCAATAATATTAGAAAAACACAGAATATTTTTTGGACAAAGATGCAAATCCTGCTGTACCCAGGAGCTAAAAGCAATTTTCTTAGATTAATGTTAACAAACAAAACTGCCCTTATCGATTCAAGGGATCCCTATAGAGTGTGCACTTCAACAGATGAAGATATCCAATACCAGAAAGGTAAATTATAATTATCAGAAGTTTCCTAATTACCATATCCAACCGGACATATATGAATAAATATTTTAAAACACTCTTCATGCAATCTAAAGCCTTGGATTATACAAATAATAAATACACACTTATGAATTTAAACTACAGTAAAACATTATCCATATCTATTGGGTTTAAAAATAAGTTACAACGAAACAAAAAATGTTTGGTACTTCAAGGATTTTAGTTGGTGGAAGTGAAGGCTTACTTATCAGCTTTAAGAAATCTTATTACGGCTGACCCACTATTAGTCCAGTGCAATTAGCATTTGAGTAAGGAAATTAAAAAAAAAAAAGTTGAAACCTTTTCGAAATCATTTATTAAGATCTCCTTAACCTGCAGAAGAAAGTCCCAGAAAATATCATAGCAAATTTCCCGCCATTTTTTAAAATAAGTCGGCCATGTTGGATTTGTGCAAGGGTTTACGGAAATGGGTATTACTAGTAGACTAATGGCCTTAAAACCTCCCGTTTGATAAAAGATTTATTTTAAAAACCAGGCTAGCTATTATAAATAAGATATGAATTTAATTATTTTTTTTACATTTGGTTAATAATTTAAAACACATTTATTTCTACATATTGTAACTAATAGTTAGCATTTTTCACTATGTATCCTTATGGTTTGTATGTATAAGAAAAACTATTAATAAAAATTGTAGAACATAAAATCCCCTTTAAAATACACTCCAACAAGTTTTACCTGATTATTTCAAATATCCTACTCAGGAATCAATAGAAGCGTTCGCTACATTTTCACTCGCAGGCGGTCGGTGCGGCGCTCGGCCACCTAGCCCAGTTAATGAAGGTAAATCACGAGCATATGTCGGAAGAAATAAGTAATAGGCCAAAACACATACCAGCAATAACACCCACCTAGAGGAATAAATTCCCCCCCCCAAAAAAACATTTCCCCTAGTCCTTATCTCGTAGCCCCCTTTAAACCCCCCTAGCCCCCTTTCTTACAGTCATTTACAAAAACAGTCATATCTCTATTATTATTGATTGTAGCTTCATATTTTTTTTGTTGATTTCCGACATTACGGTCTACAACGAAGGTGTTGTCAACAAATTAGCTCATAGTAACGGTTAAATAGATATTTGCATTACAGTATAACAATAAGTATTTGAAAAGTGTAAAATACTATTTAACGTTATTCTTCTCTAAAATACAAATACGCAAGTTTTCGGGAAAAAAACTATGAAAAAAAGTTGTAGTAAATTGTATTCCGATAAAAATTATATATACATTGCTGTACTTTCAACAATGGGAACGTAATTTAAGAGGCTCACACGGCGCGAGCACTTTAGGCCACGACGCGACGCCACAGCGGCTGCGGAATTTCGGCCATTGCGCCGCGCCATGTAAGTCATTGTGCCTCTTAAGTTACGTTCCTGTTGTTGAAATTACAACAATTTATGTATCGATTTAATCGGAATACGATTTACTACCACTTTTGTTCAAAGTATTTTCTCGAAAACTTGCGTGTTTGTATTTTAGAGACGAATAACTTTAAAACATATTTTAAATATTTTAAATTTGTCTAATATTTATTATTATAATACAAATATCTATTTAACCGTTGTTCTGGGCTAATTTTTAAACAGGACCTTTGTTGTAGAATGTAGTGTCGGCAATAAAAAAAAAATATATATAACATGAAACTACAATGAATAATAATAGAGATATGACTATTTTCGCAAATGCTTGCAAGAAGGGGGCTAGGGGGGTTTAAATGGGGCTACGAGATAACCGATCACCTGATTGAAAATGTAGCGAACGCTTCTATTGATTCCTGATTAAGATGCTTGAAATAATCCGGTAAAACTTGTTGGAGTGTATTGGAAAGAGGATTTTATTCTCTAAAATTTTGATTAACAGTTTTCTTATACATGCAAACTTTAAGGATAATTGGTGAAAAATTATAACTATTAGTTACAATATGTAAAAATAAATCGGTTTTAAATTATCAACCAAATGTAAAAAAAAATAAATGAATACCTATCTTTTTTTATAATAGTTAGAAGACATGGTTTTTAGAAGACATTTATATGCAAACGGGAGTTTATTAAGTCAATTAGTTTAATAGTAATAGCAATTTCCGTAAACATTTGCACAAATCCAACATGGCCGACTTATTTTAAAAAATGATGGGGAATTCGCTATAGGATTTTCTGGGACTTTCATGTGGGAGAGCTTAATAAATGATTTCCAACAGGTTTCAACATTTCTTTTTTTAGTTCCCACTTTTTGCTATGTTTGTGCTGATTGCACTGGACTATATCGACTGCTACATTACTGGCAAAGAAGAAACAAGTACCACCGTGGGGTAGAACAAAGATTTCATAATCTTAAATAGTCTTACAACGTGTAATTGGTAGTTATTATTTAAGTAATATGAAGAACCGATGTTAAAATTATTAAATAAACTCATATATAAAATTAATTAAACATATATATAGCTGTTTTTTATTAACAGCCAATATTCTACACGTATAATAAATAATGAAAAATAAAACAGTGAAAGAGTAATTTCCGTATAATTGATTATTTGATAGTTGTAAATCATTATGGAGAAAATATACTTTTACACATATTAAGCTATATTACATACAAGGAGAAATCCAAATGTATTGTTAAAGATTTTACCATTTATAAATCATAGTTTAACATTGAAATATATGACGTTTTAAATACATTGACAAGATTAAAATTAAATAGTTTATTAAAATATTTTCATACATGTAAAAACTGTATCCGTATCCTGGTAATAGATTTACTATGCTTTTTTTGTTGTCTCAAATGTAATTTTCACATACTAGTTGTCCGCTATGAGTTCTTGTGTTTCATGTGATGTTTTGTATTTTATGTTGGAACATCCAAAGTTACCTCCTGCAACGGAATCCTGTAAATATGAAAATACATTAAGTGAAATAATATCTGTATAGATCGTGAAAGAAAGACTTATCAGAAGTCTATAACATTTTGTTGAAATTATATTTAATATGTAATGTTCAGATCTGTTTGTAATGAAATAACATCATGTAACTTAGTTTTATATCGTAGTATATCAGCCGGTGTGGGTGAATCAGAAGGGATCCAATCATTTAGGATATTCATGTCTCTTTCAAGAAGTTATCCCATATCACGCTTTAGGTAATTGTATCGTTCAGCGCATCAAGACTAATTGATAGATTTTGTTATTACTTAAAACAGAACATTTTTTCCACGGGATTTATTTCACTTTAGTTAATGAAACACTCAGACTTATTGATATATTTAAATCATTAAGGTAGCTTTTTAGTATAGCTCCATGACGTGTATTTATATTCAAGGATATAACACAGTTGTCACATTAACTTGGACTTATTTGTCGATTATTGTCAAGTTATGGTTCTTAAGATTTATATTTTTAAAGTTTAAAGAACGTAACTTGATTTACTTGATTTTAGGATTTCCAAAAAGAGTAAAGTCGATAACACAACAAAGCGTAATGCAATACAATACAACTCGTACCTTGTAAATATTTGGATTTTAAGTAGATTTTAAGAAATATTTAACTGTTGTAAAAACATGATACAAACCAGTATTATAATCACGAATAATTATAAACTAATTACAACATTTTTTTACCTTTAACTTGACAGTATTCTCAGTATTCGTATTATGCAATAATTGATACTAACCGTTAAAAGCATAGCTGTAAACATCGAAAACAAAAATAACCTACAAAACTAAACATCTCCTTTACACATATTTTGGGAATTCAAAAAATCCTCCCGAAAAAGGACGACTCCCCAGCCTTAAATATTGTATTGACGAGGAGTATCGTAAACGGTAAAGGGTATCCTATTTATAAGTATGTAAAATATTTTTTTGAACTTAACCTATCGATTCTAGTGTTTAAAACTACACTACGTTTCGGGAGGTAAGGAAACTCCTCCCGTTATCAAGTGAACCCTACTTACATCTAAATATCAAATTCTTACACCTAACTAACCTACATTTTTTGGATTTTTTAATCTTTTTCTTTTACATTTTAATTTGCACTAACACAAAGATAACAAATATATATACAAAAACTCAAACACAATACACTAACACAACATTTATATACACGAACAAATGGAAAACGGACAATACATTACCTGTTCTGCATCGTTGCCTCCAAGCTGACGGCAAACACGGGAAAATTGACTCTCACGTCCATCCACAACCAAATAAATCAAAAAATAAATTCAAATCCATCGCAATTATAAGTTTCAAAAATGTAAAATAACTAAATTGCCCAGAACATATTTCTAATTAACGTACTTTCTACCATGTATGGTTAATAGTATACCAAATTTAATTATAAGTGCACTAGACTCCATACCACAGGAATTTCAAGCTTCAATGCAATTTTATATACAAAATGCCCCCGTCACAGCAAACCTGCGTACTCAGCAAATTTACATTGAATATATATGTGACTCACTACTACATAGAGCTATTTACCAAGTTTCACAAAAATACATACATAAATAAGTGATATATAGCATTTTATTTATTCTCCATAAGAATAACATTAGGGTTGAGGACGCAGGTTTGCTGCAACGAGGAAGATAAGTAATGATTTTTTTTGCAATTATCAATACAACTGAACCAGGTGAAGCTACATACCAAGTTCTCTTAATGTAGGTTCACAATTAAGGGAGATATACAACTTTACTTATTCTCCATATGATAAACATGGGGGCCGAGTATACAGGTTTACTGCTACGGGGACCATCAACAAAAAAACTAGTTTTTTGTGCTAATATCAATATACCACAACTAGTTGAATCCACATACCACGTTTCATCAATACACATTCATAAATAATGGAGATATAGAATTTTATTTATTCTCCTTAAGGATAACATTGGACAACGTACTGTGTTTAGCACTTTGAATATCTCTGCAACGGTTGGACGTAGAACAACGATTAAAACACCAAAATATTTGTTTTGTTGAGCTAAACACATTAATAAACAGAAATGTGAAGTTTTTAGTAAAACTATCTGAGAAAAATCTAAAAACCTTTTTCCCTTAAGATTAACATGGAACACGTTTTTTTGGATTTTATCCACAACCACTTAACCTAGGTTAATGATTCAAGGTATTAAATTATTTGTTTCTTAAGCTCTATGAAATGGTTATAACCAAAATTGAATGTTTCTAACATTTTAGGGTCAAATTTGCAAAAATCTGATTTTTGGAAAATTGTAAACCCCCATAAAACCCCCTTCCCATAGTGTGATCTATCTGGTTTTCGAACTTAAGTCATAAATGCTACTCTCCACATTTGTGCCAAATTTCATCAAAATCGGATGTTTCTTTCAAAAGTTATCGCGGTAACGGACACACACACACACACACACACACACACACACACACATATATATATATATATAGAGAGAGAGAGAGAGAGAGAGATAGATAGATAGATACATACACACATATATATATATATATATATACGTATATATAAATTTGAACGAATAGTGTTTTTGGCATCTGGGGATCTCAAAACGAAAAGTTATCATGGTCTCGGGCTTAAGTCTTACCATGCCACCTACGGTAATAGCTTCTTCCCTATAGGGGAAATTCGCTAAACAATTAAATATGTTGCTGTATATTTAGCAACAACTGATCTTTCAACAAAGCATATTACTAAGACAACATCATATGTTATTTAGTTTGCTAAACTAAATTGCTACTAAAATGAGTATGCAGAATTGACAATATGCTACGGGTGATTTTATAAATTTAAAACTATGAAATGAATATTGCTAGAGTTCAAGCAATATCATTTTAACAGCAATCACAATTCCCCATGCTCTGTTGCCATAAAGGACAAGGTTCCATGAAACATATTAGTTAAAATAGAATAATACCATTGTTTGAATAAAATCTACATCAAAAGTGGGATAAAAAAGATGATACATGTTATTTGTTATTTGTGGTGTTAATAATTTGTGATTTATTAATTCATTGAATAGATATAATATAACAAAACCAAAATCTTAATCTTAATCATATCCACAGATTAACAGTTTTAAGTTCTGAGTAATATGTGGGATTGTGTTTGAGGCTTTTATGTAACTATTTAATCTGTGTAGGAATATAGGTTTATTGCAATGAATATTTGGAATGCACGATAAAATAAATAAAAAAATCACAAATAAAAATCACGTTACCCATAACTTGTAATGTATGTACAGATATATTTTAGCTTATGAAAAAGTAATTAAATTGCATATTTATTGTTTGCTAATTTAGTCTTATATATTCCAATAGTGTTTGAGCTATACCTTATTTCCTTTCCAACTTTGTCCTGCAATCTAATGGATATTGAGTGAACTACATGAGTGCTCCAGACTGGTGGCTTCACTCAGAACTACTTAAGGTGATATATCCATTTTCACTTTCTCTCTCTCTTTTCATGGTCTGTATTATTTTTGGTTTTAAATTAAATACAGTGAAAATGTAGTGTTTCTAGTTAATTGTTTAAAGTAATTGTTTTTGATAAATTTATACAAATTTAAATTTCTCTGCGAAAGTGGGTAAGATCTCTCCAGTTTTTTTTTACAAGTGAACAATTTTCTACAACAGTGTAACACAGACAATATGTGGCCAATTCCCAATCCCTTGTCCTTTCATAAAGCCTAAATCGTAATTAAATAATGGGGAATAAGGTTATCTTGCCTTAAAATCGAAAGGTGCAAAGGGAAATTATAATACTAAGTAAACATTATCAGGTATAATAGCTTAGCCAGCTACACTTAAAGTTGTTACTCCTCCATCATTAATTTGAAGTTATTTTCATACTATGAAGTTTCACTAATGTCTTTTATACAATTGTAAGTCATAATAAACAGTTTGGATCAAAATATACTATTATCTTTCATTTCAAACCTCGAAGTATTCAGTGATTTAAAGTAACGCAGTCCACGCGTATTATATCGGAGAAGTTATGTTTGTTTTTTAGTCACTGGCCTTCACAAATAGTTTAACTTTTTTCTGAACAATGCACATTCCTCATTTCAAAAGGTGGCAAGCAAAACCTCGAAACTGGTTGTAATTGTTTCTTCCCTGAAAAACTCAACAGTACAACATTAAAGTGATATCCAAACCACTTTTCGGAGTTAGATTGATAGGTACGTTATAGATACCTTCTCGTTGTTAGTTTTTGAACGGTGGTTTTCAATTAAATTTGTAAAAAATTAGGGAACCTACGTGGTCCCGTGGGGACATAATTAACATTTTAAATATTTAATGGGGAATATAAATGTGTTTGGGATATTACGTGCCCCGATTATTTAAAGCTGGACGTAAAAAGATAGACGTTTGCACTACTGAGTTTGCCCGAGAAAAAAGATGGGCTCAGACAGAAGATTAAAGTAATAAGGGCGTTTCTTTTTGTTGCGGATATTTTCAATCAAATCAACACAGACATCACTTGTTCGAAGGCAGGAATGACATCGACTAGCTGAATCGCTGCTACTAGGTAGCCGCTACCGACATTTGTTGAGTGACAGCTTTTACTAGCGGCTACTTCACTAGGCGCTACTAAATAGCAGATATTAAGTAGCCAAGTGTGACACAGGTTTAACACAGCTAAAGCGATGCGATATGCCCGGTGGATTAACCTAATAGATCAAAGCTAGTCGGACTATCAGTGTAAAACTCGAGCACTATCCACCTTAATTAGTTATGTGTCAGTAAACACTTAAACATTAAACACTTGATTGCGCAGCACGAATAAGGATCAACACAAATGTTACAGTTTATAATCTAAAAACTGGCACACGCGTTATCTTGAGGGTATTTTAAACTTGATTTCTCTGCTTTTATTAGTATATTTTTTATATCTGTATTATTTAAATGGGTTAAATTGATTTAAAAGATAAAATATAATTTACTCGCATGCTGTATAAAAGGGTATTTACTGAAAAAATACACATTTCAATATGACGTCCAAAAAGTAATGGAGACGTTTAGGTAATTTATTGTAAATTTCAAGTTATAAAAAATAACATTAGTCAATAAAGTTCGATGGTGATCCATGTGCCTGGAAATAATAATTTGTGTTTCATACTTTTGTCTTTTTACTTTTTGAATTCGTATGAACTTTGTGATCATGTTTTGCATAAGTCACGTTCACGTGTGACTTACTGAGTTAACCTTTATCTAGAATTAGTTATTTTCAAAGGTAATACTTAAACTCTTATTGTCATATATTCAAATTTGTGAAAATAAACTGTAGCTAAAGTTTACGTCTTAATACTATGTTTTAATCCTTCCTTATCTACAAAGAGAAATATTCATCAAAACTTTAGGAGTAACTTTCTAGCTTATTTAATTGTGTAGCTAATCCTAGGACTTTCCTAATTATTAGTTTGATGCTGTGCTGGATTAATCGTAATAATTGTTTTTGTAAATTCAAACTATTTAATACAAATTAATCTAAATTTGATTTCATATATTACATATATTTTTTGTAACCTTTACAAATCTTTCTTATCATAAGTATGCTTTAAAGTTATCGGAATTGTTCGTGTAATTTTAAAGGAAAGCAACGTCACTACATATTGCACCGAATCTGTCAAACACAATCACAAAACGTATACGGCTACAGCTCCGCGGATTTGCTTTGTTCATATTATATGAGATTTATTCAAACCAGCCCCCGGCGTAGGATGTAATATCGCATCGGACGACATGACAAAATAACAAATGCATTTATAATGTACCGTCTATCACTGTGTCGTGTAATTATTGTAACCTTCCGTGTCACCATATAACTAATCACAGACACATTCTCGGATGCATTTTAAAGGCATGTAGTTAAATAAGTGAAATACCTTAATGTTGCCATAATTCTGTCTACGACCCACTGAGTATTATAAGGATCATTACAAATGTATCCGATGACCAAATATAGCTGTTTTAGTTTCAAAAGTTTAAAAAATTATATCAGAAAGTATTATTTGTTTTGTTAGTTGTATTAAGTACCCTTAATACGAATCAAACTAGATTTGTGGGTAGCTCTGGCCTAGCCCCCGATAATTGTGTGCCCATGCCTGCATTCGTCAGACATTTTGGCTTATTGTGCTAATCCAGACCCTGGTCTTTACGTCATAAACGTGGTCTTTGATCTGTTTATGTAGTAGTTCAAAAATGTTAAGTAATATTAATAAGTTTACTCTTGAAGTTATGAAAGAGCCTTTTCCTCCTTTCTTGAAGTGCCTCACATTCAATATGAGACACTTCATGGGATTTTCGTTGAACTGCCCAAATAGCTGTCAGAAAGCATCTTCGTCAAGGAGCTGGACTGTCAGTAAATGTTTCCTAAAGTGATCGTGTCGAGTTTGAAGTGCAAAATCTAGCCAAATTGCTTTCCTCTCAGAAGAAGAAGAGATTTTGTTAAGGCTTGACTTGTTTATATACAATTAAATAACGTACTGATCCAATTACTGTGTCTGTGGTTTTCGTCCCACATCGTTACAAACCATAGCAGTTAGTCTTTAATGTGTATTCTATGTAAACAAGACGTTATATCATATTAACCACATAATTTAAATCAATAACCTTTTATATTCCTTGTGTTATAAATAATTATATAACCGAATTCAAGATAATTATTATTATTTATGGTCATTCTTAGCATACTACTTTAAATTAAGCGTTAAAGTTTAAAAAATCAGTCCCAAATTAATAATACACGATACATAAAATACATCTATCATTTTCAAGAATTATTAACAAATATTCCATTTATAGTTATTATTACAGTACGAGTTCATTTATTTTTTAACATTAAGTTAGCCGTGAATGAACACATCATTAAACCCTCTCAGTTTCCTACATTGTGCTAAGATTGACATGTTCTGCTTCTAAAACAAGCAGGTAAGTTCACCAACTAGTTCAACTTGTAGAACTTCGCCGATCCACTTGACTTAGCATTAAGGATCTTGATAAGAAGCCAATACAGTCTACATAAACCTTCATTTAAATAGTTTTTAACATTACTTAATTTGTTTATTATAATAATTATTACATAATTATAAATATGTAATGTGTAAAATATGTCTTATACAATATATCTAATTACGATTAAATACTTTCCATTTGTTGACATTAAATAAATAACCAAAATTTCAACAGCCATGATTGTATTAGTTCAGGCATAGTTACGGTACATTAGTATGCAACAAAATTATATGGTTTATCACCCAACTATATAATGTTTTATTTATAACCTTTACTAATTAGTTTCAAATATGTGATCAAATAAAAATATATAGCAAAGTTAATAATTATAAGGTGGTCGTAAACAAAGATATATGAAAATCCTGATAAAATATATTGAGTTTCGTATGACATTTCATTCTTTAGGAGACGTAACAATGATTCCAGTGTTCTGTTTTTGGCAACACCAACCTTGTTTTTATGTCAGTATGGAGTCATTTGTCCATATTTTCCACTGGATTCTAACTAAGTCATATTGTTTACAAGAACACACATAATGAAACAACACAACATACATATAGTCTGTTGTACACACAACATTTTGCACAACATTTTGAAGTAAGTAACTTCCCTGGTATTCGGGATTTGCTTATACATACAGTGACTAATTATATTGTCCTTAAAGTGTATAATTGTGCTTTGCATGCTATTTAGAGTGTATATGGAGTACTGTATTCATGTGGTGTTTGTATGAGATGGCATACCAAACAACAAAAATGTTTCGGGAAATGTATTTCATACGTGTATTAAGAGTAAATAAATTATTTTTATTGTTTTTAGGTCTGGTCACCCCTTTCGCAGCCAGCTGACTAAAATAAATCCTTTCAAATTTGGCTATATTAAGAATGGTATGTACCAAGTACTGTGAGCCATGTACCAGAAACTAAATAGGCCATACATTGAGACCAATAATGTAAGAATTGATCAACACAATAAAAGTTTATTAATACAAAATATGCAAACAAATAAAGGGGATTATGTACCATGTTATGTAAAGTACCAATAGTATTATATATAAATAAATGGTCTGGAGGAATTCAAACATAACTGAATGCCCGTTAAACTTCATATCATTGACCAAAGGAAAGCTCGATGTATTTGAAGGTAGTAAACAAGTTAGTGCAATATCAGCTTTGTCGCAAAGTAAAATCCTCGACTATGTGAGGAAGGTAAACAAATCCCTCCCTACACTACTGAGGGGTGAGCTCTCACATCATGAAGGGGGAGTTAGCCTTACGTCTGGTTCCAAATTACATATAGGGAGTACAAGATACTGTGTAAGTGTGTGTCCTGTCTGTAAGTGTGTTTTTGAAAACAATTGAGGTCGGGTGGGCTTCAAGTTTATAATTTATAATGTTGTTCCAGCATTGACTAAAAAATGTAAGTGAGTGTCTCAAATTATAAATCTGAAACTCTATATTCCATTTATTTGTCCCGTAACTTCGCTGTCTATAATCTAATACGATCCCAAATTAAATAAGTTAGTTAAATTATTGTTATACTTCTACAGACTATGTTATACATTGTAAAGTGACATGTATGTGGTCGTTACAGTCAATATTGCAGATCATGTGTGCTAAAGAGCCGTACAACGCCAGGAAGGGGAAGGTAGGTTTTGTTGTGTTAATTCCGATGCATCGTAAACCATTGCCATGGAATAAATATTATTACTATAACCTACACCAACTTTAAATTGAAAATCTGAAAATTGAACATATGCTTTGCTGTCGTTTCACTAAACTTCAATATATCATCGGTTTAATTTGTGATTATAGATACACTTTCAACATTTAACAATTTTATAGTTATTTATATGTTGATAGAATTTGTAACCATCTGGCATTATTTTTTACTTGTTTTAAGATGATGGCTGAATAAATACAACACCTGATCTGGTGATCTGAAAATCTATTTAGTAACAACGAACATGCATCAATTGTATCCCATAAGTGTACTCTTTTTATTGTTTTAGTCATAAACATTTTTAATATTTTGGTTGTATGTTTTAATTTATTTTAAGGTTATAACTGATTAGGTACGTTACAGGATCTCAAAAACTAAAAAAATAAAGGAATAAATAAAATATGGAACTACAAAACACTTTCCGTTAAACTTTGGCAGTTACTTTTTTAAGTAATTTATACGTACGTAGCTATTAAAAGATACAATTTTAAGATAAGCTTATATGTTTTACACATTTAGATTTACATTATACGTGAATATTAACGTTTAATGTAAAAACAATATCATTAAATGAATGTGTTGACATGTGCAGGGACATCATCTCTGGGAAAAAATGACTGTTTATTTTAATAATACATTTTCTTTTCTAGTAATTCAACTATTACATCTTTCAAATATAATTAGTTAAAGGTAATATTTCAGTATGTTTTATACAGTATTACTTCATATACATAAGTACACTATTATACAAATTTACAATTGTTTACATACAAGCTTGCTTACGTTAAATACTCATTAACACAAGTATACAAGTTTAGATTAAATAGTGTCATATGACGATGTCTGACGTAATTCGTGTAATCCATATAACACATTTAAAGAATATTTACCGACTTATTTAAACACGTCACAAGTAGACACATATTTAATAATTATTCGAGACAAGGTGAATACATTAATGCAAATGACTATTTAAGGTGCATTAATTGTTTTTGAGGTATTTACAATAAATTAATGTATTGTGAAATTGTAAATAGTTAGGAGATATATATATTTGTTTGTTTTGATTATTATTTAGTAAATGTTTGTGTAAAAATTCATTAAGAGTGTGTTTACTGTAAGACTATAGAGAAACATAAAGAATATCTTATAATACAATTTTAATAGTTATAAAGTGCTAATTATTTTATTATAATAACCACAACAGATGAGATGCATGTGCGGATTGAATGCAATCGGATCACGGAAGTTAGCAGATCAAGATCAAAGCAAGAGTCGTTCATGAGAATATCGTAAGAGGATTTGAGCACCCAGAGAAGTTTAGGGGCAAAAGTTTATCGCCACTGGGAGAAATCCAATTAAGCCTGATCTACATTCTAACAACTTAGTAATACCCCAATCGCAGCAAACCTGCGTATTGAGCAATTTCCTTACGACAATTGTGTTAGTAAATAGATCAAATATATTTCTAAAAGTGTCATTTTATTTTATTCTAAATTTTAAAAAGAAATTAATTTTCTTAAGAAACTCTTTTTATATAATACAGAAATCAGTTAAATGTATTTACCCAATTGTTACGCATACATATATATATATATATATATATATATATATATATAATGCCTAAGGAAGCCACTAACAATGTTTGGTAAACAATAAATAAATAAAATAAATATAAATATGGTTCCACAGAATTATGGAATTGAAGGACGAACAATCATTTTATAGAATAAGAATATATTTGCGGAAATAAATAAACTACAATATGAAGCTACTTTCTACTAATAATACTTTACTACTACTACTAACTACCACTTATTTTTACATTTATGAATTGACAAGGTATAAAATCTTATTGAATCTAAAAATAAATAACAACTAGAACTTATTCTAGATTGGTAACCCAGCAATCAACTTAAGTCGAATATAATTCAAGTCACTTAAAAGTTGCTTTAATTGAGCATTACAAATATATGGTACCTAAACCGATTTACTCTAAAACATTTAAATATTTATTATAGAAGAAAATCAACCTTAATAAGAATAATTTTTACTTTTTTACGCAACCACTTAACCGGTAGTAATATATTTTTAATTTGTAATGATTTTTTTAGTTTCTTAAATTAAAAATGTGGAATTTATAGGACGTGGAATTAAAAATATTCATACTACTTGTTTATTATAGTTTATCACATATATAAACCCATTTTTGTCATTCAGAGAATGTCAAGAGAGTACCTTTGTCGTATGAATGAGATTCATTCATGAGAGCTTGGGTCTTGTCAAGCCACATACAGTGTTAAGTAAATTTCTATGAATATTTACCTATAAGTTCTATAAGCTGTAAACCATAATCGAAGCTATGTGCTGTTATCAAAATACATTATCAATTTTACTTGCAAGTTACATATTCTACTAAGATTATAATATGTAAGCAGTAGATTTTTGCAAGATTTGTATTTATGTATGGGAATGGATTCTATCTTGCAGGGGTGACTGTTTAATATTACATGAGATCCAATAAAATAAACCTCATGCAGGCTTGTCGTTACGTTAACCTTTGACTTTATTCTAAACAGTCCTATACTTACAGAACATAAATAATATATTTTGACGAATTTGTGTTTAGCAGTGCTTGAAGCACGTCCCTTTCATGCATATCATTTTGAATAAAACTACATAAAAAATTTATATATTGTTCATATAACGTAATACGTTGCTTCTATGAAAATTAAATATTATTTTTTAACCAAAAACATTATAATTTATTATTTGTCTAATGATTAAGTGTGGGTCTACATTGCTTAAACCAAACGTTTAAAACTAAACTACGCTATATAACTAGATGAAAAAGGTGTTTTTGCCTAATAAAACTAATATCAGTCGAAACCATCGTTAATACTATGTAATTAATGATTTGTTACACTCTTATAAAAATGTAACTTTTGTAGTAAATACATTTTAAAACTTTTCTGAGGTTTTTATTAAATAAATAGTAACTATGAAAGAAAATTTGCCCATACTATTAAGACTTAGAATTTTACACTTTATCTTTCAACCAATATAATAAACTGAATTTTATTCCCAACTGTTTAACAAAAACATCTCTTTTAGGTTATTTTAAAGGTATTTTCTTATTTTAAAGGATTAAAATAAAACATATATTGTTAAATCTCGAAAATACTTTTTCACTATGAACCAACGTTTGTGTAAACAGATAAACCAATGTTGGTTATAACGCAGGACTGTTTGTTAATAGTGCAATTTTCAGTCTCAACGAGTTACCTGGTTGAAACGTACTGTATTTTTTTTACGATAGAACAAATAAAAACAATAGTTATGAGAAAATCGATCAAAAACATACTTTCACTATTCATTGGATTGTATACCCGTTAAGAAACTGAAATTAAAGTATTAAATATTTTAAAGCACTGATGAGTTGACAAAATGTAATATTAATTTGTTTTTGCTAAAACGATTCAGTATCCTTTGTCTTCGATAGTCTTTTTCTTTAAAAGCTAGATGGAATATTTATACACTAATTTTGGCACAACCTACAAAATATTTATATTTACCAAATGAAATTTTGAACTTTTTTAGTAAAATATGATTGACGGACGAATCGTTAAAAGGCTCAAAAATATCAGAACAAGCCGCTTATATGATGGAGTGTTCCTGTTTTCCAGTATGTATTTACTCACGTTCCAATAAAGAATATTTATTTGCCAACTACACGCAATGGAGCTGAACATTTTGTACTAAAAGTGATACGTTGCTATTTTTTTGCCATTATGTATGAACGTAGGAAACGTTTGATGTGTCATTAATCTTTATATAAAATTCTGTAAGCGAAATTTTAAAGTCAAAATTGTGGGTTTATTGCAAATCGCAGGATAATAGGAGAGGGCTCAAATTAAAGGTCTTGATCACGAGGACTCGGGAAAAGTAAGATGCATGTCGCTGGCCCGGCCATGTCGGAAATTATAGAAACCAACTATGCCACGATTGAGTACCAAATGGACCATAAAAGAAAAAAATAGATACTTCAATATATAATGAGTAATTAGGTACTAAAGGTTTTCGGGCCAGCGACATGCCAGCCCGGCAACCTTCAATTTTGACAATAAATCATATACCAAAATTTAGTACTAAATTGGTACTAAATGGTACCGCCGATAACAAAATAGGTACTTCAACCATTTAACAGTAATAACGATTTTCATGATGGGGTTGATGACCTCTCAGCCCGGCCATGTTGGAAATTTAAGAAACCAACTATGCCACGATTTAGTACCAAATTGGTAATAAATGGGACCACAAAAGAAAAAAATAGGTACCTAATATATAATGAGTAATTAAGTACCCAAGATTTCCAGGCCAGTGACATGAGAGCCCGGCAACTTCCTAGCGCATACAGCTGTGTGTGGCGGGTTGTATCCGGGGTGAGCGGGCGTTTCAAGGGGGCAAGAACTCTGGTGCCAACTATGGCGCATTCTGCCATTCGTGTTTGGTTAGACATGGGAAATGGCGTTATTGGCCACTTATCAGTTCATCTGGGCGTCTGATTTAAGCAACAAAACTGGTGTTCTGTTTATAATGTTGTTTTTATTTTGTGGCAAATGGTTAAGAGTTGCGCTGCATACAATTTTACATTAACATGTGTGAAAGACAGCGGCAATTACTTATTTTACCATGGGAAAGATCGAATATCACAAAACATCTCCTTGAAAATGGCCACTCCTCGGGAACAACTGAAGAAAATTTGAATATTCTCTATATCTGTAAGAAATGAAATGTAATGAATGCATGGGAAGAATTGTTTATTTTTAAGGAAATATGTAAGGATAGGATAAATTGATCAATGAACAGGTCAACTTTGACTCTGGTGGTACTTATCGCAACTCTTTTCCGGAACTTTCGGTAGTCAATAATGTAAGCTGTTCGCCACCTTTTTTCTGTCATTTTCTGATTCGGCCTGATGATGACCGGTGTAACTGGTTAAAATCGGTCGCCTTGTAGCATCATTTGTGTATATTTTACCGTCTTGTTTGTGTAAGTACAGTATAAGTGTAAATATACTTTCTAGTGTTGTAAGACTATTTTGTTCATCCTGTTTAGTTGCAACAACACGTATCATGCTACTAAAGAAATTATCTAAAAAGTTGCTAGCAAATAAGAAATAACGTAAAACATCACCCATAAGAAAAGCTTGGGGATTTAAAAACGTCTACTTTATTTACATGAAAACACGTGTTAAGTGTCTACTTTGCTTACAATCTTACATGTGACTTATATAGTTTTATTTTCCTTGGTATGTAAAGAGAGAAAAAAATTTGAGACAGAGTATTTGAGCAGTAAGGTTAAGGGGCTATGCCCCTTCAAGCCACTAGTACTGTAATACATTCCTTATTACCACGGTTAATTTATTCAAAACCACAATCAATAATCACATACGCTTGAGTGGTATTACGGGTTTCTTCATCAACAACCAATGAATCTAATACTATTTTATTTCCGAATATAATCTAGAAAAGTCGTTAGTTAAAACTGAGATTTAACAAGCTATATTAAGCTTCAAAGAAATGTATTAACTAACTTAATTATTTTCCTTACGGTTACAGGGATTAAAGGAAATACTCGAAAGAGTTGTGCTCTCAAGTAATGCGAAAGAATCTCGAAACAAAAAAAATCCTTATAATTTTTATTGTGTTGTAAAGTTTGCTTAGTAACTAATCTTTTTTATGTCTTGAATCTGGAACCCTTCACGGGTTTTATGGCAAGGTTTAAAGATTGGACAGTAATCCGATCATATCTGTCCTCCACTCTGCACTCCAATCAATGGGCTGAGAAAGTTTAAATTGAATAAGGCAAACAACATTTTTTATGACATGTTCATGTATTCAACCTTTTAATTTTATTTATTCAATTTAACCTACTTTAATTTTGATTTATTGAAAATATTTAATAAAATATACACCAAACCATGTGTGTCATTATCAGGGAGAAACGCCGTACTTTTTAACTAACGGGTTTATTTCAACAGAAAATTATACAAATGAGGTTTTTGTCTGTATTTGGGACAATCAAAACCCACCAAAAGGTTATTAACATTTTCTTCTAGTTATACTAAAGTACCTCTTTTAATTCCTAATGTGTTATATTGTAATTTCAAAATCTACCTCTACATTCTGGTTACCTTAAACCTATTTCTTCCAATTAATTATCACTCGAGGACTATATCGCCTCTTAAACTAAGTAAATGGTTTACTGTACAGAGTACAATTATAAAAAAATAAGTTAAAAAAATGCTTTTCCTAAGGTATTACATGCAATGTAACTTTAAAAAACATACAAATATAACTAGTTTAAGACTACAAAGTGTTGGGCAGTCAATAAATATTTAATTCCGGAAAGGGAAAGGCACCTATTAACAATTCAGGAGGGCTTGAAAAAACAAACAAAACACAATCACCGAGTATTGTTGGTTTCGGAAATTCTGTTGGTTCCTTTCTTTTAATACACTGTTAATATAACCAACCTAGTGTTATAAAAAAGACAAATGATTGTAATAAAACCTTCTTAAATATTAAAATTTTTAACAATAATATTTAAAGTTGTATATTCAAACAAAAGTAAATGTTTTATGAGTTTATGCTGTAAACTTAGCTAAGATATTGTTCAATATTTAGAGCTTTAAGTTGTAACTAACAAATATTCATCCCCACAATTAAAATTTATTTGACTGCCACCTATATACTAAAAACAGATTGTTTTAAAAAATAAATTGTAAGTATTTTCACGTTAAATGAACTGCTAAAATACTTCTATAAATGTAGTAATGTTCCAACTGAAATATTTGTATTGAGCGATGCTAAATCTTGTAACATTTTAACAGAAAACAAAATTGATTGAAACTTTAATATTTTTATATACTTTACCTGTGCCATGCATGAAAAACCACAATTGTCAATTTTTATTGTTTCCTGCATATTTTAAAGGGATTTTATGAAATAAAAGCATTGTACTGCGTTTTGTTAACCTCAACTGCCCGTATCGATATGTTATTGACCTGTGCTAACTAAATACAGCTAGGTACCACAACGGCATTAGTTACAAGGGCAATCCAGAGGGACCGCTCATGATCTTACAGGAGTCGGCCGGGACCGGGATCGAACCGGCCACGTATGACTTGCTAGTCACTTTTCCTCTGCCTACCGCGTCCGGTATATAATGGGGATGAGTTTACAACTCATCTCCATAAAATATGAAATAAACTAATGTATTTAATATGTATGTTAGATGTGTTACATATATGCACTGTGTATTATCTATATTTTATATTCATATAAACTAATTTAACAGTTTTTATTCTACACCTGCAAACGAGAAATATACCATGAAACTAACATCTTTTATTTCCAAATTGAACTAATAGGTTAGTAAAATATATGTTAGTTTTATATCACCTATAACAATTGCAATATAATAAATACATGAGTTTTATCAGCACAGCTAATTTAGTTTCCTTTTTCAGGTATGCGTCTAGAGACATTAACACTGGGGTTTGTAAGTAAACGATATTGTGTTAAAATATACATGTTATTTTGCTAAAACAAAATTGCTTTATGAGTGAGTTCGCTTCATTCATCTGTTTTTCCAAATCCTTATATTTGCTGCGTTCTGCGACAAAGCTATTTCAATTGGTTAACACAAGTTCAGGTAATCATACGGTTAAAGAAAAACACCCTGATGGTTTGGAGAATGCCTCTCAATTGATATAATTTGTTGTGACTCTAACCTCATTCAGAAAAATAAAATTTTTCTCAGTGGTAAGGCAGAAAGTAAGTAAAATAAGAAAATCCTTAAATTGGTCAGACATGTTATTGTTGTGAGTAAAATTTTTTGTCTACAATCTTGTTGCTTCTCTCAAATGTTACTTTAGCGTCATTGTTAACGCATATATTATGGGTTAGATTTCTATTAAAATAGTTGTTTCATGGCATTAACCATCGATTACATCTTTGATAATTATTTGTAATATGGTAATGTACTGCATGTTGTTACATAGTACTGTAATGTAAATCTTGTATTCCTATATGCTAAACTCATTTATAAGTAATTATTGTTTATCGATTTGTTTTCGTTAAGTTTACATATTTATCACTATATTTTCCTTTTTTTAATTTGTATTGTATCTGTACAAATACTGTAAAATGGGTTTTCTGTAGATAAATAATAATGTTGGGGAGTGTACGATGGGGAGGGTAGTGACCTAAGTTAACCGCATTAGCTGTTAGGCTAGAAAAAAAATTACAAAACTTCCAACTTGCTTTCAACCATCAAATAAGCATTAAAAAAAGGAAAATAATTTTAATTTGTAACTAATGCTACTTAATAAGAGAAGTAAATTAAACGTTCGCAATATTTCTCTTTTGTTACAAGTTAGGAATATGATGCAAGACTTTTAAAATTTTGTTTCTGATTACAGTTAAAGACAAACATGGTAGAAAAATGCCACGCCTTCTTAAGAACGATAAACTTCCTCCATAATATTACTTTGAATTTTACAAATCGGTGAGAGTCGTTAGCGATAAGTAAATTTGAGGGGATTCATTACACCTTGTAAATAAATGTAATGAACAGCGATAGCTGGGAAATCCTGATTAAACGTTATCCTGCGATGTAATTTTGCCCAAGCGATATAATGGCTTCAATTTAAACAATTTAATCTACGGTAAAAATACCCAATACACTTAAAATTTAGATAAATAATGCGTCTATTCAGTATCTAATATATAAAAATGAGTGTTTGTACGTCTGATTATCAGTTCGTCTGTCCGTTCGTATTTTATGCGCTGCCATACCGTTCATCTGATTGCTTTGAAATTTTGCATAGTAACATAGGTTGAATCTGGGAAGGTTATAGGCCATTAACCGAAGTCCTAGAACATTAGCGCTATGCTCCACTGGAATTCAAAATTTCAACGTTAGTCTTATGGAAGAAAGATTTATTTTGATTTTATCAGATTATATATATAACTTAAAATATTGAAAACAGCTGTTTATCATTATGGAAATAAATAAGCCTACTTGAATGGCAACTCTCATAATGGAAATTTTAAAAAAATACTTGAATGGCAACTGAAACTCATTTCGATAGGCGAGTAAGCGTAGTGAATGAACTCATCCGGGATGCGAGTAAGCGAAGCGAACGAGCTCAGATTGAAAATGAACGAGTATTTGAAATAAAACAAATTCAATGCCTCTTCTGTGGCAGCAACGCGCCGAGCACCAGCTAGTATCATTTAAAATGTAAATGTATAATTATATATGTATTTTTATTGTACAACTAGTTTAATAGGGTACTGTCCTGCTAGCATGAAAAATCCAATATTGTATATCTGGCAACGTTATGGGAAATTTTAGTTTTAAAAATATGACTCTTTCATTGTCTTTATAGAATGCAGAGTTTATAATTTGAACAATATCTACTCAAGGTTTTTGACTAGAAAGCGCCACAGGGGTTATACAATCTTAAGAGTATAAATTTAAAAAAATCACTTGTTACAGATTCTGCTTAAACCATTAAAACAACATAATTAACAACAAACTACTAGTAGTATTTTTAACATATCAACCGCAATTAGGGCTTGTGATCCGAGTCATGCTGTGTGCCAATTAGGTGGTGGCATTAAAAGGCGTAACCCCTTATAAAAACCCAATTCTCTCATTACATTGATTTAATCCTGTTTCATTGTTCATTAACTAGTGAATGTATTGAATGTTAGATTCTTTGATTGTGATTTAATTTTTAAATTCTTTTATTAATTTTCGTTTACAAAACAGTCAATAATTGACTTTACCATTCACATTGTGTCAATAAAAACTAAACCTTTGTGTGGCAGGCACGGCAGGTAATTTCCTGAATATACAAATATTAACAGATTAAGTTACAACAAGACTGTGGTTCGGTCTAAAAAACAAATAAAGTCACAAAATAATTTAAAGTCATTTATATAATCCAAGTAATATTACTTTAAAATGTATACTTGAATAATAAACATGTTCGTACCCTTAAAATTAAACAGGATAAGTAAAATACGTCTTACAACACTATAAAGTATATTTACACTTACACTGTACTTACATACGAGACGGTAAAATATACACAAAAGATGGTACAAGGCTTGTATTTAATACAGAATAAGTGTAAGTATACTTTATAGTGTTGTAAGACGTATTTCATATATCCTGTTTAGTTGTAACAACACGTATCATGCTAATAAAGAAATTATCTTAAAATTACAAAACCTGCATTAACTAAAAACAGTTTACTGACCCTCCAATAAAATAAATATTGACAAGTTGAGCCTTTCCAGTTTTTAAATCAACGTATTTCAGACCATCGCCCCTCCGCCACTTGGAGCAGGAATGATTGATTCTGGCCAAACCCAACCTGTGACCTTTCTTTGCCAAATTTATTTTGCGTCGCTACTCTTGTTCACCCGCCATTGTGGCTGGAGTATAACATCAATGTAGATTCAACAGTAGATTTATAACTTCATTGTATTTTTAAGAAAATCGTTTGGATTGCATTTTTTAATTATATTTTTATAAATGTTACTATACTAAAATGCCCGCGTAGCAACAAACCTGCATACTCAGCGAATTTCCAATGCATATATATTTGTCTCAATACCACATAAAGCCACATACCAAGTTTCATCAATATACAATCATAAATAAACGATTTATGACATTTTAATTATTCCCCATAAGAATAACATGGCGGCTGAGTATGCAGGTTTGCTGAAATAAGGAACACTAAAAATGGGTTTTTATACAAATATCAGTATAACTCAACTAGGTAAAGCCACATACCAAGTTCTATTAATTTATGTTCATAATTAAGGGAGATAACACGTTACTTATTCTCCATAAGAATAACATGGGGCTGAGTATGCAGGTTTGCTGCTACGGGAACTATCGGCCAAAAAAAGGGTTTTTGTACAAATATCAATAGACCACAATGAAATGAAGCAATATAGCAAGTTTCGTCTGGATACGTTGACAAATAAGCAAGATATAAATTTTTTCTTATCCTACACAAGAATAACATTGGACAACGTACTGTGTTTAGCACGTTCAATATCTCAGTAACAATTTGACGTAGAGGAATGATTAAGACACAAAATTGTGCGTATTTTTAATCTGATTCCAATGATAAAAAATAAAATTTAACTTTTTCAAAAATTTTATGTAAAAAACTCAAAAATCCCATTTTTGGGGTACAAAACCCCCCCCAAAATACCCCTTCGGATTAGTCGATCTGTCTGGTTTTCGAGCTTAAAGTCATAAATACTGCTTTACACGTTTGTACCAAATTTCGTCAAAATCGGAGCTTTTTTACGAGAGTTATCGCACCCACGGACACACTCACACACACACACACACATATATATATATATATATATCAAGATATATATATACACACATATATATATATATATCACACACAATATATATAACACCATTCGTTCGAAACTGTATATACATACAGTTTCGAACGAATGGTGTTTTTGGGGACCTCAAAACGAAAAGTTATCATGGTCCCGGGCCTAGGTCTTACCATGCCGACTATGGTAATAGCTTCTTCCCTATAGGGGAAATTCACTAAAAGATCTAATAACTTCGTTTACTTAACATGATTGTTATAAAATGTGGGGGAGAAACCAAGCTATGAAAAGCAAAGGTTATAAACTAGGCGAAGGACCATCTTTTTTTGGTTCATGAAAGGAATAAAATATTTTTGTGAATTACATGAAAACTAAACATAAAATTAGATTGTACGTCCACTGCACAATTAATTTGGTTTCTTCATATATTATTTAAATAGAAGTCCATGGCTTACTTGCCTCATATGATTTACTTTATTTTATTAAAACACATTCATATATTTTTTGACATCTTTTATTCAATTGATAACTATGGAGAAAGGACAATTAATACATACTAAAATTGTATGACAATAACGTATGCAAAATAAAAAGTAAGAACATATGATATACGATTTGAAAAACAGGTAGAAAAATATGACCATTGATATATAATTATGAATTCTGGATTCTATAATGTGATGACCAATGCTCTCTCTCTCTCTCTCTTTTATCAAAACACCGAACAAAATGGTTTCTTAAAGATTTAGTTTCCTGTCACTGGGGGCCAGTTAGTTCGTGTGGATGTACAAAGGCAGCGGTAACCGCTTGATAGAAGTATCGTAGCTGTCAGCTTGGATTGAAACTGAGAATCCAAGATTTTGGAAGGGATCTTATAATGTGTTTATCAAAATGTCAAACTTACCTATAGTGTACCAAAGGTTGTTGGTTAGGTTGGAAAACTTGACGGACGACAACAAGAAGACATGGATTTGAACGATATAGGATTATTTCGTGCTAAAACGCTTGCCAATACAGGCTATTCATGACTTGATTTGTTAAAAATGTTTTAAAGTAAGGGGATGAAGGCCAAGTGGTTAAAGTTAGTTGTAAACGTGGTCACTTGAAATTAATACTTGATAAACCCGCAGTGTAAGTATTTGTAGAACTAATTGAGATTGTTAACTTTAAAAACCTCGTAAGATGAATTAACTTTCAGCAGAATGGAAGATCATACCGTGGCACACAAGTAAAAACAAGTTTTGATCTAACTTTTTATTTACAAATATATATCATAGACAGACAAAGTATAAATGTTTGTATTGTCCTTCAGAGTAGGTTTGGAGCCGGTATATGAGATTTTTTCCACTAACCCTCAGCCCCAGTTGTAATATTGTATGGAACACAGTGACGACAGTGATGTGATTGATTTATGTTCGCCTATATTGCAAGGGTAGTAATTTCCTTTTATAAATATATATGCAAAACTCTGTTAGTTCAACCAGTATCATTTAATAATTTTTAAATATGAGAGAAATGGTTTATACGTTTTGATTTTATAAACTGACTGTTGTAAAGATAAATTAATTATATAATACTATATTAAATATATGGACTATTTTAATCATTAGGTAGTTCGTATATTTAACTAATTAACTATACTGAGCATGTGCCAAAGATTTGAATTTTGAATTTCTGTATGAGGTAACGACTAAATCTCGGTCGTTCGTAAGGACTAATTGTGAATGCTTGAAGTGGTGTGAACCTTTCAGAATTAAAAGAATTGCAATATATTGGATTATATTTTATGGTACTTGGTACTTTATAGTTGTAAAAACATAACTTGCATAAATATACAACGGATGAGCGGTTTCATTTATAATACCACAATAGGAAGGAAGGGGGCTTCACAAACGTTCAAGTGTATTGTTAAATGCTGACCCTCCGGGCTGAAATATTTAATATGTTACGAGGATCCGTCAAATAAATCCAGCGTGTATCATATGTGTACACAAAGAGCACATATATGGATATATTAACAACAATAGATATCGCATATACATATTGCTGAGTCACCGAATGATTTATTAGCAAGGCAATTTTGTTGTCGATTGTAGCCTACGTCATTGTTGAGATTATTGTAGTTTATAGCTGTAGTTCAGGTATAACTTGTAACTTGTGTAATTGGGAGTACATATTGCTTAAGAAAAACAACTTAAATTTCTCCATTTCGATTGGAACATCTCCTAATACTACTGAATCGGTGAACTAATTTCATCAAAATATCATAAAATTGACAATTTTTGTATATCAACCACTTTACGTTTATATTGAACCACTGTACTAAATTTACGTTAGCCGTGGGAAAAACACACAACTCGTATTGTTTAGGAATAAATATTATTTTGTTCAGAATTTTTCTGTATATTAATACTTAAATGTGTTAATTTAAATGATGCTGCTTTTATATATTTCCAAATTAGTATGGAGAATGTACATTTCCACCTCCATGCAATTGTTATTATTATTCATAATGATAATACTAATATATTTTTACAATCATAGTATTTTTAACTAAATACATTCTTGCACAAAAATTAAAAAAATATAATAATAATTGGAATTTCTAATTATAAACTAAATGTATGACATGACTTTATATTAAAAAACTGTTTTATACTTTTTTATTATACTTCATATAATAATTTTTACTCCGGTACTATTGTTTGTTTACTTGTTGGTTTAAAGTAAAACCTTAATAAACGAGCCATTTTCTACCACAGGCCAAAGTAACCCGTATATTTTAGAAACTCTTTTCTTCCGTAATTTATATGTTTACTTTGTGAACTTCTGATAAACTGTGAAAAACAAAAATATAATGATTAAATTAACCATACAACTATAAACAGCATTTTTAGGAGGGTAGCCCTTTACAATATAACGAAAAGCTGAAAAACGGTTTACACAAAAGGATCCAAACAAAATGTATGTATCGTAAATTTGTCTATTTCTCTGCTATCAAAAAAGGACAAGTTACTTCACTCTTTAACCTTTCTGTTTTTGGGCAAATTGCATCGGTAAACTGCCCCACCCCATCCCTCATAGTTAAGTAAGAATTTTGTTTGCTTGCTAATTTGTATATTTAACAATTTGTTTAATACAAAACCATATTAGTCCAAAATTGGTAAACTTTTGCCATTTTATCATAACAAATTTAAACATACCTGGTTTTTAAAAATAAAAGTAAACATTTAACATACACATATGAACCTTTTATTACTTCATTTCATGTCCAACAAATTGTGTAATATTTACGAATCTAGTAGATCATTTACCGAGCAATGTAGTAATCTCAATCACAGTTCACGTGCTTGCTGTACGAATTCATACGAAAAAATAGCCTATTAAAATATATTTCTGAGACATTTGTTTACTTTTTATTTGTAATAAATTAAATTACAAATAAATTAATAATATAATTTGTATTTTTTCGGCACAATAGATATAAGTAACTTTACCATCATCTTAGGTCGAAATAAACTACCTGTTAAGTCACAACAAGATGAGCTTTATTGGCTGTCATATCAAAAGACTTTCACAATAATTGAGACATTTTATTTTTTATTTAGCCAATTATCGTAAGAATGCAAAAATATTGACTCCAATACAAGTAAAACCAATACATAAATTCATTTGTATCATTACTATAATTTTTTTTAACTCACCTGGTTATCAGAAAAGGACAGTAGGCCTTTGTGGTGATCTAAAGACATCGATGTCCTGTAACGGAAACAGTCACATTGGCAAGCCAGTGCCAGTGGTTACCGCTCATAAAAAAGTAGCATAGCAGCCAGCTGGGCTCAAACCTACTCCACGGTGCACAGTTATCACATTCATGTATTATCTGCTATATACACACACTTAGCTAATTCAATTGATGTTATAGAAACTCTATATTTTAAAGAAGAAACCTATATTTAAGGAAATTTGTTTTATGATAACATATGTTTGCATTCAGATGTAAATTATAGAGTCCACAAAGTTTGCAACCTACAGATAGTAGTGTATTGTAAAGAACGTGTTATTCCTGCGGAAAGCTATACATGATTCTATCTCGTTGGAAATATGTTTAATAATGCACGAGCTGTAGCGTAATAAACATAATGCAGCTTTTCGTTAGGTTAACCTTGCACTAGTTTCAAAAGTACCATTACATGTACTGAATAAACTCAGTAGCATTACATGTTTATTTCTATGCGTTATATCACCTTTGTTGCTGTGTATGAAAGAATACTTTTGAATATATAATAACTGAATATTCTAGAAAATGTGAGGATAGTTTAGTGGGTAAATCTAATATTATTAAAATCAATAATATTAGGATATGGTCCTGTTTTCCGAGTGATTCCATTTTAAAACTACACACACACATTGGCATACGTTGTGAATCCATCTATTACATACATCTATTCTAATGTTGTAGTCACAGACTTAGGTTCAAGAGATCACTGGTTCATATCCTGGCTAGTGACCAACAATATTTTTATTTTATACATTTATTTTTTCCTTAAAGGTATTTTCTTACAAAAATGCAACTGCCTTTGAAATAAAATACAATACAATAAAAAAAAAACTTTCCATGACAAAACCTGTTATAAAGGTAACAAACATGCTACAGTTGGATTAAAATAGTAGTTAATATTACGAAATGCTCCTGTTGTACTTTTTGCGACTCAATATTAAATTCAAATAATTGGGAGAATGATTAAAATTAATTGTAAAGATAAAAAAATGGTGCTTAGTCAAAAAGTACTGGTTCTTATTAATTTTCTTTATTTCATGCACTTTGCAATAACCCAAACTTGGACAAAAAAATGTTGTATGTGAAGCACATTGTATTGCAAATAAAATTATATAGAAATTCTGGATATAATCCAGATTTGTGTTAAAGAGTTTTCGTTATACTTGTTGTAGAAACATCAAAGGGATAAATAACTTTTTGTGAATGTCAGTTTATAAAATTAATAATTACAGAAAATTTGAAACAGTATCTAAAAATAAATTTATTTTATTTTAAATACTAAAATACCTTGGATAAATAATGATATCAGAGGACATGGCAAAAATCTTGTATTAATAAAACTGTATTCACTCATAATATTGCATGTTAAGCAGTAATATTTATAATTTTTCTTTTGTACTTTCGTGGTAAATTTCTAACAGATTATGCTACGTAAAAACCTCACAAAGACGAACTAGAATAACTAGAATGAATTCTCAGAAAACTGTATTTAAAAATGCAAATAGAAAAAAACTGCGTAATAATAAATATACCTACAGTGGGAGTGATTGAACGTTTTCAAAAGACATGATGGATGGCCGTAACATTGAACCACTCCAAATGTCAGCCTGAGCCGCTTACATACATGATGGGCTATTTCAGTTTCACCTATATGTATTCGGATTCAACCAAAGAATATTTATTCTATAAACTAGAAGTGTAAACATTTCATTTAAACTGTTGTTTCATGAAGTATTTTTGTTGTATAAAACTCTATTATCTTAATGTATAAGTTGTGATAGGATTGTGTAATAGCTACTTGGCTTTGAAAAGATACAAAAGTTATTTTAAAACCAAATTGGTATTATAAATGGGAAAGTTATACGTAATCCAGATTAAAATTAATCTACTAATGTAATTAAATTAGTTTGGACCATATTTAGGATGACATTTTTGAACAATGTTTGGATTTGAAAAGTGGCTAAATGTTTATATTTGTTAGCGTGGCTTCGAACTAATTCAACGACCTTTTCTCAATGTTACTAAGGGTAAAGTAAACAGAAGAATTTTATCATCTAGAAAAGTATTTTATAAGCAAATCTTAAACTTAATACGGTTTTATAGAGTTTTTTACACAGCTAAACATCATTTATACCTGGAATCTGTGGCCCATCAAGAGTTGTAGGGCAAGGTTGAAAGATTGGACGGTAATCCAATCAGCTTCGTCCTTCATTCCCTGCTCAAATCACTGGGCTGGGAAAGTGGCGATTCAATGTTAGTAAAAATATATAAAGCAAATACCCCGTCAAAGCAAACCTGCGTACTCAGCCAGGTTTGTCCAGTCCACATTGTGTCTTAATACTACATAAAGCCACTATCATAAAAATATATTCACAAATAAGCGATATATAACACTTTAATTATTCTCTTACTCTCCAAATTGGAGCGATCTGTATGTATATTCGCTAAAAACGTATTAATAATCTTAACTTCGTATTAATTATATACAAATGAATTTAACATATTTAATTACTTTAAACTCAGTTAATACAGTTGGTAATATCGACAATTTTGTGTTATATTGTTTTAGTTTTATTACTAAATGTATCCTTTTTGAACTTGCTCTGCATTAAAGTGCTGCGATTATTCACAACAAAATCATAACTATTTCTTTCGGCTATTAGCTTACATAGGTTTTGACTCACGCGAATCTTAAACTATACTTTTTAAATGTATGATAATAACAAAAGAATGTACTCATCTTACGACTTAATTAACCCAATGGAAAGTAAGTGCAGCATTATTTTTATTATTTGTAAAAAAACTTCTTAACATTCAAGAAAAATTCATTTTTGTCGTAAAGTGAAACAGATTGGTTAAAGATTCAAGAAGGCTCGGTAAAACAACCCGAATATAAATACTCCATTGCTGGCTCAGGTAACTCAGTTGCCTCTTAATATATATGAAAACGTGATAATATATTGCGCTTGTTTCTTAATTTATTTTTAATCAATAACCATTAATAACGCATTAATTTTTAAACGTATTTCAATTTTCTTTATTCCCTAGCTTACGTTTTTAACCAAAGTACTGTGTAGCGTACATCTAATTGCTTAGTTTCTATAAAATAGGCAATAAATCTATCTAATTTTAGTTATTAATTAGTTAGTTATAAATTATCAATTGTTCGAATGTTCTGGTGTATTAACAATAATTATTTGTATGCTATAATTATGTACTTAACAATGTTTTATAGTTTCCGATAAACCTACTTCTAATTTATAAAAAGAAAAAAGTTAATATGATAGGGCAATTAAAATGGTAACTTGAACAAAAATGTTACATATAACACCTAAAACAATTTAAATGAAAGGAAACACGTTTCAAAATGTAACCATTATAACTAATTGAGTTTTTTTTCAGGTAATGCAACTTAAGTCAACGGATATGATGTGTATTGTAAGTAAACATTATATTATTTGAAAGTACATTTTAATTTACTTGGAGAAAATTAAATCCGTGTAATATGGGCTTTTCATTGCAATTATTTTATATTTAATCTGTCATTTTTTTAGGTAAAAATGAGTAGAAAACCAAATTATTAGAAAATAAAATCACATAAAACCCAAATTAAATAATGGTTACAAATAGCACCTGGTTTTACACTTGGGTTTTATAGAACCTGTAAATGATTATCAGGTCACTCCCTTCGTTTTATGATCCTGACATTTGTCTTCAGTTGGTCAAAACAGTTTTTATTATATCTGTGATGTGTAACTAAAAAATTATAGAAACAACATTTCGTAAATGTAATAGTTCATGACTATTCAATCTGTTAATAACTATAATTATAAAAATGTAACAATGAAAACTCGGTTACATTTACAAAAAAATATTTGATATAAGAGTCAACGATCCAGTTTTCAGCTTTTGTCTGCATAAATGTGAGAACAGAATGTTGAGTTTACAAAATTACATTGAAAAGCTGATTTGCCTTCCGATAATAAAGAGAATATTAACTACACTTCTTCCACCATGAAAAAACGTTTCTCTCATTCATTAAACTCAATTTAAATACCATTGCAGTTGCCTCATTATGTAGTGAACTGGCGTATTGTTTCGACATTTGTAAATAAGTAACAATAACGTGCACGTTTTCTTCTGAATGTTCCATTGGTTGAATAAGGTAAATTATAAATTTTTTCTTCGTTTGGCACACTCATCTTCTATAAAATTACAATAAATAAAAAATTAAACATGGTACTATTTAATTTAATTTTATAGAAGATGAGTATGCCAAATGAAGAAAAAAACATAAAGTATACATAATGCTCATTAGGTCAATTTTGAAATATTGAACCCCTTAGACGGACTACAACAGAATCTCTAAGCTAAATATTGGTTTGCTAAAATAAAGTAAAACGTAATAGGTTAGAATACATTTTTTCTGATCCTAAATCTAATTATGACTAAATTTTAATAACAAGGGTGTTGCCCCAGCCATCGATGTGGGGTGTGAGGGGAGGGTGGTGACCTAAGTTAATTGCATTAGCTGTTAAGTTAGAAGCAACCCTGAGGGAGTTCGTACACACACTCGTTGCCAACTAATAAATGGACATAGAAATTAAATTAGAATAAATAATACATATAAAATACATTTGTCAATTATAAATTAGTTTAAAACTTCTTAGATGAATAAATGCATTAAACCGTTACAACCAAAGATTTCTTTGATGTAGTAAATTATACAGGTTTGGTAAGTTAAAGTGTCAGGGAAGTAGAAAGGGCATGTATTTATTAAATGTTTAGCTGTATAAGATATTATTTTATATATAAGTCAGAACATATTTTACGATTCCAAGTCTTAAATTTAAAATCAATAAACTAGGTCAGTGTAAGTAAACTTAACTCTTAAAACTGTAAGAAACTTAAGCAGTTTCTAATTATTCTAAAACAAATTAATTGCAACTTAATATTGTGTGAAGTTAACAAAATAAAAATTGTATAGATTTTATTATACATATACTTAAATAAAATAATGTTATAAACATCCAAACACAAATTTGTATAAAATAATTTTTATTTAAATAAATAAACGGTATCAGGAAACTGACACATACTTTCTCCCTTTTAGCCCAACCTTAATGAATAAATTTCTTTTTATTTACTAAATATAGAATACAAAGCACGGTCGAATGTACAGAAAATCTTGTAAACAAGTTGTTTTAAAAACATCCTCCCAAATCCCTGCTTTGGAGGCACTACAGAATCCATTGCTACACTCGTGGATTTAAGAGGGGAAATGCCCCCTATTCCCCCCCAGGGTTATTAAGGGGCAATATATTTCGAATTAACTCTGTTGGTCAATGCTAAATTGAAGTTTAAGTTTGAATGAAATTGATCAGTAAATAAGAGAGAAATAGTAATTTTTGTATTCCCCAAAAGAATAACATTGGACAACGTACTGCGTTTACCGCTAAATGAAAATTTCAATTTTCTCCGAAACCATCAATCGTAAAATAGTAATTCAAAATACTAAATTATTTATTTTTTGAGCTCTTTTTAATGGTGAATAGTAATATTTTTTATATTTATGTATTTTTATGAAAAATCCAACAAATTGAATTTTTTATGTTTTAAGTCCTGTAATTTCTGAACCCGAATTTTTACAGGAATGCGGGGGGTGTCATTTTGTTGGAAAACTAAAGTTCTACAAACGACTAAAATTTAATCAAAATCGTTAGAGCCGGTTTTGAGAAATTTGGATTTTTCATGTTTTTTGGCTGTTTTTGGGGGATAATTACCCTTAAAAATCTAAAATTCAAAAAAATGAAAAAAACCTGGAGATATCGTGGATTAGTACCTACATACCAAATTTCATCAAAATCGGCCCATTGGTTAGGGCTCTAGTTCTGTACACATCCACACAGACTCACACACACACACACACACACACACACACACACACACACACACACACACACACACACACACACACACACACACACACACATGTTTGTAACGGGGACGTTTACAGGACCGGCGTACCAGAACGACGTTTACAGGACTTCATAAAAATACCTGAAAATTAATAAAATTATTGCATAATATAATACGTTTTGGTGATAAATAGCTAAAACATTGATAATCGGCTTTCTATTTACAATATTTAAGGGCTGCCCCCTACCATACGTTCTGCGGACCCACAAGATGTTGGAATTATACCATCGTAGAGAGGACACACACACAGAAACCGTTAAAAAGAAAATATACCGACTATTAGAGGACTGTGGAATTGAACCAACGTAGAGAGGACAATGCATGGACTCGTGTATAGACCTTAAAATATGCCGTTCATGTGAGGACATATTTAATAAAAACCCAAATTACTTACTTACCGTTGTGTTGTGTAGCTCTGTTGTCAGATTGGGCACAGCGCTGCCAAGACCACCTATCGCCTATGCTGTCTATCTCATTGCGCTCGCGGTCAGCAAGCTATGTTACTTATTATTAATACCCCACATGTCTTGGTAGATTCTTCTTGTCTTATACCCTAAAGTTTATAAACATATTTCTTTAAAAATATTCGTAAGTTAATTTTAAACGTGAAAAATATCCAATACTATAATATGAGTAAGGTTTGCTTGCTTGAGAAACATAGTATTCTATTAAATTAAATTTGTAATGCTGCTCACTCTGCATCCGTACGCCTGAACTAAATGATTTATTTTCTTTGTTGATTGTCAGTTATCAACGGGTTAATAAATTCCATACATACAGTTATGTACTTGCAGATTTATTGAAAAATACCTCAATAAATGAAAAATAACTTTATTAACTCTATATCTGGCGAGCATAAATTTTTGCCGCTCAAACCCCGTTTTCCGGTGGCAAGAGACAAATTTGCTACCGTGTTTGTTACGTTAAAGTATACCAAAATAATTTATAAATGGAATAAAATCTATGCCATTAGTCTACATTTTCATTCACATACAAACATATTACTTGGACTCTTGTTTTTTGCCCAAAAAGTGTCTCACAAAACCAAAAATTTCCCCGAGTGCCGTGAAGTAGCAGTTTATTAGCTGGCAGACCGCAAAATTTACTCTTTTCAAGATAATATGTGGAGGTAATTTTCAAAACAAAGGTTATATTTCGTAGAAACAGAAGCTAATACGCAAAGAATTTCATTTTGTAAATTTGGTACAAAATCTTAATTTTAATCAGGTTCAAGTAAAGTCATTGACCGATTGCAGATTTCAATAGGTTTTGTAAATTGATTTTCATATGTACTTAAAAAAATTAATTGTTTAATTTGGCTTATTTTTTGTTCTTATATTACTACAGGTAACTATCAGTCTGTGCTGTGTTATGAGCGTGGAAACAAAGTTGAATGCCTAAATATTGGTTATGTTTATTACGGGCGGGTTTGTGAAATTAATTTAAGTGAATAATTACAATTAGTTAGTTTATTACAATTTTAGTTCAAGATAACAAAACACAGTACAGAAGCAAGATCAGCTTTTAAAGTTAACTTCCGGAATGACATCACAATTTATACTAAAATAACACACAGTGTTTACTGGAATTCTAATAGCTGGATTTGCTATATTTAAAAAATCTACTTCCGTTTAATTTACAATAGTTTTTACTTCAATGTTTTGTTAACTTTAAACTTATACTCTTTTTAGTGGACTGTTTGGTTCTTATAAATATATTTTTTTAGATTAAGGTGACGACTTTAGTTTTATGATCTCACAAAAGTACTTTTTAACAACAACTACACATTTTTTAATTGTGTTTATGTTTTAATTAGTTTTAGTTATTTCTGTTATGTTTAATTACTAAAAAATGTTACCATAAAGCTGTTTTGTATTTGTATTAGATATAAATTAAATTTGTTACGTTTTAGCTGAGATTGTTTTGTTGTTTTTATTATAAGTAACGATCTTGTTTGTAAGTTCAAATTTGTTGTTGAACAAAGTTAAAAAATAATAATTTCATTACAAGTTCGATGATTTATTTAAATCGATGTTCCACATTGCTAATAAAACGAGATTTCAGATTTTCCCCAGATCACGAGCATGAGGGGTGTGCCTATATACCTTACCCCCCTGGGCACAAACAAAGGAAAATTGTGTTTTAGGCAGTTAAAGTTGTTTGGGTGCTAAATGTTGATAATTTAAACTGAATTAAGCAGTTTTTTCTTGATATATACAACGCATTCAATACTCAAATTGTTCTATTACCGTTAAAGAGTGATTTAATACTATATTTATGGCTATAAAAGGTTGATGAAGCTGAATTGCAGATTTTGTCCTGTTTTCATAGGCTTGTATACGTTATATCGTAGTTAAAGGTAACTAATCCGCTATGTTTGAGGTAATATACATAGTATACTATCGATTCGTATCTTTATAATATATAATAATTAATAAATAAACACACAGTATGCAGTATTTATCTCGACTGGGCATTTCACAGATTTACTCTAATTTTCCAAGTCTTTCATTATATACGGCTTGATTTTTCTGAATTAAAACATTATGTTTTAGTCCAGAAATAGGAAAAAAATCATGTTTTTACACATACAAATCGCAATATCTCAGTTTTTTATAATCTTACGGTTATAATCGTTATATTATTATTTGTAAGACTAAAAGACACAACTTTTTTGATTCTTACAGTTGTTTCCAAAGCATTACGGTATTTAAGATATTTAGCTTTGAAAAAAAAAATGGCCACCATTTTAAAATGGTGCAAATTAGAAACTTGATATTTCATACCAAAATGGGCCTTATTACATGTAACATATCTACAAAGTTTGACGTTAATATCTTTAGATGTTCCTAAGATATAACGTATTATGTGAAAATCACAAACAGACAGATATACGGAAAATTAAGCGTTTTAAGAAAACATGTTATTCTTAATTTGATTTTGATTTTTACCCATATAACCCATTTCCAAAGTTTTTGTACTACTTCCTGGACACCCTGTATATATACAAACTGTAATTTTACCTTAAAACCCATTTTTCTCATTTTTCTTTTCTGTAGCCAAACACATTATTTGCTTATGAAATGTACATTTATACGATTGAAACTACTAAAATGTTCCATTTCCCTACAGAATCATTCCCTTAATCACTGACTAGTCCTAACTTCGACATGGATAGGAAAACAATAATTTAACTTATAAAGCGAGATTTTAGTTACGCACTAGACCGGGAATTGCATATCTCGCACTTGATAATTTATTCTACTTTTATCTTGTATAATAACTTGTAGTTTTAGTATTTAACAAGTAATGACAGTTATATCAAACAATATTATAATGTATTTCAGTTACTTTAGCTTTAGGGGTTTTAATTAGAGTATATGTGTGAATTTTGGGTAAATTTCGGCACTGAAACAAGAAATTCTTCATTTTTCCGACTAACATGACTTTTTTTTATAAATATATAAAATATTAGGTTAATATTGTTAATACTCGTGTGTTTACACGTTTTAGGATATATAAATGGGGAAAAATCCCACATAAATGCCGTTATAAATGGCAAAAAGTGAAAAATTTTACATTTTCTGACCGGAGTGACGCCAGTTTTTATAGTAAATACGCTTAAATAAGGCGTTTCGGTGTAACTTTCCAATACTATCCGTTAATATACCTCTTCTGTAATACATTTCGACTATAGAAAATAATTTCATGTGACTAGTGCCCGCGCCGCCACCGTCTGGGGACTTCGGCTGAGTAATAAATGTTTTCCCCAGATATAATTTGTTTGCATTTTGATATTCTACCAATAATTACTGTTTAGGTACACACAGTTACACGTTTGATGTTCTGTTATAACGCCCGTTACGAGCGCTTTTACGTTATGGTATCACGATCGCCTGACTTACCCAAATTGCGGCGTAAACGCAACTTTGTGGGGCTCGAACCTCAATAGCGACCCATCTTGAGCATGATGTTAAATTTCTTAAGTTTAAAATTACCTTTAAAACGATACCAAGCACAATCATGTTTGCTTTTGAGATTTTCGAATTCGGATAATGAAATTCCGTAGAGCCCACCCAAACCGCCCGCCGCAGGAGCGGGGAAATGCTTCCATCTACCTGACTTGAAAATCATATTTAAAAATTGGAAATTTTAACATTGGAATTATGTTTATTATGTATGTTTATGTTTATGTATGTTTATTATTTCTAAACTACTGAAAACTGAAACATACACGCTAAAAAAATAAACGATTCGGTATAGTTCGGCATAATCTTTACGGTATTTATTAAGAATTTGTAACCAATAATTAATTATGTTGGTAGGTTTGGAATATAAACTTAAGGACTCCCTTTTTGAAGAAAAAAAAGAAGGATACAGTTAACAGTTTATTTTAGTTAGGGTTACCACATTCTCTAGGGAAGTTAAGCATGAAAATCGGCTATTCAAAATATTTACATGTTTTAAATTTTAATCAAGGCGTTTTGATATTTTCAAATAATACAATTAATTTGTAAGGGCTTTAAGCTTCGAATTTCCTAAACAAAACTTTGTTTAATCATTGCAACTAATTAAGGTAATATTCCGAACATTCAAACTATTTGTCGAATGCAAAACGTGCCAGGACCACATTTAACCTCACTCAGGACTCACCTAAGTGACATGCAGCCAACAGTGACAAAAGTATATAATGTGAATTTGAATATTGTTTACAAATAACTCAAAACTAACAAAAATTCAATAAAACATTTTGGATTAAAATGTTCGCAACAAATAGTTGATAAACCGGAAAAGTTACTAATATCATTCAACTCATTAAAATACAGCTTTCAAGAAAATCTCTTTTATTAATTGTTGGTTGGTTTTTACTAGCAAATATTACAATCTGTCAGACTAGGAGATTTTGGATTTGTTGCCTTTCTCATCCACTGATCTAGTAGAAAGAGTCGTACGAATTCACCAAAAATAAATACAGACATAAGTTGGATGATGCCCCAATCATAATAGAGTGTTTGGCTTCTTTTAAACCTAACTTCAAAGTACTATATGAAAAAAGTAAGGAAATGACATTTAAAAGTAAAAGAAGTGACAAAACTGTTCACACTTTCAAAACCAACGATTATTGATATATATAATAAACATAATTAGGTTAGCAATAAAAATACTGTTAAAACCATAAAAGTAGTGAAATCTTCAATTAAAACTAGTTCTTTAATCTTAAACATAGAAAGTAATATAAAGTATTTATTTAAAAATTAACAGTATTTTAAATTTACATTATAAATAAATAGCCTACCTTATATTACTTTTTTGTTGAAATTTAGTACTCATATAGTTTTAAAAGTATTTTTATTTCCAACCGATAATAAATAGGGATAAATAGGTAAGGGGTTCGCATCTTAAAAAGGGTTTAGAACTTCTGTTTCATGGCAAAACTATTGGGATGAGATAATTATCACCTTCCGTAAACCTCAGGAGGTTGGAGCCGCTCCATTCGGTATTTCTTCTTTATAACAATATCGTTAATCAGTTACTACGAGAATGTTGAAGCTGTCAGTTAATCTGATAAGGATATGTTAAAATTGTTTTAACTGAATGTTATGTGCTACAACATAAACAATGACAAACTCGTGGACAAATCGCTATAGCGCATCCTGGGCCGGCTTCAATCGAGCGCCACCGAGTCGTCGTCGTCTCTAAACATAATATAGCTCCAAGCCATTCCCACCTTTCAGTTGATCTAAAAATAAGATCGATTGGGTCCGCACTAAGTGCGCCTTCAACTTATACCCATGTATAGAAAAATTCAAATATGTCCTCACTTGTGCTACTTGGGGCAGGTGGCGTGTGTATGTGTGAAAAGCGCTCGACGTACTAGCGCTACGTGGTGGACACACTGCGAAACAACGTGTCTGACGAACCATGCGATCTGAGGACATTTTCTTCAATGAATGAAAGTGGTATTCCCAGGTTCGTAGGGGCTTGCATAATACTGATTTGCGGTCAAAACGTTCTGCGGACCTGGTGTGTGTCCTCAGAACGTTTTGGGTCCACTGAACGTCGGTGTGTATCCATGCCAATGTCCCCCAATGAACCCCGATACAAACACACACACACACACACACACACACACACACACACACACACACACACACACACACACACACACACACACACACACACACACACACGGACACACGGACACACACACACACACACACACACACACAGACAGACAGACATCACGTAAAAACCACTTTTTTGGGTTCAGGGAGCACCAAAACGAATATTTCCACTAACAACTCAAATTCGAAAATTTTGACGAAAACAATACTTTCTCCATATACTATGTATAGGGGGAGAAATTAAAAAAGGTTCTTAACTGAAATACCTATTAAAAAACGCAAATATATATGTACGTTAGCTTTGGCTATTTTATATATATATACTAAAATGCTAAAATAAGTAAAAAACTTTCAGATAGAATAGCTTTACTTATATTTAGTACAAACTAGATATGAACCGAACCACTAGAAGTCTCAGATAAACTGTTTAACAAATTAAACTTTTAGATTTTAATCCAATGATTATTTTCATTACAACTTCACGGAAAAAATCAGTGTAGGTCAAAGTATAACAACTGAAAAACCGTTTTGTGTTTTAAAATTTTATTTTCTGTATTACAGTGTTATAACTGAAACCCAAATTAAACTTGTAATTATTTTATAAGAAAGATAAATGGACTTAAAAATGACTTGAAAGTTGGAATTTAATTAAAATTAATACGTAGAATCTAAAGGTGAGAGGATTTATTACACCTCGTCATTTAAATTAAATCAACAGCGATGACGAGTCCTCGATAAAAGTTATCCTGCGAGATAATTTAATCCAAGCAAAATAATCACGTTAGTACCACCCGCGTCCTCTCATCAACTCTTACCTACTAGACCTAATTAAATTAAACCAGCTTCTACTATATAAAGTTGGAGTATTTAATATTTTATAAGTATCTATTTTATAGGCTGTCATACATACATAAAACAAACTAAAATTGATTCAATTATTAAGTGTAATATAATACATTTCATGTCACAAGATTAAACTCATGTGGCCCGGTGCGGCAGTCCCGGTTTATTTTTTGTAGCATCACTACAGCCAAAATAACATTTTTTTTTAAAAGTTAATAAATTCCGACATTTCTGTTTTTAAAGAGGGTTAGAAATATTTTTTTATTTCCACACGAGTTGAAGGCTTGTAGCTTCTTACAAGCTAAATTTGACAAGTGTGTGTGTGTGTGTGTGTGTGTGTGTGTGTGTGTGTAGTGGCTTAGCTATATGTGTTCTAGAGCTTTTATACCTGAGTCAGTCAGTGAGTAAATTAGTTATACGTGCAGCTGCATATAATGAGTATATTAGATGTTGGATGTACCAACGTCTCGCCCTCTCAACCAGTCGGGCAGGAATGATTGGATCTGGTTAAACTCCACCGTTGACCCTGCCTTCCCCTCCTTGCCCAGCAAATCTTATTGAGTGGCTACTCTTGTTTACATATAACTGAGATATAATACAAACGATTTCTTCATTATGAATTTACTACGTCAAGTGATCCATTTAAGAAACACTTAGAATTAAAAGTTATATGAATATATGATTTACTCTTTAGGTTAATACACAAAAAATCATAATAATTATATTAGGCCTAATAAACAAAATTATGAGACTTAAATAATATGATTCGGTTAGAATGAAATCTTAATTTGTATACATGTGCATAATGCTACAAATGATTGTACACTTCTAATATTATTATTACCAAATTTAAGTCTTGCTTATACTGTTGTGGTTCTCCCCTTGCTTTCATTGATACGTTCCAGGCACAGTCTCAAGGAACATGTGAACGGAAATCATTAAGAGGTCCTCATCATCTAAAAAAGTTAAATTTCTCTGTGATGATAACTAGATAAATATAATGATATGGTCACTACGGATTATTCACAACCTAGCAGCAAATTCAAATAAATAACTACTGAGAATGTATTTCTATGATGTACAAAATAAGATACAATGTTGTGAAACTATTTTTAAATATTAGAAAGAAATATGCACTTATAAAAATCTTATTTAACGAGTTTCAGTAACTCTTACAAATGTTGTTATGAAACGTACTAATAGCTTCTAACAACGGCACCTAATTCAAACTTAGTTGATGTTCGTCACCAGGGTCCCATAAGCATTGGCTAGCTAAATACACTTGAAACACCACAATCGCCATAACCACTTTGGCAATCCTCTGGTAAATTTTCGTAAATTGATCGTTAGTAATCAGCCGGAATTGAACTTAGCAGCCTCCAAAGACCTTTGGAAGCACCTTTGGCCTACAAACATGTGAGGCCAAATATTTACCCCACAGTTTATCTAGGCGGTTGATTGAACAGGAATAATCTAATCTAACATATATGCAGCCGCATGTGTAACACACCCAGACATAAAAATTCTAGACTACTTATAGATAAGCTAGGAACTTGTAATTTGGCATGCACGTTGCTTAATTTTTAAAACCCCTTAGAAAATATCCAAAACTTAAAATTTTATATTTGAAATTCCTTAAAAATAAATATAACTAATTAAGTTCTCGTTTTTAAGATTAACTGATGTCGTTTTGCTGCATGAAACTCAATTGGTATGTTGTACTGGTTGTACAGTATTACGAATTTTGATATTTTTGTTATTTAACTTATTTATTTTATAGTTGTAACGTTTATTTATGGTAGTATATTCCATTTAAAAGTAAAAGTGGTCAAATAAAAGTAATATTTTAATAATTTATCCTGAATTTTAGATTATTTTACGCACTTTTATATTACCTGATGCCTGGTCTAGTAATTACCTGGTCTAGTAAATACCTGGTCTAGAAATTAATTAACACACGATATTTCCATATCAGGGCCTCTTTATTTAAAATATATCTAAATTCTGATAATTTGGCATCATATTTCTGAAAACTATACAATTTTTAAGCAATCATCAAGTGAACAGTTTAAAACGTTTTAACCGCCTCAAACTAAAATATTTATATTTTATAAATATTGTTTCATGTTAGCAAATTATGATACTGTAGAAAATAAGCCTGATATGACATTTTCGCTAATTTTACTTTAATGTAAAGCTCGAGCTACAGCTAGTTCTAACCCTTATTCGATTAAAGTCGGATTGACGGCAATGTATTGAATTAATTAAAATATTTTATTTAATCCGAGTAAAATATCTAAAGATAAAAGGGACTTTAAAATCACAAGGTCAATTCAAATTAAACGTAGGTGCATTAAATTACTTCATATCGCTCATTACGAACAATTGAAACAGGCCATAAAGAGGTGATGCTGGGACTCATCGTAAGAAACATAGGGAAGATTTCAATCATTACAGACAACAGCATAGGGGAAAATCCAGGAAAAAACTGTTTTGTGTGGAAGAGGTCTGCTGTATTTTTTATACGATTCAGCAGTCATTTAGCATAACAATTGATATGTAATTTAACGCCTGAAAAATAAAAATAAACTTTACTTGTCTTATATTTTGCTTAGTATTATTGTATTTCAGGCCCACTTAGAGGATTAAAATAATTTTTATTTAGGCCACATAAACAACGGATAATTTATAGCTACCATATTTGTAATGTTTAATTCGTTTGGGATGATTTAAATATTCACAGATTTTAAAACTTACAATTTAAAGAAAATCTTTATTTTTGTTGTACGGATTTTAATAATTACTTAACAATTATATGATACATGGAGGCTTATATTTTATCACATACCAATTATTTTTTAGGTCATCGCATCAACTCAAAATTGTGAAAAGCTTCTCGTGAACACCACCGTAATCGGGACGATCTACAACGGGGGTTTCCCCTAAAAAATCTGAAATCATCACATCTTGATGGCTTACATATAAAAAAAACTGTAATAAGGTGGAAGTCTTTACTATAAAATAATTAAAAAAAGAAAGCCTAGAAGCCTAGTAATTAGAACACTTTGTGAATCATTTTTTGGTATTAATTAGAACTCTTTAGTCGCTATGAATATAATATTTCTTTGTTATAATTGTTTTTGAAGGTTGTTTAAGGCATTTAAAAATGCAATTTGTCATTCATTCAATCATTCTTGTTGCTGGATTAGGAAATCCCAGCATAGCTGCTAGGCACGTATTCCACAAGCGGAAATTTAGCGCAAGTTACCTGAAGGATAGGATATAGCAGGAAAGGAAAGGGTGGGATGGGACAGGCAGCCAAATTGACCTTTCAGAGGGCTAACTCAACTAACAGGGTATCCATGTACAAAAGCCAGGGACCATACATTCTCAGGTTGGGGACCAAACCCGGAGTGTCCGTTACAAGCCGCAACGCTGCAAGTGGACGGACCTAAGGTTAGAGGGAAGTTTGTCATAATGGACAGCCAAAAGACTTACCATATGTAATTACAACTTCATTTGCTGTACCCAATGTCAGCCTCAAACTTGTATAGACCAGTTTTAATGTTGTCCTGGCAACAATTTTTCATATAAGGGTAATATTTTATTATTATTTTAATTTATTTTACACACTTAGATATTATCTGATGGCCTAATAATTTCCGCACGATATTTCCTTACCAGGGCATCTTTCCTTAAACTATAGAGTCTATAACTTAGCATCCATTTTCTGAATACTATGACCTTTATAAAAAAATAGTCGAATTAACAATTGTAAACTGTTTTAACCCCCTAAAAACAAAATTTATACTTGAGCTAGGAAGGTGAGTTTGGCATGCATGTGCCTTGCACCTTTCATTCACAAATTCTACTGTTTTTAGTTTTAGCTATCACAAAAAAATAATTAATTATGAATAATAAAAATCAAAATTTAGTGTTTATTTATTTAAGGTCTAGTTGCCGAACGAATTGTCCTATCGATAAACGGAGACCACCACGTGCCGTGGTTTTTAGACGGTCTCCAAATTTGGTCCTATGACTTTTTGCCGTGTCTCGCTCCCTTCACCCTTAGGTAACGCTAGATTTGTTTAAATTTCGGCAATTTATTAAGAATTCTTCACGGTTTTTAGTTTCTTGTCGCTGTAATATTTGATTGGAGGATTAATACTTGTCTTGGATTGTAATACTTGTCTTGGAGGATTAATATTTGATACACAGTGTGTGCAAACAACACTTAGTATGTAGCTGCATCATACGCCCAGTTTTGATCATATAAACCTAAAAAAATCTTAATCTTTTAATTTGTGAAACATTTTTCGTGCTTTTTAATTATTTTATGTTGGGCTCCCACCAAGGGTAATATATCTAACAAAAGATGTTATATTTTTTGAAGGAGGTTTTGTAGGTATCTAAATAAATCGTAATATTGTTTTTAATACTGTTTTAATCCCTTAGAAAATTAAAATTTGTATTTTGTTTGATAAGTCCTAAAAAAATACGGTTTTAATTATTACCAATCACTTCGATACTAAAAAGAGGCCTATAATTTGGCCTATAGTTTGAAAAAAACCACTTCTGCATATCAGCTAATATTTAAATGCAGGTATATGATTATTTTTGATGTCTTAAAACCCTTAAAAATTCAAAGCCTTAGATTTTTTAGGATTTAGGTTGTTACTAGAATTTGGCCCAAGATTTGACTCGACATTCCTTTCTTATAGCATTATTTACCAGTTTTAACATTTAATTTACCGTATTCTTAGAATGAGTAGTTTAGTAAGGTTATGGACCAACTGATATGCTACTACTTATACTAGAGCTAGGAATGTGAGATTTAGCATGCATATTCCTTGTAACCTCAAATCTTCTTAAACATTCCCAAAACCTTCAGTTTTAAGTGACAATCTCCTCAAATTGAAATATCTGCTGATTTGTATGTTTTCTTAGTATGAGTAGTGGTGATATGTCGGTTCTGGGACACTTCATAATACACCACTTTAATCTGAGGCCAAACAGCGACCTGGGGGCGGATCCCCCAGCAAGCAAAGCGAGTATGATATATATTCTTGCACAGAATGTGGATTCCTATCATCGTAACATATATATAAATAGGTAAGACAAATTAAACAGTTATTTTTAATATTTTTACTATACACAATCCTGAAAAAATACTATTTAATTTAGAAAGATTAACTACTTGTGTATAAGTTAGGTACATTTACGGGAAAGGAATACTCGTATTTTTTTGGAGAATATCATATACTCTAATATGAGTAAAGTTTGCTTGCTTGCGACCGAGCTTGCTTGCAACACTGATCTCTAAAACGGCTACGATTTCATTCAAATGTTAGAAATAACTAATTTCTGGGATAAAAATAAATTCTAGACAGGTCGCATCCCAAGGAAAAATCAAATAAAGTAACAAAACAAAAATGAAAAGTTAAAAAATTAACATCCACCTTATGGAGTTAAAAATCAAAACTAAAGAACTGTAACAGCTGTCCATAATCAAGTAAGGAACTGTCTAAGTGTTAAACTCGTGTTTATAGTTAAACTCGTGTAGTTGTTAAACTCGTGTTGTTTATAATTGTTAACATGTGGTTTCCTGAGAGCAGTGACTAAAACTGTTGAGTGAAGATTGCATATATAGATTGGTCATATCCTAAATAAATCAAAGGGAAATTGAGCTATAAATAACAACTGGAGTGACCTTCAAAATAAAGAAAAGAGGCCAATGAGCAATACAAATCTGATACTCAGTTGAAGGAAGTGGTGAAATATTACTCTAAGTTATCAAACCAACTCACTGGCCTTCCCCGAGCAAAGCTCGACTACTATATTACTAAATTTCCAAAATAATGGTTGTACAAACGGACAAAATAGTACGATTATGCTAGAATATCAAGCTGTTCCAGCAAGCCGTCCATGCGTTAACCGAAACACAGACCGCCAGATTGGAACTATTCACCAAGTGACCGATCAACCAGCCCAGCGTCAGAGTGATTGATTATGTTTGAAACACATCTGCTGCAGTTGACTTCCCGACGTGACGGCTCTATAAAGCTACATTTTGAAGTTTTAAATCCATCATTTTTTTGATTTAAGGACATCTTTTTTAGACTTAAAGTAAAGTTTGTGCTGTAAACCATAGCTCACCATCGAATGACCATGTAAATTCGTTTAGGTCTTGTAACACAACTAAGGAACTTGCAACCACATATTTTCTTTTTCTTAAACTTTTCTAATCCTTCAAATGTGCACATGTATAGCTTCTATCTTAAATGACGAATGTTAGTCAGTGATCTGTAAATTGTAATTATTTAAAATTTGCTCGTTTCATTTTTTAGTGTTTATTTGTTTTTATATATAACAGACGCCAGAAGTTCCAACGAATTTCAGTTTGAATAATATTTAACATGCTTTACTAGTAATAACAATAAGAGCAAATTAAGTTAACGTACTATATAAATTCAATTCGAATCTAGCGATGTAAACTAGTTACAAATAAATAATACATATAATTTTAATTACATTTATAAATATAACATATAATTAAATAAAGTGTTCATTAATGAATGCATTTTAAAATATAAAAATCTTACAAATTAAATGAAATACCACTCATATCACTTATGCAGACACATAATATCCTCCAGTAGGCTGGATTAAATGTAAAGCTAACACGATCTCTCTCATTTGTAGAGGGATTACACTTCCTACTTGACTAACAAGAAGACAAGTTGGGAAATGAGTTAGATTTGAAGTTGAGAAACTCCCAAGGATACTACTTGACTTGCCATTAAAACTCCACGAACAAATTTAACATAGACTTCTGAGAATAAAAATAAGATTATAGTTATTCGTTGATAGAACACCTATTTGCCACTACATTTTGTGCAGGCTGGAAATATTTTAAATCACTAACATGAAAATATGAGTTTATTACTATACTAGGTTATAAGTTCAAAACACCAATTTATAAGAGAGCTGGAAAAAATGCATGTAATGAAATTATATTTTAAAACTTAAAAAATATGTACACTTGTACTGTATTTACATACTAGATCGAGAATATGTATTACATAAGCGGTTCAGTGGCTATCGATTTCTACCAGTCACACCGGTTATAATCAAACCAATGGAGAGAATTACAGTTTTTATTCTAATCCAGAAATAGTTTGACTTTACGTTAAAGTAATAACCAATAAAAAGCATTTCAATTGATTTAATATATCTTAATTTAAAAGTACTCTTTAAGGAACCAATCAAATTAAAATTAAAACAGAAATTTAATAAAATAAGAGCTAGTAGCTAAAATGTTAAATTAGCATGTTAAAATATTAATAATAATAAACTATGTTAATGAAATTATTTTTTCCTAACTATATGCTATGTTAATTTTAATAAGGTAAATTAAATAAATACAAATTTTAAGTGTATGAAAAATGAATTTATAAGAACACAATTTCCTGTCATGTTGGTTCTAGCTTGAGTAAGTGGAGCGAAGTTTTTCTTAATGAAAATCTAAATAAGATTCGCTTGAGGTAACGAATTATAAGATTGTTGGTAATGCCATAAAATTACTCTTCGACAGAAGATCATTACTCTCGATTGTTCTTCAGCAGTACTCTAGTCCCTTCTGCTGATTATGATTCCTTGGTACTAGTAAGAATCACACCCCAGAGACTAGTCACATGTGTGGGTGTGACTGTATTTTCCGTCCTCTTTCATAAACGAGAAAGAACTGTCACTGTCGGAACCCCTTTTAGAACCCACCCCCACCCCAAAACTTCAATATAACAGCAAGGAGTTACAGCTGGAGGAGGAGCTCTATGAAGGAACTGAGAGCTCAGAAGTGGGGGCACAAAAGTTCTTGTTAGGTCGCAGTGCATTCTTTCGTTTGTACGTTTATCAGTATCAGTATCTCTATCGGAATTATTGGATATTTTATATAACCTATTGCCTTTTTAATAGAGTTTAAGGGTATAGTTTCTGTAAATAAGGAACACTGATGATGCATTTGTCAAAATAAAAATGTTTTAAATAATTAGCAATTAACTATTGATTTAAAACTAAAATGTGTTAAAATCATGTTTTTCCTATTTATACATACCAAGCACATGACTAAATATTTTTCTACAAAGTATTTTATGACGTTAAATCTGATCTACAGTGTATTAAAAATTTTAAACTAAAATGTAATTTCATGCTTCATAATATTTAAATCATTTGCTAATCAAAAGAGGTTTAGCATAATAACTATCATTCCTTAACAATGTAAACCACCGAGTGAACCGTGTTACGTTATGAACTGTATTTAATATAGTGGAAGGGTTTTATCGACTTATTAAAGAATACTGATGATAAATGATTACCATCCATTCGTGGTTTTATGTTAAGAAACGTTTTGTGTGGTAAAGTAGTGTTTCTTAAGTGAAGAAATGATTTAACCTAATTTAAATATTTTAGGTATTGCGTTTAAACTATATCGTGGTTATTTTGTATTGTCCGAATGTCTCTTCAAAACATCGACTTTACCGTGAGCCAATCTTTGTGAAAGTCTAAGAGTTGATAGAGAGTCAGTGTGAATATATTACCTGGGAATAACCGCCTTCCTATGGTGATAAATGCTCATGCAGAAATGCTATAGTTTTATCTGTACTTTTAACATTTTACCTTGAACAAATTATTATTTTTCGATTCTATTTTTGCACTTTTCGACTACATAATTTGCTTTTTGAATTTTTTTTCATAAAAATTGTTTCCTTATTACCTTATTATGCATTTAAATCAAACATAATGTTTCTTAAAACAAACGTTTTAAGAAACGTTATTCGGTGTTATTGTTTTATAAACAAACCTTTAACTACAGAAAAATTGGTTTAAATGTTTCTAAACATAATTAAAAATTAAAACTACTAAATTTTGATTACCTTAAAAATATCTTGATAAAGTCTTAACTGTATCAATGTATCGGAAGAGAGCAGCCAGGCATGCTGAACATTGCCTACACGAGTGTAATTAACAGGAAATGTTGGTGAGCCGTCAGCTTCATTCAACACCGTCTTTAATGGAGGCGATTTTAACATATCAAATTTGAAAGGCGTTGGAAGGAAGTAATACGATACTGTGAATAATATTATTGTGTTTATAATTTTTATTCTTTATGATAATTGTACTTCATTTAACACTTATAAAAGAAATGTGTAAGAACAAATTGCTTGTTATGTACAGTAATACAGCTATTTATATCTACTATACCTTATTGTATAACTGGTTGCATTATAAATATTTATTGTGACAGGGAGAACGGTAGGTGTTAAAGAATCATTAAAACTATATAAATTTAAGATCTATCTACTCTTGATGGCATATTCTTAAGAGGAATAAACGGATTTATTTATTAACCGATAGTAATTATAAATGTACTGAAATAGCCAGTATTAAAAAAACCTTGAATGTAATATAAACAGCTAAGGTATACAATATAAATTGACTTAACTGATTTGCAAATGCAGCACATTCAGAGGAGTTTAATAAAAGGGATAGTCTTATTGTATACAAAATGGTAATCATTCTTAAATCAAATTAAAGGTCTAGTTAAATTTTATTGCTAATTTAAATTGTATTGCTTATTTATTAAATTTAATACAATATTTAAACTCACATAACTGTTGGTGTATTGAAGATGCCAACCACGAAAGTGGGCTTTAGTAGTATGAAATACTCCCGTCGCAGAAAACCTGCGGACTCAGCGAATTTCCAGTGCATAACATATGTCTTAATACCACATAAAGCCGCATGCCAAGTTTCATAAAAATATAATCACAAATAAGCGATATATACAATTTTAATTATTTTCCATAAGAATAACATTGGGGAAGAGTAGATACGTTTTCTGAAACAAGGAACATAAACAATTGGTTTCTATGCAAATATCAATATAACTCAACTAGGTGAAGCCACATACCTAGTTTCATCAATATACATTCATAAATAAGCAATACATCCCATTTTGATTAATCTCCATACAAATAATATGGGGATGAGTACGCAGGTTTGCTGCATCAAGGAACGAATAAAATGTGTGTTTAGGCAAATATCAATGTAACTCATCTAGGTGTAGTCATATACAAGGTTTAATTAATTTATTATCATAATTAAGGTAGACGTTAAATTTTAATTTTTCCCCATAAGAATAACATGGAGGCTGACGAGTACGCAGGTTTGCTGCTACGGGAAACTTTAGAAAACTAATTTTTTGAGCAAATATGAAAATACCACAACCAGATAAAGCCGTATACCAAGTTTCGTCAGTATACGTTCATAAGGAAGCGAGTTTTCCGACCCGACAGTATGAGTAATTTTTTTCTTATCTCCATAAGAATAACATTAGACAACGTACTGTTTTTAGCACTTTCAATATATCGGTACTTAATTAATTGACTTAGAGGAATGTTCAAAATACAAAATTGTTTGTTTTATTAAGTTGAATCCAATGTTAAAACTGAAATTTGACTATTTAAAAAATGATATGTAAATTGTAAAAAAAACATGTTTAAGGTAGAAAACCCACCTAAAATACCCCTTTAAATAGAGAAATATGGCTGGTTGTCGACATTAAAGTCATAAATGTTGCTTTACACGTTTATACAGAATTTCATCAAAATCGGATATTTTTTACGAGAGTTATCGCACCCACGGCCACACACACACACACACACACACACACACACACACACACACACACACACACACACACACACACACACACACACACACACACACACACACACACACACACACACACACACACACACACACACACACACACACACACACACACACGGACACACGGACACACACACACACACACATATATATATACAGTTTCGAACGAATGGTGTTTTTGGGGACTGGGGACTATGCTGACTACGGTAATAGCTTCTTACCTATAGGGGAAATTTGCTAAAATGAAGGTAGAGTGGCTGAATATGGATGGATGGTGACCTTCCTGAAACCGGTACTACAACGCAACACAATTTTTATATTTAAATAGTCACACTAATAATTAGGTGAGTTTATAATTTAAGGTATTTTTTTCTAAATAAGAAGGGTTACACATAAAGAAGAAAATAAAAAGTAAGATCTGTGTAATTAAATATATGCTTTTATGTTTGCAAACGACTAGTTTTATTCCCTAGTGACTCGTAAATTTACTAGTACTTTTTTTGTTCACCAAGTAATATTTGCACTATATAAATACAATCATGGTCAGGCTGAACACTGGGATAAAGAATTAGTAGTACTGAAGAATTTCCAGGGTAGAAATTTAAGTTGCTCAAAATATACTTTAATCACTGTATGAGGAATACTGTATGAGTAAATCTGACAAGGGGCAAGAGTCAGGCAGGTGGAATTAAAAGCGCTCACAAGGGTGTTAGTAATCTGGAGGGTTGATAAAAACTGTCAAAACACCTCACCAATTTAACATTTAGTCATATTTGATTCTATTATAACTTAATTTGCAATTTTTTTAATAATTAGTGTTGTTCCTCTGTTTATACATATTAAAGTGTACCAATTTGTATTTCTATTTATCAAACTACCTAAATAAAAAACTAACAAACTATTAATTTGCATCATTAGTTACTTTGAAACATATTTAACTATACGTTGATCTTGATTAGTGTCATTCTTCGATTAACCATAATTATAATAAATATTTTTATTCTTAGTTTTTTTGTAGTGACTGCTCACTCACTCACTCTCTTACTGTTGTAGTGACTTTAACTTTAATTCTAGTTTCAACCATATTTAAACCGCTCTAGTTCCAAAACCAGTTACAAATTCAAAGTCTATGATTTAATTTATTGTTACACTTGCCACCACACTAAACGTGTTATCCTGTCATTCCACACTAAATTAGGTGAAATTAAACCAACATACACGCTATAAACTCTTTGGTAATTTAGGTTTATTCACAGGATTATTTGATTCACTAATATCAATTGTGGATTGCACCTACACTATACTATAACCCTTCTCTAATTAGTGTACATTTCTTTCAGAAGTACCGTTATCCATAGAATCTCACAGTCTTTCCTTATAAGTTATAATAATTATATATGACCACAACATTAAAATGTATGTGTTTTTTATTGATAAGATAGGGGTAAAGGTTGTTATGTATTAAGAGCTGAAATTTGTGAAGCATTCAAAGCAAATAAAACAGACAATAACAAAACACTCATCTGGATAGTTAATTTTTGATTGTGTGTGAAGACACGATAAATAATTTTATCGTGTGAAAATTTCACCTGCATTAATAAAACCCTTGCACCAATGAAGTCGCAATATTAGTTAACTTGTAAACCCTCTATTTACTCATTTATTAAAGGAGCTTGCTTTAATAATTACTTACTTTTTTATGAGAATTTGTATACACATTTAATATAACACGTCGCAATAATAAACTTTACATACTGTATCTAAATTATTGCGAACACACGACATATTATTGTAGCAGTAAACTGTGCCCTGGGGAGTAATTGATATAGTGGGTAAGCCTCGACATTAGCTTTGCCTTCCAATCTTGTGTACGGCATTGCAGTATTCTCTGTAAGTTGATACTAAATACAACTCGGTACATTATAACTCTGAACTATCCAAACTCGATTTTATATTTTGTAATATATGTTTTTAATTCTTATAACGTAGTTGAGAAACAAACAGAACAATTTTTTAAATTTAAAGCATCTACATATGAGAGCCGTAGGAAAGAGAAAAAGCCTACACCACCATAAAAAGGAAAATTATAAATACAACTCTGATATAAATATTTTTACACAATTATTAATGGATTTTTAAGTAAAAATTGTTATGGTATTAAATTATATTTAGCCCTTCTCGAGCTTTACAATTTTTATTCTTATGTTTTTAGAAACAGATTGTGTAATATAATTCTTTTATTTTCTATTTTTGTAAAGTAAACAGATATATAAGTAATAAGTAAAACTAATTTACCACATAATATACAGTGTTAAGAGAATTATCGTTCATACAGCACCCATAAGATTCTATAATTTAATATTATAACAACTGTTCTACCGCATTAATGAAACACTAGCTAAGGCACTCAGCCTAACCAGGTTATATGATGGGCTACTCAGCACCCAAACTATATTATATGGCAAGCGGATAATGTTCTTGTAAACAATAAACAAATATAATACCCCCGTCACAGCAAACCTGCATACTCAGCGAATTTCCAATGAATATATAACATAACACATTAAAAAACTTAACAGGATTCATAAGAAATGTATTCACAAACAAACGATATTTAAAATATTAATTATTCTCCATAGGAATAAAATTGGGGATGAGTACGCAGGTTTGCTGCAACAAGGCACACAAAATGATGGTTTTTTATGCAAATATCAATAGAACTCATCTTAGTGAAGTCACATACCAAGTTTCATCCATATACATTCATAAATAAGCGATATATAACATTTTAAACATTTTCCATAAGAATAACATGGGGACCAAGTACCTAGGTTTGCTGCTACAGGAGCCATAAGCGAAAAAAGGTTTTTTTGTGCAAACAACAATAAACCACAACCAGATCAAGCCATATACCAAATTTCGTCAGTTTATGTTCATAAATAAGCGAGATAAGCAATTTTTCTTTTTCTCCATAAGAATAACATTAGACAACGTACTGTGTTTAGCACTTTCAATATCTCGGTAACCAATTGACGTAGAGCAATGATCAAAATACCAAATTGTTTGTTTTTTACTTTCTCCCCCTATACATAGTATATGGAGAAAGTATTGTTTTCGTAAAAATTTTCGAATTTGAGTTGTTAGTGGAAATATTCGTTTTGGTGCTCCCTGAACCCAAAAAAGTGGTTTTTACGTGATGTCTGTCTGTGTGTGTGTGTGTGTGTGTCCGTGTGTGTGTGTGTGTCTGTGTGGATGTGTACAGAGCTAGAGCCCTAACCTATGGGCCGATTTTTATGAAATTTGGCGTGTAGGTACTAATCCACGATATCTCCAGGCGTTTTTTTCATTTTTTTGAATTTTTGATTTTTAAGGGTAATTATCCCCCAAAAACCGCCAAAAAACATGAAAAATCCAAATTTCTCAAAAACGGCTCTAACGATTTTGATTAAACTTTCGTGGCTTGTAGAACTTTAGGTTTCCAACAAAATGACACCACCCGCATTTCTGGAAAAATGCGGGTTCAGAAATTACAGGACTTAAAACATCAAAAATTCAGTTTTTTGGATTTTTCATAAAAAATCATAAATGTTAAAAAAGATTACTATTCACCATTAAAAAGAGCTCAAAAAACTAAATAAATTAGTATTTTAAATTACTATTCTACGATTGCTAGTTGCGGAGAAAATTGAAATTTTCATTTAGCGGTAAACACAGTACGTTGTCCAATGTTATTCTTATGGGGAATACAAAAATAACTATTTCTCTCTTATTTACTGATCAATTTCATTAAAATTTGATATGCAGGTCAAGTTAGCATTGACCAACAGATGATGTTCGAAATCTGTTGCTATTTAACCCTGGGGGGGCAAGGGGGCATTTCCCCTCTCAAAACTACTGTGTGTAGCAACGGACCTTATAGTGCTTCCAAAAAAGCAATTTGGGTGGATATTTCTGAAAACAACTATTTTAGACAATTTTCTGTACATTTATCTATACTTCATATTCTATATTTAGTAAATAACAACTATTTTTGTCATTAATGTTTGGCGAAAAGGGAGAAAGTATGTGTCAGTTTCCTGATACCGTTTATTTAAGTTGTATTCAATGGTATAAAAGAAAATTTGATTTAAATTAAAATTACCTGTGAAAACCCCCAAAAACACATTTTTTGGGTACAAAACCCCCCTTCGGATGGTGTGATTCATCTGGTTTTCGAACTCGTTCAAATAAATGGTACTTCACACATTTGTACCAAATTTCATTAAGATCGGACCTTCTTTACGAGAGTTATCGTGCTTACGGACACACATATATATATATATATATATACATATATAAAAATTTGAACGAATGGTGTTTTTGGCATCTGGGGACCTCAAAATGAAAAGTTATCATGGTCTCGGGCTTAAGTCTTACCATAAGACCTACGGTAATAGCTTCTTCCCTATAGGGGAAATTGGCTAAAACGAAACATTATTCTTAATTAATTGATTTAGTGTTAAAGAGCATATTTAATTAGTTTTACTTCGTAACCAATAACCTATTAACTTTACCATTAATGGAAATTCTCACTATAATAAATTGCCGTTACATCTATATATTAATTCATTAGTATTTGCCTTACGGATATTAACGATCAATATTAAATATTTGCTGTGGAATTAATCCCACTGCTTTAGCTAGATATCATATTCTACCAAGACACTGTTATGCCTTACTTTTTGCTTTATTTTTATTTATAAAAATTAATTACAGTATTTAAACAAAATCATTCTGTCTTTTGCAGATACCATATAGAGAAAAAATAATAATAAGTACTCTATTTTTGTACTGTCTTTATTAATAATATTTGAATCATTCAAGTACCCCAGGTAAAAAAACATAGTTTTTAAGGTTAAGGAATGGCCACTTAAATAATACAGACTGTACTAAAATAATCACACATAATTCATAATGATAGTAAAGTAATTTTTGGTATTGTTAAATTTAATAATATTCTTTAATGTCACACAGCCCGTTTTTTGACAAACAATTGTCCCAACAGGAACAAAAATGTTCACTGAAGGAAATTATGGTAACATAAACTACTTTTTTGAAAAATAGTGTTAACAGTGATAAAAACTAATCTTTTATTAAATCCTAGACAAAAATGAGATATAATATGAGGTGAATTTGTAAAATAAATAAAAGTATTGTTTTATTATTGCACAGTTTTTTTGTCAATAAGAAAACAATTTTAAGTATTATTTAAAATGCATATAATACTAAGGTAATAAACGGTATCAGGAAACTGACACATACTTTCTCCCTTTTAGCCCAACTTTAATGGATAAATTACTTTTTATTTACTAAATATAGAATACAAAGCACGGTCGAATGTACAGAAAATCTCGTAAACAAGTTGTTTTAAAAAACATCCACCCAAATCCCTGCTTTGGAGGCACTACAGAATCCATTGCTACACTCGTGGTTTTAAGAGGGGAAATGCCCCCTATTACCCCCAGGGTTATTAAGGGGCAACATATTTCAAATTTCCTCTGTTGGTCAATGCTAACTTGACAAGCATATCAAGTTTGATTGAAATTGATCAGTAAATAAGAGAGAAATAGTAATTTTTTTATTCTCCATAAGAATAACATTGGACAACGTACTGCGTTTACCGCAAAATGAAAATTTCAATTTTCTCCGAAACCAGCAATCGTAGAATAGTAATTCAAAATACTAAATTATTTAGTTTTTTGAGTTCTTTTTAATGGTGAATAGTAATATTTTTTTATATGTATGTATTTTTATGAAAAATCAAAATAACTGAATTTTTGATGTTTTAAGTCCTGTAATTTCTGAACCCGAATTTTTACAGGAATGCGGGTGGTGTCGTTTTGTTGGAAAACTAAAGTTCTACAAACGACTAAAATTTAATCAATATCGTTAGAGCCGTTTTTGAGAAATTTGGATTTTTCATGTTTTTTGGTGGTTTTTGGGGGATAATTACCCTTAAAAATCAAAAATTCGAAAAAATGAAAAAAAACACCTGGAGATATCGTGGATTAGTACCTACATACCAAATTTCATCAAAATCGGCCCATTGGTTAGGGCTCTAGCTCTGTACACATCCACACAGACACACACACACACACACACACACACACACACACACACACACACACGGACACACACACATACACACACACAGACAGACATCACGTAAAAACCACTTTTTTGGGTTCAGGGAGCACCAAAACGAATATTTCCACTAACAACTCAAATTCGAAAATTTTTACGAAAACAATACTTTCTCCATATACTATGTATAGGGGGAGAAAGTAAAAATTTCTCTAGAAGTTTATTTATTTATCCAGCATTAAGAAACTGAGATCCCGAGGAAAGAAACGCAGTTTAACCAGTTTATATAGTATTTCCCAGAATTATTTGTAAGAATAAAACATATTATTACAGACCAAATTTAATAATGTATTATTAATTTCATCTAATAAAAGAACAAGTTCGATTTGAAAATTTTCTTATTTATTAAGTTAGTTTCATTACATATGAGAAAATACATATTTTACAATTTATATTACATATAATGAAAATTATGATCATAATCATAAATATAGATGCAGAATATAGAACCTCAGTATTTCAACAAAAAAAAAAACATTATTGCAACAAATAACACTAGACTATTCGTTTCAGTATGATAAACAACTAATTAAATTTTGTCAAAGAATAGTGTTTATAATGAATGAGTTTTGATATTTTATATAATTAATAAATACTTTACAACGGTGCTATTGTTTTAGTAATATGTCAGTTAACTAAGCATTTATTAAATATTGTGGCCAGAATAGAAGATGAGAAAATGACTTTCTAATGAATTTTTACTTAATCTAGTTTCATATAATAACACTCTCTAAAAGGAAAAAAACCTTATAATCCAAACAAATTAATTTTAAGATTTTTGCTACATTAAATTAATTTGCAACATGTAACAAGGTGTGTAAATCCAGTACAATACACACAAAGTAATTTTCTCTTGATTAAAAATATCTATGTTTAATATAATAAACGAAATAGAGTTGAAAGTAAAGGTATTCATTGATTATTTCCTTTGATTCAAAGTATAAAGTAATAAATGTTCATTTCGTTGGTTTAGATATTAAATTATCAAACTTGTTTCCATAATATGAATGTTATATTTGTTTTATGACTTTTTGTAGTTTATATTAAGTAGGAATCAACCTTAACTCTCACATATGAAATATATATGGAAATATATAACCTCTCAAAAGTAACAATTTTACGTTTAGCATACAGCATACATTTTGTATTTAAATTCAGAATGCAGCAACACCCATAGAGCTATTACGCTAGAATAACGTAATGTAAATTCCATAGCGAAAACCAAAATGTTAGTTTAATGTGTTTTATTTGGCCATCACACCCGTTGTTTGAATGTTGGGTATTTAAACAAAATAAAAATAGGGATAAACATTTATTGCGTTAGTCCCATAACATTACACCCACAATAATTGTATTTTAATTTCCTCTAACAGCATTTCAGCTCTGAATGTTTAAACAAATATTTGTATAAAATTATTTAACCACATGGTTAATTCAATATATATATATATATATATATATATATATATATATATATATATATATATATATATATATATGTGTGTGTGTGTGTGTGTGTGTGTGTATATGTATATATCACATTTTTTCCAGGAACACATTTAAAAAATATTTTTAACATCAACCGTTTATTTAAAAATATTTCAAAAAGTTGACTTCGAAAGTGGCAAATTACTGCAATTTTAAACAAGTTATAGAACCTAAAAAATTTTATCTAATCTAAATTAAATATTAGCATTAATTTTAGCGAATTTCCCCTATAGGGAAGAAGATATTACCGTAGGTCTCATGGTAAGACTTAAGCCCGAGACCATGATAATTTTTTGTTTTGAGGTCCCCAGATGACAAAAACACTATTCGTTCAAATTTATATATATATATATATATATATATATATATATATGTGTGTGTGTGTGTGTGTGTGTGTGTGTGTGTGTGTGTGTCCGTGAATGCGATAACTTGAGTAAAAGACGTCCGATTTCGATGAAATTTGGCTCAAATGTGTAAAATGACATTCATGACTTTAAGTTCGAAAACCAGAAAAATCTCACTATGGGAAGGGGGGTTTATTGGGGTTATAAATTTTCCAAAAATCAGTTTTTAGCATTTTTCACCCTACAATTAAAAAAAAAAACTTAATTTTTGTTTTGACCATGTTATAGAGCGTAAAAAACAAATAATATAGTATTTTGAATTATTAACCTAGGTTAAGTGGTAGCGGAGAGAATCGAAAAAACCTACTCATAAAATCTCCCATGTTAATCTTATGGGAAAAGGATTTTTGGCTTTTCCTCAGTTCATTTAAATTTAAACTTCACATTTGCTTTTACCAATCTGTTTCACTTCCACAAAACAATCATTTTGGTATTTAAATTGTGATTCTACGCCCAACCGTTGCAGAGATATTCAAAGTGCTAAACACAGTACATTGTCCAATGTTATCCTTATGGAGAATAAATAAATTTTGATATCTCGATTATTTATGAATATATGTTGATGAAACTTGGTATGTGCCTTCACCTAGTACTGTTATATTGATATTTGCACAACAAATTTATTTTTTGTTGATTATTCAAGTAGCAGCAAACCTGCGTACTCAGTCCCCATGTTATTCTTATGGAGAATATCTAAAATGTTATATAGCGCTTATTTATGATCGAATATTGATCTAACTTGGTATGTGGCTTCGCCTAGTCAAATTAAATTTATATTTCCATCAAAACCAATTGTTTGTGTTCCTTGTCTCAGCAAACCTACGTACTCATTACCAATGTTATTCTTAAGGAGAATAATTTAAATCGCTTATATGAAAATATATTTGTATGAAACTTGGTATGCGGCTCTATGTGGTATTAAGACAAATATTATGCATTGGAAATTCACTAAGTACGCAGGTTTGCTGTGATGGGGTTTTTTTTTATGTGAAGACATTTGCTAAATAATATGTTACAAAACATATCTAACTATAGCTGTAAGACTAATCGAGTTCGAAACTAAAAATTGTATTTATTTAATTCCATTTCATGATTTATTTATAAAATATTTGTATTTAGAAACATATCAATTGTGAAAAGTGCATATTTCAGTGGAAATTAGACGACAAAATGACTTCTTAGACACTCAAAAATATATTAACCTATTCATTTAAGTCGGAATATGTATCTAATAAATGGAATAGGGTAATAAATTTTTACCGTTCTCACTGGTCCTAATCAGTCATAGTAATAGACATTTTTAAATACAAAAAAAGGATGTAGGTAAGTTAAGATTAAGGTAATAGTTTGCGTCACATCATATTAACATAATAGAAAGTCTGTCTAAATTAATGCAAACTTAAATATAAGTGATTATATTTTATTACTGTACCTATAATCTAAATTATTTTAAATCTTTTGTACCTACAAGATTGAAACAAGTTCAACACAGTTCGGCAAATACTCATTCATTTTAAGTACAACAGGGAGACAGGGAATTTGCATTTTATACATTAGTTTATAATAACAAACCTCAAAAACCAGTAACCACGGTAATGTAAAATGTTGGTTCTGAAAATGGAGTAAGTTAACTGTGTATTTAAATCATCTATATTTAGGTTCTGATATACATGTTTTAACGTGCACTGTTGCACTTAATATATAATAAAAAAAACAATAAAACTCTCATTATTAAAGCCAAAATACGTTAAAATCTGCAATTACAAGATAGAAACAGAACATTATAACACTCCAATAATTTTTATTAAAAGGTGCTATGAAATAAATGGATTATCACTTAGATTATAAATTATATTTAGACTTCTTCAACAGGGCCATTTCCTTTTTCAATAGGCTCAGTTTGCCCGCTACTTAACATATCCATCCATATTAATAATTTAAATAGTTATATATTTTTGTTGTAAAGTAAGGTACTTGATATTAATCTGTTAATGTTCCATATTAATAAATAATTTCACAAAAGCAATTCATCCAGCAAACGTCTATTAAAGTATATAATACAGTTGTATTGTAGGCAGTTGTATTGCAAACGATTCAACTATTAAGTTTTTTTTTTAAGTTACACTTCAAATAAAATAAATGTACATGAAGAAGAAAATTGTTTACGGCTTGATAAATTAAAACTGATTTATTTTAAATTATCGCTTTGTATCAGTTACAATATATTTTCGCGTTATTTATTTATTTAGGTAATCAATTTTACATTTTGGGATTTTTCCAGGGTCAATTAATTACTTCATGATTTACATACGATTTTTATGTACTTCTTGGAATACTGTTACTATTTCATAAATGGTGCAATTTACTTATCATACTAATGTTTGTAAATAAATTTATCCTCGAGTTAAAATAGTCTTTGAGAGTTTATAAAAGTTAAAATGACGAATTATGCACTGGAAGGATCGGCACGATACCTGAACCAAAATTGAAGCGGCGTTGTAGGTGGAGTTGAGAAGTTCTGTGATGGTGAGGGCCCTCGTGACGACCTCCAGGACATCTTGAGGCGGGAGGTTTCACAATGATGATAGGAAGACTTAATTTTGATAAATCGTGCGGCGGTTTGACTTTAGAGAGCGATGATAATAACACTTGTACAACTATGCGTTAACCTGTTCAGTCAGCGTCATGGAGGCAAATCTGCTCGTCTGGCTTCTCCACATACTCAGGTAAAAAGAGCACGATGCCGTGATTGGTGGATTTGCGGAAAGGACGATTTAGACGCTAGAGCCACCTGTCATGTTACTTTAAATGATCCATTTGATATTATACAGAGTAAAACTGAACAGCATTAGTCATTAATTTTGTGTCTAAGTTCACTTGAAAGTTTACATTTTTTTTATAAAATAAAGACTAAAATAAAAGCACCGTGTTTTCTTCTTTGATGTTGTTATTTGGAATGAATTAAACTTATTCTTGTTCCCTCTTATTTTTATACAGAAATAAAGTAAATTATACTGTCCTAGAAAAATGTTTAAATAAATCAAAATGGTTACTTTTTATAAGAAAATAATAAACAGTTACTATTGCTACGCTTACAGACGGACGCATTGAGACCTTGAGGGTAGCCTTGATTAAATTTAATAAGAATAATGCAAACATTCAATATTTATTTATTTATCCTTAAAATAACTATTTATCAGATTATATTGAAACTTAATTTAACAATACGAATATTAAAAGTAATTTATTTTTATTTGTCCACAAAAAAATCAAGGACTTTTCGGCTAAATTTAATTTTTACATTCCCCATTATATATGCAATTATAATAACTACACTATAAATAAACATTCAAAACAAAACACATATTTTAAATACTTTGCCATTGTATGTTTATTTTATTCTACCTAAACACACTTTTAATAATTCTTTTAATTCCAGCATTTGGACATCCATTTTAATAATTTGTTTGTTTTCCTTTATTTTAACCCTTCGTTGTTATACAATTCAAATTAACATCCGGATATTGGATTAATATCAGGAAATGTATGAAATTATAAGGATAATATATATAGTAAACCAATATTGAATTCATGTGTTAAATTAAACAGCACTGAACTGTTCTACAAATGAATATATCTACAAAATTACTTTGCATTGTGATTGGATTAATATACTTTTAGTTAATGCAACCCTATGAATAGGAAATCTTAAGATAAATTTGCTATGCATAACCTAATAATATGCACTTTCATTTAATACAAATTATTTATGTAACGATAATTAAAGGAGTTTGCTGAAAGTAGTAGCCGCAAATCATAAAACATATTTGTATTTATAACAATGTAATATACCGTTGTTATGTTAACACTAACCTTAGGTCAAGGAAATAAGGGTTGGCAAGGTGTTAATGTAGGTTAATTGAATCAGCTGTTAAACTACACGCCTCGATTCCACCGGCCGGGACCCAACGGAATTTACTTTTTATACTTTTCTCAATAAAGGTACACTCTATACCTTTAAACTTACATTGCCATTTAAAAAGTGTTTGAGTGTATTTATTTAAAAGCCTTTTTATTAGCAAAACATATTATAACTTTGGGATGTAATTAAACGACTCCTACAACACTTTTACATTTAATTACACTTATGCTGTACTTACTAAACGATGAATGTTGTAAGCGACGGCAAAAGGCTAAAGACTCTGGCCAATCGTATCGGCCATTATAAGGCCCAACGAGAGAGTATTTGGTAAGGATTGGTACGGTGTAGGGTTCGATCATTGGACCAGACCTCTTGAATATCTCTTTGATTGTCGGATCCGTCTAGAGAGTGGTGATTGGTGAGCATACACCGAGAGCGTAGCAGCTACGGCGGCAGCGTAGGAGCCTTCCAAACTAGTATTCTGAACCAGGCCTAATTTCGCCTTAATCACTTGATAATCCAGGTCAACTTTTATATGAGAAAAAACGGGCTGGAGATTGTAGGTAAATACCGAGATTGTCATGCTCACGCAAAAGAAAATTCCCACAGCGATCACCATGACCATTGGTTCTTTTGTGACCATTGCCACCTTAATTACAGTGGGAGAGTTGACAGTTGGGATCTACGCTGTCACTGTTGTCGTTTTGTCATATAAAAATATCCCTCGAGTGTTATCCCGATCAGCCGGTGTGCAGTTTGGCAAAGTAGATTCCGCCGGTCGTTTTTTTTTATTTTACCGGTCTTAATTGATAGGCCTGGTAAGCACGCCCTTAATTGTAAATTCCTTTTCACAGGTGCAATATTGGAAGACGTCTAAATATATTGTGATAAGGTAGCAAAGTTGGTTATGTTGCTAATCAGTCTTATGGGAAACATATAAGCATAGGTGGACTCCTCACGTCCACTGTGAACACCACTGATTAGTTTGTTTGGTTCAGAACTCAGGGTTAGTGTCACAAAGAAAAATAAGTAATTCAATCAGGTAAACGACATCCCAAAAAAGCGTTTAAGGCCGCTTACACTTGCATCACTGTCTTTAGTGCCTATTGGTAATTGGCAAGTTCGTCTCCCTTAGCCTGTTCGTCTTTAAGAAGCAGACCATACTTCGTCAAGGCTCAAACAAGACAGAAGAAAAACAATGGTTGTAGCTGTATCAGAGGCTCTACTAGAGGAGGCTCTTGCCTCATCAGAGGTCTAGGAGCGTAAGCGGATCTTGCCCAATGGAACCGGATTATCTGAGTCATGGATTATCATTACAGGGCATGATTATCCTCACATGATTATCCTTACAGGTCATGGATACCTTAGGCAATATGTTATCCCGACGGGACCAGTCAGGACTACTCGCAAACGTACTTCTTGAAGAACGAGTATTCATCAGTTAATAATTTTACTTTATAGGTTTCGGCTTCAAAATAACAGCAAATCAAATAAACGTCATTGCACTAATACAAACCGCTTAAACAGTGACTTTTGGTATAAGTTTTAAATTATGTTACGTCAAGAAGAAACACTTTCTATATTAATATGGGTGTTAAAAAGCAAAATAACATTAATAACAATTATATTATAAAGCTACATTTACTGTATTTCAAGGCTGATTGGCACTGTGAATGAATATAATACTGTTCTTTTAGGAATTAATTGTAAAGTAATTTTATAATAATGTATAATAGTGATCAGAGTAACTTTTAGATTAACAGTAACAAATATTTAACATTTTAATGTGTGAATTTGAGTTACAAGTTGGTGATAAATAGTAATTATAATTTAATATTGCATTCTGGTAAGTGGTGTGGCTATAACAATTCATAGAATGCCCCGTATTTCATAATTGTATGGAACAATGTAAAAACCTTTACTGACTTATACTTTTTGGTAATGTAAGCAAAATAAAAGAGACTCGGTATTTAGTATAAAAGACAAATTTTAATTTAATTTAATGAGTTACTGCTTTTACAGTTACGTTTTTGTTTACGTGTACAGTAATATTTTTAAAGGAAAGCTTTTACCTCTGCGGAAAGCTGGATACTGATTCTATCTTTCAGGGTGAACTGTTTAATATTACATGAGATCCAGCATAATAAACCTCGTGTAGGCTTTTCGTTATGTTAACCTTTGACTTTATTCAAAGGAACCCTACATAATACTGAACTCACATAATGTCATTGGATGTTTACTACTCTGCGTTTAGCTGTAATGTAAAATTTAACTTTCGTTACCTTACGCAAAGGTTTACAGTTACTCATATAGAAATAACTAATTACCATTTAACTTGCTGCTAGCTTCACTCGGACTGTTGTATGTGCTTCATTATATGGTTAAGCTCTTTAGATATCTCAAATAAATCACGCATGAATAAGTAATCGTCAGTTCATACACACTTCCAGTAACATTAATGTAGCAATTTAAAGCCCGGATGATGGAGACTTAAGTAGCATTTAAAACGCGAATAGTCGTGCCTGGCTTAAGAACGTTTGAAGGTTTTTGAGTTAAAACGGAACATATAAAAAACACTTTTCATTTATAGACATATAGAAGTATATATTTACAGATATTTGTAGTAGAAGGATGGATAAATATTTTTACGTGCAAATTAAACACTATTTTACTTTAAATAACTAAAAATTCATCCGACACCTTGCAACTAGATACAATATGCTTGTAATATGCTTGATAAAAAAACTATATTTGATGTTATAAATCGTTATTCTTACACTTCGTTGTATCTTAAATCTGTGAACAATATTTACAAATAGTGCAAGGTTTTGTTGTTTTTGCTTTAAATGCTAAAAACACTGGTTCTTAATCAAAGGTAGAATTTTAAAAGTTAATTTGCTCTCAACCACTGTGAAACCATCAAAACTTGGATTAATGAAGAATTTGTTTTGGTCCTGCTTTGCAGGACTTTTAAAATATAACAAGTATACTAATTATAATAACCTAAGGTGGTTTTCAAGGAATCTTTCAACCCAATGGTGTTGGCAGAATAAAACGTTATTTTTAAACCTTGAATATATTGAAAAGAACCTTGAATATAACGAAAAGATTCTTAGTTTATAAAATAATAACCCAATTTTATATTTTTCATCATATATTTTATACACGTTAAAGATAGGTACAAATAAAATACGGATTTTTAATTCCTCTATTTATATTTTAAGAATAACTATTTTCCGAATAGCAATTATTTTCAGTTATTATTAACCTTCTAAAACGCAGAATTACCTGAGCAAATTGTACAAACTATATGAATTTTTAGAAATATAGGCTTATCATCGAAACTACATAAAAAAAACAATGATGGTTGAAAACTTATATTATAATAAGTATTTTAACCTATAGGAAGATTCAACCTTGTCATAAGATGTGATGGATTGCCGTAACATTGAAACGCTCTAAAATGTCAGTGTAAGCCGCTTATATGATGGAGTGTTTCAGTTTTACCTTTATGTCTACTCTCGTTCGGGCAGAGTATTTTTTAACAATCCATCCTGCAAAGTTACAACCACAACAGTTTAAACTGTCGTTTTAAAAAGTGATCAATTCACTTTAAATGAAACTATTATGTAAATTTAACGCATTTAAAATATGTTAGGTTAAATTAATAAATAGTACAGTCAAATCAGGTTACGTAGTTAACTATACACTATACATAATAGCTAATAAACGATGATACTTTTTGTACGTCGGTTGCTTTCATCCTGCGTTGTCCACCAAAAAACAGGGTAGCCAATATTGTATATTAATGTAAACGTATATTATACTAAATTGGTTTAGTTCATTGATAGTATTTAATTATCATTATAATGTGACTCTTTTTGGATAGTAAACACTTTTACTACTTATAAACTTTTTTACTGATTGTAAAAACTGCAAATGAATAGTATTCGAACATACAATGTTATAAATTTTAATTACCTAGTGTTTGCAGACATTTGTTTTATGTTCCAGTATTTACATAATCATTTAAAAGTAGGTACTAATCAAGAGCCTGGAGGTTTTGATAATAAGAGACAACTCATTTATCCCAGTTATATGATAATTAATTGTTTCGGGCTTCTTAAATTCCGAATATTGCAAGGACAGGCCTAAGCCCCAACCCGGGATTATTTTGCCAATTTGCAGACAGTTTTTTAAAAATTTGTAAAAAATCAAAGGATCAAGTTATTACATTATTGTGTATGCTTTTTTTGTTCCCAATAAATTTTAGATTCGGAAAATAATAAAATCTCTTATGTTAATACCAGTTTTGATTTTTCTTAATAGCAAAAAATTCAAAATAATAACAATTTCAACATCAATTTAAAAGCAAAGTCTCAGAAAAAATAACCAAAACACTTTTATTACCCTCAATTATATTCTTCTTGTAGGAAATGTAATTACCTACACAGAAATGTATATCATTTATGGCAAAGATTGTAAAATGCATTATTTATGTACAAAAATAACAAAGGTTGTAAACTACAAAAACCCGATTTTCTATGACCCTAGGTCTAGGGTTATGTGGTCCATCACCACTGGGACCAGGGATAATATCAACACCTGATATAGTAGCAGTGCTGGTACTGGGAATACTAAGATTAGGTTCAAATTCAATATCTATGTCTGATATATTTGCAGGGCTGGCACTGGGAATTCTTACATTATACTGAACATCAATAGAACTCACTGGCGTATTCGAGTGAGAGTGAACAAAAACCTCCTGCATCGATGGGCCGTTATCACAACACAATAAATCCACTTCATCGTCCAAGTCGTCATCAAAATCCGATCCCGAAACATCACTTAAGTTGTCATTACCTAAATATTCACCTATTTCATCATCTCGAAGCAAAATACCGGGACGGTTCGACATTGTTTACAAACAACACATAAACAGAACGACGCAATAGGTTAGTAAACATAAGAGAACAACACAACTGACTTTTGTCGATCGCTGCAGGGATGTCGTTGGGATTATTGCAAAACAAAATACACCACGCGAAAGATCAGGGTTTTCCCAACACGGCAGTACCAAACAAGGCACCCTTTCTTATTCTTCTATTGGCTTACTAAGCGCGGCAAATTCAAACTACACTCGGACGCACCGGCGCCGGCGCGCCCGTGGGCTGGTAGCGGGGCTAGACCGCGGACGCGTATACGCGCCCGTGGGATTCAAGAGGTCCATTAAAATTATAATTAAAGTCGAGTATTAAAAAGAGATAGTTAAATAATACTAACTTTTTTTATATTAAATGAAGTACGGAATTGTATATGTACTAATCACTTGAACACCTTCTTTTAATAAAAAAATCAGGAATACGTAAATATATATATATATCATAAAATCTTAAAGATCCAGTTCGAAATATTAATAATACGTATATTTCTTTAACCATATTATGAGCAGTAGTTCAAAAACATGTTGAGTGCTAAACAGAAACGATTAATGCGATATATCCATTTAACCATTTAATAGCTAATCAAAACTGTATTTTGAATTCAATTAAATTTTTGGTATTGTGACAGATACAAATTTAATTTGCTTTGTTAAAATTGTTTTACTTAAGAGACAACTACACGATTTTATTTTCAGTTGGTAGTATATGATGTCATTTTAAATCAAATTGTATTTCATGTATCCTCGACGCATTAATATGGATTATTTTAGTTAATAAGTACGAACTTTAACGGAGTAATGTAAAAATAAGTTAAAAACAACTAATATTTCGTAGATTTTGTTTTATATTATATGTTTTAAGTTAGACACCGAATTAAGTATAATTAAAGCCTACTTATATGTATAATATACTTTGCAATGCGTAATATATACCATACAATGTTACTTAGGATTATTTTAAAGTTAGTTTGGAGAAGAAAAACTTCTACGCAGCAAAGAAAATTTATTACTCCGGAAAATGAAAGGGACCTGTTAAAAATTCAGGAAGGCTTGCAAAAACAACCCGAATACAAACAGCCTTTTGCTGGTTTGGTGACTCAGTTGCTCCTTTTGTATTTTTGAATGGATTTGTATCACTTGTAAAAAATACAGAGAAAATACTGTTGATTAATTGATTTAGATCAATAATACATAGTTCCATTATGGAACATTGTCCAAGTTTATAAATCAAATTAATACAATTTACATTTGATCGAACGGGTTGGAATCCCTTCAGTAAAGTAAAATAAATATTAATTTTGTATCCAAAATCGGTGCAAGTAATCAAATTTATTTTGTTTCAGGTAATGCATCTTAAAACTCCAACAATGGGTACTGTAAGTTAAAAGACTACTGTGTTTGAAAATAAATTTGAATAAAAGACAATGTATGTATATATACATATATTTTATCATACAACTAATTGTCATCGGAGGTAGCTGTTTATTAAATTGCAATGAAAAGAACATCTTAGCCCATTTACCTTAATTTCATACAGAGCAAATGTTTTATGCTACTTTACCGGTGAACGAACCATTTTAACTTTATTTATTATCAGTGTGTATGTCAAATTTAATTTGATCTTCTCAATAATTAGGAATATTTTATTTTTGATTTCGTACGGATTTCAGGTACTTATGTTGACATATATTATAATCTCGATTAACATAATATTCCGAACAATGTTGTATTATATCTACTATTTGTAACAACGCATATTTATATTATGTACGTTGTAATTTGGATTCTTTGTAAAAACTTTAAACTTAATTTAATTTAGCATCCCCTGAATTTAGCTAGTGATTACATTCAAAACTAAATGGGTTGATAATAAAAATATAATATTGTAAATAGTGTACGGTCTAAATATCGACATTAATTTTAATCCTAACCTTTGAAGTGTTAAATAACAGCGTTTACCATATAAAATATAACGTTATGAATACATAAATTTGCATTTTATTTAGTATTGTTTTTAACTATTCACTAATAAAACATTTTATGCTGAGTAAAGATTTTTCTAAGAATACAACTATGGACACAATGGCAATTCTGACAGTAAAACTCCTCAATTAAAGGAGTATAGTATACACCTTTGCATCATTATAACAATGATGATTAATGCATTAATACAGGGTGATTGGTACTTGCTGTGACAAAATTTTTTGGATGATAATATGGACTAAATAGAGTCTAAATGTCCAATTAGTTTTGTTTAACTTAAAGTGGTATCTTATCTATGAATTTTATAATTATTTTCTCAAAAAACTGGTCTTTCCATGAAAAAGCTTAAATTTTTCAATTTTCCTTTCATCTGATGACGGTTTTGACAGCATTTTCTGAAAGCTAGTAAAATTTAGATTCAGTTAAGTTGGTTTTTTACTTGTCAGTCATTATTTTATGACAATTGTGGCGTTTAAGACTAAAAACATTGGTTTGTGTAAAAAACTTACGATATTTTCAAAAAATAATGATAGTGTTATTTTATAATTTTATAAAATGTCAAATACCACAAAAAACTTCTCCATATTCTAAGCTGTAATTTAATACCAATAATTGTTATTTTCTGTGGAATTATGTTGGTACAAAACAAACTGCAAGTTAGAAGAACACGGGAAACAGAAAGGATAGTTATAAAAAAACCCTCTCACCTTTAAAAAACACTTTATAAATCACTCATCAAAACAGCACTCTAAAAAAACAACACCAAAAAAACTATTTAATTTCATTTTCAAACTGCCTACCTCCTTTTCTAATGCAGGCCCTTGCACGTTTCCTCATTGCTCTCACTGTGACGTTAAATGACAGTTTGTCTCGAACAGTTTGTGCAGCTTCAATGATTCTGTTCGTCAACTCCTCCACAGAGTCTACGGGCAAAGAATAAACAATGTCTTTCATTGTTCCCCACACGAAAAAGTCCAAGGGGGAGAGGTCAGGAGACCGGGCTGGCCAAGCTACAGGTCCTCCGCGCCCTACCCACGTTGGATAGTTTAGTGATAACCAGTCGCGCACGTCGTTAGTGAAGTGTGGAGGCGCTCCATCCTGCTGAAAGATGATACTATCTCTTTGACGACGGTCGAGATTGAGTCCATCTAGAAGGTTGGGCAGGTCATGTTGGAGGAAATTCAAATAATCAACGCCATTTAGGTTTTCTGGAAAAAAGTGTGGCTCTACAAGTTGGTTTCCAATGATTCCGCTCCAAACATTGACATGAAATCTTCTTTGGTGTGAACTTTCACGAATCACTCTGGGATTTTCTTGCTCCCAGTGATGCATATTGTGAATGTTAAAAACGCCATCCCTAGTAAATTTGGATTCATCGGTGTACAGAATATTTTTCAAGAACTGGTCCTGTTCAATGTCAGCATTTAAAAGCCAACGACAAAACAGTATTCTCGGTACATAGTCTTGAGGCTCCAAAGCATGAACCTGAGTGAAGTGGTAAGGATGGAACTGATTTTCATGTAAAATGCTCAATACTTTCCACTGGGAAACTCCGACCTCACTGGCGAGCTGTCGGGAACTGATTTGAGGATTGTCCTCAACCATATTTAAAACTAATTCATCCACATTTACATTTTGACGTGCAGGACCTACCTCGCTTGGCTGTTTATAAACAGTGCCTCTTTCCAATAAACGTTGATGTAATCTGGAAAACACTGCGGGACTAGGAACTTGTCGCTCAGGGTACCGGACATGGTATTCTCTTTGAGCAGCTCGAGCATTTCCGTCGCAGAAACCGTAAACATAATGCATTTCTGCATACTCACACACTGTTTACTCCATGATAGTTTTCACAAAACTGGATCAATAAATTGCTTAAACTGTGTTTTTGCAAGGTACAACGTAAATTATCTCCTAGATAAAGTTCACTTCATGTCCTTTGTGTATGATAATGTGATAACTGTTGAGGAATTGGTTCTGATAACAATCCTTAAGAATTTCTTATCTTTAAAGATTGAAAACAGACCGTGGACAGTTCAGAAAGTAAAATACAATTTTTGCTTTATTTGTTTTTGCTTTTTTAACAGTGTTCGTTCCATTAAAAAGCAATAATAACTTGGACAGGATCACTAGAAGAAAATAGCTTATTTACTTTTTATTACTGGTTTCTGTTAACCCGTGTTTTTTTACGTAACAATTTGTTTTCTTCCGACATACTCCAAATAAATAAAAGAATTATTGGTATTACATTAAAGCTAATAAAATTGGGAAGTTTTTTAGGCTATTTGACATTTTATAATTTATTGAAATAACCAAATTATTATTAGTTAACAATACTGTTAGTTTTTTACAAAAAATGATTTTTGAAGTTTAAGACGCCACTACTTTTATAAAATAATGACTATCAAGTACGAAACCATTTTAATTAAGTCAAAATTTCACCAGCTTTCAGAAAATAATATTTATGTCATCATCAGATAAAAATAAAATTGAAAATTTTAAGCTTTTTCATGGCAACATCAGTTTTTTCTAAAACAAATTTATTACATTTACAGCTAAGAGACCACTTTGAGATAAACAAAAAGAATTGTGTATTTAGACTCCATTTACTCCATATTATCACCCAAAAATTTTTGTCACACCAAGTACCAATCACCCTGTATAATAACTACAGCTGCATAGTTATGTATATACGAATTACTACTTTACCTTTTATATTATATAAACCTGTATACCGTAATCAAGAGCAGGTTTGACAAATAATGTAGTTCTGAAGAGCGGTTACTCTCTATATTATTTGTTTGCAATACGTGAAAATGCAAAATATCTCAGAAGTTTGACTGGAAATATTTTTCAATTTATTGAATATGAAAACAAACATTTTTCATATTGCATATTTTACTATCACAGATATTTTATATTAGTCTTGTATTTGTAAGGTACTTTTAAGTTAAAAACAGTTTTATTTTTAAACAAAGTTGAATAAAAATACGAAATTTGATAGACCCTAAAACTGTTTTAATAACAGAAGTTAATTGTTTAGAAACAACACGATTAATAGAGAAACCAAGCGGTTTAGTATAACCAGTAATAACAGTTTTCCGACAGGATTACCGTTATCTATGTAGTAGTAATCCACAGAATGTTTTAATATAAAGGCAGTTTAAAATATGTTTTCTCTTGTATAGAAACATCACGGTAGCTGAATTAAAATTATGATATAAATATTCAGTACTGGTTGAATTGTCCTAACGTACTGGGTAAAACTATTTCATTGTTTCTTTAGAAATGTTTAACAATGCACTTTTTAGTTAAATACGGTTTGACAATTCTTTTTCTAATGGTTTTTAATTGTGTCCTTAAAGTTACTTTTAAATAAAGTTTAGTTTTTCAAACCGTGCTGCCCCAAGTAAAGGTGGTGGGAGTGTGTAATGAGGAGGGTAATGACCTAAGTTAATTACGTTAGCTGTTAAGCTAGAAACAACCAAGTTTTACCAATCTTCTACTCACTGCCAACCAACCAATATGCATTGAAATAATAATAAAACCACTTACGCACTTTAGAAATGTTGTTATAACATTCATACTAATAAATCTAGAGTTTTCTCTGTATAAATGATAATATAAAGATTTTCAGTTATTTTAACGTTTTATACATCAGAGAAGGCAAAGTCGATATACAAAAATTGTTGTATGTTATATTTGTTATGCACCGTAATATTTTATTTGTAAATGTTGGGAAAATTTATTTACCGAATATGACCAACCTTTTTTCACATTTTTCTGGAAACCTTATTTAAAATCATCATACGTCATTAGGGCTCTGTCCTACAGTAACAGATATTTTAAAAAATAAACAAAATAAAACATGATAAGTTGTGCGCATGGTCATTTATGTACCTGGTGCGCAAAGCAGACAAATGAACCTTTAATTATACTAAGTATAAAAGCGCAACATAGTAGACTAGGTTTTGGAGTAGTATTTATGGGTGTGACAGCAAGTGTCATGTTTGTTTTCTTTACACATTTTAAAATGTCACATCCACTTTAATTTACCAATATTTTACTATACATTTTCGTCATAATAATAAATGGATAACATTCTGGTTTCTCTAGTACCTCATTATGGTATTGTTATAATTATACCAGAATCACAATATCAGTTGAATTTGGTATCATCTTTTACGAGTTGGTTTACTATAAAATACCATTTATAATTTACGTATTGGGTTTAGTAAAACAAAAAATGCGTACAGATAAACAATTTAATTAAAACTGAAACCCTTAGGTTTATTTTAAAGCGAATAACTTGATTAATGTTAGGTGTCACCCATGACTCAGGAGATTTCAAGCAATTATACATCCAGTGTTCTTTGTTATAAATAAAGGTCATGTTAGCTCTTATCAGTATCAGATGATTAAATTTTCTATACATTATATACCAGAATATCAGTTAATATCATTATAATATCAGTTGCAATGGGGATCATCTTTTAGGAGTTAACTAAAACTGTACCCTTCAAAATATAAAATAATTCTTATTTATTTTACTGAGTTTAAAATATATTACTGTATATCCATAAATAATATTACATCCAAAACAATACGATTAAAACAAACCATCCCATACCTCACAGAAACACAGACCGCCGGATTGGAACTATCCAACCAATTGACCGATCATTCAGCCAGTGACAGAGTGATTGATTATGGTTGAAACACATCTGCTACCATTGACTTTCTCACGTTTTTGTAAATATAATTTTCATTTTAGTTTAAAGCTACAGTTTATTTAAATTACGCATGATTACCTATTAACTCATGGCAGATGATCTGTGAGAAGAATTATCGTGCTTTCACATCAAAGGTCACCGTCTATTAACTGCTGGAATTACGAGGAGACCTGCAGGGCAACTGAGACTCATACAATCACGCGTTGCTTGTGATTCGGTGTCAAAGTGAAGCTAATTAATAATGCAGGCGAAGCTATGATGTTCCTAGTAATTGACTCACTAGCTCAAAGCCACTTGGGCTATCAGTATGAAACTTTAAACTAACCCCACAAAAAAGTAATCAATAGTAAATTGCATTCGAATTTTAAATCACTCTTTTACAATCTGTATATTAAGGTTTTGGTTATCTCAAAAATTGCTCTATTGAACCTGTTTCTTCCTTGATTAATTTGAATAGCTGTTTTACTATACTGAAAAATAGATAAGTCGAATAGATTTACTATTTTTTTCCGCATAAACAACTGGCAAGTAAGAGTTATCAACTAATGTTAGTTTTGGCAATGATTAAAAGATTTTTGTATATTATTATAACGCAATAATGTACGTTCATATGCACTTAAAAATAGAAATATAAAAAGATTAAACCGTACCACGATCCTTTGGAAGAACTTTGTCAAACTCTGCACTCATATACTTAATTGAAAAGTAGTGGAATATAAATCCGAGAAATTCATTAGTTTATTGATAAGACCGTCGTTAGAGAAAACTAATATTGTAGGAAATTTTAAATTAAAACGTAGTTAAAATATTGAAATATTGTTATGGAATGAGCTTTTCAGTTGGATTGAACTTGCAAACATAATGTTAATGAAATAATAATGTTTGATAAAGTAGACCCACCTAGTGTTTTTAAGTTTCTGCATGGTTATCCTATGTAAGCTTCTTAAATTCAGTTTAAAATATTATGAGAATGTGAGGGAGAGCAAATCATGTAAAGCTCCTGGTGCATAATTAACGGAAGTGCTTGTAAGGTGCGTCATTAATTTTCCCTGACACTAACTTTTTGTACATACTGACACCAAGGGTTTTGCTTAAACGCAAGGTAAAATTAGTTTAGACTTTTGTCAGAAAACTTGATTTAAACTTCCTAAAAATAATGTAAAATAATTACCTATGCAAATATTATCAATGAAACCTAATTTAGATGATGTTGGTTCATAAATGTTTTAGCATTTATAATATTTTGTTCACTAAGCAAGTATGTTTATGTTGCCTCCCAGATTTGATAAATGACTAGAAAATAGGGTTACATACCTTGCTGTTGCCAATCCAATTGTTTTAGGAGATTGCTTGTTTCGCGACTACTGATCTCATAAAACTAATGAATTGACGAAGGGAAGGTATGTAACGTTATTTTCTAACGTCAAGGAAGCACGTTTGGGTATTTTTTTTGTTGTTGTTGCGAGTACTTCAAATCGTAGATAAGTTATAATTTTGTTGACAGTAAAAATATGGTATCATACTTATAATATTAATATAATAAGTTAAAAGAATGTCAAAAAATACCATTATTATAAATAAGTACTGGAATTATGTGTTATACATTCTATATCAATATAGTTCAAAAGATAATTACTTTTCATTTGATTAATTATACGCCCCATAAATATATTATTTCGTATTATTGCATTATATATATTGCAGTAGAACTGCACACTGCAATTGGTCATCTTAGGATGCATGATTACTTTGATACAACTTGATCAATTTTAAAACATATCTGACGAACGATATTGATGATAATATATATATATTTTATCGAATCAGCTTTTTTAAAAAAACAACGAATAATTCACGGTTATAATTAATACCTACCTTAACTCCGGTTTTAATTAATAGATTTTTTATCTCGAATTAAGTTCTAATTGTTTAGTTTAATTAGTTGTGTCGTGATGACTTTTTATATCATACATTATTAATCTCATTACGCACGAATTTAGTAACTCAAATGCAAATATATATATACATGGTTCTATATTATAAAAGAAAATTTAGTTGTTAAACAATAACATTTATTATAGTAGGTATTTGTAAAAAAATGAGCACAAATAAACAATTCCAATCAAACTCAATCCCTTATGTTTAAGTTAAAGCGAATGAAACTTAATTAATGTTAGGTGTCATCCATGACTCTTGGTTATAAATAAAAATTCTGGTGACTCTGATCAGTCTCAGTTGATTAACTTTTTTTTCAAATACTTTTAATATTTTATGGAGTTTTTGAATTTGTTTACGTTCTTTGAATTATGAGCTTTTGCAAGATCTCATACAATTATTTTGCTAAATAGGTTCATAGGAGCAACAAGTAGTACTGAACCCGCAACACCACTTCCCAGGCTCCTAGTGCTGCGTATAGGCTAAACACAGGTCCGACGTAAAGAACCGCTTATACGAAAATTTAAGAGGGTCGCCCCCAATTAAGGTATCTCGTTGGGTCTCCCAGAGAATTCACTTACGGTCTCGTAAACCGACTCTACAGTAATTGTCCTCCTTAATTTAATGAATATTGCCGATCCAAAAACCTTGAGCTGAATATTAGAAAGGGATTGAAGGGGCCAATAACGTCTTCGTCATCAATCCACGTGCTACGGTGGTCAGCTTGCCTCTTTCTGGGAAGGTGTTGTCCGTGCTGAACAGATTTATAACTAATGTGGGTAGAGGTAACTTTTATTAGTCAAAGTGGAGATAGGCGTTTGACCGTTCTTATAATTGTAGGACCGACTTACATGTTGAAATAAATGCCAAACACAATCACGATTAAGGTTAAAACTGCCAAGATTTGTATTTATTTTTATTGTATGAGATCTATAAACCTAGCCCATGGTTGTGAATGTCATGCAAGAAAATGAAAACAAATTCATATTGCATTAAGTAATGTAGTCCATTATTGTAATTTGTGATTTTATTTTTTACATATCGATTGTGAAGACACATAAAAATATTTGTATCTATTTCTGGGCAAGTATTAATAAATTATAAGTTTAGAAGGAGTGAAATACCCTGTGCAATTATTGACTGACTTAAACGTAACTGATTTCTTAACCAGGGCAATTAACTATTGACCGAATGACCAATGTAGGCTAAATCAAGTTTGTAGAAGCTTTATTACACGAGTTTTATAAAGCTGACTTAGGACTGAGAATTGTTTTTAGCTTACCGTTAGTACCCTTAACTAGAGTCAATTGGTTTCAGTGACGTATATGGTTGTTTATTTTCTAATAGTTTATATTAACTCAGAAGGAGAAGGGGTATTATTTACAAGTTATTATCTTGCAGTTAGGTACAAAAGGGTTGGGTTAGGTAAGTGCTTCGACTTCTGGGGTGCTCACATAACTTTAAGAGGTTGTAGTACTCAACGGGATTGTTATATAATAAAGTACTTAACTTAAATTTAATGTTCATGATAAACTGAGAAAAATATTTTACTTAGAATCTGTGTATTTATTTGTTGTTGCATAAAACAAAAAATCGTTATTCCAAGGTTATAATTTGCCTTAGTAGGTTTACTAAGCTTGTTGATTTGTCCAATGATATCCATTATTCTACGTAAATATATCTTTATGTATGTATCATCTTATCTAGTTAACTTGTGTGCTGCTGTATATCCTCTTATTAAGATGATACGTTGTGGAAAATTTGTCAAAATGTAAAACATATAACAAACAGTTATACGATTTTAAAACCCTCCAGGGAAACAGTGGCCAGTAGAAAACCTGGTGGTGCCATCGGCGTAAGCGGACAAAGGCTCAGCAATTTATTTTTCCTTCATTGCAACTAATTTGGACCGTTTTGTAATGGACACAGTTTGTTTATTTATATTTTCAAATGTTAAAACACTTGTTTAAATAATTGTTTTATAAGTACAGGCTTTTTTTAAGAAGGAAACAATCCTAGATTGACCTGGAATCTCTGCGAATCTGTGCCAAGCTGTCAAAAGCAACCATATATTTTATGACTGCATTCGTTTGTTCAATCAAATAAAGTAAAATATCTTGCTAATATTAATTTTTACGCTTTTTCGCCATTGTAAAGGAAAGCAGATTATTCCAAATAAACTTATAATGCAAACTGTACTGTATATCATAGTGTATCACACTTAACCAACAAACCTAGTCTCCTTAGGGCTCTGTTTATAAATGTTTAACTGTTTTTAGATCGTTATTTTTTTATCTCACCAGCAACGTTGTTTTTCAAATGTATATTTAATTTAAGAATAATTTTAATTAATGTCAACTTATTTGCAACACATTTAATACATTTTTTGTTTGTTTAAATTAATACAAATTATGCAATCGTGTGTTTATTCGTTTTTGAAGTAATACCTATTTGTTTAAACAAAGTTCACCAAGGATTAACGAATCGTTAAACTCTCCCAGCTAATATACTAGTGGTAGGATCGACATGTTCTGCTTCTCAAACAATCAGGTAAGTTCGCCAACTAGTTCAACTTGAGGAGCTTCACTGATCCACTTGACTTGGCACTTAGAACTGTGAGAACCTAATACCGTCGACACAAATCGGCATACGCATGGGTAAAACATTTGTTATATTGGAATTTTATTATATTGGCATTTGGTAGGTTGTCTTTAGCTCAGTTTTTTATGCGTTCAATTTGAGTAATTGTTCATCTTTAACGATTGAAAATAAACCAATATAATCCACCAATGTTAACAATTAAACTGTGTAAACCATGGAAGTACCTAAATCTTACAACTATTATCAATATAATAACATCCGAATCAATTTGACGAATTTTAACATTTTTTTATACCTTTTATTGGCCAGCAATGATTGTTATACGTTCATGGATGATTGAAATTGGCTCGATTTTATTGGTTCAGATACTGCTATATCATTGGGATTTAATCATGTTGTTTATATGAGGATAAATTAGATATGTTCTGCAATATTATAGATAAGCTGTTTTCCTATGCAAATAATGTATACATTAATTGTATTTAAACTCCTTGCTACACCGCAGTTCACTTAGTTAAATTGATGATTTTAAAGCTATAATTATAATGATATTAATCATTATTATAACAGGAATAAAAGATATATTTATTACACAATGAAAAACACTCTCACTTTCCAATACATAATTGTTGTTGGTGTTACCTTAATTAAACTACTGTATTTTTAACAGCCATTTGTTTTTGTTACATCGGAATATGACATGTGTGTGTGTGTGTGTTGTTATTCTGTTTGACATAGAATTTAATTAAATGCGTTTTATTTCAATCTGTTCCCGTAAATATAAAGATATGTCAGTCATTAGAAAAATCTAATTAAATTTGCTAGTATCGCATTTAGATTTATCATACTAATAACTAAATCTTCAAATATCACTTACACACTTTTTGTTTGATTACCAGAATATTATGTAGTCGATAACTAGCATTTAACTTGCTATAAAATATACACATGTGTAGTAAAAACAATTGTATGATAATATGCAATTTAATAACTGTACAATGGAAAGTGTACTAACATTTTAAGAGAGTAAAGAAAAATAATAAAAATCTTAACTTCAGGTTAGTATAATAAACAGTTAAATATGAGCATGCATTATTGCCAAAATCCAACACAACCACATTAAATTTTTTTTGGTAATCAGTTTTGAGTTCGTGTTATCCAATTATTAAAATATTTTCAACATATTTATGCATGTTTTTCAAACTTAATATCTAAGTCTTTTACATGATATCAATATAACTTCGTAAGCAAATTCTGACATCTTCCTTTAGGAAAAGCTGGAAACTTGGCAAATTAGTTAGGAGTTGTGGAGAAACTTAATGTGATCCCACTCAACTACATGTCTTCTTACTTTGGGTGATCTTGAAAATGCTCTCATTTTGGGTCTTTATATCTTTATACATAACTTAATCTAGTTCCAACTTACGTTCAGTTGTTTACAACTACGATTTCTTAATAATACTTATTTGAAATTACAGAATGTTTGGTGCAGTCAACAGTAATAACTACTTTATTTCTGTTCAGTTATATTGGATTTTATATTGGATGTATAAAATATAACCATATTATTCCCCGTTACCTGCGTGCTTTACTCACCCAAACCCACGATCGGTGTCACCCACTATGATAAAATAATTTAAACTAGAGACCACCTAATGGTCGAAATTCGACCAAACATTTGAAAAAACAAAAAAATAGTTTATTATCTAGTGGGCTCTGTGGCGCTCATCTATATCTCTCTCCCTCTCTTTTTCCTCCCCCTCCACCACCCGAACCCATAGGTAACATTTGTTAATGTGTAGTTAAAACGATAGAAGAAGAGCGTTACTATTACATTAGTTAGTAGCCTTTTTATTTATCCTTCAAACCTCTTCACCTCATCCTCTCCACGTCCTTTATCTTCACCCCAACCTTAATCCTCTTCCCATCCCTCATCCTCCTCTCTCACAAACAGGTTTAATTTATTTTAATGTGAGTTGAAATGGGTAAGAGAAGGGTATTACCATTTCAGTTGTCATTAATATTTTTATTTATGACTGAAACCTCCCCACCTCATCCACTACCTGTTTAAGCAGGAGTTATAGCGATAGCAGAAGAGCGTTACCATTGAAGTAGTTAGTAGCCTTTTTATTTATCCCTCAAACCTCTCCACCTCATGCTCTCCACGTCCCTCTTCCTCTCCCCAAGCTTAATCCTCTCCCCATCCCTCATTCTCCTTCCCTCACAAACAAGTTTAATTTATTTTAATGTGTAGTTAAAAAGGCTAAAAGAAGTGCTATTCCAATCCAGTAATATTTTTTTATTTTTTATTTATTCATGAAACCTCTCAAACTCATCCACTCCCCGTTTAATGTGGGGTTAAAACGATAGCAAAAGAGCGTTACCATTCCAGTAGCCTTTTTATTTATGTTTGAAACCTCTCCACCTCATCTTTCATCTTCCACCCTCACAAACAGGTTTAATTTGTTTTAATGTGGAATTTAAACTGATTATAGCATGGTGTTACCATTCCAGTAGTCAGTAAAATGTTTTATTTATGAATCATATGTTCTTGCTGTTGTGCTACATATTTATTTAAATAACACAGCTGTTTATTAATGAAATAATAAGTATAAACAAATACGAAAAGTAGAACGCATGTTCTCAGTAGGATAACATGTAAATTTTGAAAGCCAAAAGGACACATCCCTACTCGTCCAAACACAAAATTATTTACTTTCGACACATTTCCTAATAGTACTAAATAAGTGTGCAAAATGTCATCATTCTACGATACCGCATATCTGAGAAATCGTTACCACAGAGTTTTCCTTAGCCGATTATAGATTACAAATATATACGATTTTTTATAGTTTTGATAAAAATTCGATTAATATGTTAAAGTTAATCACCTATCCGATTTTGTATAGTATAGTGATAAATAGTTTTACATGAGTAATCCAGACAAGATTTAAACTAGTTATAGGAATCTTAATTACAATGAAATCTAACGAAATTGGTTTAAAAATTACGATAGTCATCGATTGATTTAATATCTAATTATTTATAATTTGGAATTTCAGAAAAACTAAGTTTCAATATTTTTTATTATATTAGTGAAGACAATTTCGAAGTAGGAAATTTACTACATAGAAGGAAAGTTATTTACGGTAAAATCTTGGACTGAGAAATAGTTTAAATTTCTCAGTTACGTATTTCTTAAGTTTCTTGATAACTAAGGAATTTGTTATTTCATCATGTATACTCGTAATAGTATATTTAAGCATTAGTGCTGGAAGTTTTATTTTTCGGTACGTGGTCATGTTTTCCGTGTGAGACGACAGTCAAGTGCGGAAATTAGATAAAGCACCGGAATCCCACTTCAGCTACGAGGTCTGAACGATATTTTTCATCAAGTTGTAAATAATAATAATAATAGTGAAACATATTTTCAGACATTGTTTTCAGGTTTGTTAAGTCATATATATCTCAAACAAATTATAACAATAGAGTTTACATTTATTTTAAATTTTTTAGATAATTAGATTAATAAAAACAGTTGATTTTAAATGCAAAACTTCTATTGGTAGACGTAACAAGCTACTATCATTACTGGTGTCAGAATGCGTAATAACAGTGCGGGAAAAATAACCAGCAGTTTTTCCGGCACTATAGTGGGAAAGTGTTACTTTCGGCATTCGCAGCTGCTCCTGAAAATAGCTACTTTCGGTACCGTATCACGAATAAGTATTTTTGGTTTGTGAATTCCCAAATGAAAAAAAAATATTATTTAAATTGCTACTCTTAATAATTCAATACAACGGTATAAGTAATTTGTTGTACATTGATTAGGTCAAAACAGACTTCATGATGCAAGATATAAGATTTTATTTAATATTCATAAATTAAAACAAATCAGCGAACGATCCTGGTCAAAGAACGTTCGGACCGTCCCCGCTACCACTTTTACGCCGCATTGATAAATTCCTTTAAACACTTTTTCATCCAACAACATATTTTATAGCAGTTCTTTTGTATATTTGATAACAGTTGTTTCATCAAGTGCGCAAAAGAATCGTTTAGGTAGTTTCAGGAAGTATTATATAAACAAATTAATGAGAACAATTAATTTGTTCAAATTATTTTGGCGTCAGTTTATAATATCAATTTAGATTAATGAGTTAAAAGTAAAAATCGCGATTACATATATATATATATATATATATATGCAGGGTGATTGATATAGGGGTGACAGCTGTTTTTCTTGAAAAGTATAAGCAAAGTATTAATAAAAGTTGAAAAGCAACTTCCTAGATTTTTAGACTACGTAAAATTTAGACTTTTGTTTAAATTTGTATTTTATCCGCCCTTTTACCAATATGGCGGCCAACTTTAGTTTTATTTTGAAATTACCATATTTGTATTATTTAATTGGGTAGAAAATGTAATTTTAAAACGTTTTATAAGATCCCATCAGGGGTCAATGCCCTTGATTATTTTTGTATCTGGAGTAGGTATATGTCTGCATTAAACTACGAGCTATATTCCTACCGAATTTTAGTTCCGTCAGTCCAGTAGGAGGTGCAGAATTTGTAAAAGATTGTATGTTTAAAATTCATGGGAGAAGCCCTTAAACATTTTCGTAACGAGAATAAGCTGTCGTTTTGTTCTGATGTATTAGTTATTTCCCTGCCGAATTTCAACTTACAAGGTCCAGTAAATACTAATACTCATAAGATTGCCACAAAAATAAATTAGAGCAGAGCCCTATAGGGGTTTTTTAACCGTATTCTTACTGTACATCTGCAGCTTAAGGTGAACCACCATGCAAAATTTATCTTTATGGACATTGCCGTTTTTTTCTTATAAAGTCATCACTATGTCAGTGAGTGCATGCGTCTGATGTATAGATCATATATATACTCTCTATACTTATGACAAGAATCAAGAATCAAGAGCGTTTATTGCCATGATATGTAGCAGCATGGACAATTGTCGGGTGTTATACATTATGAATAAGAGATAAATAACCTAAGATAAAATGTTAAACTTCTAAATAACAAATTGTATTTATTACCAATCCTCACTCAACGTTTTAAATAAGAATCGCCCAGCAGTTATTGGAATAAATATTCTTAAGTCATATACACTGTGTTATTTATTACCAGTCCTCACTCAATGTTTTAAATAAAAACTATAACATCTGTTTTTATAATAAATATTGTTAAGTCATCATCTGGTTCAATATAAATAAATACTTTGCCCATAACAATAATATATGATCTTTAAAACCCCGTGGGGGAGAGTCCTAGGATGATATAAAAAACAAAACAAACAATTAGCCCAAAACCTTCTATCGCACATACAGAACATAGAAAAAAGGTTTCATCAAAATTAGTGAACCCGTTTCCCTGAGAAAAGCGAAGAAAACACCACCAAAATCACACGAAAGGTCAGTTTTAAGTCACTTAAAACTTTCTTACGAGTGTATGGAACAAAGAAACAATGTTTCATCATAGTTAGTGTGCCCGTTTTCCCGTGAAAAGTGAACAAAACTCGTCTTTGATCGTTACCAACATACAGATAGACAGACAGACAGAAATTGAGATATACTTTTTTTGGCTTCCCCAGAGTATAAAAAGGGGAAATATGCGAAATTTCATAATTCCAAGCAATGTACAGAAAACTCTTATTTTATTTATATAGATGGGGTAGAAATTTAATTTGAAAGCGTTTTAATTCATAGTTTTTATTTCTTAAACCTAACTGTTTAGCCTCCAGAACTACACTAAGTTGAGCTACTCAATGCTAAAAACAATAAAAATAACCTGAATGAGTAGCTTTAGAAGGTGAACGGTTACGTTTATTGAAAAAATACAAAGAATAAAAACGTTTTAAAATTACATCTTCTACCTGATTAAATATTAAAACTGTGTGCATTTCATAAGAAAGCCTAAAGTTGGCCACCATATTGGAAAAATGGCGGATAAAATCCAAATTATAAAATCACAAAATTATATAAATTAAAACATTCAGGGAATTTTCTTTTAATTTATTTGTATAGCTCTTACCGAATACTTTTCTAGAAAAATAGCTGGCACACTTAAAACAATCACCCTGTGCACCTGATAAACCTCACTATGTTGAAATATATTGCCTACAAAACGTAAAGCAATACAATACGAAATAATCTTTTCAATATAATGTAGTATAACACATATATGTATTTAATATTACAAATATTGTCAGTTAATATTTTTAACCTGCTAAGGTGTGATTTTATATCAGTCATTAAATAAAGCGATAAGTTAATAATGTGTTTTATTTTTTTTCTAAAATCAATAATGACAAAGCCACCTCGTGGACACATCAATTTATGTTTTAGTTAGTTAAGTTTGGAAGCACGATACATTAAACCTCCTTTCTCTTTCAAAGTGTTTGTTTTTATGTATTCGGTTCATTTTTAAATAGTAATTTCAGCTTGATTATTTTTGTATTAAAACTAATGTATTATATTTTTATGCCGAAATCTTGCCAGTAATAAATTTGATGACCTCATGCCTAGCTTATACATACCAACCATTAATCGTCATAATCCCATTTTAACGGATTACTGACACAATATACTTCTCATGAGACTAACTGTTACAACACGCTATTTAAACCAGACTTGCCTACTACATAATTGAGATTTGTAAATATATTTAATGTGCTGGAATTTTCAGTTGTTTCAAAAACGTGTGTGATAGTAGTCACAAAATGTAATCCAAACATACAGCAAAAGATGGAGGTATATTTTGCACAGTGCTCAATATATTTGGAAGCTTTGGAGTGAATATACACTTAATCCATTGAGCCTTAACAGTCAAGCTAGTTAATGAAGAATAACGATGGAACAATAAAAAACTCGAACTCGTAAAATACTCGTACGTTTGTATATACGTAGTCTCATTCACACGATCGGTATTTTCCTATAGGGTCTTCATATTATGAGCTGAAATACTTGTTTGTAAATTTAATGTAATTTTAATGGGAATTAAAGGAATTTTGATTCCAATTAGCCTTGAGGGTCCCAAGAGTTACATAATAAAACAATTAGTATTGGAACTGTATTCATGAAAGTGTTGTGATTTTTTCATAAGACATAATTTTGAATGTCACTGTTAAAGCTTTAATCAATGTTTATAGGGGTTTTCGTATAAAACTAAAGTGACTGTGGGGCCTAAATACGATACATAGTAACACTTTAGTCTAATATTCTGCCCTTTAAGGTAAGGCCGTTGTAAATTAATACAACCACTTTGCTTACCCTAAACAAAGCTTGCCATAACCAACGATGGATAGCTGATACGGACATTGATTCTGGGCGTCCAGCATTTTAGCGTTAACTTCACTTTATTACACGATTTGTGAAGTAAAAATATAACCTTTAGGTGATAAACAATTTATGTTATGTAAAATGTATTATATAAATTAATTTACATTATCATCAACTCGTTAACTTAACTAAGTTTTTGTATTGCTAAACACAACAGTACGCCTTATTTACTAATGCAAATGCACATTTACATTATGTTGTTAAACTTGTATTCCATGCATACGACGCAAAACTATTTTCTATTTTAATACTGTATAATTAGGTAAAGCCTTTCAAAAGCTCCTGCTGAATAATTTATGGAAGTGCTTGTGAGGTGTGCCATTAATTTTCACTGACACTAAGCCTTCATAAAGGCAGGCACCGACTTTAAAATAACTTCTTTATACCAAACAGTACCTTATTTATTTATTTGGTGTAATATTATTAAGCAAGGAATACTAACTTTTATATTAACTGAACTTGAATAAACCAACTGTGACATAGTTTTTTAACTTCCTAATTAGCATTATACGGGCTGTTATAATCGTAGGATGTAAATAAAAATGACTTGCGGCATCTTAATTTTTTGCACATTTCTACAAGTTTACATAATAAAGTAAAGTGTATGAATAGTCAGCAAATATATATAATTTACGTGTTACAAATATAACAAAAAAATCATGATAACACCATGGTGTTATACTATTGAAAGTGGTTTGTCTGACTAGTATATTTTGTAATTGAATATCTATAAATAATTGTTCAAATCTCTGTTTTGTTGGCCTGTGTAGCATCAAAGGGTTAATAAATTATTAGGAGAAATTCCCACAAAGGTATCAAAGGATATTGTACTTTTGTAATATGTAATAACAAATAATTGACCAATCCAATGCACAGAATTAAGGGTAAAACGTCCCGGTCTAGGTAAAACTATGCCTCTAATTGAGATAGGAAAGTTATCTTAACATATGATTTTAGTAATGAAAAACTCCTTTTTGTTGTAAAACGTAAACCTGCCCCTTCAATGGAAATGTGGTTTCCAATGGTAGCTCACCATTTTCAAACTAAAAGTCCAACCTATTGACTAAGTTTAATTAGCTAAACGTGGCAAACCCGAGGACAATATATTGATCCATTGCAAAATGATGGCTTGAAAAGATAAATTAGTATGATATTTATCATCGTAGTTAGAGAAAAACAGTCTCCCGAAGTTAACACTATTTAAATTTTTTTATTTTAAATTGAAAACTTGTGGCTTACAGGGGCTATAGCCCCTAATATATGGTTTTTGTGTAAGTGGGTAATCACAGCTGATTATTAGTTCGTTTTGCTTATTAATAAAAACACTGTAATGATATTTCCATAAGAAAATCTTTGGATCTTTGAAGTCTAGTGGGGAGAAGCACACTTAATTTTTAACATTTCGGATATTTTTTCCACCTTCCTTGGCCCTCAAGCTTTAAAACGAATCGTCATAACCTAACTTAACTTCTTCCTAGCTCGAGATATTTCGTGGGGACCGATTCGCCTACGGAATTAAATATAAAGATATGTCCCAAATAGGGTTAATAACTCCCCATTAAGTAAACGTGTACTTTTAGGCAAATTGAAAGCATAATACTCGTAGCTCAATAGCTTAGTTTAATATATTTATTTTTCTTTGAAATGGTGATTCAATCAACATCTGTTTTGTTTCTTCTATTTTTATTTTGATATTTAGTTTGTAATTTTGTTTTATTTCTTTAAATTACCACTAATAAATTTATATAGAGGTTGTAACGAATTCCTATGTACAGTAACATAATTTTTATTCTGTTCAAAAACAAAACGTAAATTACAAAAAACTAGAGACTGTATAAAGCCAGACTATAGCAGGAAATTATGAGAGTGTATGTATTAAGTTTGTTAGTGGATTATATATTTTATAAATATAAGTAAATCAAAAACATGCATAGGTTTTCCTATTGTTTCGAATTTTGTTGTTATTCATAGTAAACAATTTCTATCAAAAGAATATTTTTTCAAATGTATGTAATCATTGCAAAGACAACAGTTAATCAATTTCACATACAGCATAAAGACTTATATAAAACGATACAAACTTTATAATGAAAATACGAGGGCTACCAATTTAAATTTATTTAGATCTTTAAGATATGGATATTGAAAAGAAACCACCGTACGACTTTTAACAATAACATTTACAGCCAGCATTTAATTTCTTAATGAGATTAGCCGGTATTGGAATATACTATATAAGTAAGCTTGTGATTCACTGAGTCAAAACGTGATTATTTTTTAGTAATTAATTTCGTTTAAAATTGAATAAGCTCCCTTATTGGAAGTAAAGACAAATTGACTAATAAATGTCACCCATAAAATATTACACTCGATGCTTTTCTAAAGATAACCCAAGATACAATTCAATATTCCAGTGGGATTCAAAATGTTTTATAAATTTTATTTTTTGTTTGTTATTAAATATTATACATAAAATATGGACATATATTTGTATTTTAAACTTAATATGTAAGACCCTATGGTAGGATGAATAATCAATGGTATTACCCATTCGTCTCTATTTGTTTTCTGAAAAGGTAGAGAATTTTGTATCTGTTTTTTGTATTTCAGTGCCATCAGCGTCGATTATTTATGAATTGGTATTTTTAGAGGAAAATGTGGGTTGACACGGTTTTGTGAGTTAAAAACTATATATTTTTTTTTAATTCCCATCTTGCGTATTTAGAACTGCAATTTTCATCATTCAATCTTGAACATTCGGCGAATGGCAATATATTTTATATAATTCCAATAAATCAGTACTTTTTGAACGAAAAACCATACCTCTGCTAACCAAACAATTGTTGAATCGTTTTGACTGTGATCTCGCAATTGCACCGAAATACGAAGCAAACATTCAAACGGATTGTTTATTATTGCCCCTCCGGGCTGCAATATTTTATTTTTCACGAAAATCCGTCAAATAAAGCCAGAATATAAATCATTTGTGCCCACAAGGGGCACTATCAGAGCATTTATGGTAATGCATGTTAAACATTATGGAAAGTAAAATGCAGTTTAGATGTTGCTGTCTAAAATTATGTTAAGGTTTCTAAAGTGATATATTACTTTAAATTACTTATATACTCTGCAATAACTTAGTCCTGCATACCTGTTGATATAAAAACTAATACGAGTTTAAATACCCCCTTCGCAGCAAACCTCCGTACTCAGCGAATTTCCAATGGATATATATGTCTTAATAACCCATTAAGTCACTTACCAGGATTCACAAGAAATATGTTCACAAATAAGCGATATTTAAGATATGAATTATTGTCCATAAGAATAACATTGGGGATGAGTATGTAGATTTGCTGCCACAAGGAACAACAAACAATGGGTTTATATGCAAATATCAACGGAACTCATCTATATAAAGTCACATACAAAGTTTCATACATATACATAGATAAATAAGGGATATATAACATCTGAATTACTTTCCATAAGAATAACATGAGGACCGAGTATCTAGGTTTGCTGCAACGGGAACCATAGGCGAAAAGTTTTTTCGTGAAAACAACAATAAACCACAACCAGATGAATCCATATACCAAGTTTCGTCAGTTTATGTTTATAAATAAGCGAGGTATAATTTTATAATTTTTTTTCTCCATAAGAATAACATTAGACAACGTACTGTGTTTAGCACTTTCAAAAACCCAGTAACCAATTAACGTAGAGCTATGGTCAAAATACCAAATAATTATTTTTTTAAGGTGTGTTCAATAGAGAAAATTAAAATGTTATTTAAATAAAAATTACTTGTGAAAACCCCAAAAAACCCAATTTTGGGCTACAAAGCCCCCCCAAAACCCCCCTTTGGATGGTGCGATCCGTCTAGTTTTCGAACTCGTTCAAATATATGGTACTTTTGTGCCAAATTTCATTAAGATCGGACCTTTTTACGAGAGTTATCGTGCTTACGGACACACACACACACACACACACACACACACACACACACACACACACACACACACTCATTGAATAGCAAAAAGAGTTCGACCCAAAGTATCAATGGCATTCACTATCTTTGCGAAATCTACAATAAAAATAATATGTTTGAAAATATTCACCCCAAATATTGTTAAATAACCAAAAGTATTGTACGTAAAATCATCAGGAACGTGAAATTGAATGCCGTTTCTCGAGTATGAACTATAAACACCTACGACGTTGTTTCCCCTAACCTCAGAGGGGTGTTTTAATTAACGTGACTTGCTTGGTGCTCCATTAAACTGTGCAATTAACACTTTCCTGTTCTTACTTAAACACTTGAGATGGTGTAATTAAAGGATAGAATATGAAAATACAATGTGTTTTAAAAGCTTACAAATATTTTTATATTCTTAAAACTGGATGAGGTATTGTATCAAAGGCTTATTGCAATGTACCTTTTGAGTTTTTAGGTCAAGAGCAGTAAGAACATAATAAAACTATGTATGACCTTATATAAATAAAACACTAAAATGTGTTAATAAAAGAAACCAAATATTGGTAATGTTTTTTTAACTGCTCAACAAACCAAAATAATGCTACTGCACTCTTAATACTTCGTAAGACGTAAACTTTGTCCCGTACTCATAAATCAACCAACTCATATGGCTCTTTGTACACAACCTTGTACCTAAACGGTGTACATTTTTTCACTTTCCTTCTTTCTGACCTTGTTTTCCTAATTTTTCTACCTATTAATATACTAAGAATTTGATTTTTTATTAGCCTTATCTCAATTACATGCGAGGTAAGAAAACCTACACATAAAATGTTACTTTACACAATTCTACACAAAAAATAAAACACATGTTTTGGTTAATGATTCATATACAGATAAAAGTTATTTACAATATCGTTTTGCTAATTGTTATTTTCGTTGTGATGTTAAGATTGGCATAGTGACTTTAAAATTATCTAATTTCGTTCTCATAGTATTTGAATGAAGAAATACTGTTTTATAACAATTAAGAACATCTAACAATATTACGTTTAAATATCCTCATATTTGCACCGTTTCGTCAAACATATCCTCCACACGATACACTCCCTTGAGCTCGCCAAAACAGACCGGTCTGTTTGCGTACTCTCTTGTCCCTCCAAACCAATATTGAACTTGTTGGAGGATATATTTTGGTTAGCTCATCGTGTAGGCTCTTTGAACAATAAAGGGAAACCATATTATATTTACTGCGTTAAATTGTCTTTTACATCCATTTAATATCTGGATTTACAGCGTTTAAAGCAGTCAACATAACAATTTTTAAATTTTTATTTAAACTGTTGTATTAATAATTGATTTATTTTATATTTATTTATAATCAATATAAGCTAAATTCCGTTAGTAATATTATTTTATATAACACGTATCTAATAATTAAAATAGTATAAGGTATTTAAGTAAATTATAGTTGTATTAATAAGGACCCTTATATTTCTTTAGGTACTTGTTTTTCTTAAGTTGTAACCATATCAATTCATATATGATCTTTCTTAACTACATAAAAATGTATTACTATAAGTCTTGTATAGGTATATTTTTAATGATAAGGCAGTGATTTTTAACGATTGAATGAATATACAAAAATAATGTCTCATTAGTTCATCAATATGCTAAGTTATTACACAAGTTACTAAAAATTGCTTAAAACTAATAAATAATAAATTAAATACATCATGAATAAATAAATAATAAATAAATCCTACATTAAATAAACTCCTAAGTTACAAACTATAATTTGTTGCATAAACTTTTGACGGTAATTTTAAATAACGAGTGATAAAACAAACAGTTAAATGATTCTTTAATACCGAAGCTTTGTTACTAACGGTACCTGTTTGCTAAACGATGTTTATTTTAACTACAATTTCTGTTATTAAAGGAAGAGGTTTTTCTTAAAGCGTTGTTACTTAGGAGCGGCTGTAAGCCTAGCAATCAATTACCCAGACGGGAAACGCCTTGTGTGTTAAAGGATTACATGGAAGCACATTTTAATGTACTTTTAAAAATATCAAAGTCATCCATAAAATTAAAATATGGTGTAACCTTTTCGTAACAAATTTCAAGAAATTTTAATTTTCAATATCAATTTACGTGAGCTCCTTTCTCAGAGCTCCTTCTTTGACCTGCTAAGTAAATATTGAAAACAAAATATATATATAATCGTTCTACTTAGGAAACGTTTATAAGTTGTTTGGTTTTCGTAAGGCTAAACTAAACGTTAAAGAAGAAATGCATATCTATTTTAACTACAAAAAAGATGCACCAAACATGCTAAATAGTATGCAAATAAAACAACAGCATTCCTTATATGATAAAATCAAACAAATACGAGGACAAAAGAAATAGATATATTTAATATAGTATATATACATTTATATAAAACAAATTAATTTTGATTTAGGACCATATGATTAGATTAATTTATTTTATACAGATGTTTTTTTTACTTATACAACATTTTGTGAGGTTATATTGACTTTGAAAATGGCATCATTGCCGAAACATGTCAGTCAAAAAATAATAAAATAATAAAGATCTTAAAAAAGGGTGTTTGTTTTTTAAAATGTTAATATTATAAATATATATATATATATATATATATATATATATATACAAATTTGAACGAATGGTGTTTTTGGCATCTGGGGACCTCAAAATAAAAAGTTATCATGATCTCGGGCTTAAGTCTTACCATGAGACCTACGGTAATAGCTTCTTCCCTATAGGGAAAATTCGCTAAAAAGATACAAACATTGGCTGTTTTGAAAATTATAATGTTCTTAGTATAGAATTATATTTACCTAAAAAAATGTATTAAAATAATACCTAAATTTATCATGATGATGAGATATTTTGTCACGACCAGAAAAAATAATCAACATTTTTTATAATTTGTTTATAGCTCATGTTTCTGAATATATGAAAATTAAGTCATGTGAAATCCACATAGGTAAATATATTAATGTGTTTAAACAAACTTAACATGTTTAACTTGTATAGCACAGTCAAAAACATAGAAATGAACAAATACAAAATAAAATAGATATAACTGTTTTAGTATTAACTAAATTCAGTCTTGACAGATAAGTAATTTAACTAATAACAGTTATTACGATAAACCTACCTACGCTTTACATTTGTACGAGTACACCATATTTCTATCCCCTGAAGTAATGATCTTAGTGAGGGCATTAAAGTAAAGTCGTAAGCAATGCTTTAATGCTAGTGCTTACTCACTACTTCTGTTTGGTTTTCTGTTAAGGCTTTGGATACTAACCAAACAAAGAAACTAACTTAACTCTTGTATTAAAACGTGACATACCCTATGAACTCAAGTTATTCCATTCTAATTTAATAAATTGCACTATGAACCTTTAGTTCAAGCAAAGGTGGCTACTAAAAATATATATATTACTAACTTAATTAACTTATCAACTTAGTTTTTTAATATTTTATTCATTCTATTAAAGATAACAGATATTTAAATATATTTTAATAAATTTACTGGCTACCACTTTTGTTATGGATGAGTTAAAGTTCTCTATTTTTTACAGTTAGTCTATTATTATAAAGGTTCATTTAAAATGAGGAGTTATTTTCTAAGGGTGTTTACATCCAAACATTTTAAGTTGTCCTCAAACTCCCCCATTTTTGGGGATACGCAACAATGTCAACAAAGTCAAAATATGAATCTACCATTTTCATTTAATTTTGATCACGTATAAACAAAAATGTTTTACTAAGCTGATAATTGATTTGTACGGAAATTAAACTATGCACAATAAGGGTGAACAGACTTTATTACTAAAGGGTGAAAAATCATACTAATTATAACATAGTTACCTAGAGGAAAAAACTCAGTTAAATTAAAGGTTTCAAGCTAGGCAGTGGGGTTCATTCCGGGGCGTATAAAAGAGTATGTTACTATTTACCCATTCCTAACAATAAAAAATAAAATAAATTTATCTGCCGCTTAAACAATTGTTTCAACTTAGGTTTCACAATAACGACGCAACAAACATTCAAGCGTATCTTTTGTTGAATTCATCATGTTGTATTACACTCCACCTCGGAGCTGTACTATTTAATGTTTTATGAGAATACATCAAATAAAGAGACTGAATATAATGTTTGCTCATGTTTTGTAACACGTAAAGCAAATAAGTGGTTTTATATAAGTACCAATTCAATTTTTTAGGACTGACTGTTATTTAATAAGAATGTGTAGTAGGGAAAATAAATAGTCTCGTACACCAGATTGGTGCGGATATTGTTATTACTTGTTAGGATCGTGTGTAATATGCCGTTGTATATGTGGTGCCAATTGCAACAGTGCGAACATAAATTTATTTCTTCCTTCAACCGATAGTCCTTGTATCAATACCATTCCGAAGAATTCCACATATGATTAAAAAGACTGTGGAATTTTCATTATTATATGTACAACCTGTATATCAAAACATTTTTCAACTAAATACTTCTTAATTTTTTATCTTAAAAATAATCTCCGAAACAATTTAATATGCCAAAGCTGAGCAAATTGGGATGTTTCATAAATTGAAAACAGGGTCTGAGTATCGGGAATGTTTAAGTGGAAAAACTTGAAATTTTTGAAAATCCCCAAACACTTTTCCGGTCATTACACAGTTACAAGTTTGAAAGAATTATAATATTCTGGTTTTTAGTTATAAGTTAAACTCCGAAAGGCAATTGTTGTTAACATTAATCATTATGATTTTTAGTGTAAGTGTTGGAAACAGCTAAGGCGGATCAAAGAACCTTGCTTTTATTGTATCATTAAGGGAAGTCACTGTGCTATTACGAGACGTTCGTAGAACATCATTATGCTCTTCTTTTTATCATTAAAAGACGTTCGTTGAATATCATTAAGGGTCTTTGTTGTTCCATTAACAAACTTTCCTGGAATAGCTTGGTTATTACTCTTTTCTTTTTCTAAAGGGATTAAGCTCTAAAACTAACTAACCCTACAATAACTATTTTTCAAATAATATGATGTGTAACATTAGTACTTCTGATTTTTTAGGGCTGCTAATAATAGTGATTATAAGAATATTTTAAAACAAATCACTCTTTTTTAGTAGTTTTTTAATAATTTTGATATGTATGAATGCAATGATTTGGCAATAGTGTTCTTTTAAAGCCTCCTAAAAATAATTTACATAAAAAAAACTCCTGCCTATAATAGATCAAACTAATCATATGATCTTAAAGTCGAGTTTTTCTCCGTTTCATGTGTATATTTGTTTAATTTTAAGTATGTTACAAAAGGATGCATCATACTTACTGTAAAGTATAGGAATAAAACAGAATAAAGCAATATATGATAGCATTAGTCATACAAGAGCTCAAAAATATTTTAGGTTTTATAATATATATATATATATAACATATACATAATTCCTAACATAAATATATATAAATACGTAGCATATTTAAAATATCATATCCTCTGAATAACTTATATAATTTCATAGAACCTAATTAGGGAAGTAAACTATGTGCTATTAGTACATAGATTATTAAATAACTGAAATACTCAAGATATAAATTATATTATTGTTTACTTTTATTTCTGTGACGTTTTAGTGGGTGTTTTCATTTACTAAAAATCATATATTTCACTATAACTTTATTTTTTGTTATTTTTACATATATTAGGGAATTAATACTTCTTAATTAAAAATCAGTCTTAGCCATGATATAATATTTATTAATAAAATATTATTTTCTCACAATCTGTTTAGACGCCCATTAGATAGCGACAAAACCAATGACGAAACCAATTCTTTTTAGGGCACACAAAAACTAAAATATTAAAGTTTTTCATAGACAGTATTTTATTTATACTTCAAAAACACAATTTACTATATCCTTGGTGGATAAAAATTAAAAGTTATTTTTAACGCCACCTCGCTATTTTTTAAAAATTAATTTGAACTAGTGATGGTCATTCTGTTTAATAATTATAATCAACAATCGCCTACGCAGTTATTTGTGTTCCACGGTCGGTTATCAGTTGCAGCAATGCACGTATTGCTTTAGCTCTCTTAATGTGATCTATAAACCATCGATTTACTGTTTATTTTATAAATACGTTTTTAAACTATCATGGCAGAACAAACGTTTGTGTTTATCTATGATAACGAAGGCTGTGAACTGTGGTTTTATGCTGGAGCTTTTTATTCTTCAGATATTTTGCGTATTATAAACAAGAAATTATTTTTATTGAATGAAAAACTTTATCTGCGATATTCACAAATTGTCATAATACATTTTAATATTTAAATAATATACTGTCACCATCGGATGCGAAATCTCGCTTTAACTGAATTAGGAAATACAATTTGAATGTCCAGGAATTGATAGATATTTGGTTTCTTTTATTGTATTTGTTCCTTGCCAAGCTTATGGTCACTTTGAGTTCCGTATAGTGATGACATGTATTAACCATCAAAGTAGGGACTCTAGCGCTTAAGTTATGGGAATTATGGCGCTACAGTTAAAGTCAAAAAGTCAAAGTCAAAGCTGATTTCTTTTTAATCTATAAAATATTGCAATTAAAAATGCCATTAGTGAGTTGATAGAGTTATAGGCACCGATGGAATAATATATAAAATAGTTTGTTTTATATTATTTGTGGCTTGTTGTTTAACACAGTAATAATGAAAGTGCCACTTAATCACGCTAACTGCAAAATTAAAAAGATATATTTTCCCGTTTGATTAAAAATTTCCTAATTTATTACGTATATTTACTCCTAAAGTTTGTAGAGACATGTGTCAATGAATGTGAGTTTTTTATTATTATTGAATTACGAATTTCTAGTTGATGTGTCACCATCTCTTGACTGGTGGGATAAAAGCCTGTAGCACTTCAAGCAAGCAAGTGTAAAACTGACACCTCCGTGTTTTCTGTTTGTTTCTAAAGTATTTAGTTTCTTGGTAACGATTGTAATAACTATAAAAACTAATACAGCAAAAAACCTTTTCTGTATAATTTATTAGTTTAAAACCCAGTGAGTAGACGGTATAGAAATTGTTTAATGACAGTAATAAACTTACACGACACCATTTTATACTTGTGTACTTTAACATTATTATTTTAAGCGCTCGGTTAAAGGTGTTATTGTTAACTTGAAGCAATAATCATCCTACATAATTTTAAGGAGAGTCAAATCCTATTTTCAAAATAAAAGCTTCTAGTCCAGGATATCATTGCCACACTATGATTTGAACATGAGTTGATATTCATCTGATGAAGTAAAATCATCATCTAAAATTCAATCACTGAATCTTTGAAACTTTTAAGGAAGGTTTAAGGAGGTGGTTAGGGATTTCGTTGTAAAAGAAAATTGTATTAACGACTCTTACATATGCTATGTGATGAGTTTTAGTCACGAAAACCCCCTCAACTTACACTGGGAATTTCCTACTTGATTGTATATAATTAAAAAATAAATAAATCATATACTTATTACATCACTATATAATACCTATGTTCGGTAGAACGTTCTAAAACTGGCAAAAGCTATTTATGCAATTTTTTATATATGATAAAAGAAATATACTTCAGATATTTGAGATTTAAGCCTATTTAAATAAATAAATAATGATTTGTTATTTTTAATGCATTAACAAAGTCAAGATCGCAGTCAGAAACAGACACAGTAAAATTAACTGACATAAAAGTAGTATAAACTTAAACCAATTTCAAAAACCTGGATCAGATAGCATGTGTATGGGTACATAATTTTAAGAGAGAGAGAGAGAGAAATAAAAAAAATCAAATTGTCATATTTCTTATAGACCTAAATGTTAATATCTTCAAGTTGGTTACAATGTAAAAGAACATTTGTCTGAGGTATAAAAACTGTAAGAGTGCATAAAAAGGGTTTTTTGAAGCCAGTTGTAAAAGATATTAAAACAACAGTTTTCAGGATACTTGTTTAACGACTCAGCTTATCAAAAATTTGTTGGGAAGTAATAATATAACTGTTTCGTCTCTCAGTCAGCCTACCATGCTCTATTGTTATTTTATTCTTGATTCTAGAATTGTAGCTATAAAAATGCTTACTTGAGTTAATTGCTAACTCAACGGTGTCAAGAATGTACAATAATTTTCCCATCCAACACTTAAATTAAACCACTTCTCATGTTTCAGGATGGACCCGGCCACAGGATCTAGGAGTGTCACCAGAGACGGGCGAGACGCCAGCGGAGCTGTCCAACTTGAGAGGACCGTATTTTGACACCTCCGCTTCTAAAAACGTCACTGCGCTCGTTGGCAAAACGGCCTATCTCAACTGCCGTGTCCGAAACCTAGGCAATCGCACAGTAAGTTAGAATATCACATGATTGAAGGAGTAAACAATATCGGTTACATGATACATTTACTGTTAGTAGTGTGTCCTGAAATTCTACTGAAAGTAAAATTTACTACACGATTAGAATAATTATGTTCAGGAATATGCGTTAATAATTATGACCGTTATTTACAATCAAACAGAAAATCCCTGATACGAGAAGTAAACTGAGTATAAATCGCGTACGAGTGGCTCTTTTATGTTCAGAACGTGAATACAATCATAACTGAATGTAAGAAGTTCCTTGTAACTGTGGATTAATGTTAACCAAAAGACCTTCATCGGTATTGTTCACGATAAACTTCATTGGAGATATTGGCTTAGACGCTGCTTATGTAGTCAGAAACTAGGCTACTAAGTACCTGTTAGTTTGTAGTAAGTTTAATTTAGCCTAAATCGCTAACCCTTTACATCATCTTAAAGCAGGCACGTGTTATTTTTTAATAACATATATTTAAGGATTTCATTTATTCTGTTTGTACTATCTACACATATTGTCCCAATTACAAAATCGTTAACTAATGTGTTTTATGTTGATGATATGGTTTTCTGTTTTGTTTAGAAGGTGAGACATTGGAGTAGCAAATAATGTAAGGTGGAATAATTAGATTAAGATTAACAAATATTAACTTCCATACATTAAAATAATAATTCTGTAGACGATCTTATGTAAAGCAGAAATTAGCTTCCTCTTTTAATGTGCCATTAGGAGGAGGCCGAACAATCCTCGAGCTCGTTTAATTTTGCTAAACACTTATAAATACTTCTTGCTGATGAAACAACCGACTTGCTTGAAATATTAGACAGATATACACATCCGTCGTTCGTCCTGTTACCCAAAGGGAGAAAAAATCGTGTTGCTAGTAAATTCACCTTAATGTACTGCAACGTTAAGTAAATTTGCATTTCAAACTTCATCTTAATCATTAAGTGTTTATGTGTTTCAATAAGTCATTTGCTGCAAGTGGATATAATTTTTAAAGGGATGCCTCACCACCTATGTTAGTAGGTGATAAATACCATGTATTTGTTGATAATAATTAGCAATATAATTTTGACATATTCATTATCTCATATGGAAGTTGAATAATCAATTGATTCAGTGTTTGACATCGAATTTATATATTTAAAATTCTTATATAGTGGAAAACTGAACTCTGCAGATCCACTACCTTCATATAAAATGCTCATGTCTTGCAGGTATCATGGGTGAGGCACAGGTACATTCATCTGCTGGCCGTGGCAAAGTACACATACATCTCGGAAAAGAGGTTCCAGTCCATACACTCGCCCTAGACCGAGGACTGGACTCTGCAGATCCACTACCTACATATATAATATTCTCATGTCTTGCAGGTATCATGGGTGAGGCACAGGTACATTCATCTGCTGGCCGTGGCAAAGTACACATACATCTCGGAAAAGAGGTTCCAGTCCATACACTCGCCCTAGACCGAGGACTGGACTCTGCAGATCCACTACCTACATATATAATATTCTCATGTCTTGCAGGTATCATGGGTGAGGCACAAGGACATTCATCTGCTGATGGTGGTGAGGTACACATATACCTCAGACCGGAGGTTCCAGTCCATACACTCGCCCTAGACCAAGGACTGGAATCTGCAGATCCGCTACCTACAGATAACATTCTCATGTCTTGCGGGTATCATGAGTCAGGCACAGGGACATTCATCTGCTGACTGTAACGAGGTACACGTACAACTCGGACCAGAGGTTCCAACCCATGTACTCACCCCAGACCGAGGACTGACTCTGCAGATCCGGTACCTGCAAATAAAATTCTCATGTCTTGCAGGTATCATGGATGAGGCACAGGGACATTCATCTGCTGATGGTGGCGAGGTACACATACACCTCAGACCAGAGGTTCCAGTCCATACACTCGCCCTAGACCAAGGACTGGAATCTCCAGATCCGCTACCTACAGATAACATTCTCATGTCTTGCGGGTATCATGAGTCAGGCACAGGGACATTCATCTGCTGACTGTAACGAGGTACACGTACAACTCGGACCAGAGGTTCCAACCCATGTACTCACCCCAGACCGAGGACTGACTCTGCAGATCCGGTACCTGCAAATAAAATTCTCATGTCTTGCAGGTATCATGGATGAGGCACAGGGACATTCATCTGCTGATGGTGGCGAGGTACACATACACCTCAGACCAGAGGTTCCAGTCCATACACTCGCCCTAGACCAAGGACTGGAATCTCCAGATCCGCTACCTACAGATAACATTCTTATGTCTTGTGGGTATCATGAGTCAGGCACAGGGACATTCATCTGCTGACTGTAACGAGGTACACGTACAACTCGGACCAGAGGTTCCAACCCATGTACTCACCCCAGACCGAGGACTGACTCTGCAGATCCGGTACCTGCAAATAAAATTCTCATGTCTTGCAGGTATCATGGATGAGGCACAGGGACATTCATCTGCTGATGGTGGCGAGGTACACATACACCTCAGACCAGAGGTTCCAGTCCATACACTCGCCCTAGACCAAGGACTGGAATCTCCAGATCCGCTACCTACAGATAACATTCTTATGTCTTGCGGGTATCATGAGTCAGGCACAGGGACATTCATCTGCTGACTGTAACGAGGTACACGTACAACTCGGACCAGAGGTTCCAACCCATGTACTCACCCCAGACCGAGGACTGACTCTGCAGATCCGGTACCTGCAAATAAAATTCTCATGTCTTGCAGGTATCATGGATGAGGCACAGGGACATTCATCTGCTGATGGTGGCGAGGTACACATACACCTCAGACCAGAGGTTCCAGTCCATACACTCGCCCTAGACCAAGGAATGGAATCTGCAGATCCGCTACCTACAGATAACATTCTCATGTCTTGTGGGTATCATGAGTCAGGCACAGGGACATTCATCTGCTGACTGTGACGAAGTACACGTACAACTCGGACCAGAGGTTCCAGTCCATACACTCGCCCTAGATCGAGGACTGACTCTGCAGATCCACTACCTACATATAACATTCTCATGTCTTGCAGGTATCATGGGTGAGGCACAGGGACATTCATCTGCTGACGGTGGCGAGGTACACATATACCTCAGACCAGAGGTTCCAGTCCATTCACTCACCCCAGACTGAGGACTGGACTCTGCAGATCCGCTACCCACAGCGGCGTGACTCCGGTGTGTATGAATGCCAAGTCAGCACCACCCCACCAATAGGCACATCCATGTATCTCTCTGTCGTTGGTGAGTAACTTGTCAGCTAATTATTATTATATTAAGTAAACACATTTATTATCAGGGATGAATTTTATGATAATTCTATGTAAAAATATGTCCTAAATAATTATATGAATTTTTAGTTATTTAAACTATATTGATCTTTAGCTCTTTCCATTTATAATAAATATTAAGCAATAATATTTTACGGAATAGGCCAATAAATAATCTGCTGACATGAAATAAAAGTAATATAATTGCATCAGATCTAAAATATCCTTCTTTGATCTAATCTTTGATCTAATATCATTCTTTGATTTAAAACGACAGAAAATCAATTTCCTGTTAATGGAAGTTGTCAATCATTTGTTTATAGAGCAATTTATTTAAATCATTTCGAAAATTGTCCTTTATAATATGTATAATTGACAACACTTTAGAACTAGATTGTTTGTCACACAAAAACCTATTTTTTCAACTATTGAATGAATTCTATACTCTAATACGAGCTATGTCTGTTTGTATGTTTGCAAAATTTATCTCGAGATCCAGCGGAAGGATTTTGCTGAAAGTTTGGGATTAGGGGCTTTTGGGTCTAAAAAGTCGATTAGTAAAAAAACACTACCTCAGGAAAACTCGTATTTTTCTAAACAACTCATTTTAAAATTAAACATTTTAAAATTGGGCTTATGGAGTTTAAAATTAAAACACCGGTTACTATGAATAACAAAAACAAACCATTAAATCAGCTGTTTGGTTAATCTAAAACTTAAAATACTGTAAACAGCTGTTTATCATTATGGAGATAAAAACCTACTTGAATGGCAACTCTCAAAATGGAAATAAAAAACTAGTTGAGTGGCAACTAAAACTCTTTTTTCGATGGGCGAGTGAGCGTAGTGAACGAGCTAATCCGGGAGGCGAGTAAGCGAAGCGAACAAGCTCATATTGAAAATGAACGAGTATTTGAAATAAAACAAATTCAATGCCTCTTCTGTTGAATCAAACACCGAGCATTGCTCGGTCTTCCCGGTACTTAATATAAATTGCCAAAGAGCAATGTTAACATGGGTATTCAAAACATTCAAAACTTCCATTCCAAATACACGCTGTGACCATGCGTTTTCACACTGCTGTCGCAGTTAATGGATTCACCCGGTAATTAATAGAGTTTGTTTGGTTTGATTTACGGCTGTCCTGCTTGTTCTCAGAGCCAATAACAACAATAGTGGGAGGGCCGGACCTGTACATCAACAAGGGCTCCACCCTGAACCTGACGTGTGTTGTGAAACACAGCCCCGAGCCCCCACCAGCAATCTACTGGACACACAACTCCGAGGTAATGTACACAAACATCTATTTTCCTTATTTGTTTAGTTCTATTAATTTGTTTGTACGCTTTGCAGAATTTAAAAAATATATAAAACAAATGCATTTATATCTAGATACTATACCTGTAAAAAAATAAGTTATCAGTACCCCTTTACATAAGTAAATCTTAGATTATGTAACAATAATAGTAAATTTGGGATTGATAATATTCTAGCTTCCCACACCTAGGTTTGTTTCTATCTCAGAAAAATAATACGAATTAAAAGTTACTATATTGACTGGATGTCCTCATACGTAAAACTAATGGTCGACATAACCATCCTACAACATAGAATTGTGTTTATAAAAACGATTATGCGATAGATCTAAAGTCTGGACTCTAAGAAAAAAAATAATAAAACAACCAATAACCTTAGGTTACTAACTATAAGAAATGTTGTGGTCCGACACTAAAAATTCCAGTCTGGATGTTTAAAAATCGGGTGACAAATAAATAAAAGAATTTTACAACGTTTCATACGTTAAAACTGATATTAAAAGCAATAGACTGAGGATGGTTGGTCACAAATTTAGTACAGAAGGGGACATTAACCAGAAAGAACAATCTATAAGGCAGAATACCATTAAGTCACTTAAAACTGAGTAGAATGATCAGGTACATCAAGATTTAAGGAAGCTGAGACGAGATGATGATCAATTCCAAGATATAGATGGCTGGAGGCACTTTGTAGGAGAAGTGAAGTCTACTCTGGCTTAGTGGTCACTAGAGTAAAGTACGAAAAGTGAAAGATAAAACTCTACAGTACATTGAATGTAGAGTTCTGTGGTGGGACGTGCATCTATGTTGCTTCTATATAGATGCAAACCCCATTATTAGTATACTGCTTACCACTACATATCCTACTGTAAATAGGAACATATATTTTAACTTAACCGCGCCACTTTGAACATGAATGTATATTTTCTTCACTTGCCTTACGTACTGTGAATAAACAAGTAATTATAATATAAAGTACAATCAAAAATGGCCTAACAAGGGAATCACTGGTTGTTTTAGGAATAAATTTTTGAATGAAGTTCTTCTGGCTATAAATTAATTATGAATATACGTAACTTGACTATGGTGTTTGTTTTGCATCATATTACTTCATTTTCTAAATTTAATTTGTATCTTATTGCATTACCTTTGGTCTGTTTAAATTTATTGTTAATGTTTGTCACTTTAATTTTGTATATTTATGGTTTGTAAATAATTAAATTGTTATCCATTGTGGCATTTGTGTAGTGTATTTCTTGAGGATTTTTGCCTTAACAACTTTGCATCAATTATTGAATACGAATACTTACTTAATTACTTAAATGAATACTTGACCCTCCCATCGCTGACCGACACTATCGGATAGATCGCTTCTGTAAGAAAAATAATTCGTGTTTACCAGTACAAATTAACTTGGAGTGAAATTAAAATCATTTTAAATGTTATTGAAAATAACTCCAATATTAATAACTGGTGATTTCCGTTGGTAAAATGTAAACTAATATAATTACGTATGTGCTATATTATTTGGAGCTTATTCTACTTTGGGCCTGAGTTTCGCATTTAGATTTCAGTAATGTTATGTTTTCTGTTGAGGCACTCATCTAGATCAAGTTTATTCGCGTAATTCGTTCCAGGAAATCAACTACGACTCGCCACGTGGCGGGGTGAGCGTCATAACAGAGAAGGGTGACGTCACCACCAGCTACCTACTGATACAGCGGGCGACACAAGCCGACTCCGGCAAGTACACTTGCAGCCCGTCCAACGCCAACTCTAAAACTGTGGTCGTCCATGTGCTTAACGGTACGTACCTCGCACTACTTATAACAATTTAAAACTGTTTCGTAAATTTCAAACACGCAGTTGCAAAACAATGGTTTCTTTCGGCTTTGAAATAACTCACTGTGAATTCTGTAGATCAATATTAACTGAACCGTCATGAATTTACAAAAGTGTTTATTAAATTAGATTTTAACTTAACTATGTGAGCAAAATAGAGGATTCAATACCTTCTTAGTAAGCTATGGTAGGCCCACATATTATGGGACAGTGCAACATGTTGTATATTTTCCCGAAATGTAACATCTGTTATTGTAAAGTGACTTTCCTACAGTATGACACAATTATTTAAGAATATTACAAATAGTACGGAACTATAGTTAAAATAATAGTATATAATACCGAATGTACAATATATTAGGAGTATGCGATATGTTTAAAAAGTAATTATAAAAAAAACTCTATGAACATTAAACCAGAAGAACTTTTTTCGTTTCAATTTGTGTATATTTTGTTAAAACTTGTTTAGTGTGATAACAGTATTTGGTTATGTATGTTTGATTAGAACTATTGTGACTCCCCTTACAGTAATCATCAGTGCCATAGACGATAGAAAGTGAACCTGGAGTAACTTTATAATATCTTACTTTACAGCGGGACAACCAGCAGCAAGGAAACTGCTGGGAGACTGGCTGAGTAGCGTAGTGGTTAGTGTGATCGCTGCAAATATGAGATTTGCAGGATTTATTCTGATGGGAAATCTATAAATCTTGTAAAGGGTCTTCATTGAACGCAGTTGTCTTTGCTATTGGGCTTATTACTATTGATGCTTTCTAAGAAACACCAAGAGCGCTAGAGTCCGCCTAGCACGAACAGCAGCAGGTTAACAAATCCAGTCCCTCCGTTTTTTCAACAAACTGCCAGATGAAGCCAAGACACTCAATCAAACCTGTTTGAAGACTCGCTTGTCCAACTACTTGACGGGTAGAGCCTTCTATTCACTCTATTCCCTCTATTCACTCTAATCTTCAAATCACTCAGCGAATTAGTGAATGATAACTTGCGTGACCTTTAGTCAGTCCATCTTTGTTTGTCTCTTAACCGGAAGGAAAACAGTAAGTATGTTTTTTTTTGTTTGTTTGTGCGTGTGTGTGTTGTGAGTTTTTTTTATATTCTGACGAAATTAATCCCTCATTGGGTAAAAGATGAAGAGGAATGTAATAAGGTAATAAGAACTGATATATATATTGGATGGTAACAACACCAGTGTTTGAGTAATTCTCTATCCAAAGGTTAAAAATATCAAGGTGAAAGTGTCACGCATAAAAAAACATGTGGACTTGATCAGGTATTTCTGGTTATAACGTCAGTGGCTTTACTAAGCTAATTTCAGTAGCTATGGAACTGCCTATTCTTGTTTCTAATTTACAGGGGAATAACAATGCAGCATCGCGGCCAATTAGATCTGGAGTATCCAAACAGTGTCTTCCTACGCAGTTCCTCAGTGACTGTCGTAAGCTTGTCCAGTGGTATAGTTAATTAGATGACCATTTTATTTTCTACTTTACAGAGAAACAACCAGCAGCAATGCAGTTTGGTGGCCAGTTAAGTCTGGATTACCCAATTAGTGTCTTCCTCCGCAGTGCGTCAGTCATTGTCCTAAGGTAGTGCCAGCGCTATTAACAAAGTAACTAACCATTATATTTCCCACTTTACAGGGGAACAATCGGCAGCAATGCAGCATGGTGGCCAGTTAAGTCTGGAGTACCCAATTAGTGTCTTCCTCCGCAGTGCGTCAGTCATTGTCCTAAGGTAGTGCCAGCGCTATTAACAAAGTAACTAACCATTATATTTCCCACTTTACAGGGGAACAATCGGCAGCAATGCAGCATGGTGGCCAGTTAAGTCTGGAGTACCCAATTAGTGTCTTCCTCCGCAGTGCGTCAGTCATTGTCCTAAGGTAGTGCCAGCGCTATTAACAAAGTAACTGACCATTATATTTCCCACTTTACAGGGGAACAACCGGCAGCAATGCAGTTTGGTGGCCATTTAAGTCTGGAGTACCCAATTAGTGTCTTCCTCCGCAGTGCGTCAGTCATTGTCCTAAGGTAGTGCCAGCGCTATTAACAAAGTAACTAACCATTATATTTCCCACTTTACAGGGGAACAATCGGCAGCAATGCAGCATGGTGGCCAGTTAAGGCTGGAGTACCCAATTAGTGTCTTCCTCCGCAGTGCGTCAGTCATTGTCCTAAGGTAGTGCCAGCGCTATTAACAAAGTAACTAACCATTATATTTCCCACTTTACAGGGGAACAACCGGCAGCAATGCAGCATGGTGGCCAGTTAAGGCTGGAGTACCCGATTAGTGCCTTCCTCCGCAGTGCGTCAGTCATTTTCCTAAAGTAGTGCCAGCGCTATTAACAAAGTAACTGACCATTATATTTCCCACTTTACAGGGGAACAACCGGCAGCAATGCAGTTTGGTGGCCATTTAAGTCTGGAGTACCCAATTAGTGTCTTCCTCCGCAGTGCATCAGTCATTGTCCTAAGGTAGTGCCAGCGCTATTAACAAAGTAACTAACCATTATATTTCCCACTTTACAGGGGAACAACCGGCAGCAATGCAGCATGGTGGCCAGTTAAGGCTGGAGTACCCAATTAGTGTCTTCCTCCGCAGTGCGTCAGTCATTTTACTAAGGTAGTGCCAGCGCTATTAACAAAGTAACTGACCATTATATTTCCCACTTTACAGGGGAACAACCGGCAGCAATGCAGCATGGTGGCCAGTTAAGTCTGGAGTACCCAATTAGTGTCTTCCTCCGCAGTGCGTCATTCATTTTCCTAAGTTAGTGCCAGCGCTATTAACAAAGTAACTAACCATTATATTTCCCACTTTACAGGGGAACAACCGGCAGCAATGCAGCATGGTGGCCAGTTAAGGCTGGAGTACCCAATTAGTGTATTCCTCCGCAGTGCGTCAGTCATTTTACTAAGGTAGTGCCAGCGCTATTAACAAAGTAACTAAGCATTATATTTCCCAATTTACAGGGGAAAAACCGGCAGCAATGCAGCATGGTGGCCAGTTAAGGCTGGAGTACCCAATTAGTGTCTTCCTCCGCAGTGCGTCAGTCATTTTACTAAGGTAGTGCCAGCGCTATTAACAAAGTAACTAACCATTATATTTCCCACTTTACAGGGGAACAACCGGCAGCAATGCAGCATGGTGGCCAGTTAAGGCTGGAGTACCCAATTAGTGTCTTCCTCCGCAGTGCGTCAGTCATTTTACTAAGGTAGTGCCAGCGCTATTAACAAAGTAACTAACCATTATATTTCCCACTTTACAGGGGAACAACCGGCAGCAATGCAGCATGGTGGCCAGTTAAGCCTGGAGTACCCAATTAGTGTCTTCCTCCGCAGTGCGTCAGTCATTTTACTAAGGTAGTGCCAGCGCTATTAACAAAGTAACTAACCATTATATTTCCCACTTTACAGGGGAACAATCGGCAGCAATGCAGCATGGTGGCCAGTTAAGGCTGGAGTACCCAATTAGTGTCTTCCTCCGCAGTGCGTCAGTCATTGTCCTAAGGTAGTGCCAGCGCTATTAACAAAGTAACTAACCATTATATTTCCCACTTTACAGGGGAACAATCGGCAGCAATGCAGCATGGTGGCCAGTTAAGGCTGGAGTACCCAATTAGTGTCTTCCTCCGCAGTGCGTCAGTCATTTTACTAAGGTAGTGCCAGCGCTATTAACAAAGTAACTAACCATTATATTTCCCACTTTACAGGGGAACAACCGGCAGCAATGCAGCATGGTGGCCAGTTAAGTCTGGAGTACCCAATTAGTGTCTTCCTCCGCAGTGCGTCAGTCATTTTACTAAGGTAGTGCCAGCGCCATTAACAAAGTAACTAACCATTATATTTCCCACTTTACAGGGGAACAACCGGCAGCAATGCAGCATGGTGGCCAGTTAAGTCTGGAGTACCCAATTAGTGTCTTCCTCCGCAGTGCGTCAGTCATTGTCCTAAGGTAGTGCCAGCGCTATTAACAAAGTAACTAACCATTATATTTCCCACTTTACAGGGGAACAATCGGCAGCAATGCAGCATGGTGGCCAGTTAAGGCTGGAGTACCCAATTAGTGTCTTCCTCCGCAGTGCGTCAGTCATTGTCCTAAGGTAGTGCCAGCGCTATTAACAAAGTAACTAACCATTATATTTCCCACTTTACAGGGGAACAATCGGCAGCAATGCAGCATGGTGGTCAGTTAAGTCTGGAGTACCCAATTAGTGTCTTCCTCCGCAGTGCGTCAGTCATTGTCCTAAGGCAGTGCCAGCGCCATTAACAAAGTAACTAACCATTATATTTCCCACTTTACAGGGGAACAACCGGCAGCAATGCAGCATGGTGGCCAGTTAAGTCTGGAGTACCCAATTAGTGTCTTCCTCCGCAGTGCGTCAGTCATTGTCCTAAGGCAGTGCCAGCGCCATTAACAAAGTAACTAACCATTATATTTCCCACTTTACAGGGGAACAACCGGCAGCAATGCAGTTTGGTGGCCAGTTAAGGCTGGAGTACCCAATTAGTGTCTTCCTGCGCAGTGCGTCAGTCATTTTCCTAAGGTAGTTCCAGCGCCATTAACAAAGTAACTAACCATTATATTTCCCACTTTACAGGGGAACAACAGGCAGCAATGCAGCATGGTGGCCAGTTAAGGCTGGAGTACCCAATTAGTGTCTTCCTCCGCAGTGCGTCAGTCACTGTCCTAAGGCAGTGCCAGCGCCATTAACAAAGTAACTAACCATTATATTTCCCACTTTACAGGGGAACAACCGGCAGCAATGCAGTTTGGTGGCCAGTTAAGGCTGGAGTACCCAATTAGTGTCTTCCTGCGCAGTGCGTCAGTCATTTTCCTAAGGTAGTTCCAGCGCCATTAACAAAGTAACTAACCATTATATTTCCCACTTTACAGGGGAACAACCGGCAGCAATGCAGCATGGTGGCCAGTTAAGGCTGGAGTACCCAATTAGTGTCTTCCTCCGCAGTGCGTCAGTCACTGTCCTAAGGCAGTGCCAGCGCCATTAACAAAGTAACTAACCATTATATTTCCCACTTTACAGGGGAACAACCGGCAGCAATGCAGCATGGTGGCCAGTTAAGGCTGGAGTACCCTATTAGTGTCTTCCTGCTCAGTGCGTCAGTTTTTTTCCTAAGCTAGTGTCAGTGCCAGTGAACGACCCAGTGACAATGGAACTGACCATTCTATGTTCCTACTTTTGACTATTGAAACTCCTGATATGTTTGTATAGATGCTCAAATTTCATGAAACTTACAACCTTAAAAACCAACGCTGTTGTTCTGATCCAGTCCCGTTCTTCTTGTTAAGAAGTGCGAAATAATTGTCCATATAAGCTTTCATGGTGAAACATATAATATAACAATCGAGGTTTTCACTCAAAAGAAACGTTTTTACTATAAGCTTGTACTATGGGTACTTTTATGAATCAATTTTGTCAAAGTAGGAGTGTAGATAATGTTTCTGTAAATATATAAATAAGCATTGCACTTTTATTGTGACGGATTGTAAATATTTTATCTTTTGTCACACCGATTTCGTCCATTTTCATTTAACATGAAAAATTAACATTTTACGAAGATGTATATTTAAACCCGTTATTTAAATTGAATTATAACCTTTTTTTGCCTTACAAAGACAAAAAATAATGTCACACTTTACATTAATTTGCTTTAAAAGTGTAAAGAACACACTTAAAATTAACAGATGCATATATTATCAACAAAAATAAATGTTAAAGCAATTACAAATTTGATCATTATTTGACAAGGGTAAATAAGTTTTTTAAACAACAAATATTGAATTCAGATTCCTGTATTTTAATTATTATAAACATTCTCAGTACTATTGTTTCCAAAACCCCAACATTTGATCCATTATTACTGAACAATTTATATTATTTAAACATTTCTATTTGGAAATTGTATCAATTCCTTTACAAATTATTTACAAGATAGTAATACTATCAATATCATAATGAACCACCAACTGTGAGGAGGTTTTTTGAATATTTAAAAATAACAATAATACTTAACAAAACAAGGGATTGTCTCATTGTACAGATAGCTTTACTACTGGCCAGACTCATCGGATATAGAGATATTTTATCGTTAAATGTACAACTGATTTGTTATTAGACTCTATATGTTTATGTGTAAAAAAATACTTTACTAAATAAAAATATTTATAACATTAATGCTGTGCTCCTTTATTCTACCGAGCAATGATTGAAGCGTATAAATTACCAATGTCATTCTGCGAACAATATTAGGATGAAATTGTATTACCTGTTTACCTTAAGATGTTTGCTTCCATCTTGATCTTGCTCTTGTAAACAAACAGCTGTTTACTTAAGATCATGTTGAATAATTCGTTAATTCATATTTTATAAGCAAAGGAACCCAATTTAACCTATAGCAAATAGGTCATTGCTTTGGATGACCTCTAACAAAAACAATGTATACATTTCTAAAGCGTATAGGGTTTCGTACTATGACAAAAAATATCATCAAAACAAAATTTGTTTATCTTGGGAATAAAAATAACAACTTTAGCTCCCCATTGCGTGTGTTGAAAACTACCGTTTTTTCTAGTTTTATGACGATAAATATTTTAATTTTTAGCTAACTATTTCAAGTTTTTATCCAACTTTAAAAAGCTACGCAGTTCATTAAAACCTGTATGCATTCAGAACATTTCAATCTACCTTTTCAAGAAATTCCTACCAGTATTTCTTTATTTGTATTTGTATAAACTATAACATTTTTATTACTATTACTATTTGTATTTGTATAAACTAGTATAAACTATTACAAGTGGAATGAAGTTATTTATTTAAATATGTTCATTTATGTCAGAAACTTAATACTGTATATAAAAATGGCACTGCTTAAAGTTTGCTTTAAGCAACTTGATAACTTTGAGATGGAAACCCACAATGTTGGGTAGAGCAGTAGATAAAAAAACATCCCTGTACGGCATGTAATAGCTCATTCCAAAGACATATATGCAGCTTGAGTGAGCCAGCAAAGTAATAAACAAACCATTCCCAGGACCACATTTATCCAAACAGCGACCCTAGGCACATTAATAGTCACATCCCTTACGGCTTAATGTGTCCCGATAGATACACTGGCTACCTTGACCTCTGGATTGTGCTCCATCCTATTGAAACTTTGTAGAACGTCCAACCATGTTTTGATGCAGTACTAGACATTCAGCGTAATTTGTATTAGTTAGCTGGGTAATCAGGATTAGAACATTAAACCATGCGCAACGAGGCTGTATGTTTATTTATAATTTTATAAACAAAGTAAATGAATAACATCTTTACAGATCTTTTGGAAACTGTTTTGGTTTAAGTTAAGTTCAAAATTAATTTCTCATATGTTAGCTCGGGTAGCAAAGGTTGGATTGAGAAACTAGTTAAAACCATTATTTTGCACCTAGACGTATAAAGTATTTTAATTTGCGTTCAACAAAAAATAAACATCAGTAAAAAGTCCTTTAAATTACCTAAATAAGATCCTCATGAACTGTAAGATTTTTAATCCTTACAGTTTTGGTAGTTATATATCTAATTTGATATTTTTAAAATTTAAATATGTACACTAAACTATACAGCGATTCTTAATTAACCTGTATAAATATTTATGTTGATACTTTACTCTTTGGATGAATATTAATGTTACACTGACTTTCACTCCAACATCCAGAAAAAGATACGCTACAAATAGTTCGGAGAATCAGTCCACAACAGCAGACATTCCAGCTCACAATACAAAGCTTGTGTTATGTCTGAGAAACTCACTAAAAGACGAATTGTATAGATTCCACTGGCGATTATTAGGTCAACCTAATCAGATATATAACTCGTAGATAAAAACACTTAAATTTTTATTTCAAATAAATATATAGGTCATCATTATAACAAATGTATAACACATTTTTCAAATGGATTATGCCTATACATAACATGTTTAAGTTTTGTAATACAACTACAAAAATTCTAAAGTTTATTCGTGTTTCGACGTTTTTACTAGTGTGGGAAGATGAAGTCCATTCTTTTAAGCCTTTAGGCATTTTTTTAAAGCTTTTAGGGAAATGAATTAGAAATGCCTATTACGAGGAATGCATATCCCTTTTACAAATATTTACTATTTATAGTGTATATATTAACGCGATTTACTTTATATTTATAAACACAGTTTTACTGTTCTAATTCCTTAAATAAAATTACAAATCTTTCCAAATTGATACGTGTGTGTTTTTTATGGTTAAACTGTTTATTTTTAGGCAAAGCTGATAAATTAATTTAAATATCAGTTTAATCAAACTAATAATGTTGGGTAGAGCAGTAGATACAAATAAATCACTATACGGCATGTAATAGCTCATTCCAAAGACATGCCGTTAAGTGGGGAATTAGATTAGTTTCCTGCTTAAACACGCAAAATAAAACGTACAATTAATCAAACAATAGCACTAACTATTCTCACCGTTTATAAATCACACAGTTAATTTACATCCGTTAGAGCCAACAATTAATTTAGATAGGTGCCTATTATGTACGAGAACTCTGAATAATAATAGTCGCCAACGGTTCCATTTGTAACCTGGTCGTGTAAATCACTACAGACATTTGCAACGGACGGTGTCAACAAGTGAATTCAACACATTCAAAATCCCTGTAATGAATTGCCGCTGCAACAATCCGTTTTTGCACTCACTCCAATTAATATTCGCCCGCCCGTTATAAATGGTGTGGAGTTGAGATTAACTATTGTGCGTCTATACAGCTGAACTCTTAGTCAATAGCAGCCTCAGTGGCCTTTTCAAAATTTGCATTAAAAGAAGTTAAACCATAACATGGGGTCCGATAAAAATCAATGGTATAAAAAACTGGCATATACTTTCAATTTTTTTACCTCATATTAAACAATACATTCCTTTATTTTTATACTATTTGTTTAATACTGTATGATGTATGGTGTGACCTACATAAATATGTTCTAGTAATTATTTTTGATTTTGTTAAATGCAGAGTCATTTCGTATACACAGGATTTATAAGGGGGGAAAGAACCCCCTATTTTATTGCCTCTATTATTCCGCTCTGAGACTGAACACCTCAGATATTTATAAATCCAGTTGAACTGCGCGCCTTCAATGTTCGGAATCCCCCAACGATATAGGAAGCGGACAACAATATTTTTCCGCCTAGTCGAACCTCTTTGGTGACCTGATAAGCGAGTTAACCCATTAACTACGTGGGGCCGTTGGAACGTGAGTCAGCTGATTGCAATGTCTGAACCTGTAGTCAGAACCTGACTACAGTCCTGATTGTATGTCTGAACCTGAAACGTAAGACTGTAGTTATCATTGGAGTCGTTCGCTACCCTCATCGCCATCTTCGGTGGATTTGAAGAGTTTTGTGTATCATATTCTACTGAGGGTAGCTGGCTATCGCCCTAGCCGTTCAGCTACAATGGTCGTCAAGGTTCTCTGATGCAAGTGTCCATTGCGCTCCCGCCTACTGCCACCCAACTGCCACCATCACCGCTAGCGCCGCAGCCGCTGTTTCGGTACCTAGGGCAGCACACCCAGCTACCGCCGCCTGCCGACGTCCTAACTATTGGCCGCAGATCGCCATTATCATGGACCCTTCGGCACAACCAAGGTTTCACGGTCTTGACGGACTTATAGTTCTGGGCCCAGATAAAGGTTAACCGACAGTTGGTAAGTATCGTCTTTGAGTTTGACTTATATTAACCTGGAATAGACCAGTGTGAGTGTACCTTGGACCAGAACTGGCGAAGGCCTTCTTCAGCTCATCCTGCAGTCATCTTGATTGTTATCAATATTTGGAAATATATATAATTAGTTTTAAGTTTTGCATAATATTTGTATGTCCCATGTGTGATTATATAATGTCTATTCACAAAAGTGGTGGCCACCAGCAGATTTTATTATGATATAAGCTAGTATCGCTATATTTGTTTGCTTAATAAGATCTCTTGTGTGTCATTAATTTTTATTTGGGTCTTCGGCATACGTTTGAATAATGCTTGTGCTGAAAGAGAGAAATTGATTCATAAAAAAATGAAGTAAAATAAAAATACAAAAATTTTATATATATACATATTATTTATCTCGTTGGTTTCATAACTGATGTTTAGAATTTTCCAGCTTGAATGTTGATTACTAATTGAATTAATGACTGTGTCATTGCTAAGGTTTGTTACCATGAGCAATTTAATCAAACAACACATTTTCTTAGTTGCTCATTCATTTTTTACTTTGTTCCCTTGTATCCATCTCGAAGTTTAAGAGTAGACAAAGAGAAATATAACTTATCTGATTCTCTCGCAATTTCTTCGAATTCATAAATACAGATATTAACTTCTCATTGATATTTTTAATTGAAAGAAATATGTTGAATGTTCCACAATGTTATTATAGATAGTAAAATCAGCGAACATTAATTATCTGAGGGAGTCATACAGTGACATTGCTATTTGTCTCTTATTATTTTGAGCTCTAGATTAAGTTAGATTAGTCTAGATTAAGTGGTAGTGTTCATTGATAAGTTTAGTGGAATCTTGAGATACATGATATGCATTAGTTGGAAGCAACCAGTCGATACATTTGTTTTTTAAATTGTATTCCAAGTGGTGTCTGCCACTTATTAGTTAACTGTCCCCAGTTTTGAAGAATTAATTCCTTGTTGGAATTTTTACCTGCTAACCAGCTAACAAGGTGGCGCCCTTGATTACACCTAACACAATCGTGGGTTACCGTAACACAAGTGGGTTACAGCCCATAAGGTCAAACTACCTAGACATCCCCCCCTTCCTCTTAGCTAACTGAGCACAATAGCACCTTGAGGGTTGCAAAATCTACCTGTACTCCCATCTAGAGTGAGGTGGTAGAATATTCTGAATTTTTTGGACTATGTTAGTTCAACATATTAACCAAGTTGTAATTCATCTGATCAGTAATAAGAGAGAAAATAAATCAAATTGATTCTCAATAAAAATAACATTGGACAACGAAAGCAATTACAGACTCTACCTGGGAACTTTCTATCACGTTGTATCAGGACATCAGTCCTTCTCCCTAATTTAGCCGTACGCCATTAATGCTCACTCCTTTCTTGCCGAGTTACTTCCGTTAAGCGAACACCAGTGCTAGTAACAATAAAATTGTTCAGTTAATACCCTACTAATGTACTAATGTAACAGCCTATCTAAACTGCCTAAGGTAAAAGCCAGCAGTGACGAGCATGTGGATCTACCGATGGTGCAAGAATAACACATTGTACTATGTTAACAATGTTATTTTTAACCAAAATAACTTGTATTGGAGTGTAAACAAGTCAGTTCCGTGTAAGGACGCAGACATAGAATAACGACTTTACCTTGTCACCCTTTGACTGCCCAAGTCACTTGTTATGTTTTACAGTAAACCTGCTTTTAGCCTTACATAAATGTCTGTAAATACGGTAGAGTTTTTTATTTATATTTATGTTAATGTAATTGTAGGTAATTTTTATAAATATTACCTAACAATCATGGAATTTCCGTTTTGATAATTATTATAATACTCAATGGACGTATAGTATATTTAAAATTAAGAAGTAATCAGAAACTTGTCTGAAATACGGAAATCAATAATATTAGTAAAGTTGTAGAACGGTCATGTAGTTGGTAGCTTAATACTTCACATTACGTAATTTAGGATGATAAACATAAACTACAAAATAATTTGTCATCAAGACTTTAGTTTAAACAACGTTCTACAAAAATAAACATGTTTACTATAACAACACATAGTAGGTAATCTAACATTTGATTCAATGCAAAATATTAACCAATATATTTGCAGGTGGGAGACAAATACTAGTTAATAATCTTGCGATAAACAATTGATCGCATCCAATCCAAAACTAATGGCAAATGACGTTTGAGATTGACAAGGTTATCTCCCCATTAAATAAACCATTTTTATGTTACCATGATTACCAGATTTTATGTTACTATGATCACCAGTTTTTATGTTATCATGATGACGAGTTTCGATGTTAACATGATGACCAGTTTTCATGATGACCATATTTCTGAACTGCATCGTTTCCTAATCGCAACTTCAGGACGTATTAGTGCATACGAGTGGCGAAGCTGAGTTTCGAAGTGTTTGGGGGTGTTTGTATGCAAGTGATGCAAACAGAGGCAACCCCAAATAAGCAAAGTTTAATTTTAACTAAGTTAAAATATATCCTACATAAAAATGTTTATCCATTTTAAAAACTATAGATGTTGCGTATGTTAACCTCTTATCCTGCAACATGTTAACCTGATATTTGTCAGTATATTTTCAATCTGGTTAAGCCATAATATACCAATTGTTTGTATTGTTTAAGTTTGATTCTGCCATATCATACTGTGCATGAACTCCAAAATACATACAGTATTTTAATATTTAAGAGAGAACAACAATAAATAAATAAATAATAATTAATACATCTAATGATAATCTAGTTTAATATTTTCTAAACGAATATATTTTGTAATTAATTTTAAACCTACCAACATATGCTATTTTTAAAAGCTTTGTAAAAATATAAAACACACTTCACACACACTATATATAAAAATGTATAAAATAAATATTTTGTACGTATAAATACAATGAAAAATATATAATCAATAGAGTTACTTAATACTTTAAAAAAATAAAATAAACTTGTATAACAAGTCGTTTTGAAACATAATATAATATTTTTTTACGTTTGTTGATTCAAATCCCTTGCCCTAACGTATAACACAGTTATTATTACCTATGTAATTAAACTGTTGACTTATGAATACAAATGTGTGGCCTTTTAAGTTATTATTCATTTTAAGAAGCTCACCTAGTTTATATATCTACCCACGTACAAGCTATAGCTTACTATTTACATGAAACAAATTCATTCGCAATCTAAATTGTTGTTATACATACATTTACAACAGGTTGCTTGACATCCTGGACATTATTTCAAGTTATAAATCTGTCCTACGATTCCATTGAGGCCCAAAGGCTAAGACAATCTCCAAGTTCGACTCCATGAATTATTGATAGAACGTAAGCAGCCCTAACACCTCTGATTCACTCACACCCTGTTACTACAGTGGAAATCATTTGAAAAAGAATAAAGTATTGTCGGAACGGTAAGGATTCCCTTTTACTTTAGATAATATGTTAAACAAAATAAAAATGCGAATTATGATGTGTCATATCAAAAATAAGCTACAGCTTGTAGATTGGCAGATATACGACGACACAACTGCTGTCGTGTCATGATTTAATAACAGTTGTTATTAACCTTTTAGAAGAAATTTGTCGAGAGAAAAAAATATTTTACTAAAGATAAATATTTTTGATGAAGAAGAGGAATTAGTTTTTGCGAGGTAAATATATACATGAAAGCATATCAGGTTTAATGGTGCGAGTTTATTCGAGCATATAATTTTTTATGAATAAATAGGGACTGATTTATACAAATGTTTTATAATTTGTTAGTATGTTTGATTCCATTGATAATAATAGTGATCCGGTATAGAATATGTTATCAACGAAAACAATGACATTTACTCATAATTTTCACGGTTTATTTCTTTTAAATAGTGTTTTGTCTGCAGATCAAAATTAAGTTAGTAAAATTCAGTTAAGAACATTTTGTTTACCAAAATCGCGGTATTATAATTTAGAAGGGACATTCAAATACTTAAATAGATCGAGTTATATAACTTTCAGCAAAGTTCAACCCAGTCAACTGTGCATTTAACAGTTCATACTAAATAACATAAAATAAGTTTTAAAATTTAAAATTGATCTTATTTACAATTGTGACATACGAATCTTATACTTTAATATGAGTAAGGTATGATTGGTGATTGGTTGATTGGTCACTTGATTGATTATGTGAAACTTTAATCTCAAAAACGGCCCCGACATAATCTTGGAAATAACAAATTTTTGGGATAAAAATAAGTTGCAGACATGTATGTCTCACCACGATGACAAATCAAATAATGTAAAACATATTGATATGAAAAGTGAAAAATTATCATTGGGCTTATGGTGTTTAAAATCAAAACAATAGAATCATAACAGCTCTTTATAATCAGTCAACTTGTCAAATTAATGCTTATGTAGTTGACGAATTAAAATGTAGTAGTAAACTCATTTAATAAAGCTTACATATGTAGTGGTAATAGCATATATAAAACGAATCAAAAATACATTGAACTATGATAAAAACTGGAGTGACCTTAATCATTCAGAATAGGGTCAAATTAGCAAACCAATGCTGCTCGTAAGTAGAGGGTAAAGAGAAGGTTTTGCATGTTTGGTAAAGAAATCACTCCAAGTTATCTAAACAAACTGACTTACCTTCTTCAAGAAAAACTTCGCTCCCAGGCACTACAGGATTAACAGATTAAATGGCATTATCATAATCATTATTTTAACTATAACATACGTTAGGCCTTGCATAAAAGAAAGCTTATATGTTGAAGAGACGCCCACGACTAAGATAAAATTCAAAATGCATGGAGTAGCAAATAAACAACTTAAACTAAAATTTGAGTTATTTGATGGTTTCTGTTCTTCTCAAATGTAACATTCTCTTAAGTTTAACGTGATTTTTAACAAATAATTAAAAAGTAAAAGTTATATATAAGCTTTAATTAACAGGATCACGATACCGAAAAATATGTAAAAAACGAGTATTGAATAGTATAACATTTTGATACACTTATTTTTAGTGTAATTAATACTTTATATTTTGCTTATTTTAGACTTGTTAAGCATTTGAAGATTGTTTACCACAATTATTTAATCATAGATTTGCTTACATAAAATACTAAAATTGAAAGTTATATTTTTTGGGCGGGCTTAGAAATCTGAAATTGTCAACCTTAAACTGATATGGTTGTCCCATATACACTTTCATACAAACAATTAATAATAAATCAGTTTTACAACTATAAATTAAAACATATTATTATTCTCGACCACGTGTCAACATATTTATGTCATATCTTATTACGTATTTCTCTTATCACAAGTATTGTCATGGTAATTAATTACTTTCATCATTCAAAATAATAATATATAGTTAAATTAGGATTATTGTAGATCATTCGATCTCAGAACGGAATATGTATACCGTTTTTTATCTAACCTTTTTATGACATGTACTGTATAAATACAATAAGAAACAGAGATACATCAAGTAATAATTTAATGGTAAAAGAGTTATTTTAGTTTATATCTGACAAAATATTACATTAACACTAAATAAAAGCACAAATGCCAATAAGTTATGTGTCATAGAAATTACACATAACTAAGTCAGTGTAATAAATAATAATATAAGTTCATAATTAAGTTTTTTCAAATTATGAACTTGTTAAGAGTCAAAATAACCAACCCTACAATCCTCATACAACAAAGATATATTTGTTACATAATTTCAAAACTTATATTAGTCCAATAAATTGTACTCAAACACTTTATAAAAATAAAAAAAAACAAATGCTGTATTTCATATTTACAATACAACAGTCTTTGTTTCAAAAAATCATCCCAGAATATTACATACTTAATGTCTGGTGACAACCATCATAATTATAGCTAGCAAATATATTGTTGGATGCAAGAATTACGTTATAATTAAAAATAGACGTTCATACTTTATACAGGATGTCCCAGAACTCTCTGGGAATATTTTTATGTATTATTCTTGAGCCAAAGACAATTCAAAATTTCATATTTAAAATTTTCAAAACTCCGTAGTTACCCTTACAGCCCCCATTTTGTATTTTTCACTTATAAATATTTATTAAATGACCGAGTTTTTAGAAGGAGTAGAAATTTGGTGTGGAGCTTTATGTTAAAAAGACCTAACTTCAGGAAAAAGCTAAAATTTAGGATACATTTTTTCAAAATGACGGACATTTATAGTTTTTAATTATAAATTACTTAAAAAAGGCTAATATTACACATTATACAATTGTAAACATTATTTTAGGACACTTCATTATAAATCCAATGGTATAATGTTTTTGAAAATCGGATGAATATTAACAGAGCTAACAATGCAACAATCAGCTGTTTGAATAAATGGTTGCTCTCACTTGTCAGCTGTTTAGCACTAAAGTGCATCTCAATCAGCTGTTTACAAATTAAATGCAACTTAACGATCTACAAAGTAACTATGTCAACAGTATTTTATAAATAACAATTAAACATAATCATACTGATTTCAACTGACAGTTGTATTTGCATGTAAAAAAAACAAAGCAATAATTTATTTTCTTGTCTTATTGTCAATAAAGTAAATAGAATGACCCAATGTAAAAACAAATTTGTCAAATGTAGTTTATTTACACAATGTTCTCGATATGGCCGCCCCCAACTCTATTGTACACTATAAACCTGTTTGCTGCAGATTCTCGGACAAGTCCAAATGCATTTTCCTCTTGTTTTACGGCCGCGGCTTCTACAATCTTTCCAACCAACTCTATTTCATTCTCTAGAGGGGTAGATTATACCAACGTCTTAATTCGGCCCCATAAATAAAAACCCAAGTGTGTAAAATCGGGGAAATACTTAATTGACAAGAAAAAATTGCTTTATTTTTTATTAATGGGGCCGAATGAAGACTTTGGGATATTCTACCCCTGTAGAGAATGAAATAGAGTTGGTTGGAAGGATTGTAGAGCCTAAGGCATACAAGAGGAAAATGCTTTTGGACTTGTCCGATAATCAGCAGCAAACAGGTTTATAGTGTACAATAGAGCTGGGGGCGGCATTATCGAGAACCTTGTGTAAATAAACTACATATGACAAATTTGTTTTTACTTTGGGTCATTCTATTTACTTTATTTACAATAAGACAAGAAAATAAATTATTGCTTTGTTTTTTTTACATGCAAATACAACTGTTAGTTGAAATCAGTATGATTATGTTTAATTGTTATTTATAAAATACTGTTGACATAGTTACTTTGTAGATCGTTAAGTTAAATTTAATTTGTAAACAGCTGATTGAGATACACTTTAGTGCTAAACAGCTGACAAGTGAGAGCAACAATTTATTCAAACAGCTGATTGTTGCATTGTTAGCTCTGTTAATATTCATCCGATTTTCAAAAACATTATACCATTGGATTTATAATGAAGTGTCCTAAAATAATGTTTACAATTGTATAATGTGTAATATTAGCCTTTTTTAAGTAATTTATAATTAAAAACTATAAATTTCCGTCATTTTGAAAAAATGTATCCTAAATTTTAGCTTTTTCCTGAAGTTAGGTTTTTTCAACATAAAGCTCCACACCAAATTTCTACTCCTTCTAAAATCTCGGTCATTTAATAAATATTTGTAAGTGAAAGATACAAAATGGGGGCTGTAAGGGTAACTACGGAGTTTTTAAAATTTTAAATATGAAATTTTGAATTGTCTTTGGCTCAGGAATAATAAATAAAAATATTCTCAGCGAGTTCCGGGACAGCCTGTATAAAGTATGAACTATATGTTTTAATTACAACATAAGTCTTAGATCTAGCAATATATTTGCTAGCTATAATAATGATGGTTTTCACCAAACGTTAAGTATGTAATATTCTGGGGTGATTTTTTGAAACAAACACAGTTGTATTGTAAATATGAAATACAGCATTTGTTTTTTTTATTTTTATTAAGTGTTTGAGGACAATTTATTGGACTAATATAAGTTTTAAAATTATGTAACAAATCTATCTTGGTTGTATGAGGATTGTAGGGTTGGTTCTTTTGACTATTAAAAAGATCATCAGGTTTTCTATGACACATAACTTATTAGCATTTGTGCTTTTATTTAGTGTTAATGTAATATTTTATCAGATATAAACTAAAATAACTCTTTTATCACTAAATTATTACTGGATGTATCTCTGTTTCTTATTGTATTTATACAGTACATGTCATAAAAAGGTTAGATAAAAAACTGTATACATATTCCGTTCTGAGATCGAATGATCTATAATAATCCTACTTTATCTGTATATTATTATTTTGAATGATGAAAGTAATTTATTACCATGACAATACTTGTGATAAGAGAAATACGTAATAAGATATGATATAAATATGTTGAAACGTGGTTGAAAATAATAATATGTTTTAATTTATGTTTGTAAAACTGATCTATTATTAACTGTATGTATGAAAGTGTATGGTAAATACGTTTAACACGTAAATTTGTCACTAGACCATGCGCTTCTAAATCTCCTATACTTGGGGTCAGCTTGGTTAATATATATGGTAATAAGCCCGGCTTTTATATTGTTATGTTTATGATGCATGGGGCACTATGGACTCTGAGTGTTATTGTATTGTAAACCACGTAACAAATAACATAGGAAGGTTTGTAAGAAAATAAGGTATAGGAGGGATAGTAGAAATGTTATAATACTATGCAATTAATAAATAGCACACCTGGGTCACTGTCTAACAATGATTTATATGAATAAAATATACTCTGATATTGGTTTGATATCAAATTCATATAGGGTGTTCCATATATTACTGACCAGCACAACACCACTATATTCCATGGAGTAGTCCTTCTTGAAGTTTATAAAATCATCAAAACATTAGGATATCAAAATTGTTTTACAAAAATATAGCATGAATAATTTATAGGTGGTTTAAATATTGTTATTGAATTTGATTCTAATTAATAATTTTTAATTTAAATGGTGGCAACTAAATTTGTCATCGTTAAATTCCTACTTGTGTTCATCTTCGTTGAAAGATGTTATAATAAAACGCGTTGGCAGTTATAGAGAAATCCAACATTGTATTGTTGGTTTAATTAATACATGAATAACGGAGACAGCAGGGCTTTATCGCCAAACTTTGTTTTAATGATATGGATTTTAAACCCCTACTCTTTATTTTAAAATTTAAATTGCCTCCATTATCTCAGAGTAAACTATTAAAAGTGAACACATTGTTTTGGTTTAGCTTTGAATTGTCACGAAATTGCTTTTAATTTGTTTCATAAAATTGTATTATATTTAATATAATACACGTTTAAACAGCTTCTGTTTAAAAATGAAATTAACGGGAAACTGCAACGGGGTTTTAAGTGACCACCTCCTTTATAAAATGTCCACTATGTTGTTTTTATCAGTTCAGGAAGTTTTAGGATTTTGGGAAAATAACACTCAGAGAGAAACATGTGAAGCTAAGAAGGATTAAACTATATACTGTGTGATAATTTTAGTTTATTTTGACCAATAACATAACCTTTGGTCATTAATTTATACTTACTTCAAATATCCTTAGTGAAATAATTCCCTTGAATCCAGATTGATTTGTTTGTTACGCCTTCAGAAAGGTAAACAGCACAATGGCTTTACTTGATAGCTATCAGCTGACAGAGGATCTGAAACACTGATAACGTACTGCAGGCAGTCAGGCTATATGTAAAACTCTATACTGCTCCCTGGATTGGAGTTTTCAATGTATGCTTTTTAACTTGCTCAGTTATATTTGACCAAGAAAACTGTTTGTATAATATTCACAATACTTTTCACTATGAAATTACAATGGTTTCATCTGTTTTGTAATTATTTCCATGTCGAACCATATGTTCAGGGGCCTATATATTATAGCTAGACTTTTGCAAATTTGGCGATACTAGGCGCATTTAGATAGAATAGAATTATTTTTTATTCTTTATATTTCATGGCTATTACTATTTTGTTACATGTTTTTCATAAAAGGTTGCCCTTATGGATCGTTAATTAAACAAATCTAAATTATGTTCAATAAACTAATTTTGGAAATTACTATGTTGAACGATATATAAGAAAGTTTAACAAATAAATTCTAAACTGATTGCATTTATTTTATCTGTTTTAAATGTACTACTTAAACGGATGAAAGTTACCAGGCAGCGTCTCCTGATCGTATCTGGATCTCAATGGATGTAACTACTGTTTTAAATACCTATGACCCTTAGTATGTGACCAGTATGATTATCTTAAATAGACTTACTGACAAACCTCCCAACTCGTAATAAACCAAGGAATCAACCTGGTTCATTAAGAGAGCAATCTGCAGAACACAATGAATATACATCTTATCCAGGGTTGGCATTGTAATTATAATGGGTTTTTCTTGTTAATAATGTTTTACAATGGTGTTTTTCTAGACTAATTTTATAAATTACATATCCATTACAATAGGTTTTGTTAATTTATAATTCAATTACAAAATCCTTATCCATTTATCCTGAGGTTCTACACCACAAAACATAAAAGTGTAATAACTTTAATACAATTTTCCCAAAAATTCTGACTATGGACACACATAATTAATCCAAACTAATTATATCTCGACGTTACTGACGTTTACCGTGCGCTCAGAAATGAGAATGAGTATTAGCTTATATCATCACTTTCAACAGTTTGGCTTTTTTTTAAGATGTTCAAATTAAAGTTAAGGCTGAATAAAAAATACTATGTTAAAAATCTCTTTGGTAGTATTTGTTCAGCAATTTTCAGTTAAATGCAACACTAATAGGAGATAATAATTTTAAATAGCTATTACTCCTCAATAAAATCAACCTCCAGCTTTTTGCTACAACATAAATCACCAAGGGCTTCAAGGGTGGTGGAAAGTTTGCCAAAGTTCTCTAAAAAGTCACTCAACTTGATAGAAAGTTCACAGGCTTAATTATCTGATGCGTTTGTAGTGTTTTGCCTAAAGAAATCTTAATCTATGGGTTGATATATGACTTATAAGTATAAAGAGCAAATCACTGTTAATACTTATTAAACTATAACAATAAAACCATCCTTATTAATTTGTATTTGTTTGATCCGTATTGTTCACGTTCAGATACGTTATACAGTACAATTTGTTACACTCCTATCTGTTCTGATACACTAGCGCTTTTAGTCTACTATAACAGGAAACAAACACCCTGCAGTGACAAGACTGTCAAGGCTTAAATTTCCACGAATTGGGGATTGTAGAAGAAATTAAACACTATTCCAACAAATTCAATGTCATATATTTATATATATATATATATATATATATGTGTGTGTGTGTGTGGTTCATGTTTAACAATCAAAAGTTTACTGTATAGAAACTCTCTCTTAGTCGCGCTAATACCTGGGAGGTTTTTTTGGCGTTGATTGTCATATTTCTTTAAAGTTGGAACTATTATTGTTATATCATAATACATGAAATCAGATTATTTATTGTTAATTGTTTTTAGTTAATCTATAATTGCATAAACAACTACTTCATTTAAAAGTAATACTTAAATTAATGCCTAAGATTTAATTCACAAAGTTATATCTTTCAGTAGAAGACGATGAAAGATTTAAAAAAATACAAAAGTTACTATAAGTAACGATTTTGCCTTAACATCTGTGAACTGCAAGGATAACAATTTATTTTTACCATCTGAATAATTTTAGACGAATAAACCTTAAATGTTGCAAGTGAAAACATAGGCTTTAGGGATAGACCTTGCCATGTCACATTTAGCATTTCACATTAGTGAAGTAAAACTATCAACCTTTCATCCTCTTAATGTCAACACCATTTTGAGCTATTTTAGCTAATTGTAATCGACTTCCTTATGACTTTAAAAAAGCAAAATATATTTTGTAAGGATACTATTGCAAGTTCTTGGTGTTTTTGTTGTTGTTTTGTTTTTGCACGCAATGAATAGGGTTCTCGTAAACTATATATACTTCCTACCCATACCGTTGTATTGTGGCGGTTAGTTATGACACATCAGTAGCTTAACATAAAATAAACCAAATACCACAGCACACTAAACAAGTTAGTTTTTCATATAAACAAATTATTTAAGCTAATTGGAGATCCCTGTAGCAAAATAACCAGGTAAAATACAACTACGCATTGTAAATGCGGTTATTTAGGGCCGTATTTTACGATTCAAACTCTTTGACATAGGTATAAAGTTACGTAGCTAATCGTTGACTGTTGCAATATAATTTCAATATCTAATACATTTAACATTATTCCAATCAATATGTTTAACCCTAGACTCGCTTACGGAACAATATATAATTTTTGTAATTTGTATGATTGATCTATTGAAGTCCACAGACTGAGGCAATTCCAAGCTTGGACTCCATGAATTATTGATAGGATGTAAGAATCGCTAACACCTTTGATTCAATTACCTTTCTGTACTAGACAAGACAAAAGATTTGTAAAAAAAATATCGTTAATATAACAAAAGAGGATGAAGCGAAGAGTTACATTATCACATTATTTAGATATTCAAACTGTTACGAGACTCATTAGACGGTTTAAATATTGTGACTGGCATCATAAATTATTGACAAAATTACTTATATGAGTATTCATATAAATAGTGTTGTTAAGCTTAAAATAATTATGATAATACATAAATCTAATTTATATAAATTACAAAATATTTTGCAACTTATTGTAAACAATTCCATTCCAACATTTTGCAAACATTAAAATATAGATTAGTACAAGTTGCACTTGTAAGATCAATTCAGAATCCTACAACAGCAATCTGGTTTTATGTTTTTATTTTGTTTATATACATATATATATATATATATTAGTGGATACATTTATCTCGGTAGTATCGCCCTTCACCGTGAATTTTATTATAAATGGCACACTTCAAAGGTACACATATAGTATTATGTGTCATTTCTAATCAGGAATTTTGAATAAAATATTTTAAGCAAAATATTGTTGAACCTTTATTATTATGAATATTTATTTGTTGTAAGTAAAACAAATACCATATAAATAAGCTGAAATGAGTTATTTGCAAAGAATTTACAAGAAAGAAAAGTAAAACAAGTTTCTTCTTGTCATTACAAACAAGTTAAGAAGGTATTTAAAATGACAATAATCACTTTAACAATTAGGTATTAAAACAATAATTTTATTTTACGAAAACTCATTTTTCTATAGTGTTATGAGAATTTCTTGATGATTGTTTGGCAATTGTTGACCTCTAAAATAAAACTTCTATATTTTATACATGTTTTATATCAATGAAAATATCTTATTCTCTAGATGTACTTCTTGGGGTTTTGAAAAACCTCCATTTCAGAGATTCACCTCAAACTTTTAAATTTTCAATGATAATCTTATTGAATTATATTTTATCTAAATGGTAAACCAATTTCAGTGTAAATAAACTTTTAAAACGTCTTACGGGAAACCGGACGTCAGCTAGTTAAGATAAAAAACTTTTGACTGAAGAGTAAAGGTTGGGCAATGAATAAATACATTTCTACTGGTAAACATATTTACGAACAAGACCAACCAATAAAAAATAAATTAATATAAAGTGTAATAAAAACAATTTAATATAATGTTCCAAGTATTAGAGCATTCCGTGTCATCTATTTTATAGTTGTTTTTATATTTTCATCACATCACATCATTTTTATCACATAGTGGCAACCAATCGTTTCATGTTGAACTGTAAGGTAGCACCCAACAATTACAAATATGCATTGTAAATGGTATTTTACCGTAACCGTGTTTCATAAGTTCAAAATTTAGATGTAAAACTCATTAAAAATATCATGGCGTCACAGCAATGGCGGCGGTGGTCACCTGTCTTGGTTGGGTTTGTACATAAGCCATAGCTTAATCTATTCTACATAATGAATGCATAAAGGATGAATCTTTAAGTTGATAATTTTAACATTTTAAACAGTGTAACACCATTTATATATTACTGATATGTCTCGAAATTAAGAAACTAAATATCAGATTATTAAACTAAATACAGTACTAACAATAAATGATAATACTATATTGATACAACTAGTAGGAAAAATCAAGAAAAATCACTGCTAAGCTGTTGATACTCGCCATTTGGCCTGTTGCAATGTCGGGTGAAATAGGTTGTCAAGCGCAACAGGACTGGGGCGAAACTTTGATAAGGATCCGGAGCCAAGTTAATCTATATAACTTGAGGCAAAGTTCTACTCCGTCAGCTGGGAGCAGGACGGCGCAAAATATAATTTAAAAACTCGTCTGAAGAACTAGGCTCCTATTTATAAAATACAAACTATTGTAAAATCAAATTTAAAAATATTGAAATATTGCATTATTCTTTTTATCATTATTTTCTAACATAAGATACGATATACATTGATCTAATGGTATTACAGGTGGCGAGAGAGACTCCTAAAACTAACAATCATAGTGCATTTGATAGCTGAGTAACTACCTACTTCAACTGAGGTTCAAATTATGAATTTGACTGAGCTTGTTAGGTATTACCATTTATTGTTTAAATTACTTAAAATTCTAATTCATACCTTTGTTTGTTACCATTATATAATACCCCCGTCGCAGCAAACCTGCGTACTCAGCAAATTTCCAATGAATATGTATGTGACTCACTACTACATAGAGCTACTTACCAAGTTTCACAAAAATACATCCATAAATAAGTTATATATAGCATTTTATTTATTCTCCATAAGAATAACATTAGGGTTGAGGACGCAGGTTTGCTGCAACGAGGAAGATAAGTAATATGTTTTTTTTTGCAATTTTCAATATAACTGAACCAGGTGAAGCTACATACCAAGTTCTCTTAATGTAGGTTCACAATTAAGGGAGATATACAACTTTACTTATTCTCCATATGAATAACATGGGGGCCGAGTATGCAGGTTTGCTGCTACGGGGACCATCAACAAAAAACTTGTTTTTTGTGCTAATATCAATATACCACAACTAGTTGAAGCCACATACCACGTTTCATCAATATACATTCAAAAATAATCGAGATATAGAATTTGATTTATTCTCCATAAGGATAACATTGGACAACGTACTGTGTTTAGCACTTTGAATATCTCTGCAACGGTTGGACGTAGAACAACGATTAAAACACCAAAATGATTTTTTTGTTGAGCTAAACACATTAATAAACAGAAATGTGAAGTTTTAGTAAAATTATCTGAGAAAAATCTAAAAACCTTTTTCCCATAAGATTAACATGGGACAGGTTTTTTTGGATTTTCTCCGCAACCACTTAACCTAGGTTAATGATTCAAAATACAAAATTATTTTTTTTTAAGCTCTATAAAATGGCTATAACCAAAATTGAGTGTTTTTAACATTTTGGGGTCAAATTTGCAAAAAAAAAACGATTTTTGGAAAATTGTAAACCCCCATAAACCCCCTTCCCATATTGCGATCGATCTGGTTTTCGAACTTAAAGTCATAAATGCTACTCTCCACATTTCTGCCAAATTTCATCAAAATCGGGTGTGTCTTTCAAAAGTTATCGCGGTAACGGACACACATATATATATAAATTTGAACGAATAGTGTTTTTGGCATCTGGGGACCTCAAAAACAAAAAGTTATCATGGTCTGGGGCTTCCCTATAGGGAAGCTATAGCTTCTTCCCTATAGGGGAAATTCGCTAAAAAGTATAAATTCATATACTAACATCTACAGTCTTGGATTATTTCTACAAAGTGGTTGTTGTAAGTTGTTGTAAGTTGGTTGTAAGTTGGTTGTTGTTGTGATCATTTTTTTATTCTTCAGCAATACAAATATTTGAGTATTCCTTTTACAAATCTTATATTACAACACTTTTATAAAATATGTCAATCAACCAGGCAACAAGGGTAAACCTATTTATATTTGTAATATACGAATTCATCCTAATACAAATTCAAGCATATATGTTAAATAAAAACTGTGTGATATAAAAAAATAATATAAACCAAAACTAAATAATTATAGCTAAATTTGTTAAATCTACTCTTACAATTGATTTTTATTGTTTATAGTTTTCATGGATTTATTAATGTTGCTAATACGGTATTAATATTTCTTTTATTTAATATATTCATTTGAACAAAGAAACATGTTCAATATAATTAGGGACATTAAAAGTGCCACTTGTTTCCTGTTGTTATCTGAATAATTGGTATTGCCGTTATGCCGTAATGCCGTAATACCATTATGATGTTATGGAAGAAACAACTATTATCTTCAGTTACATTAGTCTCTGAGATCGAACGATAAAATGATTGTTGTTTAAAATAGATTTGCACAAATCATTTATAAAACAGTTTTAAAAAAATTACAAGGAACACGATTGAATCAACAAAAATGTCCTTCTCACTAGACAATGCATCGCCACTGGGGTCAGTTTGGTAATATATATGCTAATGAGTCTTGGTTATATATCGTTGTGTTTATGATGCGTGTGACGCTATGAGAATGGTTAGGGTTACAGTATTGTAAACATGCATTGTAGATGAATAAGAGAGTAAGAATGGAAATAAGAAGTATAATAAATTGTATGAATGCAATAGCATTTAATCAATTTTTTTTATTTTTAGGGTAACTTGGTTTATTAGATTTAACGATCTAATAAACAGGAGTTGAATTTAAAATGATACTATCAGAATCGTCTGAAAAAAGAGGAAAATAAACAACAGTGAACCTAGATTGATTTATTTGTTGTCTCCTGGAAGGTAAACACCACCTTGGATTTCCAAGATAGCCATCAGCTGACAGAGGCTCCTATGAGGCAACGACTAACGGCAGTCAGGCAGGCGATATGTAAAACGCGATTCCTACTCCTGGACTCAACCTTTATTATATTGTTTTGACTATTATATATATATATATAAATACCCCCGTCGCAGCAAACCTGCATACTCAGCGAATTTAAAATGCATAATATATGTCTTAATACCACATAAAGCCGCATACCAAGTTTCATAAAAATATATTCACATATAAGCGATTATAATTATTCTCCATTAGAATAACATTGGTAATGAGTACGTAGCTTTGCTGAAACAAGGAACACAAACAATTATTTTGTATTAAATATAAATAGAATTTAACCAGGCGAAGCCACATACCAAGTTTCATCAATATTCAATCGTAAATAAGCGTTATATAACATTGTAGTTATTCTCCATAAGAATAACATGGGGGCTGAGTACGCAGGTTTGCTGCTACGGTAATAATCAACAAAAAATAAATTTTTTGTGCAAATATCAATATACCAGTACTACGTGAAGCCACATACCAAGTTTCATGAACATACATCCATAAATAATCGAGATATCAAATTTGATTTATTTTCCATAAGGATAACATTGGACAACGTACTGTGTTTAGCACTTTGAATATGTCTGCAACGGTTGGGCGTAGAATCACAATTTAAACATCAAAATGATTTTTTTCTGGAGCTGAACAGATTGGTAAAAGCAAATGTGAAGTTTACATTAAAATGAACTGAGGAAAAACCAAAAACCGTTTTCCCATAAGATTAACGTGGGAGATTTTATGAGTAGGTTTTTTTGGATTTTCTCCACAACCACTTAACCTAGGTTAATAATTCAAAAAATAATATTATTTGTTTTTTTAAGCCCTATAACATGGTCAAAACCAAAATTAATTTTTAAAAAAATTTTAGAGTAAAAAATGCAATAAACTGATTTTTGGAAAATTTAAAACCCCCATAAACCCCCCTTCCCATGGTCCGATTTTTCTGGTTTTCGAACTTAAAGTCATGAATGTCATTTTACACATTTGAGCAAAATTTCATCAAAATCTGACGTTTTTTACTCAAGTTATCGTGTTAACGGATACACACACACACACACACACACACACACACACACACACACACACATATATATATATATATATATAAATTAGAACGAATAGTGTTTTTGGCATCTGGGGACCTCAAAACAAAAGTTATCATGGTCTCGGGCCAACCGTGGCTTAACGTGAGACCTACGGTAATAGCTTCTTCCCTATAGGGGAAATTCGCTAAAAACCCAAGTAAACTATAAAACGTAGTTAATAATATAATGGTTATATAAATAAACTGATATTTTCTTTATATTTGATCTACATTTCATTAGAAAACTATTCTTCGAACATTATTAAGAAAGATGTACTACAAACATAATTTTTTGAGTAGAAAGTTGAAATGAAAATAACGTTTAAAATGTACTAGTAATTCAAATTGTTACTATTAAAACATATTTGTTATATTGATGCTAAGTACTACAGATATCAACAGAGGTGTTATTAAAAGGTTAATTTTATTTATGATTAGTAATAAGTGTATTGGTTTAGTATATGAAAGTTAGAGTTAATTATTTTTCATGGATTCAAATTGAAAACCTAACAATATTTTTTATATTTAAATTACCTAGAATATTTATTAAAAATGAAAAATAAAACGAACTTGAGATTTACTAAACTGAAGTTAATGTACAAACTGTTAAAATTCCATTAAATATTAATTTATTTAGTTTATTTATTTACTTAATTATTTTAATTTATTTAAAATTTCGAAAGTAATAATACATGGAAACCAATTTTAAAAACACAATTTGGCAAGAAAAATGTATTGTATACATTTAATTTATGGTTAATATTATTTTATTGTAATTGTATCTACTAAATCTTAAATGGAATGTTTAAGATTTGTATACTAGTGGTTTAAGTATTATTTTTATCTTTAACCTGCATATCAAAATGTTTGACGAAAACAATTCTTTCTCATTAAGGGCTTACCACGTAGATGGGGAAAAAAGTCGTATGCCGTTTATTCATGAGTTTATCATAGAAGTTTACCGTAAGGTTATTGGAAGTTTGGTAACTTTTAATGTATCTAGACACGGTTAAAGTTTTATAATTGGTATCCATTTTAGCCTCTAAACTGTTTATCACAAAAAATTTTCTTGCATACATTTATACTTTATCACCCTTTACATAGTATTTGTAAAGATCTGCCTGATTATTTGAATAAGACATCACCAGAAAAACATTTCATCAAGTAAGCAGCTAACAGGAATCAGACAGGCAATGAAGACCTTGTGATCCTTAGAAATTTTATTTAGAATCGATACTTAAATCAAAATTCTTCTTCCGGTCTACTGTTAAAAATCCCATGTTTTGTATGTACTTCAAATTACATTAGGAAGGATTTTAAGCATTTATTTAAATATGTATGGAAGTAAGCTAATTGGTTAAATTTTTCAGGTAATCCAATTTTGAGGTAATATTAGTAGTAATACAAAAATAGTATTTACTTATAACAAGAAGAGTTTTGTATTTGTGTATTAATGAAATGGGTTGTTGTGTATTATCATCGTAAACATTTTCTTGTAATACTCGTGAAATAGTATTCATATCGTTAGAGCAATGGCATTTTATTTAAATCATCACGACAATACAATGATCTATATTATGTAAGATTAATCCATTAAAATCATACTAAATTTTTCTGGTGTAATCATTATCAAATTATGCACTATAAAAGATCCGTAAATGCCTTCAATGGTAGGTGAAGAGTTTAGTAAGACCTCCAAAAAGTCAGTTAACTCCAAAGAAACTTGCCAGGCTTAATTGTGTGTTGCTTGAAGTGGTTTTAGTTTTTGTATCCAATAAATTGTTTCATATCATAACCATATTATCAGCAAAACACGTTTACCAAACTTCATATCGTGTGTTTATTCAAATTTTTTAAATGTATGTTTAAGTTATCGCATTGTAGGCTTCTGAGCATACGACTGTTTTTCCCCCATATACCGTACACGTTAAGCCTTTAATGAGAAAGAATTGTTTTCGTCAAACTATTTAATTTGAGATGCAGGTTAAAGATGAAAAATAATAATTAAACCACTAGTATACAAATCTTAAACATTCCATTTAAGATTTAGTAGATACAATTATAATAAAATAGTTTAAATAATTCAACAATTAGAGTTTTAATATCCTTTTTTTATTTTTTATCAAAGAAAAATTTAATAATCTATAATATTTCGATACCTATCTAAACAAAATGATACAAGGACATAATAACTTGGCTCTCTAATCTCAATATTCCACGTGCTTGTTGTCAACAAATATAGGTTTTTATGGGAATTGGATGATCTACAAACTAATTTATATTACACTAGTTGGCCATTTATTATAATTATACTGGTTAAAAAACCTTCTTTTCTATTCATCTTAGCCAAAGGAATGCTTCAAATTACGTATTACTGAAAATGCTAAAAATGTTTCTAAATATCTCAAGCTTTGATAAATAACAGTTTAACTGTTTACATGTTGCAAAGAAAGTGCTTTATCCATTGGCAGAACTATTTGGCAGTAAAATAATTTAATACGGTTTAATATGTAAACATGAAAATACTAACAAATGTTTTCAATGCACTTGTAAACTGCAAAAGTTAATGATTGTTTCTAGTAAAATAATTGTAGCTGCAACGCACATGACAAATTTGGTGATTGACAACATTGAACTAATTGCTGATAATGAATACTCTGATTTAGTAACGTTGTAATAAGTAAATAATCATCCAAATGATGTTTGAAATGGTAGACCTAAATTACTAGAGTTGTTTGTTGACACCGTCCGATTCAAATGTCTGCGGGGTGATTTACACTGTAAGGTCACCAGTGGGGTCGTTTCACCCCTTACACTAGGCGTTCCCTGTAATAATACACTCCAATTACCATGATTTGTTTGTACTCCTCTTCATAAATTAGTCCCTGGATAAACTCTGTCGGTTGAGTTAAAGCCACTTTACAAGTGGAATTTTTATATTTCTAACGAAATGGATGGTTTTATAAATAAAATTCAATGAGCTGTTTGTAATTCAAAAGATATTTCTTGAGCTTAACCTCAAACTACACTATGCATGCATGCACTCTGATAGTCAGTCTAATGTAAGTTAGTCAGAGTGCATGCATGCATAGTGTAGTTTGAGGTTAAGCTCAAGAAATATGTTTGGAATTACAAAAAGTTTGAGAAGACAGTTTTTAAATATATGTTTTAGTATTTGTGTAGTACGTGAAATCAGTTTTAAAAAATCACGACAAAATCCTTCCGATAAATACTAAGTTATATTTTAGCATGGTTGACCCTTATAGTCCCAACTGATGATGGTCCTACGGGAACCGAAATCCGGATTTTAAGGACTAACTGAATTAACTAGATTGCTACGGTAAGATTTATAAAAAGATACATATATATCAAACAATCTGATGCATATAATGAATTATTCTAAATTAATTTAATATTAGTTACACATAATTACAAAATTTCAATGTTATAAACGTAAGCAAAATTTACGTTTATTTTTATGTTTACTGAAATAAAACTTAACAATAAAAATAGTGCTAATAGCTATTATAACTAATATAACTAATTCAAATAGTGCGCTTGGTTATAATATTTGTGCTATTATTAACCTATTTTTGTTGATTCTCTTGTTAATTTTAACTCTCCAGTTATTACTTTTAAAACTCACTGAATTTGATTTGTAATACTATTTATTTTGTTAGAAATATAAAAATTACACTTGTAAAGTGACTTTAACTTAACTGACAGAGTTTATTCCGGAACTAATTTATGAAGAGGAGTACAAACAAATCATGGTAATGGGAGTGTATTGTTACAGGGAACGCCTAGTGTAAGGAGTGAAACGACCCCACTGGTAACCTTACAGTGTAAATCACCCCGCAGACATTGAAACGGACGGTGTCAACAAACTACTCTAGTCATTTAAAATAAGTGGTGTATAAGCTACTATTTTAGTATATTCTCTGTCTATACCAGTTTTCATAACTATTTTATACATAATTATACATGTATTACATACATTCTTAAAATACATCTTGTTTGCTGAGCAATACGAGAGAGAGTACAATACTTAAAAAAAAATATTATGAGCCATAAAAATCAAATAGAACGAATACATATTATATCATTGTATTGTATTCAAACCTTACTTCAGTTATAGCACGATTTATAGTTGTAACGACCGTAAAGGTTTTAAAACCATCGTTCTTTGTTTTGTTATGATTTTTGTTGCAAACTGCTATCTTTTTAACATTTAATTCCGGAAGCGAATCGGTCCCCACGAGATTTCTCGAGCTAGAAGGAAGCTAGTATATTTTACAACGGTTCATTTTAAAGTTTGAGGGCCAATGCCGGTGGGTAAACTATCAAAAATGTCTAAATTACCAGGCTACGCCCAACTGGACTTCAAAGTAATAAGTAATTATCCGTAACAGTTGGTTGTTAATTTAATTTCCAAGGTAGGTTTCTTAATACTCATAAAGTTCAAATAAAGTTCAATAGTTTTCTTATAAGGATTAAGCATTAAGTATTATAAGGCATTGGTATTTAAGTTCTGCACATTTTTGTACACCACTATCTAAAATGGTTTTTCCGTTTAAATATATAAATAAACGAATAAAGGCGCAATGATTTTCCTATGGAAATATCACTATAATAAGCAAAACATTAAGTAATGATCAGCTGTGATTATTTATAATGTGATTTAAGATTCTTCTTTATTGTGTGTTAACTTGTGTTCAAACTCCCCTAAAGATTTATTTTTCTTAGCAAGCAAACAGTAAATTAAAGTAGATTCCCCACTTACAGAAAAGAAACCTAATTTAGGGGCCATAGCAGATAGAGTTTATTAATTTATGATATTTAAAATAAGCCTTTTTTGTTTTGAATGTAAAATTTTACTTTTGGCGACACACAAAAAACTGTTGGCATCAAGCTTCAAAATTTAAATCTAAAAATTTAAAACTAATTAAACTGTTTTATAAACTTTTATAAATTCCTATTCATTTTATAATTTAGTCTTCATAAACAACATTTAGTCAATATAAATACAAAACTCCCACTAGTAAATTATCAAATATGTTTAACTGAGGTAGAAAGTATGAAACTATTCTAAACTAAATGAAAACAATTTTATTCTTCATGAATAACGTCTATTATTTTAAAATAAGTTTGCCACATTAAGAACTAATGAATGTGAGATGTTGATGTCAAATGTGCCAGCAATGTGCAAGCAAAGAAACAATAACAACAGCTAACAAAAACACAACTAACTAACAACTAACTAACAACTAACTAACTAGCAAACACACACGTTCAATATATTGTTCGTATTAGTGTATTGTATGTCTATTAATTAACAATATTCACTGCAAGCTACAATACAAAACTCACAAATCAACTAAAACTTTAGTTTTAATACAGTTTCAAGTAACTATGCATAACAGATTGGGGTTTGTTCACTTTTCAAAGAGGGTTGTTTAATATTCATGAATTCAAATATAATTACATTACTACAACACTATTTTATTTTGTTTCTGTAGTTAAATATTTCATACTTAAGTTTATCAGTTGTTTTTAATAACTATAATTTTTGTTGTGCAAACAGTGTTTCATTAATTTGCGACTAAAACCTATTAAAGATTTTAAAAAATCAAAGTTACCATGTTAAATAATCACCTCGTAATATTTTGTTTATTTAATAAATAATAACTTAGTTAAGAAATGTCAAGATAAATGATTGGAACATTCTAATGAATAATATCTAAGATTGGTGAAACTCCTCAGACAAAATGGCTTATCATGTGTATGGTATGTTGAAAGCATGTAATAAATAATTTAATATGGTGCATAAGTATTATTTATAAAATTTAAACTTAAAAACGTTAGTTACAGCATTAGTGGTTGGTTAATTATTTCCTGCAATTTGTATCTAGGGATACCTCTACATAAATCACACTTCGCTGCCGGAATACAAACTGAGTTATGTTGTTTTAGTGTAATTTAGGTTCAGCAGTGGATATTATATTACATATTGCTGTTTCAAAGTTTCTGTTAAGGTGTTTATATATTATTTGCACTACAAATATAAAAAAATACGTTTTCAAAGAATTCATAAATTTCACATAATATATAGTATAACAAGATATAGAGTACCAAAGAGTATAGAGGTATAAGTTTTAAAATACATTTATCGCAAACACCCTGGTTTATGATTAAAATTCAAAATATAAAAATAGTAAGACAAGTAATGCTTGAGCATCTCGCTATCCTAACAAGTAGCGTCTTCGATTTCGTTGCAAGAGGTCAAGAGTTCGTTTCTAGGAGCAGCCAAATAACTTTGAGAATTTTTACAGCTTGCACCTAACACCGTGTAGTACAAAATTCCAGGGGCGTGAAAAAAATAAATATATTATATTAAAATGTTAATTAAAATCATAATATTATTTAATTTGCACTGTATAATATTAATATTTAATACACAAGAAGATCTTTTATATGGGCGAGATTTAACTAGCTGCCAATTATCGCTGACTTACACTTGATGTTTTAAAGAATATTGAAGTGTAGATTTTGCTAAATTAGCTACAATAATTATTTTTAGGAAATCGCCCTTGAAGGGCCCTTTCCACCATTTTGTTAACATATTTTACATGTCTCTTTATTACATTGCCACTAGTACATACAGGGTGGTTGTAAAGTCCTTTCCCCTAATTTTTTTCTATATTTGTTAAAATATCAGTCGATCATTATTTGGTAGTAAGAACTTTATTTTGGTTGAAATACAAGTTTTGGCCACCACCTTGGATCCACAATATTGGATTCAAAACTTGTTTTTCAAAGTTAAAGGTCGGGTTGTATACTACTGTTTTGCGCCGAGCAGAATGCTGCAATCCGCTTATTTGAAATGTCTATTTATTTAAAGTTATTATTCTTTAATAAAATATAAATTAAAGTTAGTTTTGAATGTCTCATCATTAAAACACGCACATGTTCTCTTAATTACATCAGATAATAGCCATGAACCTCCACCGTTCATAGTGAAGTGGGCTTTGCTTAATTTGTAAATATCTAAAATGTTCGGCCGCTATCTTGGATCTGCCATTTTTTAATGAAATAACTATTTTAAAATGTAAGGGTGGAGTTATGACCGATAATTTTCAACTATCTTTCCACGCCAAAACTTATGCCGTAATCCGTTTCTAAGGGTTTTCTATCGTTCTTCGTTTATGGTATCGAGACTTTTTTTAATATTTAATAAAATGTCAGTGTCATGAAATCGTCAGGTCATTTTTAGAAACAGATTACTGCGATGATTTTGGCGTGAGTTAAAATGAAGAAAATTCTACTTTTTAATGATTAGTGATGGTCATTATCTAATAACATTACGAAAAATGAGCATGTTTTAAGGATGAGAGGTTTAAAAGTAACTTTAAAACTATATTTTTTAAGTACTAATATCTTGAAAACTAATATTGATAAAAAAGATGATTGCGGCATTGTGCTCGCGTTTGTGATTGCGTTTTAATAGGTCACAATCCTACATTTACATAATATATAAATATGTTTGAATCAAGTATGGTGTATCCAAGATGGCGGCCGAAAATGGTATCATAGTCAAAATGAAGTACCTAATACCCAAAAATTATGGGCTTTGGTCCGGTGATAATTAACAAATGTAGAAAAATGTAGGGGGAAAGAGACTTTCTAACTACCCATTTTACCAATATTAATTTTCTCACAACAAACCTTCAACATAAATTAGGCAATTGCATTGCTACTTAGAAAGGTTAACATCCTTATCAAAAACATTTCAAGAGTTGCTATTTAAATATTATAACTTGAATTCTTCTTTGTATTCTTCTTGTATTTTTCTTTCTTTTTTTTATGGAAACTGAAACCTAGTTTAATAAAGAATTAATTGAAAATTTTAGGTATAAATTCGTTTTTATCCGGGAATATTTACTTTATGTTTGTCTTTTCCACGAACTCCATATTATCCTGCATCATTTCCCATGTCGATAACAAGTGACGTCAGCAGCCACGGTTGAGCAGAGCGACGTGTCCGGAATGTCACACGACATATTGTAGCAGCAATTTTTACGGTCTGTGGAACTGCAATCGCATCGTCACCGACATCAGCAACAGCCGAGAAAAACGTTACCGACGGACTATACCAGATTTTATTTAAGATGCTGTCTATTTTTTGCCTTATAGCAATACGAAATTAACTATTGGTTATATAGAACCAATTGATAATTTGAATGGTCGTGTATCTGTAAATGAGTGTTATTTTAATATGTATTGTACCATTGATGAACTTAGTTCAAATTTAAGTTATTTTGAACTATAATATAACTTATAAGTAAACCAATCACAAAGCTGAATAATTTGTTATAAGTTACTTAATCACAAAGCTGAATTAAAAAGATATATGTTGTAATATCTTATATTTATCATAGTCATCTTACTGATGTTTTAATACTTTATGTAAGTAGACTAGGAAGTGCATATGAGGTAGAAGTGTGTTGACAAGAAAACGCTGTGGTGTTTGTATTAAAGACCGTCTGTGCTCTATAGATAATGTAATGCTGTTTATAGTAAAATAGTTTCCAGGGTCTATACTATTGTAATGCAACTTTATTTCTAGTAAAACTACTTTTCGAATAAATTTTATACTATAACATGTCAACTCTTTTAACGTTGAACCGAAAATCTTAAATATATTACAGTTATTTCTTATATTGACAAAAGGTTCAACTTTAATTTAGGGCGTGATTCAATTTGAGAGTTCCTTTTACTTTTCTCTAGTATTTTTTAATTATTTTAGAGCGCAATCGAAGCTTACTTATTTTCAATACAGTCCTAGTTTGATGGACACTCTTACTTATAGGACTCACTATTAATGACATATCTTAGTTTATACCTAAAATTCCTTGTAATTCACAAGATAAAAGTTTAGTAAAGTGAAATATTAAGCTGATAAATATATTAGGGCGTACATTTTGTTAAATATGACTTAAACGTTTCAAAATTACAGTTCTTGAATCACATAATTAAAGGAGTAAATGATAGCAAACCAGTTATTGCTTCTTGTGAAAGGAGGCATAATTGCTTCGTGTCCTGTTTGAAGTAGGCAATTAGCTGTGAGTGTGTATTTAGATCCACTCGTGCAAACAAGATCAAGGCTTCAATCAAAGTTCGGGATATTAATACTGGTCTTATATTAAATGGTATGACGGTTTATATCCTCCTAAAGTGATAATTGGTAGTTGCTAATATATTGATACAACGCGGTTTTTGTATTTATGTTTTGTTAAAATATACTTATTTTCACAGACGATCACAAACTGTTTTTAAAATTACAAATGTGAAAAAAGTAACGGAAATTATTCGTTATTTTTTATGATAAACTTTAAGGTAAACAAAAAAATCTAAGGATACAATAATATAAAAACAAGTAGGACTTTATGAGCTTTCAGTTTTCATTCTTAAGTATTTTGGTCAAACGCTAAGTATGGACTTATTAATATTAAAAATAATATGCAATCGTTGTATACGAAATTTAATACTATTTAAACAATAAATTATACTATTACTGATTACCTTAGCTAATATTGCTGAATATACTATTAGAACGTTAAAGAGATATATGTATAGTGAACAATTTCCCCAAAACATAAACATGAAATATGACCTCAAAGGCCTAATAACAAATTACCTCCATTATATAATCTATGTCCACTGACATCGCAACGGAATGATATCCTGTACAACAGAGGTTAATTTGATTCTGTTTCCTATACCACTAGAGCATATTTTACACGTCTGTACCTACCGATATTCCTTTAAATACTCTGGATACAACAATATTTAATAACAATTTTTAAAGTAATCTAAAAGAATATATTATATGTTAATTTACATGAATAATATACCTATATCACACTTGACGTTTATAAGCTTATAAAATTGTAACGCTAATATTGCATAAAATATATCCATTTTTAGATAGTTACCAAATTTATATTTAGTTTCTAAAGTCTAAATAAGTTTTTTTTTATTTTATAAACGTAACACTATAGAATTAGATTGCGTTTTGCAGAGAAAGTTTTTAAAATTTAAAACGTTGCTTACCTTATACACATAATTCATTGTCATAATTTGACGATGAAACTCATGGTTATTAAACCAACCAATAGTTTCTAAGAGTGCATTTTAAAATGGTACGCAGGGATTTATATAAGTTTTCCAAAGTTAAGATAAGATGAATAAGTCTACAAAAGATTAATGAATTACTTATTAAACATAAATTGTAATATATATGGGTTACCATGTGGTACTTCGTATGCTGTGCAAATGACTGATTTATTATTTTGTATTGTTGGGACTTTGACTTTGAATGGAAAACAGTTTAAAGATTGGTAGCTTTTGTAATACAAACTTTGGCAAGCTCCTACTTTTGATTACAAATTTTAGTAAGGTTATGTTAAAATGGTTTTATGTCCAGAATTGTTACCTTAAATGGTACTTTCTGGGTTAAAATTCCTCGTAGCTGTTTATTAAAGTAAAGACAATGTTACAACCAATAACAAAAGATAGGATAAAAACCTAAATTTCCTAATATTTTAATTTTTAACAACGCAGTTTGTTAAATTTCACAAGTCTCATTACCACCAAAACAGCTTTCTTTTTTTAAGTCATTTGTATTCAAAGAACCACCACACTATACAGTTTTATAACAATTGGATAAAATAGACTACACGCTTAAATTATGCTTAATTTTGGTACGCTTAAAAAACCAATGCATGTTGATCAGTAAGAACATTTAACTTGTATTATGTTGTTTTAAAAATAATTTGCTATAGTAAGCATTAATAGTATTGGGGTTGAAAACTTTACGCGTCGTTTATTTCAATTTGAAAGGTATAGGTAAGCATACACACTTCATTGTAAGTGTGGGTTCAGCAGACACTATAAATATATAATTCCTTGAAAACCATTGCTAAGCAAAACACTTAAACAGAAACTTTAAAAACACTCTGATAGTAAAGAGTTTAAAATATATTGAAACTACTATAGTTAATAATTACAACAAAGACAGATTTTGTATGTAAAGAAAATGGAATATTTATTAATTTTGTAAATATAATGTAACCACCGATATGTGCTGTGTACGTTAATAGACTGGTGTAAAATGTAAATATTCGGTGATTGTGATTCTTCTGTAGCGGGGTAGTGAGGGGTTGTATATAGCTTTAAGTAAAGGAGGGAACACTCGATATATCGTTTGGTGGAACCATGAAATGATGTTGTCCTTTTAAATATTTAAATCTAAATGCGTGTTAACTTACTATTATGTTAGTTTCAGCTTAATAACTAGTTATACGGTAAAATTAAAACAGCACTTTAAATAAATAATAACTCTTTAAGATATATTTGATATAATATGTAGTTATTTAGAGATTTGTTAAATGTAAGTAGAACACAACAATATACCTTTGATTAATGTAACCTTAAACATCCGAGGATGACATAGATGAGACCAGTATATTAGGCGGCCAGGCCACCACCGCTGTCACTCTACATTGTCGACAAACTACTATGAAGTTACTTCATTAACTAACATATCTCACTCCATTATGATGGGTTCCATCTAACATGACATACTTCTAAAGCCAAGAATATGGTTTAGAATTTGTATTACTGAGTAACATGTCAATTAATATGAATACGCCAAAGACAATGGTGTCTTTGTCAATCTCATGACAAATTGTTTATCTTACAATTATGTTTATTTAAATTATTTTAGTTTCACGAAATTTTATTATATGTGTCTCATACTATACAACAAATGAATTTTACTAAACTATCTACACGATTTCTATAAGTAAGAAAATATGTGATTTAGCCTATTAGTGTTTTTCAGAAAAAAATGGAAACAAATCAGTAATAATTGGTAATTTGATTTTATGATTGTAATTTACCATAGGAAAAATCAATAAACACATTAAAAACAAAAAATATTGCTGTAATGTATTCTTAGATAACTAAAAATACAACAACAAAAATATCAAAAGTCGTATCGAAATTTAATTTTCGTTTGCCGTTAAATGAATTTGATATTACTTAATATGACATTTGCTATTGCTGCCAGAATCATTGCAAAACGTAGTCCCGATAGAAAAATATAAATTTCCTTAGAAGCATATCATGCGAAACGTGTGAATATTCGTTTAATGAATCAGTCAAGTCATAACATTGCTTTAGAAGAGGCCAAATTAACTATAAGTTCAAAGTCCTCGATGGAACGTAGTAAATTACCGATCGGCAAAGTAAAGTTGATGATGTATTACACAATTCTTTATTATCAAACGTTACGTTTACCTTAAAGGAAAAATGTCGAACAAGGATGTTAATGGAGTGTTATTATGACATGTTACGGTGAGGGATGTTTACAGCCTAACGCTATCAGTGGATTCTTATCACAACGGGCAGTTGCCGTCACGAAAGTTAAGTCACGCAAAATCTTTACTCGCAACTCTCGTGCTTGGATAATTAGTTTATTTTATAAAGATAACAAAGTGATCCATTACTGCTTGAATACACTAGAATTGTTCCCGCTGTTTTCATACTTGATTGTCTAGTTAACTTAAATAAACCAGGAAAATTGTTTTTGTCCAATAGTGGTTGACAACGCAGGTCTTATGGATAATCTAGTGCATAGTGAGTGTATGGATGCTGATGATGGCCTAGTGCCGAAACGCGTTCATCACGAACAACAATTTGATTGACAACGTAAATAAAATAACAACGAATAAGTGAATTTGGTGTAATAGCTTACCAAAATATTTTTAAGGGTTTTGGTGATTTTTATAATTTTTCTTAACTGTTACCCCCAAAACCGCTAGTTGTAGAAAGAAACTCAATGAAACTAAAAATTAGCTTTAGGATTGGAAGAATGATTATATAAAAACCAAAAGTCAACCCCAACTGACTGGGTAGCGTAGTGATTAGCGTACTTGCCCCGTTAACCCCAACTGACTGGGTAGCGTATTGACTAGCGTTCTTGCCCCGTTAACCCCAACTGACTGGGTAGCGTAATGATTAGCGTACTTGCCCCGTTAACCCCAACTGACTGAGTAGTGTAGTGATTAGCGTACTTGCCCCATTAACCCCAACTGACTGAGTAGCATAGTGATTAGCGTACTTGCCTTGTAACATGATGTTAACCAGGTACAATGTCCTTTATTACACACAGTGAGCAATAGTGGCCTTTGTATTTATATTTTCGTTGCTAATACTAATAAAATTCAATTCAATAAGTTTTCCAAAAATTGTACGCCTTTCGATAATATTGATACTTTTAACTGCTCCTAACTGAATAATAGACAAAGTGTGCTGCGGTATTATGATGTCATTATTAAAATTGCTGTAACTAAATGGATGTAAATAAATACATATTTATTTTAACATTTGAATATTTTAAGTTTAAAGCAACACTTATTCAAAGTTAAATTACTTTCAAAAACAAATAAATTTAGTAAAATACTTGGTCTCATTCTTTTTAAGAGGAAGATTAAATTTATAGTTAAATTTCTTTCTTCTCCAAAGATATATTGTTAAGAGGATTCCCCAGACTTATATTTACATTCTCCTATTTTTATAAGAGTTATAACAACTAAAACTCATGTTTTACATTCTAAAATTACTTTCCATCTGTGAATTAATAACAATGGCAAAAACACACAACACTACTTTTAATCTAAAGTATACCAGTGAAGGATTAGAGTCGGCTTGATTGCAGGGTCGCTATCAGCTGACGGAGGTTCCGGATGTTAACTAACTACCATGAGTCATGCGAAGTCGTATACACGATATTAGCCAACTGCGCTGTAAGGTTAACCGTTCAATCTACCTCTATCTTAACAGATAAACTGGAGAGTGGTATATCCTTTTGTAAGAGATTGTACACGCAGATCAGTATGTTTAGTGCTACTATCAATTCATACATTAAATACGTTAATGTGTACCTCAGAATAAGATTTTCGAACCATTAATAAATATATTTGTAGATATGTAGAAGTGTTAAATTAATATTTAAATATATCTATGTGGATCTGTGAGTACTACTCTTTCACCTGACCTTGGATTAAATATTTAATACAATTGAACAACTGACCATAATGCACTACAGTTTAGTGAGTTTAAATTTTATCGTTTTACAACTTGTTGTGTCTCCCTCTCAGAAGGGTTTTATCGGGGGTTAAAATGCCATTGTTTCTTTAAATTCTTATCACAATTTAATTCAAGTATGGTTGGTGTTTGTCACACGTGCAGTTATTCCAAAATGGTATAGTTCCGGTTGAACGTTATACATGTATTATTGACTACTAACATACATATTAATAAAGGAACATTCGTGCGTTTCAGTATAAACACTATTGAGCCGTTTTGTAGGAGGTTGTGTAGTTTATGTTAAGTGATATGTACATTTAATGTTCATCCAACCCGTGTTCCACCTAAGTATTAAAACATATGTTTTGAATTACCTTCATTTAAAGCTAGAGTGGCTAGAAAGTAGTTAAATCAAATGAGTTTTAGCGTTATCGTTAACTCTTTCACCTTGCCGTGTTTACTGCTCACGGCGAGTCTGCGGTATATTTTCCCGCCAGTGCCATTACAGTAACTGTCGGCAACCACGTAGGCCGTCGCTACACACAAGTGTAAACAACCCAACATTACACTCCACACATCAGGCGGTCTCGTTCCCCCTTTTTTACTTTAGTTCTCGAAACCTCGTAATGCCTTAGTCTAAAGCAATTAGTAAATAATTTAAAATAACATCCACATTGTAAATACAATGTTCTACTTAAGTAATTAATTGGTTCCTCAAGGACATTTAAACATTAAGTACACTGTTGTTTGTTTGAATATCTGAGTGTTAGGAAAAAACAAAGCATCTATTTCTACTAAAACACGTATAAAATTAAGGGAACAACTTCTTTTTATTAATATTAGTACCAATCACAAAAACAGATTTTAATTTGGCTTTAATTTTATTTACATATCCGTGGCAAAGCCATTTTACATAAATGATCAAAGTTACTTGACAATGATAATGGAAACCAATGTGTCTGCACAAACACTTTAGTAAGAAATTTAGGTCAATGTGTCTAATCGTGGGTGCACAAACAACAAGCAAAAGTAATAAAAATGAACATAATATCAAAAAAGCAAACGGTTCGTGGATGCATAAGAATTCACATACATGCGCTGCATTACAAACATTGCGCACATTCTACATGCAGATGTTGAAGAATAAATAACTGGAACCAGAAGGTTTTTTTTTTTAAATCCACGCATCATCACTGTTCTTCACTAGTAAACAAGGAAAACAATAGTCTTTTAAAGTTTATAGATTTTTTATTGATGATCCTTAACTAGGTTGTCATCAATTTTCGCAAAATGTAAATGATGAAAGTATCATACCACAAATCCATAAGTTCATCCACAGATCATAAGATACTATTTTATGAAATATTATTTTGTTTGATCTCGTATAAACGTGCTCCATTACTAAAAAATTTTATCCCAAATCGATACTTATTACAAAATTGTCTACCGTAAGGTAGAAAATAAGTACCTCACCTTTGAATAAATAACAAGTGTTATCATGAATATAATATACTACTCTTAAAGTATAATAATATAAAATTTTTGTGAATAAAGTATGAAACATATATAACATCTACAATTTTTTCATAAAAAATGGGTTAATGTAATCTTATAATTTTTGTCACTATTTAATCATAATAAAATACAAATGCAAACTTCTTATAACCTTTCATGAAACTATAAAATAACAAAAATATATAATTATAGTAACGTCACTCTTATGAACAACATACAATTGGTCCTCCCGTGATTTGAAGTATGATTGTTGCATCACTACTTAAACTAATCCATAACATGAAGCTTTCAGAAGCAGAAGGTGGAAGTGGATCTTTAATGCATTCTTTTTCCATCACTGCTTTAACAATTTGGTAGCATATAATTACAAAATTATATGCTTTCTGCTGACGTTTATTCACGAATTCAAACAAGCCAGCAGAGTTAACAATATGATATTAATCCACAGCTGTAGCTGTAGCGCAACAAAACACTGCGCCATTTTGATCGCATCTTGCTCTTGGTTAGGGCCTTCAGAGTACATAGCATATAACCAACCTTTTAAATAATATGACCACCGGTATTATTAACATGCGTTATGTAACCATTCAGAATTTGAATAATTAGTCGATTTTTTTAAAAATCCAATTTTTGGAGTGTTATTTCGGCTGCACATTAAAACGCTGTCATGATATTAGGCTATTGGTTCATCACCTACAACCTTGTCCCTAGCTATTGGTCACGCTAAATCATTATTACATTATAACCATCTTCACTCAACGACTTAAGGCAGTTAACAAAGTGGGTATGTCAACAGTGTTGCCAGAGGTAATTTCAGACTCCAGGAAATGTAATCATTATTTAATGAACAAAGTTGTAAGTTGTATGTATAAAAGACTGTACCGATGCAACAGTTAGAAACAGTGTTTTCATGGATTTTATTTCCTGCAATTTGTATCTAGGGATACCTCTACATAAATCACACTTCGCTGCCGGAATACAAACTGAGTTATGTTGTTTTAGTGTAATTTAGGTTCAGCAGTGGATATTATATTACATATTGCTGTTTCAAAGTTTCTGTTAAGGTGTTTATATAGTATTTGCACTACAAATATAAAAAAATACGTTTTCAAAGAATTCATAAATTTCACATAATATATAGTATAATAAGATATAGAGTACCAAAGAGTATAGAGGTATAAGTTTTAAAATACATTTATCGCAAACACCCTGGTTTATGATTAAAATTCAAAATATAAAAATAGTAAGACAAGTAATGCTTGAGCATCTCGCTATCCTAACAAGTAGCGTCTTCGATTTCGTTGCAAGAGGTCAAGAGTTCGTTTCTAGGAGCAACCAAATAACTTTGAGAATTTTTACAGCTTGCACCTAACACCGTGTAGTACAAAATTCCAGGGGCGTGAAAAAATTAAATATATTATATTAAAATGTTAATTAAAATCATAATATTATTTAATTTGCACTGTATAGTATTAATATTTAATACACAAGAAGATCTTTTATATGGGCGAGATTTAACTAGCTGCCAATTATCGCTGACTTACACTTGATGTTTTAAAGAATATTGAAGTGTAGATTTTGCAAAATTAGCTACGATAATTATTTTTAGGAAATCGCCCTTGAAGGGTCCTTTCCACCATTTTGTTAACATATTTTACATGTCTCTTTATTACATTGCCACTAGTACATACAGGGTGGTTGTAAAGTCCTTTCCCCTAATTTTTTTCTATATTTGTTAAAATATCAGTCGATCATTATTTGGTAGTAAGAACTTTATTTTGGTTGAAATACAAGTTTTGGCCACCACCTTGGATCCACAATATTGGATTCAAAACTTGTTTTTCAAAGTTAAAGGTTGGGTTGTATACTACTGTTTTGCGCCGAGCAGAATGCTGCAATCCGCTTATTTGAAATGTCTATTTATTTAAAGTTATTATACTTTAATAAAATATAAATTAAAGTTAGTTTTGAATGTCTCATCATTAAAACACGCACATGTTCTCTTAATTACATCAGATAATAGCCATGAACCTCCACCGTTCATAGTGAAGTGGGCTTTGCTTAATTTGTAAATATCTAAAATGTTCGGCCGCTATCTTGGATCTGCCATTTTTTAATGAAATAACTATTTTAAAATGTAAGGGTGGAGTTATGACCGATAATTTTCAACTATCTTTCCACGCCAAAACTTATGCCGTAATCCGTTTCTAAGGGTTTTCTATCGTTCTTCGTTTATGGTATCGAGACTTTTTTTAATATTTAATAAAATGTCAGTGTCATGAAATCGTCAGGTCATTTTTAGAAACAGATTACTGCGATGATTTTGGCGTGAGTTAAAATGAAGAAAATTCTACTTTTTAATGATTAGTGATGGTCATTATCTAATAACATTACGAAAAAATGAGCATTTTTTAAGGATGAGAGGTTTAAAAGTAACTTTAAAACTATATTTTTTAAGTACTAATATCTTGAAAACTAATATTGATAAAAAAGATGATTGCGGCATTGTGCTCGCGTTTGTGATTGCGTTTTAATAGGTCACAATCCTACATTTACATAATATATAAATATGTTTGAATCAAGTATGGTGTATCCAAGATGGCGGCCGAAAATGGTATCATAGTCAAAATGAAGTACCTAATACCCAAAAATTATGGGCTTTGGTCCGGTGATAATTAACAAATGTAGAAAAACGTAGGGGGAAAGAGACTTTCTAACTACCCATTTTACAAATATTAATTTTCTCACAACAAACCTTCAACATAAATTAGGCAATTGCATTGCTACTTAGAAAGGTTAACATCCTTATCAAAAACATTTCAAGAGTTGCTATTTAAATATTAGAACTTGAATTCTTCTTTGTATTCTTCTTGTATTTTTCTTTCTTTTTTTATGGAAACTGAAACCTAGTTTAATAAAGAATTAATTGAAAATTTTAGGTATAAATTCGTTTTTATCCGGGAATATTTACTTTATGTTTGTCTTTTCCACGAACTCCATATTATCCTGCATCATTCCCCATGTCGATAACAAGTGACGTCAGCAGCCACGGTTGAGCAGAGCGACGTGTCCGGAATGTCACACGACATATTGTAGCAGCAATTTTTACGGTCTGTGGAACTGCAATCGCATCGTCACCGACATCAGCAACAGCCGAGAAAAACGTTACCGACGGACTATACCAGATTTTATTTAAGATGCTGTCTATTTTTTGCCTTATAGCAATACGAAATTAACTATTGGTTATATAGAACCAATTGATAATTTGAATGGTCGTGTATCTGTAAATGAGTGTTATTTTAATATGTATTGTACCATTGATGAACTTAGTTCAAATTTAAGTTATTTTGAACTATAATATAACTTATAAGTAAACCAATCACAAAGCTGAATAATTTGTTATAAGTTACTTAATCACAAAGCTGAATTAAAAAGATATATGTTGTAATATCTTATATTTATCATAGTCATCTTACTGATGTTTTAATACTTTATGTAAGTAGACTAGGAAGTGCATATGAGGTATAAGTGTGTTGACAAGAAAACGCTGTGGTGTTTGTATTAAAGACCGTCTGTGCTCTATAGATAATGTAATGCTGTTTATAGTAAAATAGTTTCCAGGGTCTATACTATTGTAATGCAACTTTATTTCTAATAAAACTACTTTTCGAATAAATGTTATACTATAACATGTCAACTCTTTTAACGTTGAACCGAAAATCTTAAATATATTACAGTTATTTCTTATATTGACAAAAGGTTCAACTTTAATTTAGGGCGTGATTCAATTTGAGAGTTCCTTTTACTTTTCACTAGTATTTTTAATTATTTTAGAGCGCAATCGAAGCTTACTTATTTTCAATACAGTCCTAGTTTCATGGACACTCTTACTTATAGTACTCACTATTAATGACATATCTTAGTTTATACCTAAAATTCCTTGTAATTCACAAGATAAAAGTTTAGTAAAGTGAAATATTAAGCTGATAATTATATTAGGGCGTACATTTTGTTAAATATGACTTAAACGTTTCAAAATTACAGTTCTTGAATCACATAATTAAAGGAGTAAATGATAGCAAACCAGTTATTGCTTCTTGTGAAAGGAGGCATAATTGCTTCGTGTCCTGTTTGAAGTAGGCAATTAGCTCTGAGTGTGTATTTAGATCCACTCGTGCAAACAAGATCAAGGCTTCAATCAAAGTTCGGGATATTAATACTGGTCTTATATTAAATGGTATGACGGTTTATATCCTCCTAAAGTGATAATTGGTAGTTGCTATATATATTGATACAACGCGGTTTTTGTATTTATGTTTTGTTAAAATATACTTATTTTCACAGACGATCACAAACTGTTTTCAAAATTACAAATGTGAAAAAAGTAACGGAAATTATTCGTTATTTTTTATGATAAACTTTAAGGTAAACAAAAAAAATCTAAGGATACAATAATATAAAAACAAGTAGGACTTTATGAGCTTTCAGTTTTCATTCTTAAGTATTTTGGTCAAACGCTAAGTATGGACTTATTAATATTAAAAATAATATGCAATCGTTGTATACGAAATTTAATACTATTTAAACAATAAATTATACTATTACTGATTACCTTAGCTAATATTGCTGAATATACTATTAGAACGTTAAAGAGATATATGTATAGTGAACAATTTCCCCAAAACATAAACATGAAATATGACCTCAAAGGCCTAGTAACAAATTACCTCCATTATATAATCTATGTCCACTGACATCGCAACGGAATGATATCCTGTACAACAGAGGTTAATTTGATTCTGTTTCCTATATCACTAGAGCATATTTTACACGTCTGTACCTACCGATATTCCTTTTAATACTCTGGATACAACAATATTTAATAACAATTTTAAAGTAATCTAAAAGAATATATTATATGTTAATTTACATGAATAATATACCTATATCACACTTGACGTTTATAAGCTTATAAAATTGTAACGCTAATATTGCATACAATATATCCATTTTTAGATAGTTACCAAATTTATATTTAGTTTCTAAAGTCTAAATAAGTTTTTTTTTATTTTATAAACGTAACACTATAGAATTAGATTGCGTTTTGCAGAGAAAGTTTTTAAAATTTAAAACGTTGCTTACCTTATACACATAATTCATTGTCATAATTTGACGATGAAACTCATGGTTATTAAACCAACCAATAGTTTCTAAGAGTGCATTTTAAAATGGTACGCAGGGATTTATATAAGTTTTCCAAAGTTAAGATAAGATGAATAAGTCTACAAAAGATTAATGAATTACATATTAAACATAAATTGTAATATATATGGGTTACCATGTGGTACTTCGTATGCTGTGCAAATGACTGATTTATTATTTTGTATTTTTGGGACTTTGACTTTGAATGAAAACAGTTTAAAGATTGGTAGCTTTTGTAATACAAACTTTGGCAAGCTCCTACTTTTGATTACAAATTTTAGTAAGGTTATGTTAAAATGGTTTTATGTCCAGAATTGTTACCTTAAATGGTACTTTCTGGGTTAAAATTCCTCGTAGCTGTTTATTAAAGTAAAGACAATGTTACAACCAATAACAAAAGATAGGATAAAAACCTAAATTTCCTAATATTTTAATTTTTAACAACGCAGTTTGTTAAATTTCACAAGTCTCATTACCACCAAAACAGCTTTCTTTTTTTAAGTCATTTGTATTAAAAGAACCACCACACTATACAGTTTTATAACAATTGGATAAAATAGACTACACGCTTAAATTACGCTTAATTTTGGTACGCTTAAAAAACCAATGCATGTTGATCAGTAAGAACATTTAACTTGTATTATGTTGTTTTAAAAATAATTTGCTATAGTAAGCATTAATAGTATTGGGGTTGAAAACTTTACGCGTCGTTTATTTCAATTTGAAAGGTATAGGTAAGCATACACACTTCATTGTAAGTGTGGGTTCAGCAGACACTATAAATATATAATTCCTTGAAAACCATTGCTAAGCAAAACACTTAAACAAAAACTTTAAAAACACTCTGATAGTAAAGAGTTTAAAATATATTGAAACTACTATAGTTAATAATTACAACAAAGACAGATTTTGTATGTAAAGAAAATGGAATATTTATTAATTTTGTAAATATAATGTAACCACCGATATGTGCTGTGTACGTTAATAGACTGGTGTAAAATGTAAATATTCGGTGATTGTGATTCTTCTGTAGCGGGGTAGTGAGGGGTTGTATATAGCTTTAAGTAAAGGAGGGAACACTCGATATATCGTTTGGTGGAACCATGAAATGATGTTGTCCTTTTAAATATTTAAATCTAAATGCGTGTTAACTTACTATTATGTTAGTTTCAGCTTAATGACTAGTTATACGGTAAAATTAAAACAGCACTTTAAATAAATAATAACTCTTTAAGATATATTTGATATAATATGTAGTTATTTAGAGATTTGTTAAATGTAAGTAGAACACAACAATATACCTTTGATTAATGTAACCTTAAACATCCGAGGATGACATAGATGAGACCAGTATATTAGGCGGCCAGGCCACCACCGCTGTCACTCTACATTGTCGACAAACTACTATGCAGTTACTTCATTAACTAACATATCTCACTCCATTATGATGGGTTCCATCTAACATGACATACTTCTAAAGCCAAGAATATGGTTTAGAATTTGTATTACTGAGTAACATGTCAATTAATATGAATACGCCAAAGACAATGGTGTCTTTGTCAATCTCATGACAAATTGTTTATCTTACAATTATGTTTATTTAAATTATTTTAGTTTCACGACATTTTATTACATGTGTCTCATACTATACAACAAATGAATTTTACTAAACTATCTACACGATTTCTATAAGTAAGAAAATATGTGATTTAGCCTATTAGTGTTTTTCAGAAAAAAATGGAAGCAAATCAGTAATAATTGGTAATTTGATTTTATGATTGTAATTTACCATAGGAAAAATCAATAAACACATTAAAAACAAAAAATATTGCTGTAATGTATTCTTAGATAACTAAAAATACAACAACAAAAATATCAAAAGTCGTATCGAAATTTAATTTTCGTTTGCCGTTAAATGAATTTGATATTACTTAATATGACATTTGCTATTGCTGCCAGAATCATTGCAAAACGTAGTCCCGATAGAAAAATATAAATTTCCTTAGAAGCATATCATGCGAAACGTGTGAATATTCGTTTAATGAATCAGTCAAGTCATAACATTGCTTTAGAAGAGGCCAAATTAACTATAAGTTCAAAGTCCTCGAGGGAACGTAGTAAATTACCGATCGGCAAAGTAAAGTTGATGATGTATTACACAATTCTTTATTATCAAACGTTACGTTTACCTTAAAGGAAAAATGTCAAACAAGGATGTTAATGGAGTGTTATTATGACATGTTACGGTGAGGGATGTTTACAGCCTAACTCTATCAGTGGATTCTTATCACAACGGGCAGTTGCCGTCACGAAAGTTAAGTCACGCAAAATCTTTACTCGCAACTCTCGTGCTTGGATAATTAGTTTATTTTATAAAGATAACAAAGTGATCCATTACTGCTTGAATACACTAGAATTGTTCCCGCTGTTTTCATACTTGATTGTCTAGTTAACTTAAATAAACCAGGAAAATTGTTTTTGCCCAATAGTGGTTGACAACGCAGGTCTTATGAATAATCTAGTGTACCGTGTATGGATGCCTAGTGCCGAAACGCGTTCATCACGAACAACAATTTGATTGGCAACGTAAATAAAATAACAACGAATAAGTGAATTTGGTGTAATAGCTTACCAAAATATTTTTAAGGGTTTTGGTGATTTTTATAATTTTTCTTAACTGTTACCGCCAAAACCGCTAGTTGTAGAAAGAAACTCAATGAAACTAAAAATTAGCTTTAGGATTGGAAGAATGATTATATAAAAACCAAAAGTCAACCCCAACTGACTGGGTAGCGTAGTGATTAGCGTACTTGCCCCGTTAACCCCAACTGACTGGGTAGCGTATTGACTAGCGTTCTTGCCCCGTTAACCCCAACTGACTGGGTAGCGTAGTGATTAGCGTACTTGCCCCGTTAACCCCAACTGACTGAGTAGTGTAGTGATTAGCGTACTTGCCCCATTAACCCCAACTGACTGAGTAGCGTAGTGATTAGCGTACTTGCCTTGTAACATGATGTTAACCAGGTACAATGTACTTTATTACACACAGTGAGCAATAGTGGCCTTTGTATTTATATTTTCGTTGCTAATACTAATAAAATTAAATTCAATAAGTTTTCCAAAAATTGTACGCCTTTCGATAATATTGATACTATTAACTGCTCCTAACTGAATAATAGACAAAGTGTGCTGCGGTATTATGATGTCATTATTAAAATTGCTGTAACTAAATGGATGTAAATAAATACATATTTATTTTAACATTTGAATATTTTAAGTTTAAAGCAACACTTATTCAAAGTTAAATTACTTTCAAAAACAAATAAATTTAGTAAAATACTTGGTCTCATTCTTTTTAAGAGGAAGATTAAATTTATAGTTAAATTTCTTTCTTCTCCAAAGATATATTGTTAAGAGGATTCCCCAGACTTATATTTACATTCTCCTATTTTTATAAGAGTTATAACAACTAAAACTCATGTTTTACATTCTAAAATTACTTTCCATCTGTGAATTAATAACAATGGCAAAAACACAACACTACTTTTAATCTAAAGTATACCAGTGAAGGATTAGAGTCGGCTTGATTGCAGGGTCGCTATCAGCTGACGGAGATTCCGGACGTTAACTAACTACCATGAGTCATGCGAAGTCGTATACACGATATTAGCCAACTGCGCTGTAAGGTTAACCGTTCAATCTACCTCTATCTTAACAGATAAACTGGAGAGTGGTATATCCTTTTGTAAGAGATTGCTAAGGTTTAATGTACACGCAGATCAGTATGTTTAGTGCTACTATCAATTCATACATTAAATACGTTAATGTGTACCTCAGAATAAGATTTTCGAACCATTAATAAATATATTTGTAGATATGTAGAAGTGATAAATTAATATTTAAATATATCTATGTGGATCTGTGAGTACTACTCTTTCACCTGACCTTGGATTAAATATTTAATACAATTGAACAACTGACCATAATGCACTACAGTTTAGTGAGTTTAAATTTTATCGTTTTACAACCTGTTGTGTCTCCCTCTCAGAAGGGTTTTATCGAGGGTTAAAATGCCATTGTTTCTTTAAATTCTTATCACAATTTAATTCAAGTATGGTTGGTGTTTGTCACACGTGCAGTTATTCCAAAATGGTATAGTTCCGGTTGAACGTTATACATGTATTATTGACTACTAACATACATATTAATAAAGGAACATTCGTGCGTTTCAGTATAAACACTATTGAGCCGTTTTGTAGGAGGTTGTGTAGTTTATGTTAAGTGATATGTACATTTAATGTTCATCCAACCCGTGTTCCACCTAAGTATTAAAACATATGTTTTGAATTACCTTCATTTAAAGCTAGAGTGGCTAGAAAGTAGTTAAATCAAATGAGTTTTAGCGTTATCGTTAACTCTTTCACCTTGCCGTGTTTACTGCTCACGGCGAGTCTGCGGTATTTTTTCCCGCCAGTGCCATTACAGTAACTGTCGGCAACCACGTAGGCCGTCGCTACACACAAGTGTAAACAACCCAACATTACACTCCACACATCAGGCGGTCTCGTTCCCCCTTCTTTACTTTAGTTCTCGAAACCTCGTAATGCCTTAGTCTAAAGCAATGAGTAAATAATTTAAAATAACATTCCACATTGTAAATACAATGTTCTACTTAAGTAATTAATTGGTTCCTCAAGGACATTTAAACATTAAGTACACTGTTGTTTGTTTGAATATCTGAGTGTTAGGAAAAAACAAAGCATCTATTTCTACTAAAACACGTATAAAATTAAGGGAACAACTTCTTTTTATTAATATTCTTACCAATCACAAAAACAGATTTTAATTTGGCTTTGATTTTATTTACATATCCGTGGCAAAGCCATTTTACATAAATGATCAAAGTTACTTGACAATGATAATGGAAACCAATGTGTCTGCACAAACACTTTAGTAAGAAATTTAGGTCAATGTGTCTAAACGTGGGTGCACAAACAACAAGCAAAAGTAATAAAAATGAACATAATATCAAAAAAGCAAACGGTTCGTGGATGCATAAGAATTCACATACATGCGCTGCATTACAAACATTGCGCACATTCTACATGCAGATGTTGAAGAATAAATAACTGGAACCAGAAGGTTTTTTTTTTTAAATCCACGCATCATCACTGTTCTTCACTAGTAAAAAAGGAAAACAATAGTCTTTTAAAGTTTATAGATTTTTTATTGATGATCCTTAACTAGGTTGTCATCAATTTTCGCAAAATGTAAATGATGAAAGTATCATACCACAAATCCATAAGTTCATCCACAGATCATAAGATACTATTTTATGAAATATTATTTTGTTTGATCTCGTATAAACGTGCTCCATTACTAAAAAATGTTATCCCAAATCGATACTTATTACAAAATGGTCTACCGTAAGGTAGAAAATAAGTACCTCACCTTTGAATAAATAACAAGTGTTATCATGAATATAATATACTACTCTTAAAGTATAATAATATAAAATTTTTGTGAATAAAGTATGAAACATATATAACATCTACATTTTTTTCATAAAAAATGGGTTAATGTAATCTTATAATTTTTGTCACTATTTAATCATAATAAAATACAAATGCAAACTTCTTATAACCTTTCATGAAACTATAAAATAACAAAAATATATAATTATAGTAACGTCACTCTTATGAACAACATACAATTGGTCCTCCCGTGATTTGAAGTATGATTGTTGCATCACTACTTAAACTAATCCATAACATGAAGCTTTCAGAAGCAGAAGGTGGAAGTGGATCGTCAATGCATTCTTTTTCCGTCACTGCTTTAACAATTTGGTAGCATATAATTAAAAAATTATATGCTTTCTGCTGACGTTTATTCACAAATTCAAACAAGCCAGCAGAGTTAACAATATGATATTAATCCACAGCTGTAGCTGTAGCGTAACAAAACACTGCGTTATTTTGATCGCATCTTGCTCTTGGTTAGGGCCTTCAGATTACATAGCATATAACCAACCTTTTAAATAATATGACCACCGGTATTATTAAGCGTTATGTAACCATTCAGAATTTAAATAATTAGTCGATTTTTTAACAATCCAATTTATGGAGTGTTATTTCGGCTGCACATTAAAACGCTGTCATTATATTAGGCTATTGGTTCATCACCTACAACTTTGTCCCTAGCTATTGGTCACGCTAAATCATTATTACATTATACCATCTTCACTCAACGTCTTAAGGCAGTTCATAAAGTGGGTATGTCAACAGTGTTGCCAGACGTAATTTCAGACTCCAGGAAATGTAATCATTGTGTAATGAACGAAGTTGTAAGTTGGATGTATGTAAGACTGTACCGATGCAACAGTTAGAAAAAGTGTTTTCATGGATTTTAGTTTTTTGTGGTACTTTTTCTGGAGCAGTACGATTGTGTATTAATTATTATTAACCTTGAAATATTGCACAACTCAACTGGGCAACGGAAACACTGCACTATAGCGCACTGCAAACAGAATAGTGTGATATGTCCACTTGATGTGATTGAGCGTAGAGAAAGTAGCTCCATTTCGTTGGTTGATCAGTTGAAAATATTACTGTACTTAATATTTGGTTATTTTTTTAAATGAAGGGCCGAAAACATTAGCATTGCTGAGTTATATTTGTTATGTAGCTCTACCGGCGGAAACTACAAGAATTCTAACATTGATTCTGGAAGGTTTTTGCTTTAAATTTACTTTTGTTGACGACTCTTTTCACCAGTCGGCATTTTAAATATCCTGCACGACCTTTGAACCTTTTTGAAAATCTCGAGCCGAGCCAAATACTGTAATATTCAGCTCGAAAAAGCTCGGAAGTTCGAATATTCGCACACCCCTAGTAATCATATACTATTTACCGTACATTTTCCAGTGATGGCTCTGTTCCCGCAAACGACGTGCTTCTACAAGGCGGTGGTGAACCAGGTACCCCAGACGTTCACTGACGACTACGAGCTGCTGTTCGAAGACTCCACCTACCCGGACGGATACGCTCCGCCGCTCAACGTGCCGCAGCGCTACGTCATCGAGATCAAGGACAAGAAGGACAAGAGCCAGGCCCCCTGACAGCAGGAGTCTCTTGTCTCAGCTGCTGGCCATATTCTGATAAGGCGCAGTCACCCGAGTGAAACTAGTTTCGTCTCTTCGGCCGTTTGTGGTATACAATTTTGGGTAGTCGGTTTAGCGTGTTTTGGAAATCACTGAGCAATTAAAAATTATCAACTTTTCTTATGGTTGTGTTTTTAATTGTGTCGAAGAAACAACCAACTAATAATACAGAAATATGTGGAAGAGACATTTAGATTTCTCTCAAATAGATGTTAAAAGATTTTATGTCCCATTCCTTTGCAAACCCTGGTAGACAGCCAATCAGTAAAAATAATAATTTGCCAAGGCTATATTTTCTAATGAATCTCCGCCATAATATCTGAACCAGTAATGACTATGGTAGTTAAAATCATTCTGATTCGTAGTTGTACATTAAGATCTCCAGTTTTTAACATTTCCTTCCATTCTATATAAATAAATAAATTGTTTATAGTAGATAAAAAATTAATCAAAACTAAAAATACATGTATATCCTAAGTATGTGTTCAGTAGTAACTTGTATCCAAAATAGACTAAACTATTAATTCACACCATGAAACATATTATTTTAAACCAATATAGTAGTGTTGGTAACATATTTCTTCAAACTATAATGGATTTTATGGTGGCATTGTCTCCTACTACAGTGTGGCTGAAAAGTCTGTACCTAACTTTAAAAGCTAATCACCAAAACCCCATATGGTTTTCTTAGATCATTTTGTCAGCTGATTGAAGCTAATTTAATACCATTTTTATAGTTCATATTTTAAACTGATTGAAGCTTAGTAATACTGATATTATCGTTGTATCGTTGGTGTTTTAAGTATTAAGGAAAAGGCAAAAATAGCCTCACGGTATGAAATGTGGCAGTCTATTGTTTAAGTCCAGAGGTGAGGTGAGCTCAGAATGAAAGAAGTGCCTCTCTTAATGCGAGAACAATGAAAATTGCCATAATAAACTGTTTTAAAGTGGCAGTGTGAAATACAGGAGGAGATCCGGAAGGCGGTCAACAGCAAATCGAGGGAGAAAACGTCAATACTGTTCAGGCTATGTTTGAGCGAAGCCGACAAAAATCAGTAAGACAATGAGCAAGAGAAAGCGGAATAACCAGGTATGCACTCAATAAAATATTGAGAAAAACTCTTAATTTCAGACCTGAGAAACCAAATTATGTGCAACAACTGTTTGATGAGGACTGTGACATCCGCATGATATTCTCGGAGGCATTGTTAGCTTGGAAGGAAGAATCCCCTAATCTTGTTAATAACATTTTATGGTCAGACGAAGCTGTACTCCATGTTGGGGATTTGTGAACAATCATAATTGCCACTGGTGGTCAGTAGAGAAGCCTGGCACATCGTTCTGCATTGAGAGGATGCAGGCAAGGCCTAAGCTTACAGTTTGGTGTGGGTTTACGGTTAATCGATTTATTGGCCCATTCATTCTTCACGCTACCATGAATAGTGAGAGATATTTGAATATGTTGCAGACATTTGTGTGGCAAGAAGTTTCAGTATGAGATGAAGTTAATTAAATTATTTTCATGTAAGATGGGGCGACGCCACATTATGTTATTATTGTTCGAGATTGGATCAATGTAACATTCCCGGACAAATGGATTGGATGAGGTAGTCCACATCACTGGCCTGCGAGTAGCCAGGGGCAAAGAAGAGGTTTACAGAAGGAATCCAGAGACGCTCCATGAATCGGAAGTTTCCATTTTAGATGTTCTTGGTAATGTTCCTCAAGATTTTACCCGAAAAACTGTTCTACATGGATCTTTTAGTTTAAGAAAATGTGTTGACAATGCAGGTGAATATGTCTAGGTTCTACATGTTTCATAATAAATGTTATTAATCAATTTTAAAATGTGCAATTTTATTTTTTACAGGACCATAAAAAATCATTAAATTAATCAAATGAAAATAGGTAGTGACTTTTCAGCCACTAAGTAGAAATCATGATCACAATTGCAGTTTTGTACATTGAAAAGTTAACAAATTTAATACCAGTATGCAAATTTTAAAAACCTATTACAGTAAAATAATGGGTGTCAGAAAATAATTAAAGCCTTAAACGTTAAAATATTTTACTTTTCTTATACTTATTGGTGACTTAATGTCCATCTGTTAAGAAATGAATTGCTATTAAAACGGATGCAGTATAAAAATAAGAGTATTTAAATATACGTCCAGTATAAAATTGCTTTTATCTCGAATTTTTTTTATTTTAAAGTGATATCTTTCTCTAAGAAATTAATTTTGGCCACCGCAAAAAAATTGACAGACAAACTCAAAACTTTATAGTCACTATATAAAACAGAATCAAAAATTCAGGGTCATTTAACAATTTTTAATAGATCTTACACTTTTCAATTAAAGGATCTGGAACAATTATATCAATCATTCTGTATATTGTTTAGGTACTGTGTACCTATTTTATTGGGGTTAAAATAGAACGTCCAAGTCATAGATGGACGCCTCTTTTATTTTATGATAGTATGGATTCGTGTACTATAGATTCATGTAGTATAGATGTTGGCAAAGAACAATGAACGAATTATCTTTCCCTGTAAATATTTATTGAAAGCTTTATATAAGAATTTTGTGGTGGTAATTTCTTGAAGGTATCTTATCTTATAGCTCATGTTCTACAAAAATGTAATCCAAATTAAATTAACAATACCATCGCGAAATTAGTGACTTTAATATATATTTTATTTTATTTATTGAAGGGATATAGTAAATTGGAAGGGGTATACAATTCAAAACAAAGTGTACTATATTTAAATGAACCTTGTTTAGTGTCAGCTTGTTTGTATGAAGAAGTCAGTTACATGTTTAGCAAGAGAGTATAGGGAAAATAGCATGCAAATTTTCTCTCCAGCCAGTTTCTTTAAATTCATGCATGAATTAAACTTTTATTTTGTTGCACTAGAGTAAGCTTATTCATATGTTTTAATTAGTTAGTATACATACTGGGTCGAAAATAAAACAAAGGTTTAATTCAATTTATTTAAATTTATTAACAATTTGAATAATCCATTTTGTTTTATCAGACAATGTTATAACTCGGCAGTCAATCTAATTATTTTCCTAGATATCACTAAATTAGTATTATAGCTTTTAATTAATATTTTTAACAACATACAAGAGGTATTATTCTTTATCTTGAAAACTGGTAATTTTTATCATATGTATCATACTAAGAAAGGAAGGGATGTATTAATTAACACGTTTTTGAACAGGTTTGATCGAAGAAGTGACATATAAACATGGTTCAAAATATGTTATTATACGGTAACTGCATGCCAATCTGGATAATCATAGTAATCATAATAATGCCTTCATGACATTAGCACAATCCCCCTTCATGGTTAGTTATCTGGATTACTGTATTTATGAGGTCTGGTTGGAGCAATCATAATCATTATGTAATTTTGACGATGTAAACTGGACTTTATGTTAAACTGTATTCATATACCACGGATGAATTTGTATAATCAACTGTTGTTTTTTACAAAGAGTAATTATTTGTTGGTTTGTCCGAATATAGGTATTGTATATGTTTATGTACATTTAGAATGTAATTTGTGTGTCTTCCGTACCTCCGTTAATCAGATTACTCCATTTGTTTGATATCAGTTATGTTGGTTGTTGGTCATCCCAATATTTCCCATTTACAAAATTATTACTGGGATGCAAACATAACATAAATTTATTAACTGTTTTGACGATGAAAATGCTTCAGTTTGTCCTTCAAAGAACTTGATGAATAACTCATAGAGTTAAATGTGTTATTAATGTGTGATTACTACATCCAAGTATATTTCGATCCGAAATTTAAGAGAATATATTTTACAAACAAGAATTGTTAGCCTTTGGTGATCGTGGTGATACCATATGTTTTAAAAACAGGAATTATTTGATTTTTAAGCGCTACTTTTACATCCTAATATAATTGAATCATCCGTAAAAGGTGGAAAAACTAATAAAAGTTGTTCATTGTTTTTCAGATGTTATTTTTGGTAAACAATAGTTCAATTGGCAAACGTATTTAGATATATTATATGCAAGGGGTATTTGATGTTTGTCATTGATAATTATTATTTATTCCTATCATACCATATCCAAGGTGTAACGGGAACCATAATGAATGCATTCTAACCTCCTTTGGACGTTTAAATATTTTATTGTATTGAGTTAATTCGGCAGTAAGAAAAATTTTAAAAACAACTATTATTGTTCAATATTTAGGCCAGCATCACCATTTATTTTAAAAAATTTTGAATTAGTATTCTGATCTCAAATATTATGTTCCATATTCTAAAATCGATTTAAAACATACATCAAATTTTGCATTTTGATATTTTCCTGAGCTAGCCAAGCTAAATGTAACATTTCTTAGTTTTTACTTATCTCAACCCCTTGCTTAACGATAAACGTCAAAATAAAACAACTCGTCGCTATCCTAACTAGTTCCGCACCCCTTAATATTATTATAAATATAAAAAGAAATGTACCACTGTTTTCATATAATTATATTTATACATTTATTGTCAGATATATAACACGAATAGTCAAGGCTCTCCTACTCTGCATTTTAAGATGTGCAATCGTTTATATATTCTACTTGGCTATATATTATCTAGCACACAACATAAACGCTTAGGTCTGGAGAGTTAACGGATTAGAAAAACAATATATGTTGTTCAGTTAAGCCCTGCCGTTTGTGTGTACAACATGACTATGCGGCTACAAAGATTGTACTGTGGTTTGGCAGTTAGCCAAATTGCCGAACCATCACCATATTGATTCTTCTGTCGCATGGCAACTTTTGACAAAATCCGCTCCTCACAAATACCACACCTTCAATCATTAGCAAAATGTTAAATTAATTTATTTTATTATTTTTATCATTCTCAAAAGGTAACGACTATTAATAATGATTGTTACGTAATTTTGATTTTTAATTTAAAATGCAATTCAAGTATTTCTTTATTGTTTATTATTACAGAGAGTTTCTGATTCCAATTTGTTGGCAAATCATTGCCATTCGCGATGGAAAAGGTCCTCCATAATTTATCAAATGTCATAAACTCGAAATGACCTAAAAATAAATTTCAAACAAAGAATATAAAGTATGTTGGTTATTCAACGATATGACTAGGATTAAAGGAGATATATTATTAAAAGACGCGTTCAGCCTAATTATTGTGGCTAACCTATAAATATTTACCAAAATTTATATTTTGCTATGTAAACAAAGTATGTTATTGAACTGCCTAAGATTTTAACAAGTTTTCATAATTACCACTTTATGGAACAGGGTTTTAATAATATAACTGTTCGGTTTTCACATTCAATAACAAACACACCAAAAAGGTAAAGGAAACCTTAGTGATTGCACTTTTGGTAATCACTACGAGAAACAGTATAATATAGATGACTGACTAGTAAGTATTAATCGTCCACAATTTATAACTCTGCAAATATAGAAACGATGATAAAATTTGAACCATTCACGGTGCAAACTGTCCCTGGTTGCAGAGGATACTGCCTTTTATATTATTTATATTAAATAAGCAACAATACGATAGGTTTGTGATTAAACTAGGTTTTTCACACATCCTCACAAAAAAAAGTTATATAGAGTCAAGTCTGGGCTCGTAGGAGGTCATGATATAGGACTACGTATACACCACCTATATTTCGCACCATGAAATAACACTCGAAAAAATAAACAATTGAAACCTTAGCTGGCACAAATGTTAGTACTAATCACAGTATTAACAATCATAGAGATTATTTACAGTAAACTAAAACAAAACGATTTGATCTGTGATATCAAGTGCTATAAATCTGGATTTTCTAATTTGACGTGTAGTTTGTTAATTACCAGTAAAAAAAATTTTTAATTTTGAACGAAAATAAATACATACGGAATCAATATTTCAGTAAAGGTACGTTTTATTTAATAATAATGATTATTTTAATACTATATTTAAGTGAATTACTCATCTTTTTTATTCTAATACAAAATCAATGTACATGCCAACCTGATCAGTCGAATAAATGAAGTAGAGTCGTTGAATAATCTTAATACCATCAAATCAGCTAACATATTTGCATTATTATTATTATTTGTATGTAAATTAATGTACTATTTGAAGATTCATTGAGTTATAATAACAACTGGAGAGCTATTAACCATGCAGAAAAATACAAATAAGCTAAACAAATCCGCTCAACAGTAGGGGGAAGTGGTGAAATATTACTCTATGTAAACTGAACAAACTTACCGACCTTACCCGAACAAAGCTCGGTTCCTCAGGTTTTATAACATTATCAGATAAAGATAAATCAAAAATAGACGTATAAACTGCTCTGCGTACGGTGTAAAAAAATCGATTTAAATAGGCATAACATAAGAGGCATATTAAAAACAATTATTTAAACTTAAACGGGTAATCTAAAAGTATTTATGGAAGAAATACTCTTATACTATATTGTATTTATATTTTTTTTGTTATTAATCCTCTTGTTATGTTTAAGTTTTCTTTCAAAGTTGTTTATGCATAGGATTATACGTAAAAAGCAGCCATCATTAGTTAAGAAACATAAATGCCTTTTGCTTTTAAAGTTTTATGTTGATTATAGAGAACGTACATTTATTTTAATCTGCATGTTTAATTCATTACTTAATCGACTTTGCAGTCTTTATTACTGTTTAAGTATGTATATGTTATAACATAAAATTATTTATACAACCGACATTCACTAAATACTTTAGTATTTGGCTTTTTTAAAATATAAAATTAAATTAAATTATATTAAATATTTAGAGCATTTATAAAAATGTATTCATAATGATATGCAATAATGTTAATGGGTTATTTCTCGTAATATTCTTAAACTGTTTAAGAGGTGTCATTGAACGATAGTCAAAGTTGCAGTCCTTACTTAAGGCATCAGAATAAGTTGAAGCACTCATTTACAAGCTTCCGCGTCAATTTTGTGTTGTCCTCATTTTGTATTCTATACTAATAACTTGTTATTATTTATAACATCATGTTATATACCTTATTTGTAGCTATTAGCTTCCAGCATAGTATTAAAACGTGTTTATTTTTTCATAAAACTATTTCTGCGATTTATTTTTATTTTGATGAAAAAGCTCTTGGAAGAAAACTTATGATTGTAGAAACCAATGTCCATTTATCAAGCAAATAAAAGCTGTGAAATACTACATGAATAATAGTTGACACACAGAAACTGCTGTTCATACTAGTACCCAATCATAAAGAAGGTTTTACTTCTAGTGTATTGTTTTGTAAATAGTTTCATAAAAACATTTTTACTGCGAACCTTTATATAACACACGAAATGTGCATTTTAAAAATAAGAAAAGAGGTGTTGCAAATTTTAAAATGTAGATAGAGTAATTGATATTACTAAACACCACAACAATATTATTTACAACAATGTTATTTAAAATGATTCTAGTCACTAAGGAATAATAATTTAAAGTCCTAAGGAATTATTATTTTTTAATTCATAATTGTTTTTTAGGCAAGTAAATCATTTAAATAAATATTTCATGCTCATTGTTTAATCCACTCATGTAATTATTAATTTTCATCAACAGTTTTTAAACTGCTTCCATATTATAATATAATTAAGACAGAAGTTGAAAGTGTGTAACAACAAAATAGTGTTAGTTAGTGTCTATTTGGTATAATTATTAATTAAGGCTGGCAAAAGACATTTTTATATTTTATTAGTTTATTTAATAATTAAGTGCATTTAAGTGCTATATGTTAATTTTAAAAAGTATGTAATATATTAAAGATATCTTTTTAGTAAGTGTGAGGAAAATGCAACCTTGAAGGAATAGTTAAATTTATGTTTTATTTGTTTCATAAATATAATAGTATTAGAATAGCAAAGATAATGTATATTATAAGATGTTTGTAGTACAATGTGAGTATTTAATGACTACTGGCATGAAAAGGCAACAACCTTACTTTGTTCATACTTGTTTAAAGTAATAATTATGGGGAAAAACAGGTGCAAGGTTATTGTTTACTGCCTAGTTAGATTTAAAAAGAAGATCTGCCAACAAATTATTATCTAATCTTAAGAAATTTGCAATCGACAATCGACAAAGAGCGCTCGCAAGTGAATAATGTGACCCAGCGGTGTATTGTATTTAATACATTTACTGTTGTGTGCGTACACGTTTAGTTGTAACTAGAACGCGTTGCAAGTAGCATAAAACACGATTTTTAATTAAAAAAGTCCTAACTAATAATAATTTTATGAAAATAGCTGATCATTTTCGAGTTTTTCACACAATCTGAAAATAGAAGTAATGGAAACATGTTTATCGCAAGAACAACACAAAGCTCTAAACGCCCGTGGTGAGTCGACATCACAGCGACGACCTTGTCATGTGGGAAAGTCATTCTGGTGGCTGCGTCTTCTGTTATATTTGTTCCATTCTACAAAAAAGGGAAGTATATTACCATTTTTGAATAGAATAGTAGTATCAGTGCATTACATAAAACGAAAAATGTCCCTTACCAAAAATAATAAGTTTAAACAATTATAATCAAAAAAAGATCAATAAATCTTATTTATTTCATGATAATTTGCAAAAGATAATACAATTTATAAGGTAATTATTTTAACCAGGTAATGTAGGCCTGAGTTCTACATCTTCCCCTTTCTGGTAGACTACGGACCGTTTTAGGAATCACTCTGGTATTTGTCTAAGTAAGAGGAGAAACTGTAGAAAGTCATGTCATAACGACCAGCCAGGGATATAACCCGAGACTCTCGAACGTGATATACCGCAACGTAATCCATGTTAAAGCAAGATTATGGGGGCCACTTATATATAAAATTGCTATAACTATCTTTTAGCTTGTCGAAGTCACCATCACCACCACCACCACCACCACCACAAACAATGAATTTTAAATACACTTTTTGGGTTCTTCAGTACCTACCACAGCTGAGGATTTACTGGAAATGTTGGCCCTGCGACCAAATTCGTTATTCGTTTGGCTTTAACATTATGACAAATGTCAACGGACATTAAAATTAAATCACAGGTCCCTAAATTATCTTACACTTTTCGATTTGAGTACTGTCATTTCTATACAAATGTAAGGTGTGTGGTATATATCTAGCATAAATATTAATAAACAGATAAAAAAGAACTAATAAATATATTTTCGTCATCCTGCTTCAAAAACAACTGTTTTTGACAGATGCGTTGAGATTCAAAAGTTCTTCTTTTTACTCTTTGGATAATAACATATGTTTTGATGATCATTATCGTACTAGTACTAAAAAGATCATTGTTGATGATACTTTTGATTCGAGGTCGTCATAAATCGATTAAAATTCATTCGATTATAAATAATTGAAACATTCATTGTTATTATCGAAACATTCATTGTTGTATTGTTATTATTTTTTTAAGAACAACCGATTGATTCGAACCACAATGATTGGTTTGAAGTGATCGACTCAACAACCGATAGATATGAATGAACCGAAGTTGTGCATGTGCAACAGCTGATTGTTTCAAGAGACAAGCTGAAAGAAACATTTGTGGTTATGAAGACACAGTACGTAAATTTTACTTTTGTTTTTATTTAAACCTTAGGTTTTTTTGGCAGTATGACGAAAAATATAGTTCGTCACTCGGATCAAAAGTGTCTTTTTAATACTCGCTCATTTCCCAGCCTCGGCTTCGCCTCGGCAGTTAAACTGGAGCTCGTATCAAAAAGATCCACTTTTCATCCTAGTGACGAAATATACTATTACCTAACAATTATTTAATCAGTAGTGTCACATGGTTTGAATAATGTTTTTGAATAATTCACATCTCGATTAAAATTAAAATTCGTACCAATTAGGTATACGGATCAGCGTGTTAGCATTTGATAAGCCTGGTCCTGATTCGATCAGGAATGTATCCTCAGGCCTGGGATTCAACAAAATATCAACAATAGTAGAAGTATTCGAGGAATGAAGGCAGGGATTCCACAATCTGGGCTTAGTCAGTGGTGTCCAAAGTTCGTCCTTTAATAAATTATATCTCATATGTTTTTCCTAAATGGGCCATCTCGAACTGAGAGAGGTTCACTATAAAGTATTTAACGCTAGGTTGTTTATAGAATAATTTATATTGAGTTAACTTTTGTACATATATTAAAAAGGTTTTACTGCAATCATTCCTTGGTGAGTGCTGAATGAAAACAAATATTTAGGGAGGCAATACTTCTAGTAATTGTATATATTGTTTAAACTACCGGTGATAACGTTGTTAAACGAATTTATCCAGTTGATGTGCCTTTATAAAGTGAACATGTATGTATGGGACGCCAAAACATTATAGTTAAACCTGAAAGTTCATTATTTAGCTCCACTAGCTTTTCACTATTAAACTAATGTACATTTGAAAACAAAATAAAAACAACTTAGAATATGCTTTAGAATATGCTGACTCATGTTATAATTGTGAATATTTTAGATACATTTTCTAAATTTGTATTCTAAAAATATAACAAACATTTTCTTTCAAATCCTTGATACTTAATTGAATTGAAACCTGTTCCACTAAAGGAATAAATTGTGACACCAAAGGCTGAAGACGTAGTTGAGTTTTTTTAATATAACAAATAGTTTTTTAAACTGTATTAAATTCTTAAACAAATAATTAAAAACAATTAAATATTGTTGGTAGTGTCTATAAACTAGATGAATTAGAATTAGACCCACCAGTACTCCGTCCGAGTGCTCTAAGAGAATTGAGAATAACCACTTTTATGCAGATACATATATCAAACAGTGACGTCACTGTAGCATTGGATACTTGCGTAAATGGACTGGGAAGTGGATTTTAGATATTCATATTAATGAAGAACTATTAAAGCGATTAAATTTTGTTAATAAGACAAAAACCATCTAACCACTTAATACAAATAAAAATGCTGTTCATTTTATTTAGCACACTATCAACTTACATATGTGCCAGTAATACAATAATATTTAACAAAACAAAGATTAAAAGACTTATATTTCCTCTCCACTTCACTATGAATCGACTATACCGTTCTGTGTTGTAGAGCCGAATTCCTACATTCAAAACCTGTTTCTAAGCCTTGTTAAATATAATTTGACGTGAATTGTACAGTAAAGGTGAATGGTACCGGTGAAAGGTAATTCACGTAATTCACCGAGGTGATAGGTACCGTGAATTACGGTAGCCTTTAATACAACTTTTTATTTTGAATTGGAACAACTTCTAAACTGACTAAATATTCTTGAATAATATTTTTTTACATGGAATAATTAAAGTAAGAAATATTAAATTATACTCGTTTTATAAAGAGCATTACAAATTAAAACTGTGATTTACGCCCGCTCTAAATGCTTTCCGTTAAGTAATTTACAACGCTGTATATTTATACGACCTTCTTGTCAACAACAGTAATAATAAAACATAGATTTAAATGATGTGCTAACATCCTCTTTGATACATTGATTGCAAAGTTATAATTGATTATAATTGACAAAGTTCATTAAATTGATTACAACTACTATACAACTATTATTTCTCCTAAAAAAGCAAATTGTAGGATAAAAGTCTACTTTACTGCTGGGCCGGCTATCAGCTGACGGAAGTTCCGGACCTTAACTAGTGACCATAAGTCATGCAAAGACATGTACACGATATTGACCAACCACATTGTATGGTTTAATCTAACTCATCGTTTAAAGATATATTTGCTGTAGGCTGTCATTATTGAGCTGTATAATTGATTCTTATCTGAAGCAGTGTAATTGGCAATGTTATCAACGCCGGCACTGCAAATGTTAAACAAGAAGCTCAGTGTTAACTGCAGTTGAAAATATAACTACTAAACTATTTTTATATGTATGTGAGACATAACATGAAATTTCAAGTATTGATATACATATGAACCCCATTTAAATCATATTAATGGACAAATTTGGGTTTTTTTTAAACTAGGTAATATATAACAGTTTGCATAAATTTGCTATACGATTTTAAATACATATTATTTAAGTATTTAACGTTAAACAAGTATTTTATTGATATAGTATGAACAGGGTAGTTAAACAAATTGCAACTCGTAGGCACAATCGTACCGCGTTTAACAATATTTGTTTTACCGCACATATTGAATTCTCATTTTATTACCCTGAAAATGATCTTGAGATAACTGTAAATAGCGACGTAGGACGTTCCTTACGCATAAGTGTAAACAAACTCACATGCTACAAATATAATTTTTAATTTCCTTTTAGACTTTCTGTATAATTGCTAAGATTTGTTAAAATTTTATTACGAGCAATCAACCTTTGGAAGTATTATAACACATTATTTTTCAGAAGCAAATTGACGAACTGTTTGGGTACAACTCATTATTGGTGATTCTGACCTTTTACTGAACAATATTCAAAATGTCATTTGACACACGGGAAATGTCTGCCTGTTTAGGACAAGAGTTTTGGATTGTAAAAGTTGAGAAATATTGAACAAGGAAATAATTAAATATTCCCTCTCCAAGTACAGTTTCTTCTTTGAATCCCCAAATAATCTCATCATTGATAAAGTTAAGAGTATGTGTTAACTTTTTCTCCAACTCGACTTAAATTATTTATATATTAACGTTGGGCGTCTAGCTTATAAAATAAAATAAAAACTAAAATAACATAGCTGATCAATTTAAAAAGTCTTTATTGGATTGAGAGAAACGAAATCCTTATACTCAGTTTGGAATTCGAAGTAGTGTGACGCTATCTACATTTTAACGGTTTGATGGATTGTCATGAAATTTTTAGGATAACGTTTTTACGGTTTAATGCTTTAAATAAACTATAATTGGCGATTTATTATTACATTTTAATAATTATCAGTTTTTTCATTGAACATTATTTCAGTACATATTTTGAGCTTTGTAGTACCGTGTTGTTGAACTGTCAAAATATACATCAGCTCAGCTGCTGTCGCTGTCATTTTGTTGGTTGAAGTTTGTTTTTAGGTTAGATATGTTACGTTACGAATGAACAGTTTATTTAATTAATTTGTTATAATGACTCAGACTCTACCTACCTACACCTTTCTGTTAGGAATTCGAAACGTGGCGTTCTTTTGAGTTCAACAATAACAATAATTTCATTAATGTTGTAGCAATACCGGTAATCAAAATGGCCCTTCTGTAAGTTAGTTTCCTTTCGAGTTCCATACACCTATTATGTAAACACGACTGTGGTTTAAGTTGGATTTAATCCGTTAAAAGTGTCATCGGCGAGAATGCCAACATTATACCGCACTACTAAAAAACAACCATACCGTACATCTTTTTATTTGTGTTTTTTCCAGATAGTTTGGGTACAGTGTCATAAGCTATAATTTGTGTGATAGTTTGTGTGAATAATACTTCAGGTTTTGTATATTAGCCTTAAGTTTAATCCATATCATAAGATGATTATAAGATGTGAGTATATACTAACTTTTTATGTTATTAATAAACTTGAAATACTGTCCACAACGTTTAAATGGCAATAATATGAAGACAGTAGCCTTTGACTATTTAAGTTTAACCCTAATATAATTTAGGTAGGCCTAGGCCAATGCTATTGTTGTTTGCCAACCATCCCTAATTGAACAATTTTACATCATATTTTACTTTTAGCCTTGCTGTTAATTTATTTATTTTAACCATAAATAGGCCTTGGTAATGGTTGCACTTCCGCAGACGCCTGGTGGAACAATCGAATGAAAATAATCAATGTAAAATATTGATGTATGTACAAATAATAACTACTTTAATTTATTATTAACATTTCGCAATAACTTAAATACAAGCAAATTTATCACACGTCTCAGTGCTGGTTTTAATGCCTCCGCCTCAATGACTTGTTTCTCTCAATAAAAAAACATAATCAATAACGTTACGGTTACACTAAAGCAGTACATGAGATTGTTAATACGTTTGTTAATCCAAACTTTGCTCTTAAAAAAAAGTATTTTACAAAGCACTAACTGAAACGTTATATTTATTTACCGTTTTACAACATCGAAACAAAATTTTATTTTCTTCCTTGATTTTCAACCTGATATCGTCGTTCCAAATCCTACATTTAATTGATTTTGTAATTAAACTACGATTTTCAAAACTCTACAGTATTTTCTTCATTGTTTAAAACCCTCCCACAAAGAATACTATGGTTAAGTAATTATGTAGGCCTAATTTTAATTATGTGCCATTTTCCAAACAAAATATGATGTAAATAAAATTTAAATTACCGGGATATATGATAAAAAAAATCTATTATTACGATTATATTAAGTCAGGGGTATAAATTTGATCCGATATATTTATATAAAAATATCAAAACATTAACGTATTTAGATTATTTTCATTCGATTGTTCCACTGGGCGTCTGTGGAAGTGCAACATTGGTAGTCTATAAGGAAGGAATTTGATAATAGGCCTAGCTTATATTTATGTTTGGGAGTTACAACATGTCACTAATGTCCACTTGCTTTTTGTGATAAACTTAAGGTTGCCGAGTGAAACTGTACTTGGAATGGCCATACTGAAATAAATCCACCAGACCACATTGTCTTATAAACCTTACCCAACTCGAGCACATAATAAAAAAAAACATCGTATGTTAGGCTTAAACTATTGGATCCTACTGAGTTTGGCTTCTTATGGTCCCTCCAGAGGCCTGGGTTTTAAGCTGCTCGGCCTATTGCATTAATTATTAGGTATTCAAGATTTGTATGTCTATTAAGTTTAATTCATTAATTATTTTACACAATATCAGACTTAGGCCCTACAAGCTAAATTGTAAGCCTTCTTAGTAGTTTCTACTTGGCGTGTTATTAAAATAAACATACAAACAGTTGCAGAAGGCTATTTTTAAAGAAATTTACAAACAACAGCTGAGAAAATAGGTACCGTACTATAACGTGACTGTCAAGAATTAAACACAAAACTAAATATACCTCATGGAAGGTATTCTGCTGCGCATCCCGGTACATTCAATCATAATTTATGTTGAAGGCATGTGACCTGGCAAATACCAAATAAAAATGCTTGCACGCTGCTTTAAGACTTCGGAAAAGAGCCGTCGCTGTACATATGACTCGGCCGCAACTAAGCGGTGACAGGATCCAACAGTTCTAATAACCTTTATTTTTCAGCTTACTGTTTACTTAGTTCTTTTTGATTCAATAACATGAAGTCACTGGCAGCGTACTTTGGCTGTTTGGTTAGGTTAGGTAGGTTTGATTAGGAATAGTTGTTTGGCCATATACCAAAATATTACAGTTGGAAATAAGGTGGTATTCATTATTGAAGCCCAACTCTTTACCTTACATTGTTCTGATATTACCTGATGAGGCTATGCATGGAATGACTTTGAGGCTATAAAAGCTGTTTTATGATGACACATTCTGCTCCTTAACTCAATATTTGATCGGCAATGCAGCTGCAATAAGCTTAGTAACTAATCGCTTCGTACAGTAGTTGTTGTTGCTCGTATTAAATCGTGCGTTTGGTACTTCTATTTGTATCAGCGTCGGTGGAAGACACCAGGAGTCTGTCATGTATTACCACGGTAAAAACTATTAAAATCATTCTCATTATGATTCCCTTATTGTTATTTGTTGGTTTTTAGAACAATAACTGTTTGAAACTCACGTAAAATTTTATTAACAAAGTGAGGGTGGTGGGTATCTTGCTAGCCTAACGGTTAACGTCTTGGACTTTGGTACAAGAAGTCGCTGGTTTGATTCCCATGTTGCCCACAAGACTTTGAGGGGTTTGGACCGTTGTCTTCTAACAACGTTAAATACAAAATGCCACTGCCGTAGACAAGCCAAAAAAGTTGTACTTGCAAACGTTATCATACCTCGGAGTTGTTTGTATTGTATAATAAACCAAATTTTTAATACCAAATATATCATATTATTAACAATATAATAATATAGTTGAATTTTTATATTCATAAAAGTTTAAGGATCGACATATCAACACCGAATGGGTGGAGTATGCATATTGTACTGTACAAATTCTACTCTTAACTTAAAGATCTTTACCTGTATTGGACTTTTAATCAAAAAAAGTTTGTTTTACAAAGTTTTCAAAGAAAGTAATTCAGGCTTTTTTTATAATAAAAACTATAGCCAGGCTATCTTTGCCGTTTCAAATAACGGGTCTTTTAAGTCCCTTATATGAGGATATAAGTTAAATTCAAATTATACGGTGCATCTAAAATGATATAGTATAAGTGACGCGATACACATCATATTGCCATAGCCTATCGTGATATGTGACTGTATTGCACACCAAATTTGTTAAAAATTATATGATTAGGTTGATTGTAAAATATTGTACCGTCTGAATGTTAGTTATTACGTAACGTTTTCCCCACGTTAAAGTAAAACTAAATACCCTTGTCGCAGTAAACCCGCATACTCAGCGAATTTAAAATTAATATATAACATAACACATTAAAAGACTTAAGAGGATTCTTAAGAAATATATTCACAAACAAGCAAACAAGCGATATTTAAAATATTAATTATTCTCCATAAAAATAACATTGGGGATTAGTACGCAGATTTGCTGCAACAAGGAACACAAAATAATGGTTTTTTTGCAAATATCGATAGAATTCATCTTAGCGAAGCCACATACCAAGTTTCATCCATATACATTCATAAATAAGCGATATATAACATTTGAATTATTTTCCATAATAATAACATGGGGACCAAGTACTTAGGTTTGCTGCTACAGGAACCATTGGTGAAAAATTGTTTTTTGTGGAATCAACAATAAACCACAACCAGATGAAGCCATATACCAAATTGTGTCAGTTTATGTTCATAAATAAGCGAGATATACAATTTTTCTTTTAGCGAATTTCCCCTATAGGGAAGAAGCTATTACCGTAGGTCTCATGGTAAGCCTTAAGCCCAAGACCATGATAACTTTTCATTTTGAGGTCCCCAGATGCCAAAAACACCATTCGTTCAAATTTATATATATAAGTGACCGTAAGCACGATAACTCTCGTAAAAAAGGTCTGATCTTAATGAAATTTAGTACAAATGTGTAAAGCACCATTTATTTGAACGAGTTCGAAAACCATATGAATCGCACCATCCGAAGGGGGTTTTCGGGGGGTTTTGTACACCAAAAATGGTTTTTTTCGGGTTTCCACATCTCATTTTATTTAAATCAAATTATAATTTGTACCATTGAATTCAGCATAAAAAACAGACAATTTGGTATTTTGATCATTGCTCTACGTCAATTGGTTACTGAGATATTGAAAGTGCTAAACACAGTACGTTGTCTAATATTATTCTTATGGAAAAAATAAAAATTGTATATCTCGCTTACTTATGAACATGAACTGATGAAATTTGGTATATGGTTTCATCTGGTTGTGGTTCATTATTTTTTGCACAAAAAAAACAATTTACCTACTTGAGTTATATTGATATTTGTTTAAAACCCCATTTTTAGAGTTCCTTGCTTCAGCAAACCTGCACACTCAGCCGCCATGTTATTCTTATGGAGAATAATTAAAATGTCATACATTGTTTATTTATGAAAGTATATTGATGAAACTTGATATGTGGCTTTATGTGGCATTAAGATACATATATATGCATATTTATGCATTGGAAATTTGCTGAGTACGCAGGTTTGCTGCTACGGGGGTATTTATATATTAAGATGTATACAAAATCTTGGACCTTGACACAATGACTCGTGGATTCTAAGAAGTGGGTCAAAGAGTTTTAATTTCTTCCTAGATTATATTTAACATAAGATACTACTTTTCTTTTTAATATGAGGCAATTTATTCTTCTTAAAAAAAATTGAATGATTTAAGCCTTATTGTTTTTTAAGTTCTGCATTTATAGGTTGCCTATGTATTTGAACAACCGTATCAAGCTACAATAACAATGGGAGGCCTGGGGGCACAGCCCCCCTCCCCCCAGTAAGGTTAATGTGTTACATTAAAACCTCTGGATTAGAGTTTAAAATATTTTGGCATTCAAAACCAATTGACTGTTTTAAAACGTATTGTTCATCAAGTTCTGTACTTATACTTATAGATTTTCACAGCAATATTAAGCTACAGTAAAATAAATATCCTGATGGGTCCTCCAGTGGAACCAAAGTGTATAACTACTTTTAAACCACGTGCTCTCACTGATTGGGGACCTTTATTGCCGCCAACATATTATATTTTATCAAAATCTTCAGCTAATATTATTATGAGGGCCTAGATGATACAGCCCTCAGTGAGACTGAGGGGTGAGTAACTACTTCATATGCACTTTGTCTGACTGATTGACAGATTTCAGGCCTCATTGTTTGTCATGTTCTGGATTTGTGTGTCATTGTCAAGCTGCAGTTATAATGGAGGGCCCATGAGGTATATTGTCAATTGAAACATTTTTTTTTGTATTTTACGCGATCACTCAATCCTTATACGCGATATAAGAGCGTACTCCTAGTCTTAGTATTACGGATGCTTTTTCAGGCCCAAAAACTAATCGTATTCAAAAGAAGGGAAGTTTAAAAAAAATGTATATCGGGAAGATTTTGTTAGTTTACGAAGTCACTTTAAATAAGTTGATTCCAATAATTCAACTTTCCTGGTTTCAAAGGCGATTTTGGCCAAATAAGTCCAGAATCAAAGGAGGATCAACGTTACGGTTTACTCTAAACTCCAGGGATAATGAATAATAAATGCGCTGAGAGTATCCAACACCTTAGAGGCAATGTCATCGTCATCAAGTTAGGTTCATGAGCGTATTGTTATGCTAAGGATTAGCTGGAATCACAAAGTTATGTTAAATTTGTTAGTATTGAACTTTTTGTCAACTTTAAATACATAATTATGATATATTAATCTAAGTAATTTAAATTGTACTATACAAATACACATTTGAAAAAGTTTCATACCACTAGTTTAACAGTTTATTTAACTAATGTAAAGTGTTCTGTTTTAAATTTGATATGTATGACAACCCCCATTAATAACATCATAATACATTATGTGTTACGTCATAAATATTATGTTATATTAAAATTATTATAAAATTTGTATAATTATTATTATTATTATTATATTGTGCATTATATTAAGTTACAATTTTAATAATTTTTAATTTCTTTTAATAAGTGAGTTATGTTCACTATAAACAAAACCTTTTTACTAATTAAATTCCTCATACAGTCAATAATTTTGTAAAACAACAAAATATCTCATACAAAATTTAATATAAGAATAATAAATTAAAATGATTTAACCTTGTTAACTTTAAACAAATAATAACATAATATTAACTAGGTTCAAATTATAACACTACTAAAACACAACATCTTTTCTAACGAAAAATAAACCTTTTAATTAAAATATAAACTTTTTTCGGTGAACCTGTTTTAATTAAATATTATAGTTAAATAAACTCTCAACAAAACTATATTAGAAAAACCCGTGTTGTGTTATAAAAGTTATCTATCAATACTGTCAATAATTATTACTGTGGTGAGACTGTGTGATTATTTAATTTCCTCTCCCCTTTTTAATCTCCTATTATTTTTAAATAAAAATACTTACCAAGCATGAAGCTTTAACAAATTGCATTATGCCTAAAATTAAATATTTCAATGACGGTCTATCAAGTTCACATTACATAGGTAGTTGTTATGAATATGTATAAGAAAGTTGTTAAATGTGAATATTGAACTTTACCTCATTAATGGTCTTTATTATTCAAATAAAAACCCACAACCATAACCATCAAAATGAATCAGTAAAACCAGCCAGTTAAAAAAACCCGGTAACAATCTTAGTCCATTCAATCATCGTGTTTTTAAGGCCAGGTTTGCAGAAATGTCTGATAATCTTTCAGACATTTGAACATAATGTATTCGATATACACACAACATATAATTTTCAACACACAATCCTTAGGGACATCCACTGGGATTTACCCATGTTACCCACATATTAAAATATTGTTATATTAACTTTTATACTTTCCTTCATACACAATTTAGGAATAGGAACATATTTTTACTGAACATTATATACAAATGAAAATAAATAGTTATTTATGAAATACTTAGAGCAAGTGGACTGTAAAAATATGAAAAATAAAACTGTTAACAACTGCATGCGGTTTACTCAAAGAAATCAGAAAGCCAAGTCAAACAAAAGATTTAAACAATACAATTGCGAATAAATAACAGCTGATTCATTATTTACATTAGATATACTGTACATATAATTAGACACGTGGTAAGAAAATAATAATAAAGAGTGAAAGTCAAATATGGCGATAATTACTAGTTTTAACAGTTTTGTCAGTAATTTTCTGTAGAAAGATTAATCGGAAGACGTGAAAGAGATTAGTCATAGTTATATTTCTTATTGCACATAGCTGTTACATGAAGATCCAAATACAGATATTAGTTGTAAGTGCATTCCATATCTAGGGTACATATAGGTTTACACTATTTATAATACTTATAGGAGCATTCCCCTTGCGAGAAATTTACAATAAGACAAGATTTATGTTTTATTAAACGTATTAAAGACTTATCAATCGCAATTTTAATAGAAGTACTTGAGTAATATCTTTGATTGTATACCGTACACATACGGAGGTAAGCCAACGTTAATAAATGAGACTGGATGCTGTGGGTTTTCCAAAGGTAACTTGACACAAAAGAAAATGGCACATTCAATTTATCTGAGTGTTTCACGTGTCAGTTACTTGAAGGCTGTATGAAATAAATATTGTAGCACAGACAAAGTTATCCATTAAATGCTCTATTATAAATTTTAATAAAATATTAGCAGTTACTTCTCAGGAACCTAAACAACTTTTAACTATATCGAGCCTTATACGATTTTAAGTATACATCCCATAATTTAACATGCCAACAAGTAACCATGGAAATAAATCAAACGTTTGAGTGCCAAAACGCAATTTTACTCTTGCCTCAGAAGTTTTACTAACTTATCAACGACCTTTTTAATTATTTTCCCTACAATATTAAACAAACTAGTAACAAGAACTCATTTTGAAGGCCAAATAATCATATGTAATTTTTATTTGATGATGATAATATTTTATTAATTTGAATTTTATCGGGAAATCTTTTGATAATTTGACATTAAGTTGTATTGTGATGTGAAGACAACAAACTAATAAGCTCCTTGTAAGGTTTATTTTAAGGCCTAAATATAAATCTTATACTGATATATCTGCATCCATAGCATATAGGTTAATGTTTTAATTCTATATAAAGTTTATCATAGAGTGGTCGGAGTACTAAATAAATCATGGTCTTTAATAATTAGGCTAGTTATTAGTTACATTCTCCATTCCTTTAGTCTTTTTATCTTAAGTGTCTAATAATATGTTTTAGTTATACATTAAAAACAAATAATATTATTCAATGGATCAGTAACATTTTAAAGGAAACTAATAGAACTATACAACAAAAACTGTAAATTATAACACCTTTTCACTAAACATTAATTATGTTTTAGAACGTTTAACGAAAAAACAAAATGTGTTTGCTAAATTTACAATTATTATAACCGTGTTATTTAAGCCCATCATGTAAAATGATTTCAACACGTGCAACAAGGCTATGCGGCTACGTTGATCGTATTGTAAAGATGGCAGCTCTCCAAAATGCTGAACTGCTCCCATATTGATTATCCTATCATACAGTAGGTTTTGATCAACTCCGCACTGCTTGGCCACCATAATTATAACCTTAAATAATTGTATGATAGAATAATAATCAACGTCTTTGTAAGTATGGTAAGTTTTACTGTAACTGTGAGATATAATTAAGGACGTCTTGTAATATTTAAATATGCAATCACACTCATACTGTATTTACATACTAGACAGTAAATCTATGTTAAATACATGACACGGTTACTGATTTCAAATTGTCATAATGTTTATAGCCAGGCCCAACGTCTTTATCATATACATATGTAAAGTTATATATTTCTATGTATAGGCAAAAAAGGGGACAAGTTAACAAAACAACATTTTAACCTGTTTTAAATATTTGTTACAGTTTGCCATCATGTTTAAAATACCCGATTTATAGTTGACAATAATTTGCATATGATTTAACTTAATAAAATATTCATAGGTTAGATTAGGTTAGGTTAAGTTAGGTTGGGTTAGGTTAGGTTAGGTTCGATTTACATTTTTACATTTTAGGTTTAGATTACATTTTTGGATTCCTCATACGTTTGGGTATAACATTCTAAAACAGTTGTTCTAAAGCATTTAGATTTTAGGATTGCATTATTAACAACATGTCATGTTACTCGAAATTATAAATATTTTAATAACGTTGCAATCGGTTGTATGCTACAAAGTGAAATAATTAATAAAAGTACAAAGCTCTGTCGAGGATTATTGTTTATTTTGTTTTTAAAACAGTAGGTCAAATATTAACTCACAATGACATGCAATAAAATTAATGAATTGTGTCTGATAATTTTCGTCAGGTGTCCAAGGAATAAAAATAATCCACTACTGAACGAAAATATTAAGTGGCAGTCTTTAATTAAGGTCGGTGTCAGGTTAAATTAATGTTGCCCTTTACAAGCACTCACGTTGATTATGCGCTGTACCCATTTGTAATATTATCTTCATATTATTAATCTTTTTGTAATATTATTATCAAATTATCAGAATTATTTAGGATTATTAGTGGAAGAACGATAAATATTAAAATAATAATTGGTTTTTGCTTAGTATTAATTAAGTTTATATCAATGTTTTAATTATGTTTTTTGTGTTTTTAGTACAAAACTCCTAAAATTAACGTTAGTATTTCCGTACTTACTGTTTTGTTCCCAGAAAAAGATATTTTGTAGTTCAAATCCAACGATATATTTTGATTTAAGTTTGATTTAAGAGGGTAAAATATCTAGACATTAGCGTGGCTAATTAATATTAATAATAATTTGTTTTCTGTGCTCGTTTTATCACTTAATTTACTCCCAATTATAATAAATAAAAACATATTTATAAAAGGAGTAAAATGTTTGAAAGTATTTTTTTGTTATATCACTGTTATATTATGCCATAACATCGATAAAACTAGTAGCGCTCTCGTGCATATGAACTATGTCATTACAAATATAATTTATTAAAATAAAAATTATGAAACCTTAAGATACATTTTATAATGATTTTTACAGGAAATGTCGCACATGTTATAGATATATTTATATTAATACTGTAAAACTCACTAGTAATCAACTTAGGTAAACAAAAACCTCCACCGTAAGTTAGTGTTAAGAAACATTATATTTATTTTAGTTTATTTTTGTGAAAGAATTACATGGAGTAACCAAATATATACTAGATAGTCCAAGTAAAATTACCATTTATCTAACTAATCTGAAAAGTGTAAATTAAATTACGTCTATCACTGGAAAAAACTTACACTTTTATTCTTTGAATGGACCTGATGACAACTGTTTTAACTCGTTGAAATGAATAGCATTTTACCTTCACATATGTATATTTCCCAACTTGTATCTAAATACAGCAATAGTGTAAATATATATTTTGTAGTGTTGTGAGACGTAGTTTATTTATCCTGTTTAATTGTAATAACTCGTGTCATGCTATTAAAGAAATGATTGAGTATTGTTATTTTTAAACAAGGTGTGCATACTTAATATTGCATTTTGGTTAAGATAATTCTGCACATCGTTTTAAAAAGTGCATACATTTTATATAAACGTAGTAGCTTGATATTTCCTATTAAAACATATAGAATATTGGATCATTGACTCAGTCGAAAATGAGGCTAGTGAAAATAGGTTTATAGAAAGAACAACCCAAAGCACTAACGCCCGTGGTGAGACGCCGTCACAGTGACGATGTCATGTGGGAATGTCGCTCCCGTTGTTCTGATGGCTGTCAGATTAGTTAACTTCCAAGTACAAACATTAATATATTATAAACCTTTAAATATTATAGCATTATTATTATATTAATATAGTTGTGAAATTTGTGTCACCAATATCCAACATTCTTGATAGTATGTCCTGACACAGCGACATAAGTAAATCAACTTTTCAATTGAAAGAGTACAGTAATTGTTTACATCTTAAATGTGTTATAATGCCCCAGAGTTCACAGACGTCCAAAGTTCACCCTTCACTGACTTGTATCTCATCATCACTGTAATCTTTTGCTATCAGTTATGTATACAGTGGCCATGATGAACAAGAGTGCTGACAATGAGCGTGCGAAACCTCAATACAATTGGAGCCTGATAACTTTGTTCGTTGTTCTAAATCCACTATAGTATAATCAACATCATAATATTTATCGGAATGCAGTTGTATTTAATTTATTACCTAAGTTATTTCAGTAACCGTTATTAGGTTAAATGTAATTTTTAAATATATTTACAAACGTAACATTTGGGTTGATATCCCATTATGTTAGGAGAAATAAATGAGGTAGCGAAACCACCACTACAGCGCTAGACTTGACTTTGTGCCGAGTTTCATCTAATACATATGGATGAGTTGCAATAAAATGCTTACTAACCCTGGACGTACTTAATTAGAATTACCTTTGCAAAAAAAGGTTCGGCAATAATTCATTGTTTTTTTATAAATATATAATGCAAGTATTTTCAACGTGTATTTAAACTAAATTATGTAAACATCTCAACCTAACAAACTTACAAGCAAAAATATGCTTCAATACAATAGTTCAATATATGTATAATGTTTTACATTATATGAAAAAAATGTACATCAAGCTACATTGTATAAATGGACCGTACAAGTTTGATAGATTTGTTCTATTAACTAAATGAATCTAACAAAATATATATTTATAAAAATATATTACAATTAATTTTACGTTAAACCTTCTTAAACCATCGTTCAATATGAACTCAAATTAGCGTATTCAAACTATTAGCTATAATTGCTCACCTACGGTCATGACACTGTAATAACAATCTGCAGAACCAACTGATAACGGTAACGATAAGCTCCATCTGGGTATACGTCTGACACAACTAGAGATATAGGACCTACCAGTATCATCTCTTTCCCATCTGGAAGATACAAATGTCAATTTTGAGACTTCTATAATTTATTAAAAGCATGTGCAACCAAGCATCAAAGAAGTAAAACAGATTTCACCTTTCCTTAAGTGACTGATGTTGTAGGACTGTGAGAGATATCTATTACACATCTGCCCAATACAATGTCACACGTGCAATGTCCAAATCATCTATTAACAGGTATTTTGTTGTTTGCATAACTACTATTATGGTATGTAATAAAAACACATTAAAGAACTTATATTGTTTTTAGTTAATATAAATTACTCTTAAATATTACGCTGACAACCACGTAAAATGTTAAGCCTTGTTAAATGTAAAGGCTTGTCAAAAGAGTTACAAAAGTAAAATGGGACCATTACAAGATTGCTACGTAATTGTCACAACACACATGGAGCTCTATTGACAATTTAATGTGGTCGAACGTGTCGTGTGCACATAACGGCGTTGTGGGTAGCCAACCTACCACCATGTGTTCTAAGGTAATTTACTCGGTCCTCTCTGGTTATAACGAGTTTACATAATGCTATATCCTCTAGTCTGTTAGTTGTAAACACATATGAAGAAACACAAGCTCATGATTTTTTCGGGAATTATTACCAAGGTAATGCTATGTATATAATAAAAGTAAAAGTCAGAGTATATACAAAATAAACATATTATTTGATCATTAAGTTTACAATTCAGGGCTACTAAAATTATTAATATTAAAATAATTACAACATAATACCATTCAATTCTTTCTACTAAACGACTGACTAGTTTCGGTGAAAATCTAAAGTTATATTTTAATTTAAATCGATTTTTATGTTTATGTGTTATTAATTATACTCCGACGATAGTCTTTGTGCCAAAGCTAGTCAGTATTATAGTAAAACGATTTTAAGGGAACTCTGTTATATCTATTGTTATATTATTATTACAAATTAATTTCCCTTCTTTCATCGTTTTACGAAGTTTCTTGGGTAGTTTTAAAATTACTTGAACTGCTAGGATAAGGCACTGAATGATTTTTATCTAATTGACTCTCAGATATGCACGAATTATGTTAGATGTACGAGGAACAGATAGTTTTCAATTTCTTTACTTATTCAATAATTTAACAATTTTAAGGAACAATTTAAAATTGTTATTAATTTGGAAGGACAGGATGTCAAAATCAAAGCTGAAATAATCATATTTATATTTTTTAGAACGACTAGGACAATAGTTTATGTTGTTTTTCAGTTTCAAACACTTATTTTTAAACTATAAATGTGAATGTACTAATAAACAAAACTTTTGAAAAACATATTAATACAATTATTTAAACGTGTTGGCACATTTATTGTAAACAACAAATCGTAGCTCAGATTTGAGGAAAGTATTACAGTTCAATAACCTTTATTTTTCCTACAAGATGAAACGGTTTCTAATTAAACAAAAATCGCATTACCTGAGAATTCGCTGTATTATTTAATGATAATAGGAGACCCACGAATTAAATGTCATGAATGCATAAACAAGATAATGACAATCATATGACGAGAACCACGCTATGGGTCAATCAAACGTAATGGCCCAATAACACTGTTGATTGCCCATCTGATCAGATATTAGTTGTTACAGTGTTACAACTCACTATTTTTACCTTTACCTATAAAAACTTTAAGTTGTCATTATTTATTTTATATTTTATCTGAACACCCATTTCCCTTTAAGTTTCTTACGTGTTGACTGTTTTTTACATGATTTTTTTGTAATTATAATAATAACATACATAATTATAATAGTTACAAATAATTTTATGTAATAGTATTTTGAAGATTCTAGGTGATAAATACATTCCAGCCCCCTCACGTGATTTTAAATTTTATGTTTCCGATGTGTTTCCGAGGTTCCTTCTAGGTCAAATCTTAAGTAATTCTTCTAAAGTCAAAAGTGATTCAACTCAGCTGTAATTTTACTTTGAATTTAAATTTTATATTTTTACCCTGTTTTAATCTTTCAAACTCAGATGCAAAATATATTTTTTTCTTTTGTTCAAATTCCATTCTTTCTCCTTTATTTCATTAAAAAGATTGTATGATAACGAAAATCCGCAAAAACTTATTTTCTTTACATTTATAGATATACTGTTTAATATTTTAGTATATATATATATATATATATATATATATATATATATATATATATATATATATATATATATATATATATTAATTTTTTTTTACTTGAGGTCACGAATAGGGCTACTAATAATATATATATGGGTGAATATTTCTTAACTGGGTAATTTGCTGTCCCTACATTTTATCTACTTAAGTATATAAATATAAAAAGATTATTGAGGATGGGTAAAAGGTACTATGTTATAATTTACCTCCTACAAACATAAATATATTTAAATTAACTCAAAATAGTTTTTTTAATAGTTTGTATCGTGAATATCCATCCTCTGGCATGTCCCAAGTGCTTATTGGAACGTTTTCATGCCCATGATGTCATAAATAATTATATTATCTAATGAATTTACAGTTAATATATTAAGAAAATAAACAAATAAAGTTAGTGTATACATTACGTTTCAGTGTTATGAAAAATATCCTGAGAATATACCTATATTGTCCACGACTTTAAAGTCTTTCCTCTGGCATATGCAGTTTGATGAGTTTGGGTAAAAGGAAAATTTAAGCTTTGGCCAGGAGATGGAGGTATTTTATTCTTTATAAGGTTTGCATTTTTTTTTTTTTTTTTTTACGTAGGAGGAACGCTTAATGCGTGAACCCAAAGGAACAGTGTGGGACTCCCTCTTACGAGGTATACCCACTAAACCTCCTACGGAGCCGCGGGGGAAAAACCAGGCCGGAACCCTTATCGGACAACTTCGGCACTGGCCCGCGTGTCTTGCGCCCAGACGGGTCACGTCACCGTTTCGGGAAACTTAGAGGTCACCTAAGCATCCCTCGTCTCGCTTTCCCCGAAGAACGGATTGCACGAAGAGCGCAACCGCTCTCCAGGAGTCTTCATTTCGAAGCATCGCCCCCACCACGACGTCCGGGGACAGATCGCCGACAGCAGAGACGAGCCTCCTCCTGTCTTCAGCGAAACGACTGCACCGGAAGAAAGTATGATGAGCATCATCCACCTCCTCCGGGCAGTAACTACACTGAGGTGACCTCACCTTCCCCATGCGGAAAAGGTATTCCCTGAAGTACCCGTGGCCCGTCAGGAATTGACACAAGAAAAAGTCAATTTCCCCAAATGCACGGCTCAACCACGGGCTTATGTCTCTGATGAGACGAAACGTCCATCGCCCTTCCAGACCACCGTTCCAACGCTCTTGCCAAACTCGCAGAGTTTCGAGTCTGGCTTCCACAGCAGCTTGGTCTCTTCCGAGATCAGGAGCATGGTGAAAGATGTTCTGCCTCTCAGCGGCGAGCAGATCAAGGGGAAATACTCCAGCCACAACCATTACAGCCAGTCCAGACACAGTGCGATACGCACAGGCAACCCTAAGAGCCGCCCTGCGCTGAACGGAGAGAATTCTCTTGCTGTGTTTTTTGACTCTCATGGCACCCGCCCACACTTCTGCGCCGTACAGGAGAGTGGCGTTGACGTGGACATGAGAAGTCGCCTCTTGCTGGACCTCGGGCCTCCGACATTCCCCATCAATCTGCTGAGCGACAGAACAACCCTCGTCGCCTTGTTGCAAACCGCCTGGATGTGCTCCCACCATGTGAGGCGGCGCACAGTGGGGTATTTTGCATTAAAAGGTGGCCAAAAGTCGAAAAATCAAAAATAGCTTTTGCCACTCTACTGTACCATTATAAGCTTCCCAAAGGGTTTCCCCAGTGGCTCAACGCCTAATTTTCTTATCAGATAACTTTAAAACATGTCACATCATTCCTAAAGTTGTGGTTGTTGCAATCACATTTTCTGACCGTCCGAAGTGTTGAAGAAACGGTTGCTATAATTTACTTATAATAATTCACACAATATATATTGAAGGAAAAGCTAATATGTATGTCAATATAGAAGGTTTGAGCTCTACATACATATATAATTTATAATTTTTCCTGACTTTTAATTTATTTTAAATATACATTTGTATACCTTATACAAGATGGAGGATTCACAACTAATTTCAACCTTTATCAAACTTCTTGAAACCCTTCCAAGCTTTTCCAAGCTAATTCAGTGTGATATTCTAAAAGTAAATTGCTTCCTCTTTAATCACCATTTGATAGTTTTTACCAAAACATACCAATTCATTGACGCCAATACAAAACAAAACATGCTACAATAAATTCCTACAAATAACAAAGTGGCATGTTATGTAAACTAATTACCTTGTAAATAAATTAAGTAAGGGCAAATAAGTTAAAATAATTTATTTTTGTACGATTTGAAGTCTTCAGGCTGATCTTGCGATAATCATGTAATACATTATTATATTGCATTTAGTCAAGCATAATTAGCGAGTGTAGCTTAGTTATTCCCAATGCAACCATTACAGTGGTATAATATATATTGTGGTATAATAGTGGTATACATATGTACAACCTGGCTATTGTTTATATATTTATTGTCTTTATCAAGGCAGCTTGTGTGGTACCTCCAAGGAATATTTTTGATATAAATCAGGCTAGATTTTTATTTTTATTTTCTATAGGAAGTAGGTAGTGAAAATACAGTCAAGGATATAAGAATAATGAGCAAGTTAAATAGATTGCTCATGGAATTATAACAAATTCATTCATTTTATGTAACAAATAATTACATTTATATAGACAAATCTATTTTATAAGTGTTATCAGAAACCCTTTTTGAATTGTGAACATGCAAAAATAATAATTTAAACAAATACAATTTTTCCATTTTATTTTGTTTCATTAACAGTGTTATGTAATAAGAAATTAACTATAAACCTACTGTCTCCATTGTGAAATTAGTATAATTAAATTAATATTATAATAAAAACTAACAAGAAACATGTTTTACAACTTTTAGCTTATTATATAGCTTCTAGCTAGTTGAATATAGTTTTTACTGGGCCTGAAAACACCATTGTTGGACCTGTTGAACTTGGGTTTTCCTAAGTATTGATACAAAGATGATTTTTTTTTAATTTGGTGTGGTTTTCAGGTCAAAGAAATTTTGATGGTTGAATATCATCGACAAAAATTGAAGGGACATATCTGTTCTAATGATAGTGTTTGTGTGTATGCAAATTATTACTGTACACTTCTTTTCCAACGGAACTTCAACCTTAATACACTATTTTACGTTATTTTAGGATTCTGTAATCAATGATTCTTCAAACAACCATTTCTTACATGCAAAGTAAAACCATACATGTTCAGGAAATGCTGATTAACTTACCATAATTTCAATAATTCACATAATAACACAGAGTTGTCCTTAGTTTAATGTTTAGGTTATTGAAATTAACTTAGAATAGTGTTTTTTTTCTGATTACTTACTAGACACCATTAGTACATAATTTCTTCACCAAAATAGGAGATAAAAATCATTTAATAATTTTGGCCAACTTTTCATAGAGAATACCCCACTGTGCGGCGGTCAAGCACCACTCCCAGATACTTCGCCGCAGTCTTCGTCTGGACCTCCACGTCACCAACAGTCATAGGGATTACTGTTTGGATCCTCCGTCGCGTGAGCATGACGATCTCGGTCTTGGCGACCGCCAGCTCAAGTCCATGACCGCTCATCCATCTGTTGACCCGAAACATCACCTGGTTGAGGCGAAGCTGGGCTAACTCCGGATTCCGAGCCGTGATGACTGCGGCTACATCATCTGCGTAGCCCACGAGATAGGCTTGTGGTGGCATCTCGAGGCGAAGCACTCCGTCATATGCCACGTTCCAAAGGTCAGGGCCAAGGATCGACCCTTGCGCCGCGCCGGCGGTGACCACTTTGGAACGGACCCCTGCTTCTGTGCTATATAGCAGCCTGCGCTCCTTCAGGTAGTCCTGTACCACGACCAAGAGATAGTCGGGTACCCTGAAGTCCCGCTGCAACGCCTCGAGCATGTCCACCCAACGGGCCGAGTTAAAAGCGTTTTTAACGTCCAGGGTGACCAGCAGCACGATCGGCCTGGCCTGATGGCAGGCCGTGTCAGCCCGCTGGACGGCGCCCAGGACTTCAGCCACGGCATTCAAGGTTGAGTGGCCCTTCCGAAAGCCGTGCTGCTGGGGGGACAAGTCCCCAGCGGCTTCGACGGCCAACCTCAACCTGGGTTTCAGCAACCTCTCAAAGAGTTTACCCGCCGTGTCCAACATACAGAGTGGTCTGTATGCCGACGGGGACTCCGGGTCACCTTTGCCTTTGCTGATGAGCGCCAGTCTAGCTGTCTTCCAGCGTGACGGAAACACACCCGCCGCCAAACACGCGTTGAACATGCGCAGCAGCAGATGTGGGTGACTTCCCACCACAACCTTCAGAGCCTCAACCGGAATGCCATCAGGGCCTGGAGCTCTGTTGTTGTGCATGGCAGACGACGCTGCCACGAGCTCCTGTTCCGTGAACAAAGGAACATCAGGCACCGGCCCCGTTACTCTTTCCTCTCGCCTCACAGGGTGACTTGGGAAGAGAGCATCGACGATGGCCGTGATCGTGCCTGCAGGCATAGAGGCACTGCTGGCCCCCATTCCCCCGAGCTTTCTCGTGACGAGCTTGTACCCTTTTCCCCATGGATCGGAGTCCACGTCCCGGCACAGCTCCTTCCAGCAGCGAGCCTTGCTCAGGCGAATTGCACTGGCAAGAGCTTTTTTCGCAGTCTTGTGCTCTGCCGACCTGGCCAAAGCCTCCGGTCGGTTTCGAGTTCTCTGCGCTCTTCTGCGAAGCATCAGTGCCGTTCTCCTGAGCTCCGCGATTTCGTCCGTCCACCAGTACACGTGGCGACGACCCCGGACAGGTTTTTTCCGAGGCATCGACGATTCGCATGCACGCTCGATCAGCTGCATTGTGGAACCCACGAGAGCTTCGACCCGATCTCGATCAGCGGAGTCAAAGCGCTCCGTCAAACCGGCCTCGGGGCTACGACTGAGCCGCTCGACAAATTTTCCCCTGTCCAGTTTGGCCTGATTCCAGCCAATTGGGTTTCGGGTACTGCATCGACGAGACAACTCGTTTTCTTCCAGATTGAAGGAGATGAATTCGTGGTCACTGGCCGTGTACACGTCCATCACCCCCACCCCGCTACCAGAGGAAACAACCCTGCCGATACCAGCGTGACATCTGGTATGGAGTCACCAAAACCAGGTCTTCGGTATGTCGGCGTGTCCCCTCTGTTCGCCACTTCCAGGTCGAGCCTCGAGGCCTTCTCCAAGATTCGTCTCCCCCGGGCGTTAGTGACTGGCATGCCCCACTCAACGGCACGCGCGTTGAAGTCCCCAGCAACTATTACGCCCCCCGAGACACCCTGAAGACTGTCTTCCAGCGCCTCCAGCCTCTCCCGGTACTCCTCGGCAGAATAGTTGGGAGAGAGGTAGACACTGTATACGTTGACTCGCCGAAGTCTCACCCAGACGTAACCGTCACCGGATCCGTGACCCAACACCTGAATCCCCCGACTGTCCGAAATCCAGAGAGCCGCGGTGCCAAGCTGGTCATAAGGTTTGCATTGCTATAAGTAACCTTAAAGAAATATTATAGAATCTGTTGAGTTGTGGGTGTGCTAGAGGGGACCGCAAGTCAGTGTGTCACACAACCTCTTGTCTTTCCTCTGGTAAGTATACTTTTCTTACTACTTGTTTTATTTAAAATTCTTTGTTTTGGAATGGATTTAAAAGTTATTAGGAAATGAAAAATATAGAAATCGTGTTCTTGTTTCTTAATGTAAAAGATATTTTAACTAAAATGTGTTAAGATGTCCTTCCTCTGGCAGTCTTTCCTCTGGCATTCTCATGCCAGAGGAAAGACATTGGGGCCAGAGGAAAGACATGTCTAGCATTCGGCTGAATTTCTTAATTATTTATACAAAGGATACTAATTTTATAAATTTGTATATTTGTTTATCATATCATAAACCTTTATACTGACAGTTTAAAAAAAGGTCTGTCTTTGGATTAAGGACTCCTTAGTGATATTTACATAGTAAGTATGCGGAACGGTAAATACCATGTTTGTATTAAAAGTTCTGTTTTAATTTCAAAGCTAAAGATGGTGCAATCAAGGAAAGAAAGATTTAGGAAAAAAGAGAGGCGAAGAGAAGAAGGTATGAAAGATTAAAGTCAAATGGTGAGGGAAAATAATATTTGAAAGAAAAGGAAAAGAGGCAGTACTCTTTAAAAAGGAAAAAGAAAATAATAGTTCCCATAAGTGAACTAAGTGAAAGGGAAAATAGAGCTAAGGGGAAAGAATGGAGGGTACAGAAAAGGGAATATCGACATAGGAAAAATGCCACCAGGCAAAGTCAAATGATGAAAGATGACACACCACCGGCAAGTGAAGATGATGTAGACGATCCTGGAGATCCTAAAGAGAATATTCTTCAGTCAAGGAGGGAAAAGAGAGGCCAGTTTAAGGAAGAAAAAGAGTTGGTAAATATATAAAAAAGAACCACTGATTCAAAAGCTCAAACTAAAACTTGTAAGTACAAAAAACACTATCAAAGAGAGAAATAAAATAGGAAAAATATTACAAAATAAATAAATGAAGACCCGACTCCTCGAACTAGAGTAAAACTACTACTAAATGATGATACACAAAAAAGGGAGGTGGCAAGAAGTCTTAAGTCTTAAGTCTTAAGTCTTACCATGTCACCTACGGTGATAGCTTCTTCCCCATAGGGGAATTCGCTAACATTAGTAATGTTAGAGGATTTAACTACCTAGTAACTCGTTATACTAAACATCTAAGGTAAATCACAATAAAAGCTGCTAAATTGTTATTTATTTATGTAAACTACAGGGATTAATCTTTTAATAGATAAATTTGTGTTTAACAAATTAAATATATGTTTAAAAGGAAATTAAATAGTACTACAATAATGTGTGTTATAAGAGTGGAGAATGGGTAATTTTAAACCATTAAGTTAATTTTTATTTAAAACGTGTTGGTAGTAAAATTTAAGTGGAACCTTTTGTAAACCAGGGTCATAACAAACATCATGGCGACAAACGTGTTGTATGTATGTGGCCAATGTGGTAAACCGACTTCACCACAATATTCCCCAACTTAACCACCACAATAATATCAAAATAATATATGTACGCAGTCCAGTGTAGTTTATATTAGGAATTCCTGGTATGCCTTATAATTAAAGATTGCTAGCTTAGAAGTAAAATAATTTTTTATCTTAACTAAAAAAGTAAATTTTCCAAGAAGATTTATTATAATAGATATTCAAGTTCACATAACCAGAGTTGTGCTGCATATTTTATAAAAAACAATCTAATAAGTTTATTGTGAATTATTGTGTTTTAAATGCTTTGCTAATAATAATTGTCGAATAAGTAATATATTTGTATTACTTTATGTAATATACTTTTCCATTTTAGCGAATTTCCCCTATAGGGAAGAAGCTATTACCGTAGTCGGCATGGTAAGACCTAGGCCCGGGACCATGATAACTTTTCGTTTTGAGGTCCCCAGACCCCAAAAACACCATTCGTTGGAAACTGTATATATATATATATATATATATATATATATATGTGTGTCCGTGAGCACGATAACTCTCGTAAAAATTATCCGATTTTGATGAAATTTAGTATAAACATGTAAAGCAACATTTATGACTTTAAGTTCGAAAACCAGCCAGATCGCTTTATCCGAAGGGGTATTTTGGGGGGGTTTTGTACCCCAAAAATGGGTTTTTTGAACTTTTTACATATAATTTTGGAAATAGTCAAATTTTAGTTTTTCCCATTGGACTCAGCTTAAAAAAACACACAATTTGGTATTTTGATCATTTCTCTACGCCAATTGGTTACCGAGATATTTAAAGTGCTAAACACAGTACGTTGTCTAATGTTATTCTTATGGAGGAAAATAAAAATTTTATATCTCGCTTATTTATGAACATATACTGACGAAACTTGGTATATGGCTTCATCTGGTTGTGGACCATTGATATTTGCTCAAAAAAACAATTTTTTGCCAAAGGCTCCCGTAGCAGCAAACCTGTGTACTCAGCCCCATGTTATTCTTATGGAGAATAAGTAACGTGTTATCTCCCTTAATTATGAAAATAAATTAATGAAATATGGTATGTGACTTCACCTAGTTGAGTTATATTGATATTAGCAAAAAACCCCATTTTTTGTGTTCCTTGCTTCAGCAAACCTGCATACTCACCCGCCATGTTATTCTTATGGAGAATATTTAAAATGTCATAAATCGTTTATTTATGAATGTATATTGATGAAACTTGGTATGTAGCTTTATGTTGAATTAAGATAAATATATATGCATTGTAAATTCGCTGAGTACGCAGGTTTGCTGCTACGGGGGTATATATATATATATATATATATATGTGTCCGTGAGCACGATAACTCTCGTAAAAATTATCCGATTTTGATGAAATTTGGTATAAACGTGTAAAGCAACATTTATGACTTTAAGTTTGAAAACCAGCTAGATCGCTCTATCCGAAGGGGTATTTTGGGGGGGTTTTGTACCCCAAAAATGGGTTTTTTGAATTTTTTACATATAATTTTGGAAAAAAGTCAAATTTTATTTTTTCCCATTGGATTTAGCTTAAAAAAACACACAATTTGGTATTTTGATCATTTCTCTACGTCAATTGGTTACCGAGATATTGAAAATGCTAAACACAGTACGTTGTCTAATGTTATTCTTATGGAGGAAAATAAAAATTTTATATCTCGCTTATTTATGAACATATACTGATGAAACTTGGTATACGGCTTTATCTGGTTGTGGACCATTGATATTTCCTCAAAAAACCAATGTTTTGACAAAGGCTCCCGTAGCAGCAAACCTGTGTACTCAGCCCCATGTTATTCTTATGGAGAATAAGTAACGTGTTATCTCCCTTAATTATGAAAATAAATTAATGAAATTTGGTAAGTAACTTCACCTAGTTGAGTTATATTGATATTAGCATAAAACCCCATTTTTTGTGTTCCTTGCTTCAGCAAACCTGCATACTCAGCCGCCATGTTATTCTTATGGAGAATAATTAAAATGTCATAAATTGTTTATTTATGAATGTATATTGATGAAAATTGGTATGTAGCTTTATGTGGGATTAAGATTAATATATATACATTGGAAATTCGCTAAGTACGCAGGTTTGCTGCTACGGGGGTATTATAATTAGTCGAAGAAAATTTATTCACCAAGTAACAATTATAAACTCTTCGTTAAGGTGTTTTAATTGAATTACATTTTCATTTGAATACTAACCTATATAAAAATGATATTTTAAAAATTTATCTTTAAAATAATTACGAACACGAGTTTTAAGTATCATGATATGATAGTTATATTTAAATTATAAAACTGAAAACGTAATATCCTGGAAAAGCAATTAACCAACTAACTTCAAATAGCTTTTAGACTGAGACCAATCCTCTTACGAATACAGATACATATCGAAAGCAAACCACTTTAATTCTGGCTTATTAATTTGCTTAAAACAGTTCATTGGAGTGATTTATTATAATTTTCTGTCTTGTACACCATGTCTGTGACCGAAGTTACTCAACCTCATTTTCAAATATTGTTAGGTTACGTTTAGTTCACGTGCTGTTCTCATGCTTATAATATGTGCCTTAACGTATAGTAGGATAAAAAAATTACGTCTCACAACACCAACAAAGATTTGCACTTATACTGTAGTTACAAAGAAAACGGTAAATGTACAAAAAAGATGGTACATGGCAATCGATTTTAACCAGTCACACCGGTCATCATCAGGCCCAATCAGAAAATTTGAGTTTTTAATTATGTTTGGTTGTTTTAAAACGTAGTTCATGTATCCTGTTGATTTTAACAACAAGTTTTATGCTACTCAAGAAATTATTTCTTAACGTATACTGAAATTTAATATTTTCAATGTTAGACTTGAAATAACACTTTTTTATGCACAGTACAACCTTGTTGTAAGGTCTAATGATTTTATCGTTTTAATAAGTGATACAGAAAGTTTGACTCCTTCATTACTCAATTAATAAATCTACAAACCTCTCCATAGAACATATAATTCTCTAACTAATAAACGTTATAATATAATGATTGTTGCCGAATAGAGTAATACCACTAGCAACGACGCTTGATTTTCAATATGAGAATAACTAAGACAAGAGAGCAATTTTATATTAATTATAACATTTGTGGTAGGACTTAAAGGTTTTACGTTTTCAAAGAAATATAACGCCAAAACATCAATGTAAGTAAGTAAATCAATTTATTGTCATAATTCCAATCTAGTTTCTAGTTGAGAGAATTCATGAAAAATATTTAAACATTATTTGTTAGGTTTTCAGGTATAGTAATATGTTGTTAGTAAAACATAAATGTATTTATATCAATAACGTGATTCGTGATTTGTTTTCATATGAAAGCCGTGTTGTTATCATACATGCATACTAACCTGCCAAATGTCACGTTCAAAGATTATCTATAAATGTTCTTGACATTGTATAACTGTTTGAGTGAGTGTAGCATTGTGCTGTATTTAGGTAGAATATATTTCAAAATAATTGTTACATTTTTTATTAATATTTTCAATAGATTATTTGTATAGCTGTGTAAGATACAAAATGGTATTAAATTAATCTAGAATTTTAATTTGTCCACATATTGAATAGGGAATTAATTTAAATGGTCGATTATTTCTATTTTAAGATTGATTCGGATTATTGACAACAGGAAAACAATTATCATTGGTTTTGCTCATAAATTAATCACAGTTAATTAAAGGAACGGTTCTTTGGTTAGGAGAAAAAAAAACTAAGTCGCAAAATTATTTGTTTTTATATGATTATAAATTTTAGAAATAATGGAAATAATCAAAATGTAAATTCGGTTATATGTATGTTCTACACTATAACTAGTAAGTTGTATGTCGTTCTATGTTCTTATAGGATACATTTATTTTGGGGTCAAAGAGGTTTTAATACCACAACCTATTGTTGTATGTTTAACTAAATAAAAATATTAAATTCAAAAACTGAGACAATGACAAATGTGACCTACAGAATCAAATTTGTTTAAGCTGATGAGTTTTAAAACATATTTACTGATAGTTATTGATACAAATGGTTCTATATAGTTATAATTCAGATATTATTAACCACTGAACAGTAGTTTATGACAGTTTGGAGGACGGCATTGGTTACAAGATAGAGGTTGTCAAAATATGATTAAATTAGGTTTACTCTACAGATTTACCATCTTTCCACAGATGTACTTCGCTGTTTTTAGATCGCCGCACAGATCTATTGGACTATGATGACGGTCGGTTGAGATATAAATAGATATTTGTGAATCTATTACAACTGTATTCCAAGAAACAATTTATTTTATCTGAAAAGTTAGTCACGTCTAAAAAAAATCACAACATGGTACTTAAGCGTTAAAAGGAACACAATAAAATATATCAGAACATCTCAGTTTAATCCAGATGGTTTGGAGTTGTCGTAAAGTTTTTAACATTAGCACCAGATTCCACTTGGCTTGAGGAGAAGAAAGGAGAAGAATATTTATAGCCTTCCTTTCATTTAACCCCAAGTTTAAATTTACTTTAGAATGAAATCGCATAAGTTATTAATAGTCCTAATGGATGCTGTTTTATCCCATTAAAATATTTTTATTGCATATTTTTAACTAAAAACTATAACTCTTCACTATCTATTTTAATGCTTTTGCTAAGGTATTTTTGTTTTCAATTAGTTAATTAACTAGCATATAACTAAATTATATAAACGTACTTTAGAGAGAACCCACATTTTTATTTTACTAATATTATTTCACAAATAATGTGATTATAAGCCGAGTAAAATGACATTGTTAGTGGGAACTAGAAAAAATTGAAAAATCTAAATAACTTACTTTTATATATATGTAAGATATGTCTATGGAGCCTTTTGTTAAATACCTTTTTACACACTTCTTACTCTTTTTCTGGATTTGTTTACTCCTGGTGAAGGCTTAAGCCGAAAATTTAAGTTTTATTCCAATAAAAGAATGTGTATCAAGGTTGTTTTTGTTAATTATATGTGTCTGTTGGTAGCTGAACAAGGATATGTCTATGGAGCCTTTTGGTAAATACCTTTTTAAACACTTCTTACTCTTTTTCTGGATTTGTTTACTCCTGATGAAGGCTTAAGCCGAAAATTTGAGTTTTATTCCAATAAAAGAATGTGTATCAAGGTTGTTTTTGTTAATTACTTTTATATATATTACAGTAGTTAGGTCTCACGAAGAGATGGGCTGGTATTCGGAAGATAATCCGATAATCATACTTCTGATCACACTTCCGGGAGCAGGAAGTGAGTGAGAAACTCTACTTGAAGCTATAGCTGCAATCTTATTGGTTAGTCTTTATGACTGGATAACCGCGATTGAACTAATAAGACAAATACAAATGTATACGATGTAAATACCTAATAAACATGTTTTATTACAAGTTAATGTATTCTATATTGATTCCAAATACCCTTGCAGCCTAAATGTTAACCAAATTATATTCCTTCACTGCAACTTTCTAGCCCTAAAATTAATTCAGTAGAACGAGTTTAATAGACATTCAAACTCAACGGCATTACCGTTTTGTATAAAAAATAGCTGGTACACCAAAAGTATTAATAATGTGGCAAAATATTTACAGTTTACTATTAAAAAAGTATTAAATTTCTATAATGATGATCATGTGCTAAAACTTTCTATTACTTAAGAAATACATATTAAAATTGTTCACAGACTGAAGAAATGTAAAAACAATTTGAACAGGTAATTGTCAGGGTTTTAGTTGTTTGTACTGCCATAAAATACACCACTACTCAGTGTAATACAACTTTTTAACTATGATATTTACAGTCACCTGTAAATTTATGCGTCATCTGGTGTACTTCAACATGCGTAATGGTGCAAATTTATTTCCATATCTACTGGTGTATCTTGTAAATATTTTTTACTGCATCTTGAACATTTGACTTGAACTTTAGTTAGATAAAAATACAAATCAGACGAGGGTGACAACAACTTGCCCCAGGGAAATCCCGAACACAAGGCAGAGCTGTATCTGTCCCCAAGCTGTCGCAGCTGAATCTCGGTGAGAAATAGTGAAAGAGGGTTACATCGCAGAGCGGAAATAACAACTGCAATGTTTTCATTGGCAGTTAAAACAAACTCTCCTAACATTTAAATGCTTATTTTAAGTTCATCTTCATTTTTATACCAAGCTACATATAATTTCCTTACACTGGAGAAAGCTTCACTGTAATTTGCCGGCACTGGAGTCGATTAGTACTTACTAATTCCACATTGCCGTATGGTTATCTCCTAACCTTGATGGTGAGTGGAATATTTGTGTTATTAAATCTATGGATACACCTTATTTTACAAGTGACAATTGTGAAAAATTGGTAAACTAGTTTCGGGTCATAAACGAGCATCATTGTGACTCCAAATGACTTTGTGAGAGGAAAATAGTTGCCCATTTTTGCAACACGAATCACTTGTGAAATCTGGTATTTACACTAATGTAGTATATGTTCTGTGATTCAGACCTTAAAGATGATACAACCATTTATGTTAGTATCAAAAGTAAGTAAATTAACATTTTATACAATAAAAGTCATCCATGTACTTGTTATCTTTATCTGTCGAAAATATGATTTGTTTTGTTCTATGACATGCTAATTACAATTCTGCGTAAAAATGAGGGTTATTAAACATTGTTATTCAACTATTTTAACATTTACTCACCTTTAAGTTTGTAGGTAATTAAATTTCACATCTGAGCATATATAAATATAAATAAACTACATGATGTGAGTTGAGAATGTTCAGGATTTACTGTAATCGACATTATAATTAAATTATTGCTGAGACCATGTTACTTTTTACACGTAGGTATTTATTCATTCAATCCTCTGTAAATAACCCAATTCAGCATTACAATTTCAGATAGATAGTAAATATGTTCGTTAATACAATATCAAAGAAAGAAACGTTATCATTAAATCAGAGCCGCGTCCAAAAACACCATATACCAGGCTCTAGCCAGGCTTTTTCACTACTTGCCAACGTTTATTAATAATATTACAACCAACAGATATTAATATTCATAAATTTACATTGCTTGTGTACTGCGAAATGTAAACGTTTTGATGCCTAGTAGAACATAACATTTTAATTCACTAATGGAAGTTTTTGAAGAGTGATTGCAGCTGTTTGGTAAATCACAAGATGATAGGAGGTTACTCAAAGGGAGGTGATGGGAGGTTACTCGAAGTAAAGCGTCTAACCAATGATTATTAAATTTTTTAACCCAAGGGATTTGGGAAAAGTAGTTGATATGAAAACTGCATGTCAGCTAGGAAGGAAAAAATGTCTCCTTAGTGAAAGAAGACGTTTTTACAGTCCCCGTGATTTTATTTTTGATACACGTCTCTCATGAAAAAATACTACTTTCCAAAACTGTTCAGAAACAACTTTACATATATAAACATTAAATACTGTGACATATATATCCATCCAAAATTCTAGGAAAGTTTATAAATTAAACTGCTATTCAATAAAAAACTGTTGAACATATTTTTAATTTCTGACATAGGAATAAAATAATATAGTGAGGCAAATAACTATGTTGGGGTCAAAATCTTTTTTACATGCACATTTCACAATTTTTCTATTATTTTTGTTGTTATGCATTTCTATACTGTATCATCGTTATATTTATTATTGAAGAATATACTATATATTCTTGTTATTTGTTAGTGTAAGTGGTATAAGTTTAAAACTTAATGACTGTGTTTTCAATGAATTTGTTTGTATGATTGTTCACGATATCCATATATATTTATAGCCATCTGCACTCTAGCTTGTAAATGGTTTATTCGTTAATAAATAAAATAAAATAACAACAAAGAAAGCTACTAATTTTATGTAGCTTACTATTCCAACATAACCCGCCAACAATAGAGCGATGATAATAGTAAACCTGTCATTACTGCAAACCAAGCATTAGCTGATCGCTAGAAATTATAACCTACCAGAGATACCCCAACCCTTAGTCCATCATCTGAAAACCGAGGTGTAGAATAAAATTGTTGGAGGAATTTTGGAAATATGTAAAGGAAACTATTGTCACTTTTTTTTAAACTTCAATAACCAATTTTATTTATACATCTAATTTATTTTCTATATTTTATTAATGTTGCATAACAAATGTATTGTCACAATTTATATTCAGATGGAACCATTATATAAAACTTTGACAACACTCTGACGTAGAAGTCTGGCTGATTGTATGTTTCAATTTTGTGCTGACAATTTATTACTATTTCAGTAGCTGCCGTTACCGGGAGATCCCAAATGTAGAGTGTCGTTTATTTTTTAGCGTTTTCCATGAAGCACCTGAAGAAATTGTGTAAAAGATCGATAGATGCAAATAATTTCACTTCCCAAATGGAATTTTTGTTAGGTTTTTTAACAACTAAAAACACTTTTATCGTCGTCTAAGTAAAATTGTGTTGAAGAATGAACTAAATTTCACGTTGCTCCCGACAAATCACTTGGTGAGTTTAATTTAAAATCTGGAAATATTTATAATTGTGATCTCAGATTAAGTAAATATTATAATATATTTCACCAATAGGACCAAAACAAGCTCCTTCAGGGGTAGTCGGCATTCGACTTCACGGGAAGTCCTTCTCTGGCTTTCTCAGGGGAAGGCTGTTGACACTGGGTTGCCCTAGCCAAACTTTGAGACTTCTTCAGCTCACAGTCCTTCCAAGAGCTAAAGCCTTTCTTCTACCTTATAGGTTTTAGCTCACAGACTATTTCTTTTCTTGGCTACTCTTGCCCACCTCTTCTATTCTTCAACCCCATTTGGGTGTCTTTTATTTATTTATTTATTCTGGTTGGCGGGGGCTGTTGTGAGCTTGCTCTACCGAGGGGGGTCTGCGAGGAAGTGTCTGAAGCTAGCCACTTCGGGCCCTCACCAGGGAGTGCGGCATGGGTGCATGGTGTCGGACCAGCATTGCCCCGGGTGACCACCCGTTTTCATTGGCAAACGGAGCCAGGTTACCGGTTCTGGACAAACAAAGGCCAGGCCTCGGGGAACTGGGGTAGGGTCGACGTCACCGAGGGTATGCCCGTTCCTGGCTACTCCGGGCCACCCCATGCCGCAAGATTCACAAACAATGAATCACTAGTAACAAACAACGAATGGACACCACCGACAAAATAAGTGATATGACCACAAGAACAGGTGATAAGCAGACCGCAGGGATACGTTTGCTGAGCGTGCCTCAGTCTCGGCGGAGCAGCCTCGCAAGCATCATGGGCAGTGAATTTATTCACGCTACTGCTTTCGACCTTCAGTGCTGCGAACAAGACTGGGAGAAATTCCTCTAAACTCGAAAGGGTGTGAAATAAATCTTCTCCCAGGTGGACCTTATTAAAGGCGGCCTTATTGAAGGACATGTCAAATGCGTGCAAGGTCCACAAGAATGTGAACAGCATGGTAAAGGACGGAATTACTGGCCTTGTCGAGTTGTTTAGCAGACTGGAGTACCTGTTCAAGAAAAAAGATCAAGCCCATGATTATTTTCACTCGGCCTTAAACTCGATAGAAGAGGCAAGAAAATGCCGAAAAAGGTACCGATCGCGGATGCAAGGCGCCTCATAAAGGATGCTCTCCTTGCGGCCGGTGCTTCAGGCATGCGGGAGCGGAGCCCCAGTAACAGCTCCAGCAACCAGTCGAAGACGGGCAAAAATAAGAAAAAAATAAAATAAAAGTTGATAGAGCCATGGTGGAGGCTTCTATGGTTGTAACGGTCACTAAATCCAATCCCGGTAACGTGGCCGCAAAACCGAAGATTAAATATAGTCCATAGCCCATCCTCGTAAGGGTGGCCGGTGGCCAAACCTACGCCGGTGTTCTGGGAAAGATCCGTAAGGATATATATCTGGGCACTTGCGCTGCAAAGGTAGTCTGTGCGAGACCGACTCCGAAGGGGGAAGTTCTCCTCCGGCTAGTGAAGGGCTCGGATAGAAATGCCTTCGCCACGGTTCTTGAAGCCGCTGTTGGATCGACAGGAAGCGTCTTTGCCCCCGACAAACGGTTTTCTGTTGAGGTGAGGGACCTCCATTCCCTCACTAAGACTTCCGAAGTCGCGGAGGCTTTGAACAAGGTTCTTGGTGGGCCCAGTGACACACGAAATGTCGATGTAAGCCCACCAAACAAGGAAATTGAATATGGCGGTTCTTGATCTTTCTGAGGAACAGGCTGCCAAGCTTCTCAAGCTCGGCCATCTTCAGGTGGGTTTTGTCAGCTGCGCGGTGAGATTGAGGACCGTAGTTCTAACAAGTGGTAGATCGGTCGACTCTCTGCTACAAATGCGGAGAGTTGCGCCATCAACTCAATTCCTGCACCAAAGGGCCTCATTGCTTCCTCTGCAGTGAGCTCAAGCCAGAGGGAAAAACTGACCACATAGCTGGGTCTGGGGCATTCCGCGATTTTAAGCTGGCCCTGAAAAAGGCTAAAAATGAAGAAAGGCACCTGCCAAAAACTGCGCCATCGAAGAAAAGTAAGTAATTTCTTCTTTCTCTCAGCACTGCAGACCTCAGCCGGATCAGCAGCACGAGGCTCTCTTCCCGAAGTAATGTGATAAACAATTCTGGGGGGAGAAAAGTCTGACATGGGGTCGGTTTAGTGGGTAGGGCTTCGGCAAGTCCCACACTTCGTCCGTAAATGGATTCCCACTTACTTGAAAAAAAGAGCGAGGTTGAAAAGCCACTTTTGGTGATAAACTTTATTTTTCGTCATACTGCAAACGATATTCATATAACAATTTCTTAAAATATAAATTTTCTTTACTTTTTTACCATTACAAGTTTGCTTCCATATTTAATTTATTGCTACTCTAAACTAACAGCTGTTACACAATTTTTCATTTTTGACAAGTTGAATGATTCGTTCAATTCATATTAACAGCTCATCACTTGGACAGAAACGTGTCATCGATGATGTTTTAGTCCTAGGGCGAAAAAAGTCGTCAAAATTATACTTTTTATCCTAGAAGGAAAAAGAAAAAACTTCAGCATCCCAACGCAAGTGATAAAAATAACTGTTTTTGAAACAGTATGACGAGAATATCTTTATATTTGTATATATATATATATTATTTTGAGCTGTCATTTTTTTTATGAGCGGTCTCCATAGTAGTGCATTTATCTCGGAAATTTGTCGGTCTCGGTATGTAAGTGTAAAATCCCTTTTAAATGTCATCGTGGATTGCCAAATATATTGTATCGTTTTAAATTTAATGGTTATGCGATACTACTGAAAGACTCTAAATGTATTCCAGTTTGTTCATGGAATAGACCGAATCTGACAGCCATCAGAACAATGGGATCGACATTCCCATATGAAAACGTCGCTGTGACGGCTTCACCGTGGGCGTTTCTTTAGTGCTTTGTGTTGTAATTTCGACGAAACTGTACATTGATCAGTATCATTTTAGATATAGTGAGTAGCTCAGTATCAAGCATTTATGCTAGCAAATAAATGTGTAAAATGAAAAATGTAAGGTCTTGTAGCAGCAACAATATATTTAACTAATAGGAACTATCTCATCAACTTCATTGACCATTTACATAGAGTACAAATTAATATTAGATCCAATTTATTTATTTCATAGAGCATACACAGAATTAAAATTACAAATGCAGTGCCTGGTTGATTCCTCCCTTTGGAACTAGCATTGTATTACGTAAACCTTTTCACCCAATTTCCTCACGACATAATTTTATAAACTTAGATTAATCAGTTAACAATCGACAGGAAATAACGGTTAAATATAAAAGTAGATATATATAGGTAAACAAATATACGTTACGATTTCAAACTTGCGTTTTAAAATCGTAGAGCTGAATTATTAATAAATATTATACATTTTTATTAATTAATCATTTTTCAGCTGAGGCTTTCAATTACTTTTGTTCTTTAATTTGTTGGTGGTGAATAAAGTTTACAAACTAAAATGCAATCCCTCTTTGATAATCAACTTAGTTAACAAAACATGTAAAGTCCTGTAATATTCTTAATTGATATTTTTATAATGACCAAATATATACATACATAATTTAATGTATGGTGTATAAACAAAAAAGGCTGGTAAACATTTATATTAAATATGTTCCTGCTGTTATTTTAGTGAAATAATTAGGTTTAATCTAACAATCAGTTGCAATTACTTTTTATATCACATTTTTTATTCTTTCTATAATTATATTTAATATATTATCTCAAACCTATTTTACTGAGTTTCTTAATCAAATAAATGTATTATCTTATGGGTCTATAATAGATTTTGTTTATAAATTATATTTTTTCTGTTCTCTGTTTGCAGTCAAAATGTAAAAACTTGTGGGTGTAAATTATGTCGTCCTTATCTTTGAAACGAAAACGTATTCTATCAAAGTAGAAGCTGTAATATATATTTTCGTAAAGAATTATACTAAAATAATTAATATTCACAGTATTGTAATACATGATTATGGTAGTAATAATGTAAAACAATATGATTAATCAAACGGTACAAAAAACGAACATATATATAATTTTTCAATCTAAGGTAAATCCAGTATGTTTGTTGCGTTCATGACATACTTTGCTTGAGAAAATTTGTTTTCACACACATAAAAACAAGACCGAATTTATGTAATTTATTAGTTATCAAACGTTCCAATTATATTTATAATTTATCTTTCTTATTTTAAACATTCACAAGATTAAATGTAACAATACTTATTTTCAGGTAAGGATATTGCTAATGAGTACACTGATAATTATCTTGAGTGCTTGTAAAGGACATCATTAATATAGCCTGACACCAACCTAAACCTGCTACTTAGCTTTTCGTTCATTGATATGGGAATTGTAAGAGGTAAACCATTATCCTAATTACATATCAATATGAGTTTGTTAACTTATTATTTTGAAAATGCACATAAAACATATATATGTATCGATAGATGATGTTACTTTGGACATTTAATGATTTTTGAATCATATGTAGGCACTATTGAACGATGGAAAATGTAGTAAATGTTGTAATAAATTTATGACTTGAATAAAATGGCAAGATAATAACTAAAAATGACCCAAATAATAACAGGCTTATTGAGGACTTACGGATATTACATTTTAAAATTATGATGCTTCCATTTTTCTGTTAAATCTTGTTCATAGAAACTATCTAACATAATACAACATAATAATGACATAATAACATAATATTTGAATTAAAAATAACTTTTAATAATTAAGACGTCAATGGCATGATTTATACTACGTAAATAAATGTGAGGTACGATTTGTACCGTTAAACTTCGTAAAACTAAAACCCTTAGCCGTACGTAAGTGTCATTTGTAATTTTACTGATAGAAACATAATATACTTGTTTAAAGTTTACTTGTTTGAATACACTATTCTTACAAATATAATCCAATTCAACAAAAAGTACTTTCATTTTCGTATTAAGTCGACTAGTCGACTAGGTTTTTTCTTCTTTTCCTGTACTAGGTTGCTTTAGATTCAGATGTAATTTTTTTATGATACTGATGATTTTATGATTTAGTGTATATAATACTGTAAAAAATGATTATTTCCAATATAAAATAGTGACAGTAAAACTTTGTTTATAAAATTATGCATTTATTTATGATCCCGTTTTGACGTCCTTCTTATGTAAACAGCACGATGTGACTCGTCTTCTTTATACGAATATATTTTCAAAATGACCATACAGTTAAATTTAACTTATATTTTGTTTCAACAGTAAAAAACAAGACCGTATTAATTGTTAAGACAATGAACGTTTTTCAAAATAAATTAATGAAAATACTAAATAATACTACTAAATACTAATAAAATACTGATACTAAAATACTACTTATGTAAGTGCCACTTTTTTAATTTGCTAAGTGTGTTGTCCGCGATTTGGTTTGCTCTTGATTAGCGGGATCGTGAATTATAATTGAAAACTACATTGAACCACCGAGTCCACGGCTGCACGGACAGGACAAGTAAGGATAATGTTGGACTGATGGATACAAATCCTTTATTAATATAATAATTATAGTTAAATACGCTCCACTAAACTTTGAATTTATAATGGCACTAAGTAAACAATTTTTATAAAGTTACCAAATTAAATATTTTTTTAACCCACCGTATGAATAACATTATTTGTTTAGTTAATTAATTGAATTTTTATAGCGTTTATGGTGATATAATATGATATTAATCTACCTACAACAGAGGAGTAAGTGTTACTTAGACTAGTTATAAGTGTCTTTATACGCGTATTTCGGTCAGGAACCAAACAAATCATAAACATTTTAAAGTAAACTTGGAAGAGGTATTAACATATTGTGCAAAGTAATTTATTTAAAATTAATTAGTAAGTAGGTTATTAGACAAATATTTAAATAAGTAATATTTTTAGCCTATACAACTTACAGTAATGTGGCTGATTATATTGTGATAGTGTATAACACTTAGTCTATGTAAGTGATTATAATTACTCATATGTAATATAACTGTTTAATATTACCAAGTATGTAATGTTTTAAACGGCATTAACTAATATTTGTAATACTATTATAATGAAAGGATTATGTATACACAATCAACAAGCATAGCCTTCACTGCCAAACAAATAGAGTTATTGGATTACTTGATAAATAAAATAAGCGGTTTTCATCCTAAATGTACATAAAACCTGCCTAATCTCTAAATTGTGTACAAACAAAGCCCTCGAGATGGCTCTTTGTTAATACAACAGTAGTGTTTACTAATTCATATGAAATGTATGCAAAATGGTGTACATTAGGTCCATTTGCCGTCATTGAAAAGCTGTACTGTGTGCAGCACAGGTGTGGCTACGTTGTAAATTATGATCTACGTTGACAATTGTAATTGAGCGACCATGTTCTAAATTATGTTTAACTGCATTTGTTGTAACCATATACAATGCCTATGTCTAATTTGTTAAAACATGTCGGAATAAGTCCCTCTTTTAGTTTATTTAAATGTATGAAGATAGATAAACTACGTCTCACAATACTATAAAATATATTCACACTTAAACTATACTTACATACAAGACGATAAATTCACCATATATAGATCTAGTACCGGGCAATCGATTTCGACTAGTTAAATGGGTCATATTTAGTCCCAGTAAGATAATGTTATTAATTGTAACTTAAATATTATTATTTAATTATAAAACACGTATTATGCTGCTCAATAAATAATTGATTTAAATATAGTTTTAAAATATATTTATGAAATATTTTGACGTTTAGAGATTTATATTATAAAAATTATGCACTTTCATATGTAATATTGTTTTCAACCAAGATTCCGTAAACAGTGTTTAATGAAGGAGGGTCCCATGTGTTGTTAAATCTATGACTCTATTTAATTAAGCCAAATTTAATTTAATTAAACTATAACCTACCAACTTGTATAATGCGTATGAACGGGATAGTGTTTAACTAAGACTCCTGTTGTTCCTTCAATATCGGGAAAAACTAGAATGTTTAATGATTTGGACGAATTAAGCTTATACTAAAGTTATCTCATTGAAACTGAGATCAGAGATCCTAAACTAACAACGAAGTCATCTAAATAAACATATTATTTAAATATGTTATTTAAATAAACATATATAGACTGAACTCAATAATTAATTTTGATAAACCCCATAAAGTTAAATTTAACGTTAAGTTTTTTAGTGTTCAGTAAACTCTGAGTTAAAAATATCCATCATAGACAATGTTCAAGAAAACTATAGTTTTGTTTCACGCAGGTCTGAGGTGTTATTCCAAATTATATAAACATTTATTAGAATATTGTTTTACTGAAACATTTTTATATTTAAAACGTTGAACTTACATTTAACTTAAATAAAGATTGTCTATAGGTACAAATAGGCTTATCGCCGTTGGAAGCTTCGCCCCCAAAGCCCCTTTTGGAGTTCGCTTCGTTCACTTGCACTCCTCAGTTAACACAAGTTTAAATCAAACTCAACTATTGTAGTCTGTTAACCAAAGAAAAACTACACAACAATGACTTTGGTGAGCACATTATGGCCTACACAGGTGGTCCAATATCGGTTAAATATCGAAATATTTTACTAACTGGCTGCTTGTTCGTTTTATCACATGAACTCCTGACTACGATAGTTGTTTCGACGTTTCGAGGTGTATAAAAGAAAACAAAATAAAGTGGCCACTTAATGAAAAGTCTATCAGATATAAGTTATATAAAGGATTGTGGTTACAATGTTAAATTGGAGTTCTACAATTGGATTTACGTGTAAAAAATAACAACAAATTAGGCTGCAGTTCATGGCAAAATTATAATAACCTAACCTAACCTAACTCCGAAGCGCTGTATGGTAGCTGTTCGTTGCTTAGTATAATTACAAATAAAGGGATTTGTACAAACAAAATAACGTCAAATTAAACAGAAATTTCAGACCTGAAGTAAATTAAACTAAATTTCACGAAATGTAGACATCAAAACATGTATTCGAACCCGTGGCCATATGATCTTGAATCATCTGACAACATATCCACTGGGCTACTCGGCTAAATGAATTCGATAGAACAAACGATCGGATGAATACATTTTCCAATATCGTAAGAAACGATATTCACGATATTGGGCCTCCCGTCTAGGTTATTATGTGTTGTAACAGCTGATTTATATAAATCTCATGGGAGCAAATTAGTATCGCCTAAACGGGCGGTTTATTTAAATCAGCTGATACAAACTCGTAGTATTCGCCAAAGATAGTGTGCTTTCATTAACAGCTTTCGAAAACTGTACACATTTAAATGGGCCAAATTACTTAAAATTAATACTTCTCCGATGAATAGCGGCCAAACGGATGATCGTATCTTAAATCTGACGACAAATCGTCTGTTGGAAATTAAATTTTCTGCAATTTTTTTTAATATTTTTGCCATCTCTTACCTTTTTCATACAAAACTCGCTCAAAGTGGAAAAATTTAAAAAGTGGAATTTTCCCCGCCCCAAAAATGCCCCAAAAACTCAAAAATGTTAACTTTTGGCAATTATCCTGAAATTTTCTTGACAAGAGCTTTAATTCAAGTTTGTGGTCAAGGGTGTTGGATTACGGGAAGTGCCTAATAGTTTATGTCATTGAATGAGTGAACCCGTCTAGGTTTATATAAGTAGATATAAACATATGTTCAAAATGTATGTTGGAGTATGAATTTCTCTTAACCCTTTGAGTGCTAAGCTTCTGAAAGGAGTAGTTGAATCCGTGATGTTTTGTTGATTTTTTTTAATATATTGAACGCCTGAACAGTTAAAATTATGTTTTATATATATAAATAACAAATTAATTGTACTTTTAATATGTTGATGCATCACTCTAACTCTTAACATTAAAAACCATACATACAAACCGATTTGTCTTTTTCACGAAAAGTCCCCATACAAATTTGTACTACTAATTCGTTATATTGTCAAATCTGGTCCTAAAAAAGTCAGAAACTGCGGTTATATAAAATGTTTATTTTTTACCGAGCATAATCATGATTAGGTTGCATTAAATACTGTATTAAAGAGAAATGGTGTATATTATTCATAATCACTAGACGGTGATTCTATCAAGGTGAGGGCTAAATAAAAATCCCCTCTTTAGTTTTCTCCACGGAATCAAATATCTAGCTAAAAATACAATTACAAATCTGGTTATCCTTTTTATACCCCAGTGTAAATACTTTTCTCGTAAATACCCAAAGAGTTATATTAACGTATTGTTTTCTAGACTAACTTTGAGAACAGCAGTATATTAAATTTCCACCATGTGATGCAGCTCACATCCAGAGTTATTGTTACAAGTGTGCTACGTGTTTTAATTGCAAGTGTTGGAATTTTGAAAACAAGGTTTACCTTCCCAGGACCTACGTTTTATAATCGTCAGAGATCTTCAAAATTGTGTATTGGCAGCATATTTTAACATTGCATGTACATACCCGCCTTCTTCTTATGTTTTTTACATCTATCCTGAGGAATGTATCGCCAAAAGTGTAAGGTTAAATAAAAAGTGACCCAGAATGATTTGTTTACAAATTACGATTCATTTAGTATTTGTCTTAAAAATATGCTTTGTTCAATTTTTTCCTTTATTATAATTTGGTACCCTTTAGAAATATTTAAAGAAACTGCTAGTATTAAAAATATGCAGCTAAAAAAACATATAATAAACAATAAATGTTCCCTTTAGTTGAAGAATGACCATGAATATAATTCAGATTTTGGTTGTTGTTTATTGTAAATAAAGTTAAAGAAATAAAAGCTAACTAGTAGGACCAATATTCAATCCAAAGGAATTAAATTTTACGTTTGTGACTGATATTTTAGTAAGTTTATAATAATTAAATTCTTGTTTATTTATATATAATAAGTAAATATGCTGCAGTTCATTCATTAATGTTCAAATTACCGTTCCCCCCAGCATTTGCCCGAGAATATCACTGAGACGGCAACGATGACATTAATCAAAGGTGTTGGATGCTCTCGGATCATAATTGATTCATCGTTTGCTGAGTTTGGAGTGGACGGTAACTGTGATTAGGTAATATCTACTTGAATCAGTTTTAATCACTGTCAATAACCTAACTTTCAGTGTTTCGCCCAAACATAACAACACCAAGGTAGCATTACCTGACCGATATATAACACTCTGGTATCTTTTGACTCAAACAACGTCAACTATAATACCTATGGCTAGATGTTCGGTGAAAAAAAACAGTAGACTTCTGTATCATTATATGAAAATATGTTTTTTTGCGTCCACTTTATCTCTCTGCTTTGCCCGTCCTGATTGTTAAAGATCAATTCTATCAGATGCTTTAAAATACTGTTTTATCGAATTTCCCCTATAAGGAAGAAGCTATTACCGTAGGTGGCATGGTAAGACTTAAGCCTGAGACCATGATAACTTTTTGTTTTGAGGTCCCCAGACGCCAAAAACACTATTCGTTCAAATTTATATATATGTGTGTCCGTTACCGCGATAACTTTTGAAAGAAATGCCCGATTTTGATGAAATTTGGCACAAATGTGTAGAGTAATATTTATGACTTTTATTTCGAAAACCAGATTGATCAGACTGTGAGAAGGGGGTTTTATGGGGGTTTTAAATTTCCCAACAATATTTCTTTTGAATTTTTTCCCCTAAAATTTTAAAAACACTTAATTTTGGTTTATAGCCATCTATAGAGCTTACAAAAACATTCAATTTGGTATTTTTTACATTAACAGTTAAGTTAAGTGGTTGTAGAGAAAAGTCAAAAAACGCGTCTATAAAATTGCCCATGTTAATCTAATGGGAAAAAGGTTTTTGGATTTTCCTCAGATAATTTTACTAAAAACTACACATTTCTTTTTACCAATCAGTTTATCTCTAAAAACAATCATTTTGATGTTTTAATTGTTGTTCTACGTCCAACCGTTGCAGAGATATTCAAAATGTACGTTGTCCGATGTTATCCTTATGGAGGATAAATAAAATTTCATATCTCGATTATTTATGAATGTATATTGATGAAACTTAGTATGTAGCTTCAACTAGTTGAGGTATATTGATATTTGCACAAAAAAGGTTTTTGTTGATTTCCCCGTAGCAGCATATGGAGAATAAGTAAATTTGTATATCTCCCTTAGTTATGAACCTAAATTAATAAAACTTGGTATGCACCTTCAACTGGTTGAGTTATATTGATAATTGCAAAAATACTAATTTTTCTCTTCCTCGTTGCAGCAAACCTGAGTACTCAGCCCTAATGTTATTCTGATGGAGAATAAATAAAACGCTATATATCACTTATTTATCGATCTATTTTTGTGAAACTTGGTAAGTGGCTCTATGTAGTAGTGAGACACATATACATGCATCGGAAATTTTCTGAGTACACAGGTTTGCTGTGACGGGGGTATTTAAAGTTATTATTTAAAAACAGATGGTGTTTTGTTTACAAGTAATTTGGTTGTTCTAAGTTGTAGGTTTCTGTAATGTTTAATTAAATTAAATATTATTTGTCATAAAAGTCTTAAGGTTTCTTAATCAATGTATCTTCCTGAGTATTGTGTTTAGTACACTGGGATTTAGGGCCTACACAGATTGGGGTAATGCATGTGTTAGGATTGTATCAAGCACATCAAGTTACGAGCTTATACAGTACTGAAAAGATTAATTCCCATAAACCCATAAAAGGGCCGCTGCCATGGGTACAAAGTAGCCTTGACCACCTCACCAGCGACTCATGGAGTTGTATCTCAAAATATAATACAGCGACTATAATGTTTATAACTTATGCTATTGAAAAACAATTGCACTGCGACACATAAGCATTCTAACTATACAATTTTAGTCTTTAATTTGTATTATTCTGCAAGCTAAGAACCAAATTACCTAGTACTAACAAGATTAAAGCCAATAGTTTAAAATAGTACTTAAACCTATATAATGATATTTTGTTCTAAGGCCTTTTAATGCGTATCAACTCCCTAACCTTCCGATTAGCTCCTTAGTTTTTGGTGCAAGAGGTTACAGATTCCACCCCTTTGGGAAACTCATGGATTTAAAAGTTGTATAACAAATAAGTTACTCTAACAACATTAAATACAAAATCCCACTAGCGTACACAAATAAATAAAATGTAAAAATTCCACTAAATGGCGTCATGACTTTACAGCTTTGTTATTATTATATATTTGGTAAAAATTAATTTAATTTATACAACCTTTTCTTATAAGTGTTTATTAAATACATAAAAATAAGAGTATTCTAATGTATAACATCATAAAAGAACATATATAAACTAAACTAAAACTAAATTAATAATCGATATCGAACACAAAGTGGAACAAAATTTACTATGATTGTGACTTTCCTCTCAAACAATTGAAACAGTTTTTTTATGAGTTCTAGGAAGAAACTCTTAGTTTAGGTGGAAATTTACCTTTATTCCCTTTTAGCTATCAGTGATTGAACCACGTGGAACGTTTGTATAAAAGCTGAACTTTCCTTGTGATACTCGAAGTGACCACTTTATCGGTACTTTTTGCAATGGACATTCATTCAAAGGGTTTACTTAATTGCATTACAAAAGAGTACCTTTCAGTTGGTTTAGCCTGACATAGGTGATCTTTACGAAATACTAGTCTAAGTGCAATCCGGGGACGATCTAAAATAATCAAGGTTCCAAGGATTCAATTTTCGTTAAAGTATTTGTTTAAAACTGATATTATGACTGAAGGTATACAAAACATTAAGGTGTCAGCCGTATATAATGTTATCATCCATTAGAAACTTTCATGTCGTTATAAACAATTGATGTGATACAAATCTTTATTGCGACTTATGAAGTAACCACAATTACTATTTACTTCTAAGTTGTTTGGATAAAACAAGATGTTGATTACATTAATAAGTTAGATATTAAATATGTAGCAAACTTGTTTTGCCCCAAAAGAATATTCATGTAAGTTGCAAATATGGAATACAATATCCTGATGCTGTCGTGTTAAACGTTCCAGGACAAAAGATAATTTTTTGCCCATTAACTTACTTCAGTCCTGTCACTCGAACTAATAAAATAAAAAAATTATCAAATCAAAACTTGAATTATAATTATGTTAGTCAGTTTTTCAATAATTTATGACTTAAATATCGAATCTTTTGGAATAATACGTAGCAGGATTAACACTTTTCACTCGTTTAACTATACTCTAATAGTACTTTGTCCAAACAAATTCAATCAAATATTTTTCACCTAAAATATTAAACCTCTTTTACACTCGATATTAGTATTTTTGAATATCAAAACTTCAACATAACTATATTCCTCCATATTCACAATTTGTAACTTAATTCTTTATATTATCGTTTATTATTTAAACTAATCATAATTTTATATTTTAAATGTATTCAGATATAAATAGAGAATCTGCCAACACCTGGGAGTGGCAACTATATAAACCAAAGGTGTTAGGTGCTCTCTCAACACATTACTGATTCATCGTCTGTTGAGATTAGAAATGGGCCGCAATACTGACTAAGTAATATGAACATTGAGTAATTTGTTAAGCTTAATAACTGAAGGTATTTCAGCGAGGAATATTGGTGATATGTAAGATGATTAATCATATGTTTAAAAACTATGATTACCAAGAAGAAATGTAAAATAGAAACATCATTAAATAATGTTAAATTGATTTGGAGACGAGACATTTTGATTGATATGTAACCATCTTCAACTCCCAATTATCAGGTTATGAACGATTTTAAATATTTTTGTATATTTGGGACCTCATTTAAAATAAAGATCTTGTGTCCAAATAAAAGTTTAAGCCTAATCCAGGTTAATATTTTAAATTTTACTATTCCTGAATATTCCCGTTAAAGCGGTAAAATATAATATGTTGAAATCAAATACATGTCAATCATATGACAAAATAATTATTGTATGCAACAAATACACAATGAAACTTTAAACAAATATATTCTAATTATTCTAATATATTCTATTTAATTCAGTTATATTCGTCTAAAGAGTTATGAAACTCAAATACTTGAGATTTATGTAACATTACTATTTGAGTGGCTGAATTTAAAAATATACTTTTGTACGGTAAATTATTATTTTGAAATAAAACACTCAGGAATGTTGTGCTTATTATTATTATTAAAAACCACGAAAAAAACGTTGAAATTGCCTGATATTTGAAAAATCCAGCACTACCTATGGGCGAAGTGAGCGAGATACGACAAAAAGTCAAAGGAACAAAGTTGTAGATCTTTCAAAATCCGTGGCACGTGGATCTTGCAAAATCCGTGGTGCCTGGTTTTTTATAGGATCATTCGTTCGGCCACTAGAGCTAAAAATACAGGGAATAACCCTATTTTGGGGAATTTCAAATAATTTGTTTTAGGGTGTTAAAATTCAAAATGACAGGCTTTCTGTGATTTTTCTGGGGATTAAAGTGTACAAGCTACGTGTATGCCAAATTTCACGTTTCCAGTTCAACTATTTTGTATTTTGTATACCTCAGTGAATTATTGAGTGAGTGAGTTACACGTGTGGTTATTAAAAGTAAGTTCTACAATTTGTCATGCAATTTAATATCGTAATATAGAACGGATACAAATTTGTTAAATTATTTGTTCAGTGTTAATTTTACAGACCAAGTTTACGTCCACTTATAAATACAGGGTGAATCCCCCCCTACATTTCTTAAGATATCTACTCCAGACCACCCCCGATAATTGTTGACCAATGTATACTTAATTTTGACTTAGTTAATCATATTATATTCAACTATTTATTTTTAAAAGTAAATGTGGGGTTATAACCCATCATATAGAAGTACTTTTTACGGTGAACACAATGCCGCAATCCGTTTTTTTCCATTATTTCCCTTAAGATATAGGCGAATTAAACAAATGAATTTTGGAGAAAGTTTTAAAGGTCCCAACCTTAAAACATGCTCATATTCTTAAAATGACATAAAATAATGACCAAGAACTACCACCAATCATTGTTGAGTGGCACACGCTTAATTTTGACAACATAAACATTTTTGGCCGCCATCTTTGATCCACCACTTTGGAACAAGATATTATGTTTTTAAAATGTAAAGGTAGGGATGTGACCCATCGTGTTCAATTGACTTTCCACGCTGAAATTAATGCCGCAATCCGTTTTCAAATATCATCTTTCATTCTCATGACATTATCACTTTTTTAACTGCTAAACAGAAATCTTGCAATAATTTTCAAAAACAGATTGTGGCACTGTGTTCACCGTAAAATGGTACTTCTAAATGATGGGTCACAACCCCACCTTTACGTTTGAAAATAAAAAGTTGAATCCAATATGGCGGATCCAAAATGGCGGCAAAAATATTAAGTAATTCAAAATTAAGTATACGTTGGTAAACAATGATCGGGGTGGTACGGATTCGATATATTAAGATATGTAGAAAAACGTAGAGGGGACTCATTTAAAACTCACAATGTATATTGATAACTGTAGGAACTAAATTACTAGCCCCAAATAACCAGAGGGTTGTGCACCATGCATATTGAGCCATATTGTCATCAAGAACAACAAATATTGAAGTTAAAGGATATAAGAGAGGTATTATGATGACCCATAGTACATTCTTTGTATTATTATAAACACTAACCTTTCCAGTTGTAGTTATATTGAATTTAACTATTAAAATAATACAAGTATGATACATTTAAACTGACTTAAACAATATTGGTTACTCCTCTACATACTTCATGGAAGACGTGTGGTCCCATAAAACTATGTAAAGGTAAATTAAAATTGCATGTTAATTGTTTAAATAATACTAAGTTAATATAATTGATCAGAACATTAATTTTTAAACTAAAAAAATAATCTGCACTTAGTTGTTTTTTATTAATTTAGCTAATTCTATTTAAACTAAAGAATTTAATACCTAAGTAATATTACACGACAGAATATTTTGATCACGAGGTTGTGAGACAAAAGTAAACAGAGTATTTCATGTTATTTTACTGCATTAAATTACTTCTGTGTAAGTATAACAGCCCTAAATTAAATTTTTAAAAGTTTATATAGTTGAGAACAAAATTAAAGTAGGAACTAAACTGCACGAGTGTGGAAAGTTGAGTTTGTTAAAGATTGAGTAGGCAACGGCCTAAGTTGTTACCAACGCCGACAGTTATGTTAATGACACTCGCTGGGAAATAATCTGCAGACTTGCAGTGATAAACACGGCAGTTTAGACAAGTTAATGGAGATAACTAGGACTGGTCAATATTGAAACTACGCAGTTTTCAGCACATTGGAAAAATTACAAAACATTTATTTTAAAAATGATTTTAATAACTAGGTTACACCAATGTCAAAGTTGGTCATAGTTTCATTTTTAACTGGGTTACCATGTGGTGTTATACACTACAGGACTAATGGAAGGATGAGAAACCCGACCTAGTTTTTAGGGTCCATTAACAATTTAATTGAGCTATACAATTTGGTAAACCTTAACATTTTAAAAGTAAACCTAAAATTAATTATTATGTAATTTTGGTTTTTATATGTGATCTTAAGACATTTTGATGATTTGGTATTTTCTAAAAATACCGTTTAAGGAGATAGTTTGGTATAAGTTCATCTTTGTACAGTCATAAATTTGAGAGGAAAACTATGACTTTTTAGTGGAAACATTTCTGCAGAAACCAAAATTAAATTATACACTATATTGAGGATAAATAAAATATACAAGCAGAAAAATACAAAGTATCAAGACAATTGAGGTGTCCCATAATGATTTTATTAATTTTTTCGATGTTTTACATATTATGGCAATTAATTATAACATTAATTTTGTAAGTTAAATCTGTATAAATAAAACAGAAACTGACGTTAACTTGGCAGTTTTTTGACCTTAAACACACTGGTTTGAGATATAAATCAAAATAATATAATATAGTCTTAAAATAAGGTATAAATTCTAAAACCACTATACCAGTGATGGATTACATTTAAAGATTTCAAGTTGACTGCCACATTGGAAAACTCTGTTCGTGTTTTGAAATTCATGATTTTAATATGCATTACAATTTAAGTAGTGAATCACTTTGGAATTTTCCTTATATGTTATGGTTTTTGTTATAGCAGTTGTAACCCAGTTATGAAAACCCTGCATGTCTCTTATCTTAATTCTCTCCAATGTGTCCTTATAAAAAATGTATTTAGTTGTATACTCGTTCAAAATAAAACACTATGTTTCGACACGAAATTTTAACAGTTAATATTGTACAACTAGCCCATAGGATAGTCGTACTTAGCCCATTCAGGGGGTGTTATTGAAGTTTAATTCATAACTTCAGATAAATATTCAGAAATAGCCAACTTATACAAAATGTCCTGCAATAGCTAAGAGAAAGATTATACAGTTTACAATATAATTGGTCAATATTGTGAGCACGACTTCGCATGCCTATTGGCAGTTAGTTAAGGTCCAGAACCACCGTCAGCTGACAGTCGGGCCCTGAAACTAGCCTTTATCACTTAACTGTTATACGTGAACAGGGAGAAAATTAAATTAAATAACTGAAAGGGAAAAATACCTTTAACGCTAACTAATCGAAAGTCTAAAACTATTTATTTTTGTTAATTTTTTAACAGTAGTAACTCTGGAAACAGAAAAGGTTTTAAGCTTAATAATTCAATCTCATTAGCGTGGGTTTAAATCGAACTTTCAGTTCACTAATTGTTGTGGTAAATATTTATTTTAATTTCATTTAGTAAAATACATTTTGACGTTTTGATACATCTTTAAAGTGTTCATAAGATTTAAATATATTATTTTAGCATACAATAATAATTTAAAAAAATGCTGTAACAATTCCTTTAGTTCACTGTATATCGTAATAAATACCATTAATAGTAACAAAAGGTAGTATGCCAATAAACAGTTGTTTTGTTACTACAGGTCATTGAATAACACTACTAAAAGTAACCATAGCCATAGCGAAGGGGCCACTTTGATCCGTTTTATATTTATATCATAGGCATTTTTCCTAATTGAGAAATCACAATTACATCTCACCCATTCTGCAGTCCATCATTCATTCTTGTTCATTCATAATAAGATCTAATTCCATCGGCATCTTACAATGTGATTTAGTTATTTAGAATATACCAAGTATATATGATTAAATTATTACATATTCTCTACTTAGTTTGTAAATTAAAATTATAATTGAATATGAGTAATCGTAATTGTAAAACATGATTATTTTACTCAGGATTTAGCATACACTTTATAATGCTTACATTGTATGGACTCCCATTGTATTCCTTTCCACCATTAGTCAACATATAATTACCAATCATACTCGTTAAGGTACTGATCTGTTTTACATTTATTCAATAATATGAACATTATTACAAACACATTAATTCAATTTCGATCATTATGTTTGCTGAAGAAAGGAAAATATTAGTTTTGGTATAAATAAATACCTAATTACGCCCATTAATAGACCCGTTAGATTTATACTATGTTGCCTTTATGAATTCTCTATAGAAATATAATTTTCAGTAATAAAATAACCCTATTATTAGTGTATGATATTTTGGACAAAGCCAAAACAAAATGTGAAACAATAAGATCAGCTTCAAAGCCGGGTAGTTTTATTCAGTTATTTCAAGGTTTATTCAAGGCCTTCCCAAAGCACATCAATGTGCTCTTTATCGGCTAGTTATAATAGATAGATCTTTTAAATTAGGTAAATGAGGTATATGTTAATGACGTTGAATATCCAATATGTGTTTACAAATGTATTTATTTAATAAATGGATTGGTTTTCATCCATATCTTCAAAGGTAACTCGCTTTCAGTGTGATGTAACATGCAAATGAAATACTTTGTATAGTTTACCACAACTATTACATAAGAATAGTGTTATTCAAACCATGTAAAGTAATCATGTACTTTATTTATCATTTTCTGAGTATAAATGCACGTGGTTGTTTAGAATATTGATATGTAATTTATTAATGTAATTTTAATATCAAACTAATATATTATGATATTTACATATTAATTTGTTTATTTATAACAACACATATTTTACCATAAGTATATAAGTGATCAAAAAACTATTAATCAAAACTATATATAAAGTGATTCTTTTATATGTAAACTATTCGTCATTCCGCTAGTTTGGTGAGTATTCCCTGTGGGCGATATATGTTACTACTCAAAGAGGTTTTTTCCTTGGCACCAGCACTATGATGGAACCCAATTTCCAATAGTATGAACTATAAGGTACACTATATAAAGGGTAAATGCTTCAATGGTGTATCATAAGGCGAGCTCTAGAGGCTTTGGCCTTTAACGGAGCGAGACCGTTACGTATGTAACACTCATCTTCTCTCAGCCTAACAAGCATATAACAAGCCTAACAAGCACATAGCCTATCGAGGATATTCCATTGGCCTCTTCAGCATGATTACTTACATAAACTAAGAGGTTCTTAAGTTACTTTCAGGCAATATTCAGATTGGTAAGGGTTGCTCGTTGTTGTTTTTTACAATTTGATGGACTTTTTTAATTTTAAGGATCTAATGAAATTTGTTGAACCATAAATATGTTTGCCAGGATCGGTTACGGTAACAATATGAACATAAATTTACTGTAACGTTTCAAAACCCTGCCTCAGTAGTGGTAACGCATTATGCTGTAAAATAAATGTCGTCCTTAAATTGAGATGAAAGAAACATCTTGAAGAGTGAATGATGGATGGGAGTTTACTATACTGCTGGGCCAAGAGCGAAACTGACTCTATCCTTAAATGATTAGTTTAGTATATAATTGGTCATTAATTTGTTTAATACAATTTAATATAGAAAAAGTGACTTTTAATTACCTAAAATGTTGTAAATATTGATTTGTATACATATTTGTTATTTTATTTGATTTGTTTGATCGTTAATGACACATTCTATTTATTTATTTTGCGTTAAATGCTATCTAAGGTTTGCCGTACTCCCGTTTACGTATGACAGCAAACAATAAGATTAATTTTGTGTAACTCAAGTAAAAGTGAATTCAAGTTGTTAGGTGTTTAAAAACGAAACGGTGATAAAATTAGGTGGAACTTACACGTGTGTTTAATTCATAAAAGTGAAGTGGTAAATGTAATGGATCAAAAAAACCTCGAAAGATGTCCGTGAACTCTCCATCACACCAACTTAAAACTGCCAGGAAAAACCCGACAGTTTCAAACTGGCATTGTTGAAGAAGTAAGTCATCTGAGCAACTCTGAAGCTGACACCAAACCATCACCAACAAGGAAGATGCTTTTGTACAAATATACAGCCATAGGAAACTTTTAATGGTTTATAAAATCCTTATATTTATAAAAGGTGTGCAGCTTTCCTCTTATCCAACTTGGAGTAATATGTATTTATGATATGTTTTGTAATATATATAAATGATAACTACTTTATTTAGTAGCATGATTCTGTTTAAAAACAAAAAAGCAATGTTTTCACAAATTGTCTAATTATTTATTTTTAACTTAGACGGTACGACAAAAATTTACAACGTCAATTAACTATATAATAAACTAGCGTAACACACGTTAAAAAATCAACGGATATAGTATGATTTCGACCGTTCTGAAAAATGATCACGGGCATTGTCTGTTACTGTTCGGGTCACAGTGCTTGGCATCTGGTTAGCGTATGCTCTGGAATGACTTTTCGCCTCTATTTGGCTTAGTACCGTAAGTGTTACCATCTACATTTGTCAACAGAAAACAAAAAACACTTATTTAATTCAAACAAATTTGTTTTGGTTGTTTTTGTTAATGTCTACTTTTATTTAGATACCATCCAGTTGTCTCGCCTTTCTCAGGTGCCAAGCACCATGAACCGAACTGTAAAATATGAATATTTGTTTTAATTTAGCCGAGACTATTAATTTCCATTTGAACACAGTAAAAAAAGGCAAAGAACTTGGTTTTTATAATGTTGTAATCTCACATAAGTCCTTAAGGATGGTTTTATTGCCTTCTATAGTAATCATGCATTCCAGTTTGGAAGCGAGGGGTTATTATTTTTTTTAGAAAATACAAATCTTAAGTATCATATAACATATAGGCTCACTGGAATAATAATTATGTCTATTCTAAAATTGAAAAATCATAATCAAAAAATAAAATTGGGTAAATAGGTAAAAAAAATTTAGCAAAATATTTTATATTTGGTAGAGCTTAAAATCGTAGATTTTGGATATACTCTTTCCCATAGATGCAGCCCGGATTTTGCATGACAGTTTTATAAATAAATGTGTAGACCTAGTCAATGAACTGGGCGGTGTCTTCGTCCAAATTTTTCCGAATAAGACGTGCAATTTACCTTGGTTATAGAACAGTCTTTATACGACCTTTAATGGTTAACGTACCATATGTATTTGAAACGAGCACTTAACTCACACTATATACACGTTCGATTGGAATGTAAAGGAAAAAACTCCGAGCAGCGAAATATTTTCAAAAGTTACTTGCAATTTAAAACAGGCAGGAAATAACTATTTCTTCTACAACAATTTCACCAGTTATAGGCTAAAGCACGTTGTCAAATTGGTAAATTACAAATCAAATAACAGTTATCATTATTTAAACACCGCAACCACTTTGTTTTTTAGAGAAAACTTGAAAAATACAAATAATGATCTTAATATATCGCTAAAACCATGGTTGATTACTTCCCTTGTTATTGCTCTGATCAGCTGATTAATTCTACAAAAAATGTGAAATCATTTGTTTACTTAATATTTATTTCTTTGCAACCACTGAGATCTAACTAAATACTGAATGCAACACGGCAAAACTCCAGAACGATTTACGTTGGAATGCCGGGCCGTTGACTGTAAGGCTGGTCCTCCAGCGATAATTACTTCTATTTCTGTTACAGTATAATCTTATTAATAACAAATTAAATTCGCTTCTTGAATTGAATTGAATTTATAACAATAAAATAACTAAAGCTCTAATTTATTTTTTTTTTCGTATGACTGTGTAGTTATTATTCCTATGCAATATAATAAAATATTAACGAAAAATGAATGTGACCTTATGCTATTTTTAAGTAATGATTTATTATTTTGAGTTTGGCAACTCTTTTACCAACATATTTATTATTCTACCAGAAATTGGTGACCGACACGTAGTATCCTTGATACGTGTTGCCTCCAACATTTAGATAGAGCTCAGTGTTTGTACCTACCAACGCTGAAAATATACACCCCACAAACTATTTACGTTTTAAATTGTGTAACTGGGACACTTATGGTTGCTGAGGAATTTCCATCCAGACATCTGGTTATTATATAATAAGATTGTTTTAAACAGTCGTTCTAATCGTAAACTGTCATATGTTTAGTCTACTATTTTAAAATACTAATCAACTAATTAAAGTCGGTTGTTTTTAAATACGTTTTAATATTGCAGAGCCATTATAAGATGTAGTAAAATTTTGTATTATGTACTGGCAAGTACAAAACCGAAAACCATATGTTTATGTAAATTGCTGCTATGAACTTTTCGTTACACAAATCAGGTGTTTCCTTTAAAGGGTACATATATTCGTAAAATATAGATGGACGTATTTGTTTATTCCAACCAACTAACAAATGTGGCATTAAATTCATACGTTTCTTGTTATTATTAATAGTGAAATTTCAACCTTTAATTAATATTTTACCGTACGGAGCCTTAGATAATGAACTTTTATATATATTCCTGCACCCCTGCGACCTACAATCTATTTATGTTTTAAATATTGTAATTGGGGCACTTCTGGTTACTGAGAAATTTTGATCCGGAGATCGTAAAATAAATACTGGTGATTATATAATAAGATTACCAAAACTATATAAGTAAAATCTTTTCGAAAAGTTGCATGCTTGTCGTAGACAAATAATTTGTAAACGAAACTTTCAACTAAAACAATATTCTTCAGTTTAAAATATGTAGATTTTTTTTCTTAAGACAAAAGTTAGAGAATATGGTTCCAGGTGAAAAATTATGACACTATACTAACATAAATAAACAACAATTTTATAACAACAGGATTAATTATAAAATTCACAAAAAATGTTCGTAGTAGTGTAAGCTTTTTTAATGTCCATAGTAATACGACTAGTTAATTATAACTACGGTACTAAATTTAAAGGTGTTAAAAGTTAAACCCCCATTTTATTTAATCACATAATGAGTGTTATAAACTTGTTTACATATTTGAGAGGGCATAGTTAGTTGTATTACTCCTCTGAATAAAACTAACAAGTATGAAACTAAACTGTGAAAATACCACAGTTTATTTAACGTTGGCACTAAATGAACAATACAGCTATTTTATTCTGATAAAATCCGAAAGAGGACGTTTGATTGTTTCAGTTTAATTTTACTTGGTCAAAAAACACTTCAAATAAATTATTAACAATTTTCTGTTATTTTCTAGTTAAACTCATTTACTTTCAAAATTTCTTATATACTAAAGTAATACTTTTATCATGGATTATTATAATAGAACGGAGACTTGATAACAATTTTTGTAATTTGTTACGGTTTGGTGGTATGGCAAAAGGTAAATCAATTAATTATTGTAACGATTCCAATATCCACGGCAATACCCTTCGATCTGGGTGATTCCGAAAATGAAGTCGAACCACTGACGTGACATGTCTCTGAAATTATTGTAGTGTGTTCAATCTAAAATCTATATTAAATACAAATCAATGCAGTTAAACGAATATATTTATCGTTCTTGGCAGAATTTTTCGTATGTTGAAATGTTTCCTTGTAAGAAGAATTGTAAACTGTTTGCGTGGCTTTGAAGTTATGCCATCCTAGAGGAAACTCGTACGGATGGGGCAAGTTACGTTCCTTAATGAAGTGACTAGTTAGTTGTTCTCAACAATGTGGAGTGACAGATGTGGCATCTCGACCACTTAATATACCGGCCTCATGTATGTCATCCCCTCATGTTAAATGCTTATGCTTATCAAAAGTGTAATGTGTTTTCTTTGTAGCGTATTACAGTTTAATACAAGTTAATAATACCGTTAAAAATATTACGTGATAGTACTAAAGATTTATTTTGTTTTCAGGTTCAATTTTAAATTAACAATAGTAAAACAAAATCAAAAACACATTACTAATAAAATATTCCTACGTTTTTTTTTCAATGGTGCAAGTGTTTGTACATAATTGTAAAATACTATATCAGTGTGTATTCATAGTAAAAATAAATATATTAGAACGTTCCTGAAGACGAGAAGAATCACTGGTATAACTTGCACTCAAAGTAAAACTACACTCCGCGATGTTATTCCCCAGGAAATCAACTTCAATACACAATACGTAAAGTTCTTAACTATAATACAAGTTGTTAGTTTAGTATGGAATAACTTGAAAGGACTAGTCTAGAAACATTGGAAAACTATCATTACTGTTAAATGGATAACTTAAAACTATATGTATGAAAGCGTTTCAATACATTCCAAAACACTTGTATTCTTATTTAACGTATAACGGTTTTGTGTTTTTGACCACTAATCTAATGATTTTGTTACTTCCATACACCGCTAGTAGGATATATAACTATTGTAATAAATGAATTTATATCCAAATATTTGGCATTTTATATACAAAATAATTACCAAAATCAAACAAAATCCCAACTCAAATAAGAACTTCGGGATCAAGAATTATTGGAAAAACAATAAAACACAATTACCGCCATCCAATAAAAGTCTCGTGAAAGTCACCTTTGTGGCAATTTGGAAAATAAGTTCAGATTTTACACATGGACTAACTTATTCCTTCCTTGCTTCCAAGCAAACTATAATATTAGATACGTTAGAAGGCAAGATCTCAGACATCTTAAAGCAAACATAAATTCATTTATACAGAATTAAAAACACATTTAAAAACATTACCACTAAACCGACTTTGAAAGGAATATTTTGATTTAAGTTAATGCACCAAGGTTAGTTTAATCATGCAATTGTACTGTAGAATTTTCCTCTTAAATATTCACTTATGGCCAGTTCATCCTGTATGTGGGTATTATCGAAAGCAAAGAAACCTTTATCATTATTTGACCTACGTTTAATATTCAGAATTTTTTTTATTTCCTCTAAAATATTGTCCTTTGTTTTTTTTATTATATGAACGCCATTAAGGGGTGGCGGTTGTATTTTTGTTTATTATTTTTAAATCAATTTTAATATTAATTTCTGCTCAAGTTCAGATTATATAATACAACGGCTGAAAATCGTCGTCTAAAATATATTTTGAATCAGATACACTCTCTCGTACGAAACACGAATCTGTTCCGATAACGGTGGAAACAAATTACAAAGTGGAGGTAATATGTTACTGGGCCTATAAGGTAATATTTCATGTTTATGTTTAGGGAAACTGCTTACTAAGTAGGTATTTTATCTACCTTTGTATACACGTTTACGGTATTATTATTATTAGCGGAAATATAGAGCAATTTTATCCTACTTTTGAGCCATTTTTAGATTTGTATTCATTGTATACATCTTTTTCATTAGTATTGGGATATACAATGTAACTTTTACTAGTAACAAGACTAACAAATAAATAAACAGTTTGAAAAATATATAAAATATACAGAATAAAGATATGAAATTGTGTGCATTCAGCCTACAACACAGATAATGTATTGATAAGAATTTTGATTCATGCGAAATATGCGTCATTAGTGCATAAATAAATATACATAGTTATTTATGACAAGTGATTAGTTGAATATACATCACCACAGGAAAGAAGTAACAATACTTGAGATAAAATCAAATTCGAAATGCAATATTCATAATTCAAAATACAAAATGTAATATACTTTACTGAAATGTCATTAGATAGATGATTCCAATTACATATTAGCATTAATATATTAACATGATGTTATATGCACGAAATAATTTTAAGAAATATAAGTCCATAGTATAGCATAAAAAGTAATGTTTTTAATTTACCGAAGAAGATCTATATTAGTTTAATGAACATTGGTTAAAGTTTGATTTTTGTTTACAAAACACATTACTTTTCGAAAGATAAGAACTTAACTCGATAAGTTAACGGTACTTAAAATTAAATATCAATAGTTATCACCATTTAGCAAAAAATATATTTTTAGGACTCTATATGTGAACAAGTGAGGACTTTCAGCGACCATACCTCTAAGGTTAGTAATATAGTTTTCTAGTTTACCAGGTGATAGTTAAAAAGTAATCCAACTGCGCTGCATGTAATAGAAAGATGGTTTAGTACAGTGTGAAATAGCACATGAATACCTTTATATTAGGATCAGATGATGCATTACCAACGTAACTCAATTTCTAATCGACTTATAAATTTATTTATGTATCATTATAAAAGATATTATTTTAATAAGTTACATTTTGTATTTTTAAGGATAGTTTCTAACTTAAACTAGCCTAAGACGCTTGAACTGAAAAAATTATGTTTAGCACTTTAAAATCAAACATCAGCACTCATTAGCTTCATCTACAGTGCATACAGTACAATGCAATACAATATAATAAAATACAATACAATAAAATACAATTCAATACAATACAGTACAATACTAACATCAATCTTATTCTCTTACAGTTGCTCTATAGTGAATATAGTACAATACAATAAAATATAATAAAATACATACAATACATTTTAATACAATACAGTACAATACAAACATAAATCTTATTCTCTTACACTAGCTCTATCCTCTTGCTTGTATAGCTTATAATCTTACCTGAAATAAATATTCAGTTACATATTGAATAAAAAAAGCCTTCTGTTCCTTATATTGTGTTTGAAATAATTTTTTTCTGCATTCTAAAGGATGTCTACCGTACAACATATAACCTCGACAAGGTGACTGATCGCCCTCATTTCCGGTCAGGAAAACCGGGCACGGAAGTTGGCGTGTGGGATGCAATATATTATATAGGGATAAGGAGATGACCCAGTAAGGCATGTTAATCATAATAACGTTATGTACATACATTTTCTAAAATGGATACAACGTTTGCTTATAAATTGTGTAGACATTAATATAAAAATGGCATATTTTGTACAGAAAAAAACCGTAAAATTAATTAAAAACACATATTCAAAGATCGCAGCTTTTGATTACAAATTGAGTATTTTACATAATATAAACAATTTCAAACAGAATAGAGAGCTTTTGAGGCCACTTTTCACCTTTGTAAAAGTTGCTCTTTCAGTGACCCTACGAGTGTTCCACAATCAACTTGTTTTGAAGTAGTTATTACACTTTGAGAATCACTCTTGGGTTTATTTCTTTAAAATAAATAATTCTGTAAACGTCTAATGGTTGGATGTGCATACGATAGAGCGCATGGACCTTTTTTTACACAGCTTGAACAAGATACTGAAATATAACGTCTGTGCAAATTAAAATAAATATTATGAATAATTTTGCACTAATATTTTTAATTAAATTGGTTTAAAAGTAGGGACATATTTGCATATTAGCCTCTATCTAGAAAAATATTTTAGGTAGTCACGTATGTAAGTTATAAAACTGATTTTATTTTACTGTTATTTTACTGAAATTAGCCAACGGATTTATTAAATGTTATAATTGGATTGAGTGAAACGAAATCCTTATACTCAGTTTGGAATTCGAAGTAGTGTGACGCTATCTACATTTTAACGGTTTGATGGATTGTCATGAAATTTTTAGGATAACGTTTTTATGGTTTAATGCTTTAAATAAACTATAATTGGCGAATTATTATTACATTTTAATAATTATCAGTTTTTTCATTGAACATTATTTCAGTACATATTTTGAGCTTTGTAGTACCGTGTTGTTTGAAGTTTGAACTGTCAAAATACATCAGCTCAGCTGCTGTAATTTTGTTGATTGAAGTTTGTGTTCAGGTCAGAGCGGTTTATTTATTTAATTTGTTCTAAAACTTAGTGGTTCTACCTACCTACACCTTTCTGTTAGAAATTCAAAACGTGTCATTCTTTTGAGTGCAATAATAATTTCATTAATGTTATACCGTAGCAATAATCAAATATAAATATTATTTCCTTGCGAGTTCCATACACATAACCTATGTGAAGCACTTTGGTTCAAGTTGGATTTAATACGATTAAAAGTGTTATCGGCGAGAATGCCAACATTATACATCACTACTAAACACAATCTTGGAGGTTTTGTCTGTGTTCTTTTGTAGATAGTTTGTGTTCGAATAATACTCAGGTTTTGTATATTAGCTTACAGTCGTAGCCATAACATGGATGATTATAGCACAAGGTGTGACTAAAACGATCTTTTTATGTTATCAATAAACTTTAAATACTGTATACAAAGTTTTAATCGCCAAAACAGACAGTATCCTTTGACTAATTTAGGTAGGCCAATGATACTGTAGTTTCTCAACTATCCCAAGCTGGTCAATCATCATACTATTTAAATTTTAGCCTTGTTGTAAGTTTATTCTAACCATAAGTCTGTCTTGGTAGTCTATACAGTGGGAATGTTATGATAGGCCTAGCTTATATTTATATTTGAGTGTTACTAAATGTCCATTTACTTCTCGTGAGAAAATTAAGTTTGCTGAGGCAAACTGTAGGCCTACTTTGAATGGCCAAACATACTAAAATGAATCCAACAGACCAAACCGTCATATAAACCTTACCTAACCCAAGGTATCTACTTAATGTGATAAGCACCCAGTGCCGTCCTTAGGGCGGCGCGACAGGTGCACCCACACAACGGCCTTGCGCCTATGAAGGCCTCACACTTGAGGGTTTTTGTATGTGGAAGCTAGAGGTGTCATGGCCATGAATGGGATCAGAAATGTGGACTTTTGATGATTAACTTATCAATTGAACAACTGAAGACAATGTACAAACAGTTAGTGGTACGTACACATTTTGCTAATATTGACATGTTTTAATTTAACTGCAAGTTTTGACGTACATGAATTAGCCGTTGTATTTAGCCAATAGCGATTATATTTCTCAACGTAGCTAGCAAGTCTGTGTCGGGACTATACAGGGGCGTAATTTTATTTTTATATTACATCAGAATGAGTTTCAGGTATTTTTCAGTGTATCCTAGCTATTTTGTCTATATTTTATAACTCATTGATTTTTTTCCAAGAGTGGTAAGAGTGACCTCCGATGGTGAAATGGTATCGTTTGTTTTTTACCACTCATCTTGTACAGCGTGCTGCGGCAGTTAGGTCAGGTTATGTTACGTTATTTTTAAATAACAAATCCTATCTTATCCAACGAGGATGTCTATAGAGGTCTCGTCTGGGATAAAAAAACTCTGCTTACATGCTGACCACCATTTTGACCCTTTATAACCTTCGGTCTCCATGGCAACAAATAAGTTAACCAATTAAATACCCTCTTCACAACTTATGTTAGTCTTTATTACTCTTTGGCTAGATGTTTTTTTTACAAAAATGTCCTCCAATGAGGCTTCACTTTTTAACAAGAGCTCTATAATTATTTAAACTTCGTTATCTTATCCTGAACTGTTGCATACTTATTCATAATTGGTTGGAATAGAAAGTATTGGACCAATAACTTATACGTAGCCTGTTTTATTTTTTCTGAAAGATTTTTTACTGTAGAATTCACAAATAAGGTTAGTGTTTATCAGAAACTTTCCTTTTGGGTACCTACACTTTCATAAATGATGAATGAATGATATGTAGCGATAATATAAAAAACTGAATGAAATTGTTCGTTACGGTTTAGCTATTATTTAGGTTATTTGGTTTTGGTTTCGGTTGTCTTCAGTCTCAAAGATGTGAACGATTTTGTCTTGAAATTTGTCCAGATAAGAAACATTGATTCCATTAATACTTAAATATGTATTCTCGGTACGGTATATCAGAAAGCTGCATCCTGGAAACCTTTTAAATTTGTTACGTTTTGTAGTTTTATGTTTTGTAAATAAATCATTTTGTTAATACTGGTAGGGTAACATTTATTTCATTTTTATTTTAAGTTTATTTGACAAAAAAACTAAAAAACAAACATTACGTAGTAACTAACATACAAACGATAAAATATTTTACTATCGATCTAATCGATATAGGTATCGAAAAACTTCGGCTTTGGTTTATTGTTCTGCTTATGAAAGTGTACCCTTCTATTCTCCTGGAATTTTAAAGTTTCGATCACCCTGCATTAGTCAAGAGAATCTTCTCTCCAATCTGGTGTGTTTATTCGTGACGAGTAATTTTGGCTGTTTGACAAATTTTAATAGGCTACATTCTTCACAATCTAATGAAAGTAACTATTCGGATCCTTTCCTTTAAAACCATGACTTTTTTGGTTTCTAATTTTTGTTAATTCACTAGGTACCACTGATGACAAAAATTTAAAGTACCGTAGCCTAGGCTAGGTATGAAAGCCAATATTCGGATCCTTTCCTTTAAAACCATAACTTTTTGGTTTCTAATTTTGTTAATTCACTAGGTACCACTTACGAATAAAAATTAACGTGTGCCTAGGCTAGGAAGGTTTTTTTAGTGTATAGGCCCTATTCAATACCTAAACATAAACGTAACCAAACTTAATTAATGTAAACCGAATTAATGGGTTTTTTATGAATTAAGTAACAAATGCCTGACTGGAATACTCATATTTAGTTCTGATAGCACATCCAAACCTTACCTAATTGGGGGTAGGCCTAAAAGGCAAAAAAAATAAATTCTGGTACGTGGATGGTGGGTTTGACGTGTGTTTATTACGTTAAGTAACGTTGAGTTAGGTAAGATATTTAACATAAGTCTAAGCACCCCCAACCAACCATACCTGTAAATTGTTTGGTACTTTGGTATTATACGGATACCACCCTTATACAGCGCGCTGCGGCAGTTATGTTAGGATGGGTTATCATAAAAATGATTGTAGGACTTTCCTTGTTTCGTTACAAATCGAATGATACCTGATGAGTCATACTTCCGGCCGCCAACCCCCCTCCAAATAGGCCAAGGTCAGGTCGTTGACCGGAGCGCGCGCATCAGCTGTCACCGCCTGTATCTGGGTCAGTGTCATGAGTGATTTATTGCCGTGCACTACGTTATATTTGTTTTCATAATGAGTGACGTTCTTTTGGTGTGGGATTTACCTCGAAATGAAGAGGAAACCGTACGTATTTTTATGATAACCCATCCTAACATAACTGCCGCAGCGCGCTGTATATTTCGCGGAGTACATGTGGCGATCGGGTGTGGCTGCTAGCGGCGGCGACGCATTCAACACGATCCTAGCGGACATCGCTGGCTTTTGGGAGGCACAACACAAAGACCGCTCATCAGAATGATGTAAGATTTTTACAGTAAGTCAATAAAAGTACGTTTTTCGAATTATGTAGTTATCCTTTGTATCCGGTAAAAATTAATCTCCAAAAATAGTGGCATCCGTATAATACCAAAGTACCAATTGTTTTTAAAACTTCAAAATAACTAAATAGACACAGGCTATTACAAATAGTTTGGTGTGCATAAACATCAAAGTAGGTAACGTTGAACAATTATTTTAAAACCTAATTCCTTTACAATAAAAATAAAGGAACACAACCGATCCGACCCTGGGACCATACCTGAGCTACCACGACATAACGTGAACGCTAAAAGTTACATCTCAAGAAGCAATTAACGCAACTTCTGAATTCAACATCGATGGTGGGGTTTTTATGTCCGAATACTACTGGCCGCTGAGTGTGTGGAGTAGATATCGGTAAGCGATGAGATAAGACTCCAAGGAATTTCAGAGAAATTGGGAAAACGAGAGTGTACATATTGTATAATTTCATTTTTACTGGTTTCCTGTTATAAGGGACTTAAATACCCTGAATTTGTAATTGAAGTGATATCATGGCTGTAGTTTCCATTCTAAAAAAAACATGCTACAGTACTGCACAACAGTTCATTGCGCCAAACGTGTGCCCCAGAGCAGACTTACAGAGTGTCAGAATGTTGGGTTATTAGGCTTACTTTCCCCCCCCCTTGTGGCAACAGGTTTTTTTTAGCAGGTGTGCGGAATGTTTTCTTTGGTAATAAGAAATATGTTGTGAACAGTAGCAAATAAATGGAAAGCCAAAAAGGTTGTGCTGGTTAATTAACGGAAATGATACAAATATTCTTTTGATAGTTGTTATTAATGCACTTATAATCTAAATTAAATGAAAATAGAGTATAAACACTGATTACAGGCTTAACTGAACTGATTTTAGGTGTATAGTATGTATAGGCCTATATGCTGATGACATTTTTAACAAATAGGTATGCCACTTGAGAAGAATATGGAGTAGTGATGTGCAATATGGTCACATTTCGCGATATGGCTGAAGTGGTATCGCGTCACTGTTGAAACGTTGTGTTATCATGTTATCATGGTCCCGGACCTAAGTCTTACCATGCCGACTACGGTAATAGCTTCTTCCCTATTGGGGAAATTCGCTAAAAAGAGCAGAATATTTTGAACACAAGTTAACGGAGGGGGAAAATACCTAATTTAATTTTATATGATTGGGATTTATTTATTTCAAAGGATCACACCAATTTTACAGATCGAAACACGCAGTTTTACAAGATGGCTTGTAATATGTTTGGCATGTGATAGGGTTGCCATGATTTTTCAAACCACATACTAAATACCCACGTCGCAGCAAACCTGCATACTCAGCGAATTTTCAATGGAGATATAAGTGTCCTAATAATACATAAAGCCACTTACCAAGTTTCATAACAATATATTCACGAATAAGCGATATATCCAATTTTAATTATACTCCATAAGAATAACATTGGGGCTGAGTACGCAGGTGTGCTGCAACAAGGAATACAAAAGATGGGTTTTTATGCTAATACCAATATAACTCACCTAGGAGAAGTTGTATACCAGTTTTTATTCATTTATGTTCATAATTAAGGGAGACAGAGCATTTAATTGTCCTCCATAAGAATAACATGGGGTCTGCGTACGCAGGTTTGCTGCTAGGGTAGCCATTGGCAAAAAATATTTTTTTTTAGCAAATATCAATAGACCCCAACGAGATGAAGCTGTATACCAAGTTTCGTCAGTATACGTTCACAAATAAGCGAGATATAACAATTTTCTTTTCCTCCATAATAATAACATTAGACGACGTACTGTGTTTAGCACTTTCAATCTATCGGTAACCAATTGACGTAGAGAAATGATCAAAATACCAAATTGTGTATTTTTTAAGCTGAATCCAATGGGAAAAACTAAAATTTGACTATTTCGAAAATTATATGTAAACAATTCAAAAAACACATTTTTTGGGGTATAAAATACCCCTTCCAATGGAGCGATCAGGCTGGTTTTCGATATTAAAGTCATAAATGTTGCTTTACACGTTTAAACCAAATTTCATCAAAATCGCATCTTTTTTACGAGAGTTATCGTGCTCACGGACACACACACACACAGCAAACAGTTTGCTGGACTTTTAATCAAAAAAAGTTTGTTTTACAAAGTTTTCAAAGAAAGTAATTCAGGCTTTTTTTATAATGAAAACTATAGCCAGGCTATCTTTGCCGCTTCAAATAAAGGGTCTTTTAAGTCCCTTATATGAGGAAATAAGTTAAATTCAAATTATACGGTGCACCTAAAATGATACAGTATAAGTGACGCGATACACATCATATTGCCATAGCCTATCGTGATATGTGACTGTATTGCACACCAAATTTGTTAAAAATGTATTCTTAAATATTAAATCTCACATAAAAACGATTCAGTTGAGCACTTTAAGCCTATAAGTAGATTTTTCATTTAGGCCTACATTTCTCGCTGGACTTCATTCCTGTTTTCAAGTGTAATTAACTAGGTGCTATCACTTATAGTACATGTAATACAATGGAAGTCATGCTCTAGGTGAGACAATGGAAAGTCCTCAGTCAAAAACTGTCGCAGCGACGACTACGCGCAGTAGAAATGTTTGGCAGGAGAATTGTCACAGCCCCCCACCCTGCAGCTGAGAGTACTAAACCAGCGAGCCACTCTCTTGTTCTCACTCTGCACATATTAACAGCAGGTCCGCTAACTTCCAGCATACAGTTTAAAATTATGGGTCCCTTATAAATTATGTGTTATGGACGTAAAATTAGAGTAACCTAATGTAACTCAACTACCGCAGCGCGCTACATAAGTTTTTAGTCCTGCATAAAACTGTTATTGTTTACTTTTCATTTATAATTCAATAAGTTATGTTCAACTTTTATTCAATCAATGCTTTTCAGTTTACAAAGTCATGAAAAAAATTTAAATGTACTCTTTGAATTACTTAATTAGTTAGTAAGAACGTAAAATTATGTTCAAAGCATCCAAAGAATGGCAAGGTTATGGTTTAAAATGGTCATATTTTATGAGTATACGACAATTTTGTTATATGTCTGTTGGCATCACTGATGGGGAGGGAGCAACCTTAGTCAAAGGACGTGGTCTAATAGTACAGTAATGTGGCGGCAGGGGTATGAACTCCATGAATGTACCACTCCACCAAATCTTTAGGACTGCTTGGAGTCGTCGCTGCAACACTTCCTGACGTGTCCAATTCTGCGCTCCACTCTGGGTCATGCATGTGGCATTTTCAGAATGGAAAAGTCTCAAAACTTTTTTCATTTCTAACTGCTTCCCCCAAAAGGCCAATACTTTTAAAATCCGTCCTGTGTTATTTGTGAATATATATTTTTAAAATTTAGAAGAAATGATGTGCTGGTGGTTATCTAGCAATTTCAGTGACAACATTTTCGATTTGCATTTTAAAATTCGATAGAAAAATAGAAATGAAAAATAAATTTGAAACTTTGCTCACTGAAATCGCTTTGTTATTTTTTTTCCTCCTGAAAAAAGCTATAAATCAACAACATCCGACCACCCATTGAAGCTGGATGGAACTTGAAAGAATCATTGCTCTTATGGGTTTAGGAATATACATGGATTAACTGGTACCCCTCTTAAAAGATCTTGAATTTGAATTGTCAATGATAGCCTCGCTGTAGTTTCCATTTTAATAAAAAACCATTGCTGCAGGCAGTGATTTGTTTTGTGGCTTACACAAAACAACTTAAAAAACTAAAGATGTGGGTAGCACTGCGCAGTACTGTAACAAGTCATGATTTTACGCTCTAAAACAACAAAAAACATAGGTTTAAAGAAAACTTACTCAAAATACGTTATGTATTCATTAGTGAATTTCCTATGGAAAGTGAACTATTAGCATGACCCGCACGGTGAAACTTAAGCCCGGGACCACCATAGAAGTTCCTACACGTTTTGGGGGGTCGTTCAAAATTTTATATTTATACATATGTATATATATATATGTTTGCACTCTAGCGGTCACATTATTTGTCCGATTTACTTCAAATTTGGTAGGGACGTTTCTTTCTATAATTAGTTGGACAAGATCATTGGGAAAAACAATCGGAAAACTCTAAACCCCTTTTTTGGCGATTAATCTTTTGAATTTTGAGGTTTTGGGCCCAGAAAGGGTCAGAAAAGCCCCGGATGTAAATTTAATGCATGTAAAAAGATGGGAATTAATGAGGCGAAAGTTTTAAGCCCTCTCTCGTCATTCTGGCATAAATATTTATGGAGTTATTAAAGTAAATGTGTATCGACTAAACACAGTACGTTGTCTTAAGGGGGTTTTGCATTAGAAAAGCCTGTTATTCATTTGTTGGTGTACTTTTCTCATCCCCAACAACCTCACACTACTTTCAAGCCTGACTGGATCCTCTCCTAACCTTATAATGTGCAAAATCATATTCCCAGCATTGCAGGTAAATATAACCAGGAGCATCAGAACAGCCAAAAAAATCAACATTTTCAGATTTCAATAAAAATTGAAATAAATGTCTGTGTTTACACTGATTTAGAGTTTTAAAAGTTTTTTATATGGAAATTCACATCCCTCACCTCAGCGTGCTGCGTGCGAACTCGTTTTTAGTTTTACTGTTAGTAAAATAGTATGACGGAACTAACTAACTGTAACCTTGATTAAGATATCAATTAGATAAGCTTTTAATTGTGAAAGTTTTATAACATTATCAATAGATGCGGGAGTGCGCCAGCTCTTAGGGTTGATATGTGTGAGTTACGTAACCCCTCCCCTACATAACGCTACGCCATACCCCCTCCCACCCCTTAAGTGTGTTATGTAATATATGTGTATGGCCCCCTAGCATGTTTTTAAATGTAAAAATAACTAACGTAAAATGAGTAAGTATATAATTTAAATAGGCTACCAGTAAAATCAATCCCATAAACAAATTAAAAACTTGAAAAATGATCATTTCATTAAATCATAGCCTATTTCATTAATACTTGTACTTCTCTGAAAACACATCAAACTACATTAAAATATGTTCTAGACAGGTCTCATCCCCAGGACAAATCAAATACGGTAATTAGAAAAAACTAATTTTAAAAGTTAAAAAAATTAACATTGGGCTTATAGAGTTTAAAATCTAAACAAAGTAAATAACAACAGTTTATAATCTGCCAGTTAATGTTCAAAGTAATACTCATGTTGTTGTTGTTGAAGTAGTACCCGAAGGCCGGGCTTTGCTCGGGGAAGGTCTGTCAGTTTGTTTAGATGACTTAATATTTCATCACATCCCGCAACTTATGAGTAGATTTTCTTAGCTCATTTGTCTCTTTTCTGGAGATATTTAAGGTCACTGCAGTTGTTATTATAGCTCAATGTCCCTATGATTAATTTTGGATATGACATTGCCATTCTAATGTAATCTTCATTTTATGATTTTAGCTTATTTTAGTCACTGCTTTGAGGTAATCACATGTTAATACTTAAACTACAATAATAGTCTAATATATATACAGCCCCATGTGTAACACACCAGACATAAGAATTCTAGACCATTTCCGGACGAACTAGAAACGTGATATTTAGCAAGCAGGTAGCTTGTACCTTGAAACCCCCGGTAAAATTGCCAAAATATACAATTTTTAATTTTAAAACCACTAATTTTGATCTTGAAAATTGGATATTTTAACATTGGGCTTATGGAGTTTCAAATAAAAACAAAAGAAATCGTAACAGCTGTAAACAAATATCCAGTAAACTGTCAAAGCAACTTTCACATGGTAGAGTATAAACAAATTATAGAACTATTGAACAATGAAAACATCTAGAGTGGATTTAACCATAATGAATCTAAATAGTATACTATGTAAAAAATACTTGAAGGGTCATTGACCAATAATAACAACTGGAGCGACCCCAAGCGGGGGTCTGGGGGCGGAGCCCCCAGCGAGCAAAGCGAGTTCACTATATACTTTGACAGTTCACTTATTTATCATAAACAGCTGTTATGATTCTTTTGTTTTGATTTGAAACTCCATAAAACCAATTTTATTTTTTAAATTTTCAAATTTGTTTTTAGCGAATTTCCCCTATAGGGTAGAAGCTATTACCGTAGTCGGCATGGTAAGAACTAGGCCCGGGACTAAGTTAACTTTTCCTTTTGAGGTCCCCGGACCCCAAAAACACCATTCGTTCAAAACTACATTAGAACCTCGCTAATTCGAACATCGATAATTCAAAAACCTCTATAATTAGTAATGTTTGTCTGATCCCCTCAGAAAACCTCTAAAATTTGAAAAATAATATACAGATAATTCAAAGTGATTTTTACGCTTAATGCAGCCTCTAAAATTTGAATTTGTATATACTCGAGCCTCTACAATTAAAATTTTGTTGCCGTAATTTGAACCTCCAAAGATTTGTTTACGGCAAAGTTCAAATTACGGCAACAAAATTTTAATTGTAGAGGCTCGAGTATATACAAATTCAAATTTTAGAGGCTGCATTAAGCGTAAAAATCACTTTGAATTATCTGTATATTATTTTTCAAATTTTAGAGGTTTTCTGAGGGGATCAGACAAACATTACTAATTATAGAGGTTTTTGAATTATCGATGTTCGAATTAGCGAGGTTCTAATGTAGTTTTGAACGAATGGTGTTTTTGGGGTCCGGGGACCTCAAAAGGAAAAGTTAACTTAGTCCCGGGCCTAGTTCTTACCATGCCGACTACGGTAATAGCTTTTTACGGTAATAGCTTCTGATTTGTTTACCTCCAAAATTCGAAGTCAACCTCTACAATTCGAACTGCGTTACCGTTAGCCTCTGTAATTCGAATTCAGGACAAAAAACACGCCTGTTGAGTATTTTGTCCAAGAGATGTGTTTGAACTACACTATTCTGTCTAGCTTTTAAAAAATAAACTTGGACCTCTATAGTTTGAATTTTATTTTGACCTCTATAATTCAATCTCTCTACACTTAAAACAGGGACCTCCATAATTCAAATTTGATTTATTATGACCTCTATAATTCAAACCCTCTTTATTTCAAACTTCCCATGATTCAAAATATATTGTCTTACCCCTGAAATTCGAATTAGCGAGGTTCTACTGTATATATATATATTGTATATATATATATATATATATATATTACAAATGAACTCTCGTAAGAATTGTACGATTTTGATGAAATTTGGTATACATGTCTAAAGCAAACTTTATGACTTAAGTTCGAAAACCAGACAGATCAATCTATCCGAAGGGGTATTTTGGGGGGTTTTGGACCACTAAAATGGGTTTTTAGAAATTTGCACATTTAATTTTTTTAAAAGACAAATTTTAGTTTTCACCATTGGATACAGCTTAAAAAACACATTATTTGGTCTTTTGATCATTTTCCTACGTCAATTGGTTACTGAGATATTGAAAGTGCTAAACACAGTACGTTTTCTAATGTTATTCCTATATAGGAAAAGGAACATTTTATATCTCGCTTTTTATGAATATAAACTGATGAAACTTGGTATATGGCTTCATCTGGTTGTGGGTATTGTTGTTTGCCAATCAACTTTTTTCACCTGTGGTTCCCATGGCAGCAAACAAGGTACTTGGTCCAGATGTTATTCTTATGGAGAGTAATTAAAATGTTGTTATATATTGCTCATTTATGAATGTACGTGGATGAAACTTAGTATGTGACTTCACCTAGATGAGTTCTATTGATATTTGCATAAAAACCCATTATTGTGTTCCTTGTTACAGCAAACCTGCATACTCATCCCCAGCATTATTCTTATTGAGAATAATTAATATTTTATTCATCGCTTATTTGTGGATATATTTCTTCTGAATCCTGGATCTGCCTTATGTGTTTTAAGACATAAATATTCATTGGAAATTCCTGAGTATGCAGGTTTGCTGTGACGGGGGTGTTTAACATAATTTGAATTTTTTGGGGATTAGACCTGTCTAGAACTTATTTTTAACACATAAATTAGTTAATTACAACTTTTGAAGGAAATCGTTGTAGTCGTTTTTGAGATCAAAGTTGCATCTCAGTTGCATACAAGCAAGCAAGCAAACAAACCTTACTCATATTAGATTATATGGGGATAGGAATAACATGTGGTTTCCTAAAAGAGCAGTAACATGTGGTTTCCTAAAAGAGCAGTAACTAAAACCACTGAATGAAGATAACATACAGTGTGGTCATGTCATGTCTAAAATTAATCAAAGGAACATTGAGCTATAATAACTGTAGTGACCTTAAACAAATCTGTTTAAGGGGCAAATGACCCAAGGAACTCTGTGGATCAACTTTCATAAGCGAAATTTATAAAAAACCGAATGAAATTGTTTGATATTAGAATGATTATATGATTAGGTTGATTGTAAAATATTTTACCGTCTGAATGTTAGTTATTACGTAACGTTTTCCCCCCGTTAAAGTAAAACTAAATACCCTTGTCGCAGTAAACCCGCATACTCAGCGAATTTAAAATTAATATATAACATAACACATTAAAAGACTTAAGAGGATTCATAAGAAATATATTCACAAACAAACAAACAAGCGATATTTAAAATATTAATTATTCTCCATAAAAATAACATTGGGGATTAGTACGCAGATTTGCTGCAACAAGGTACACAAAATAATGGGTTTTTATGCAAATATCGATAGAATTCATCTTAGCGAAGCCACATACCAAGTTTCATCCATATACATTCATAAATAAGCGATACATAACATTTGAATTATTTTCCATAATAATAACATGGGGACCAAGTACTTAGGTTTGCTGCTACAGGAACCATTGGTGAAAAATTATTTTTTGTGGAATCAACAATAAACCACAACCAGATGAAGCCATATACCAAATTGTGTCAGTTTATGTTCATAAATCAGCGAGATATACAATTTTTCTTTTAGCGAATTTCCCCTATAGGGAAGAAGCTATTACCGTAGATCTCATGGTAAGCCTTAAGCCCGAGACCATGATAACTTTTCATTTTGAGGTCCCCAGATGCCAAAAACACCATTCGTTCAAATTTATATATATAAGTGACCGTAAGCACGATAACTCTCGTAAAAAAGGTCTGATCTTAATGAAATTTAGTACAAATGTGTAAAGCACCATTTATTTGAACGAGTTCGAAAACCATATGAATCGCACCATCCGAAGGGGGTTTTCGGGGGGTTTTGTACACCAAAAATGGGTTTTTTCGGGTTTCCACATCTCATTTTATTTAAATCAAATTATAATTTGTACCATTGAATTCAGCATAAAAAACAGACAATTTGGTATTTTGATCATTGCTCTACGTCAATTGGTTACTGAGATATTGAAAGTGCTAAACACAGTACGTTGTCTAATATTATTCTTATGGAGAAAAATAAAAGTTGTATATCTCGCTTACTTATGAACATAAACTGATGAAATTTGGTATATGGCTTTATGTGGTTGTGGTTCATTATTTTTGCACAAAAAAATTTACCTACTTGAGTTATATTGATATTTGTGTAAAACCCCATTTTTAGAGTTCCTTGCTTCAGCAAACCTGCACACTCAGCCGCCATGTTATTCTTATGAAGAATAATTAAAATGTCATACATTGTTTATTTATGAAAGTATATTGATGAAACTTGATATGTGGCTTTATGTGGCATTAAGATACATATATATGCATATTTATGCATTGGAAATTTTCTGAGTACGCAGGTTTGCTGCTACGGGGGTATTTATATATTAAGATGTATAAAAAATCTTGGACCTTGACACAATGACTCGTGGATTCTAAGAAGTGGGTCAAAGAGTTTTAATTTCTTCCTAGATTATATTTAACATAATATACTACTTTTCTTTTCTTTTTAAAATGAGGTAATTTATTCTTCTTAACAAAAAAATGGAATGATTTAATCCTTATTGTTTTTTAAGTTCTGCATTTATAGGTTGCCTATGTATTTGAACAACCGTATCAAGCTACAATAACAATGGAAGGCCTGGGGGGCACAGCCCCCCTCCCAACAGTAAGGTTAATGTGTTTCATTAAAACCTCTGGATTAGAGTTTAAAATATTTTGGCATTCAAAACCAATTGACTGATTTTAAAACGTATTGTTCATCAAGTTCTGTACTTATACTTATAGATATTTACAGCAATATTAAGCTACAATAAAATAAATATCCTTATGGGTCCTCCAATGGAACCAAAGTGTAAATAACTACTTTTAAACCACGTGCTCTCACTGATTGGGGACCTTTATTGCCGCCAACATATTATATTTTATCAAAATCTTCAGCTAATATTATTATGAGGGCCTAGATGATACAGCCCTCAGTGAGATTGAGGGGTGAGTAACTACTTCATATGCAATTTGTCTGACTGATTGACAGATTTCAGGCCTCATTGTTTGTCATGTTCTGGATTTGTGTGTCATTGTCAAGCTGCAGTTATAATGGAGGGCCCATGAGGTATATTGTCAATTGAAACTTTTTTTGGTATTTTACGCGATCACTCAATCCTTATACGCGATATAAGAGCGTACTCCTAGTATATTGAAAAAGACTTCCGTGATAAGAAGTGTGGCTGCAAAGTTCAAATTCAACCTTATATTAATTAAACCATGATGATTTTTCTCGGGTCAAGTAATTAGTGAAAGGGTTGCTTGAAATTGGCTAAACATTGAAGGTAGAGAATGGGCTTGAATTAAAGTTAGGTACTTTAAAAAAACCTAGTCTAAAATGATATTACTAACAAAATGATAATTTACTTGTTTAGGATAATCAGCATAAAACGAGTTGAACTTGTTAGAATTCTGAAGTTTATTATAATCTGCTGATAAATACTATGTTCATAAAACTGTATAATATAGCTAAACCTGTATACAATAAACCTCATTGCATGCAGTTGATATCCAACTACGTAAAAGCCAGTATCAATATACAGCTCATTTAAAGTTAAAGTATAACTAAAAATTGCAAATCACCCGTACTACTAAGTTTAGATTTTTACCTGGCATGTCTGGAAGATAAAAATATAATAACATTGTGTGTTGCCAATAATTTATGAATTCAGGAATTCTTTAATCCAAAATTTAAATTCCGACGTATAAGAGATTATAGAGTTATACCGTATGGTTGTCAACTTATACATTGAACTCTAAATGTGGTCAGTCTATTCAGACATAGTTTCTAGGTAATTTGAATTATCACAGTGGAACTGAGCTGAGTTAAAAAAGTTTATAACTTTTTAGTTTATTTAATGATTTTTACAATAAAACTGTATTGTATAATAATTATACACGTAATTGTTTGTTAGAAATAAGAATTCCAAATTAGATGGTAAATTAAATATTAACAATGATACAACTAAAATATATTCCCAAATATTGATACTGGATGTGTTTGTATAAAATATACAGTATTTTTTTAGTTAAAAATATTGTTCAAAAGATTATTCAATATTCATAAAATGAACTAAAACAGTGTTAATTTTAATGTTTTAGGAGAGGGGAGCTAAATATCGCACTTCCAGGTTCACTTAAAATTCCATAGTAACTTATTCATATATATCAGATGAAACTAAGTACAAAGTTAAGTTTAGTGCTTTAAAATGCCTCATCTCAAAAAGTTGATTTTTCAACGGTGTCTCATTTCACTTTGACTCTGATATGGAATATTGACAAGATAATTTATTTTGCTTCCTAATTTTCCTTTTTGTGTTATTGATTAAAAATTAATAAACTCGTTGTTGAGCTCAAAATTATTAGTAAATAATATAATTTAACTCATTCCCATCAAGTTGAATGTTGATGGGTTTAGTAAATACCATGATTCAAAACGTCAATAACTTTAATATTTAATCTTTGAACAACGAGCTCTAAATAATTTTCTGAGAGTTAATATGCCTTTGTTAGTTGAATTAGCTATTTTGGCTCATTTGGTTCAGTAGTTAGTGTGTTATGGACCCACAAATAAGGCAAACCTTCGCCTTTATAACGGTAATATAGGATTTTATCAATGTAATGTTTCGTTAACTCGACATAACTGACGATTACTCAGTTCACGAGTAATAACCAGTAGTTTAAAAACATGTACACATTGGCATTAGTCATTTACAGGTTAAGGAAGATTAAACTTATGAAATAAAAAATAAGTAAATTTGTATTTATTATCTGTTACTGGTCCCATAATAGTATTTCAATGTTCCTGTAGACGTTGAGTTTCTACTATTTTATTTCATTTCATTTCATTTATAGATATATAAATCTACTTCATTATACGTTATGAACATCGGTTAATACGCGCGTTCCTATACTTTGGTCGTCCTCGGGTGGCGTGTGATGATTAGCACCGCAGAGATAGATCGAAGGTTCAAACTCACTGATCCTTACACGCCAACAGAGATTCGCCAAACCATCACTCGTTACTTATCATTCGACATTTTAGCCCTAGAAAGTGGGACAGTACAGACCCGCAATCCCCGTCGGAATAATTTTGAATTATTAACCCCCCAGCTGCAAATAAATTAAATCACAAGAACAGGCGTTTATTTCTTCATTTACCCCAGGGAATTTCATAATTTCATAAATAATTTCTTTGTTAGCATTATACGTGTTGTTACAACTAAACAAGATAAATAAAATAGTCTTACAACACTATAAAGTATATTTAAACTTGTACTGTACTTACATACAAGACGGTAAAATATACACAAAAGATGGTACAAGGCGATCGATTTCAACCAGTTACACCGGTCATCAACCGGTGATGATGACCGGTGTAACTGGTTGAAATCGATCGCCTTGTACCATCTTTTGTGTATATTTTACCGTCTTGTATGTAAGTACAGTATAAGTGTAAATATACTTTATAGTGTTGTAAGACGTATTTTATTCATCCTGTATAATTTCATAAACACCTAAATTAAAATAACCGTTTAAATTGTTTAGCAAATAAATTGGGACTAGATAATAGTGTTATGAATGAAAAAAATTCAATACCTTTTCAGTTTTGATAACAATGTTAAAATAATTGCTCTACAGTATCCACTTTATATAACTATCATAATAAGCAAAAACTACATGTAATAAACTTCAAAGATATCACTTCCATCAAGTGATTTGTGCTTTCCTCAATACTGCAACAGATACTTATCCTCTATGGTGATTATTTTCTTACGCCCACACTAGTAAACGTTATTGCTCGTGTTATAACCGTAAATAGGGTTTAACATCTAATAACTATTTGTAACATAGTGTGGATTTAATTTGTTTGTTAAGGCTACAGACTACATTTTTTAAATAGGTTTGGTAGACAGTTGTGGCAATAGGTTTGTTCAACTTGTGTATTATATAATTAAGGCTTGTTTCAAAGAAAATAAAAGTTAAAGAATTAAGTTTAAAATATATTGTAGTTTTATTGAGCAACACTCAACTACGGTTCTTGAGCAACAAAGGCATGGACGAAATGGTAACATCGTACTCCTCCCTGCAATACAAATATATTGTAATTTAGAAAAAAAATTAAGTTTACGTTATACTTACGTTATACATACTTTAAGTATGTATATCAAGATTTTCAAGTGTTGTTTATCAATATATTTTAGATAAATTTTGTATCATACGTAATAAAATTATCAAATATGTGAGACTTTTGTTTTATATACCATTATTAAAATAATGGGTGTACTGTAGACCTAATTTAATTAATTGCAATACTTTTAAATATGTAATAGTCAGTACCTACTGTTTTTCTTTGTGCTGAATAAATGTATACACATTTCTATGTAAATGGGTGGCTTGGTTTTAATAGATAAATATAAAATTAATATAAAATATTACTGTGGCTGAATTATTTGGCACGTATATCGATTTAAACTTTACTGCGCACTGTCAATTAAACCAAATATCCCTAGTCTTGGTTTACGGTTGTTTCATAAATTACTTGCAGCATAAATTACCGTTGTTTCATCAATGTTCTTGGTTTAAGTACTATAAACTGTGTCATCGTTTCCATAGTCAGAGTCTAAAACTTTGTTCGTGCATTTCTATGTAAATGAGCCTCTATAAATAATTTACTATGTGCCACATATAGAATAACTGCAGAATACACAACATATTTTTGACATGAGTGGTATTTTCCTTATGCAGCAGGATTTCATCCCATCAACTGGACAGTGACTGATAGGTTTTGTAATACTTTACTTCTATGTTCCATGGGTCATAATCTGCTCAAGCTGTTCATCTGCTACTCGTTCTGACCTTTTATTGACATTTTCCAAACTTTGTCCAAACTGATTTTCTGTTCAACTGCTGTAAATTTACTGATATACTAATAAAACTGTAAATATGTGCTGCAAAGTGGATAAACCTTTTTGTTTGTTGAAGAACAAAACACTGATTAATAAAGACATTGGAACTTTACTTCTTTGTTCATTGAACTTAAGATATTTCTACAGCGTTAATTAATATAGTAAAGCTATGCAAAGACTTTTATCCTAGCTTTTGCTAAAGCCAATTAATAGCTAATACACAAAGCTGTAATACAAAACAATATTATTAAATAGCTTTTTTGTTGAACCTATTATTTTTAAAACGAGTATATTTAAGTACAACCTTATTAATAACAATAATATAATATTTATACATTTGAAGTTTATATTAACAGAACGGACATTAAGTATTTTTTTTAATTTGTTTTCTACATTTAGTAATTAATTTACATTTAATAGCAAACAATTGTATTTTAAATTTGGTTCTATTGTCATTTAACTTTTTAATTGTTTTCATTGAGAAAATCCTGCACCACCAAATATCATACAAATAATTATGTTAATCCGGAGGTGTTATGTTACATGGGTTACAAGGTTATACCCGTGTATGTTACACGGGTGGAGGGGACTTTGGTGTAGTGGTCAAGGTGTCGGAATTCAAAATAAGGGCTGTCATGGGTTCGAATCCTAGTCCTCACATTTTATTTGTACTGTATAGCTTGACTGTGTCGGTTCAATCATGGTTTTGCTTGATATGTTCCACACAGGGCCCGAGACCCATTTGGACTGGAACTATCCGGAAAACAGACTACCAATCTATTAAGAAAATATAACTTAATTTAAAGTAAGTCAATTGTGGTTATAAAACTCTTGAGGGTTGAAGCCAAAGAGGAATATTTTTACCAGATTATACTACTGGTTTCAGGACTCGTGTAAGTGTTATAAGTTTCGCTACTTAATGTGAGTACTCAAATATAGTTTTCGCTAGTTTAACTTTTGTATAGAAATAAATTTCCTAAGTACCATACTTCTTTTGGGACTTTGACAGCCATGTTGACTTTGAGTTTACGAATTTTTACGATTAATAGCCGTTAAAAGTAGTTTAGAACAACATTTATAGTAAGTAAATCACCATATAATCCTCTTCTTCATTTAGGTAATAATTGAAAGAGAATCTTCCTCATTGAATACATACTGATAAGCAATTTGGTCCTGACCTAATTTGGTTAATGTTTAAGTTAAGTTTTAATTAGAAACTTGCTATGTTGACTATTGGGTTTCGATTGTGTTCTGCAAGTTTGCGGATTATGCACTAATATATCGCTAAAGAACGTGATAATTTTTTTTCACTGTGAAAAATTTTAAAACTTTATGAAACAACTAAACAAGTATAAAATACAATTCAAAATGAAAAGTTATTAACCTTGTTGTGTAGTTGATTAGCGGTTTAGGTGAATAGATATATTTTTGAATAGTCTATATTCACTGGAAATTTCTATAAGCCATTGCCATATAATAGTGCAATGTTCAATATTTACTCATAAAGTATGCAATACGTCGGGTTTTAACCATAATAAGAGATTACGAGTACACATCGTATAGCTCTTTTTATTCAGTTAATAGTATTGTCACCATTATTAATATTAAATTCTGTAAATTACCATTCATATTTTCTGATTTAACTGGCCCAAAATATTCTCAAGTTTTAAGGGAAAGTTTACAAAACTATAGTTAAAAACATATTTCTAGTATATATTTTCTTACAAGCATATCTATAAGGCTTGTGAGGTAGAGGCAAGATGAACAAATATATATATATATATATATATATATATATATATATAAGAAAAAATAATTGTTGTTTTTTTGTTTTGTTTTTCGAAAAAAAACATGACCAATAGCAATTAGGGAAAACACGAGGTTCATCAGTTCGAACAGTCGAGTCTCATGTTCGAAGTGGTGTCATGGAGTATTAAAACTATTAAGTGCAGCTCTCTGTTGCACTTTTTATCATGACTATTCATGAAAAAAAATTGTATCAGGCAATTATTAATTGTGTTGTATATGTTAAGACTCAATGACACGTATCTTAAAAATTTGCTTGGGAAAATATGTATTGTATAAATATATGGTTAAACGTAATTTGTTACACTAGCTTACTACAATTTAACGGAGAATTTATCCGTTGTGACGTCATACCATTACATTGTTTGTCAAATAGCATTAAAAAATTTCTTAAAATATTTTAAGATTTATGTAAACCTCGGTCTATATTAATATTATATTTGTATTTATTTGTATTGGTGCTATAACTATTTAAATTTGCCTTTCAAAAGATCAACATAAAATAAATATTAATTTTAATATTAGTTTTTAATTAAACATTATTGTTGTTTACATTTAAGTAGTATATTTTACTTAAAAAATAAAAGCCGAATTCCCATGCTCTAATCTTTAGTATTACAGTAGACAAACCTATCTAATATATGAGAAAAATAGTTGTTTTAATTTGTTATTGTAGCTTAGAAATGTTTGTAGAATGGTGGCAATTCAGGTCATTATTATTTTCAATAAATAATTTAATTATTAAAAAAATAAATATTGGGTTAAAAGAATATATGTTATTAGGAATTGTGTATGCATTTTACTATTAATGTAATGAATATATTGTTTTTCATCTACCTTGGATTATAGTTATTACAATACTTATTGCTACATTTGCTTTTGAATGATTATGGTTAACCTGGTTAATGAGTATATCCTAGTCATACCACCTAGGTTCAACACTTCATTATAATAGTATATTTTGATTTTAATACTTGTACAGCATAATTATTTATATAGACCTTAAGTTAAGGCACCCATTAATTAATTCTTAGAGCCAATTTAAATAATTAAACTAAAAATAAACTGTACAGCAAACGCAAAACTAGAAAACATATTAAAAAGCTAACGATTTTCAATGTGATATATTACATCAGTCCAATCAATTAGTCATCAAACAAGATATGAAATTTGACAGATTCAATTACACAGATTTAATTAAACGCCACGTCGTCTCTCTAAACACAGGCCTCAGTCATCCGAGAACATGGAACGGTATTTGACGCGTTGTTTGGTCCAGAGTAAATATAAATAATAAAAAAACGTTTAATTGAAGTAAGTTTAATTGTACTATGCATTATTTCGTGCATAAGTTTTGAGTAAAATGAGATCTCTTGATGTTACTTTTCTAAAAATATGCATATTTAATTAAAATTACAGTATTTACAAATTACATTCCTAAACCTTCTGTTTTGATTTAATTTTAATTCGTATCCATTCAATTAGTTGGTAGCCTATTTTGAGTAATTATTTAATTATATGATAAACTGCCATAATATCCAAGCCTATCTTATGTCCTAACTAAGCTTAAAATTATCATTGAAAATGTGGTTTGTATCTTCATACGTATAACGTTTCAAGTTAAAAATTAATTTTCCGTCATTATTTTGTAATGTCTTACTAAGAAAGCTGTATTTTATAACGTGAACTATGTAAATTCAAAAAGGTAACATTAAGACATATTTTTCGATATAACACAAATTTTAAACTAGTTTTAAATAAATATAAATCGTGATATTAGTTTGGTAATGTAACAATAAGTTTTATAATGGTATAATATAGTTTAGGGACTCATTTTAATATCAAAAAATTGTTTAAAAATATACAAAGTTACAATAGAATCAAAATAAAACCAAATAACTATATATTTGCTTTTTAAAATCTCTTAAAATAGTTAGAAAACACAACAGATATGTTTGCAGATGGTGAAATGTTGGCATATTCCTCAACTTAACCTGATATTTTAGTTTCGTATGACAATGAGTTTTAGAAAACTATGAAATCTAGACTTCACTGATCTCTGGTATAAACAGAATTGCATTATTTGTACATTTACAAATTACAAAACTGTTCACATTTTTTGCATATAATATTGAATTTGAAAACTGAATAAATAAAAGAAATATTTGAATATGGATGTACGTGAATTTTTAGAATTATAAACATTTTTTTATAAATATCTAAAAATATTATAATTTCCTGTCATGTGGGAAAATATATGCTTGATTAACACGATGTTCAAAGATGTTAAAACAATTATTTGTGTTGTTTTGTGCCTTTGATACACAAACCGGAAAAGCACCGGTATAATACGGAATACCGGAGACAAGTATAAAATACAACAAGATAATTAAATATCTAAAAAGTTATTAACCTTGTTGTGTAGTTGATTAGCGGTTTAGGTGAATAGATATATTTTTGAATAGTCTATATTCACTGGAAATTATAAACATATCCGCTTAGTTGCAGCGGATAAAATACTCAAAGAGATTTCATTTTACTCAAAACGTATGCACGAAATGATGCATAGTACAATTAAACTTACTTCAATTAAAATTTTTTTATTATTTATATTTACTCTGGACCAAACAACGCGTCAAATACCGTTCCATGTTCTCGGATGACTGAGGCCTGTGTTTAGAGAGACGACGTGGCGTTTAATTAAATCTGTGTAATTGAATCTGTCAAAGTTCATATCTTGTTTTATGACTAGTTGATTGGACTGATGTAATATATCACATTGAAAATCGTTAGCTTTTTAATATGTTTTCTAGTTTTGCGTTTGCTGTACAGTTTAATTTTAGTTTAATTATTTAAATTGGCTCTAAGAATTAATTAATGGGTGTCTAAACTTAAGGTCTATATAAATAATTATGCTGTACAAGTATTAAAATCAAAATATACTGCAACTATTTAATAATAGTGGTGTCATGGAGTGTTAAAACTATTAAGTGCAGCTCTCTGTTTCACTTTTTATCATGACTATTCATGAAAAAATGGTATTAGGCAATTATTAATTGTTTTGTATATGTTAAGACTCAATGACACGAATCTTAAAAATATGCTTGGAAAAATATGTATTGTATAAATATATGGTTAAAATAAAACAAATTTATTTACAAAACATGAAAACCAAATAAACATATATTTAGTTTGTACATATAACGATTGCTATATGCTATTAATAATCGTGCAATGTTCAATATTTACTCATAAAGTATACAATACGTCGGGTTTTAACCATAATAAGAGATTACGAGTACACATCGTATAGCTCTTTTTATACAGTTAATAGTATTGTCACAAAAAGCCATGTTGACTTTGGATAACTCTCATTAACTTATAGGACGTAAGCATTTATATTTGTATTACCTTTTGTATATTCTGTGTTAATTGTTTTTACTGTTCTTATTAAAAAATGTTTTTTTTTTTTAATTCAAAACCCCCATAAACCCCCCTTCCCATGGTATGTTGTACACAGACTTGGTGTTACCTGTATTCTCTAAATTAACAAATGGTACCCTCCATTGGCTAACACAACTCACGGGTATAATAGTAAATATAACGTTATCTATAGCGTTGTTTTAGCGAATTTCCCCTATAGGGAAGAAGCTATTACCGTAGGTGGCATGGTAAGACTTAAGCCCGAGACCATTATAACGTTTCGTTTTGAGGTCCCCAGATGCCAAAACCACCATTCGTTCAAATTTATATATATGTATATACATATATATATATATATGTATATATATATATATATATATATATATATGTGTGTGTGTGTGTGTCCATTACCGCGATAACTTTTGAAAGAAACACCCGATTTTGATGAAATTTGGCACAAATGTGGAGAGTAGCATTTATGACTTTGAAAACCAGATCGATCGCACTATGGGAAGGGGGTTTTATGGGGGTTTACAAACCCCCATAAAAATTGTTTTTTTGCAAATTTTACCCCAAAATGTTAAAAACACTCAGTTTTGGTTATAGCCATTTTATAGAGCTTGAAAAAAATAATATTGTATTTTGAATCATTAACAAAAGTGGATAAGTGGTTGCGGAGAAAATCCCAAAAAAACGTGTCCCATCTTAATTTCATGGGAAAAAGGTTTTTTGATTTTTCTCAGATAGTTTTACTAAAAACTTCACAATACTGTTTATTAATGTGTTTAGCTCAACAAAACAATCATTTTGGTGTTTTAATCGTTGTTCTACGTCCAACCGTTGCAGAGATATTCAAAGTGCTAAACACAGTACGTTGTCCAATGTTATCCTTATGGAGAATAAATAAAATTCCATATCTCAATTATTTTTGAATGTATATTGATGAAACTTGGTATGTGGCTTCAACTAATTGTGGTATATTGATATTAGCACAAAAAAAGTTTTTTTGTTGATAGTACCCGTAGCAGCAAACCTGCATACTCGGCCCCCATGTTATTCATATGGAGAATAAGTAAAGTTGTATATCTCCCTTAATTATGAACCTAAATTAATAAAACTTGGTGTATAGCTTCACCTGGTTCAGTTATATTGATAATTGCAAAAAAAATATTACTTATCTTCCTCGTTGCAGCAAACCTGCGTCCTCAACCCTAATGTTATTATTAAGGAGAATAAATAAAATGCTATATATCACTTATTTATGGATGTATTTTTGTCAAACTTGGTAAGTAGCTCTATGTAGTAGTGAGTCACATATATATGCATTGGAAAGTTGCTGAGTACGCAGGTTTGCTGCGATGGAGGTATTTTTAATATGCTATTGTATATTTTAATGAATAGATTACTTTGTATTTACTAAATATAGAATACAAAGCACGGTCGAATGTACAGAAAATCATACATATTAAAAATAACAGGGGATACATATTACAAATTTCGCTTCTTGCTTGAGTTATATTATACGTTTTATAATAATGTATCTCTGAAATCCTATTTCAGAGATACATTATTATTATATGCTTATAATTCATGAATACAATTTCATGTTGGCACCAAGTGGCCAAGTGGCGGGTGGAGGGGAACACAAGCACTCAACAATAAAATCAACATCCATTTTAACAATCGCCTTAGTATCATACAGTATTATAAGTAGTTTCATACTTAGGATGAGCAGCTGGTAGTTTCATGGTCATGATATCTTAAAACAATTTTGACGTGGGAGGTATTTGTAATTTCAGAGGACAGTTTATGCGAATTTTAGTAAACTTCCTTACCTTGGTTCTTCTATTTAAGACCTTCACCCTCAACGTATATAGACGTTACCAACCTATTAGGTACGTGCAATGATTGTGTAATGACTGGGTAACAAAATTGGATATCAAGTGCCCAATGTAGCTAGCTTGATCAATATTCTTGATCAGACGATTTCTAACAAAACTATTGGCCAAAAATATCCCCGTCACAGCAAACCTGCGAACTCAGCGAATTTCCAATGCATGTATATGTTTCTCACTACCACATAATGCCACTTACCAAGTTTCATAAAAATACATAAATAAATAAGTGATCTATAGCATTTTATTTATTCTCCATAAGAATAACATGGGGCTGAGTACGCAGGTTTGCTGCAACACGGAATACAAAATATGTGTTTTTATGGAATTAACAATATCACTCAACCAGTTGAAGCTACATACTCAGTTTTATTCATTTTATGTTCATAATTAAGGGAGATATAAAACTTTTTTATTCTTCATAAGAATAACATTAGGGCTGAGTATGCAGGTTTGTTGCTACTGGGGTAATCAACCAAAAATCAATTGTTTGTGCAAATATCAATATACCAGTACTACATGAAACCACATACCAAGAATAATCGAGATATCAAATTTTATTTATTTTCCGTAAGGATAACATTGGACAACGTACTGTGTTTAGCACTTTGAATATCTCTGCAACGGTTGAACGTAGAATCACAATTTAAACACAAAAATGATTGTTTTGTAGAGCCGAATTGAGTGGTAAAAGCAAACGTGAAGTTTACATTAAAAAGAACTGAGGAAAAGCCAATAATCTTTTTACCATAAGATTAACATGGCTGATTTTATGAGCAGGTTTTTTGGATTTCCTCCGCAACTACTTGTTAATAATTTACCACAAGGTTAATAATTTACAATACCATATTATTTATTTTTTTAAGCTCTATAAACTGCTTAAAACAAAAGTTTAGAGTTTTAAAAATTTAAGGGTGAAAAGTGCAAAAAACTGTTTTTTGGAAAATTTAAACCCCCATAAACCCCCCTTCCCATGGTCCGATTTTTCTTATTTTCGAACTTAAAGTCATGAATACATAAATAGTTACTTGATACATTTGAGCCAATTAAGTTTCATCGAAATCGGACGTTTTTTACTCAAGTTATCGTGTTAACGGACACACACACACACACACACACACACACACACACACACACACACACACATATATAAATTATATATAAATTTGAACGAATAGTGTTTTTGGCATCTGGGGACCTCAAAACAAAAAGTTATCATGGTCTTGGGTTTAAGTCTTACCATGAGACCTACGGTAATAGCTTCTTCCCTATAGGGGAAATTCGCTAATAAGGGAAAACTGGAAATCATACTGTAAAACTGGAACCATAAAAAAGTTACAACAGACATGTGTAGCTTTTTAAAAGCTTTTAAATAAAAAGTAAAGAAATAATCTAAACATGAAATTAAGAGCGCAATAACCTCAACATAGCTCAAACACACATGGAAAAAAACCGGAGAAAAACAGACGCTTTGACGCAAAATGCCCCAGACACGGCTCTCCAAAGTCTTCGGAAACTCCAAGAATCTCAAAAGAAAATAATGTCCAAGCACGGACTTAATAGACTTTCAGCCTAGGAAATCAGTGTTAGTCTGTCAAAGGTTATTTTAAAAATCCAGCTGAAAAACTAGTTATTTCAGTTTTTCATTTGTAATTGATTTTGAATTAATATATTTTTTATTTTTATTTTTTAGTTATTGTTTGTGTGTTAGGTTTTGTTCCTGTAAATACAAATTTATAAACAAAACTATGTTAGGTGAAATTCTTTGATATTTAGATATAAGTAAGGCAACCCTTGATAACGGGAGGTGCTTTTTTACCTCCCGAAACGTTTTGTATGTTTAAACACTAGATGTGATTGGTAAAGACCAAATAAATTGGCAATAAACTCAAACCCATCACTATTATGAGTTAAAACATCTGCTAAAGAACTTGGACGCATAAATAAAAGCTATTGTCTTTGCAATTAATTACAGCTTGGATCACAGTTCGTGTATTTCCTTTATTCTTAGTACAATAAATTATAAGCTATATGTATATCGTATTCTACTTTTGTAATTTATTAATATGTTGTGAATTTTGGCATTAATATATTGGAAGAGATTTTATTTCTTTTATAATTTAAAAAAAACTTCCTGCGGCGATCATAACGTTTCCTGCAAAACCTCAACAATCAGAAAACAGACTTTGACAGATTTCCTAGATCACAATAGTTTACTTTCCTTTGATGTGTTCCACGTGATTGGGGCTAACAAGGGTCCTGTAAGAGGATTGTGGTCCCATTGTTACTTTAGTTACGTCCTTTGGCCAGTTCCACTTCATAACTTGCCTATTAAATGAAGGGCTTTGCTCTTATATCAAAACACGTTTTACTTTAATAATATAATAAGAAAATCAAATTGCCCTATTAATTTGACTGATAACTTGATGTTTATTTGAGTTGGTAACAGTGGCCCAAACATAAATTTCATGTTTATAAAAAGTACAATGCGGTGGCTTGGTCACGTAACACGTACACCAGACCTTAGTTGATATCTCCCAGCAATTAGTTCAGGAGATAGCATCAACATCGTGGTATTGCACGGACGTGACACATTCATGCTGCACTTACAGCATTCATATTATGTGGTGCTCCATACATTTTTACCAAATAGTGAAAAATTGCTAATAAGTATGATTTATTTTAGTGAATAGCACATTCCGAAAAGATATTTCCTTAAAAAAATCTGCTTTAAATGTTTTATTATTAGGTAAAGAATTTTTAATATTTGAAATTGGCACGAATACAATTGTTTTAAATCCTATTCCAGAGATACAATATTATTATTGATATATATATATATATATATATATATATATATATTTATATATATATATATATAAATCTATTATATTGAGAAAAACGAGTTAAATATTTTTGATAATTATGATTTCAGATCTTAAGAATCAAAGCAAACACGATTTCTCTGTGTACTGTGAATACAAAAAAAAAAAAATAAAATAGTAAAAAGCAACTGATGAGTAACACAATGTTTGGAGTTGCTTGATTTGTCTAATAATATGTTATTTTTTACTATCTCTGTTAGTGGAAGGCAATTCAGTGACAAGAGAGTAAGCATTTTGAATACTGACTATTTTTCATACTATACTGGTTACTTTAATGTACAAAACGTCAAAGATAAAAATTATAATTATAGTTATAATATAGTTATAATTATAGCTAATTATGACGCACACCAAATAACCAGTTTATTTCATTTTTTTTATTATTAGGTAAGCTAATTATGAGGCATGTTATGACGTTTGCACACCCGCACTGATTGTACGATTTAACTCTTTTTGTCACTAGAATACCAGCGTCTAGCAAAACTTACCCCCTCGTTGAAACAGCGAGGTTCTTATACGGTACAAATAAGCTATGATTCATTCACTTCTACTCAAAGTAAGACCAGAAAAATTTCATTCAATGGCATGTTTACTGAAACGAATGCAAAAAACTAAACAACATGTTGTCAAGTCAGCAGTTGTGGTGCTTCTTACTTAATTGATTTACCTGTATTCAGGTTATATGGCCTTATCTGTATTCTCTAAATTAAAAAATGATACCATTCATTGGTTAACAAACCTCACGGGTATAACAGTAAATATAATTGAACCAATAATGAAAATGATTTATGTTATTTGGCACATCATTATATATACCTATACACTATACTTACATTCGCAAATCAAACGAATTTAAATTTTAAAATTTCTTTATTAAATTACTTAACACAAAATTACTAAACCAGTTAGAGCATAGTTCCATTCCATTCAAAGATAAATTTTAACAAGAATACATTTCTAGTAAATATATAAGTTAATGTCTAAATCATAGTTTTATGGCATCATAACCTCATGTAGTGTTTCCCCAAACGATAAATGAAGCTGAAGATACAAAACAATATGATCAGAGAACATTATAAATTTCTTTTGCCAATTACTTTATACGAATAATAATTTAACTATATTAATTATTATTTTAAATAGGATTGTAATGCTATACTTTACCATACAAATTTGTATGAATATTTGTGTACACCCATTTTTCCCCCGTAATTATATTAGAGAGCTAAGCTAACTAGGAAAAATAAATGGTATTAGGAAACTGACTCATACTTTCTCCCTTTTAGCCCAACTTTAATGAATAAATTACTTTGTATTTACTAAATATAGAATACAAAGCACCGTCGAATGTACAGAAAATCTTTTAAACAAGTTTTTTTTTTCAAAAAAATCCACCCAAATCCCTGTTTTGGAGGCACTACAGAATCCATTGTTACACACGTGGTTTTAAGAGAGGAAAATCCCCCTACACCCCCCAGGTTTATTAAGGGGCAATATATTTCAAACTTACTCTATTGGTCAATGCTAACTTGGTAAGCATATCAAGTTTGAACGAAATTTATCTGTAAATATGAGAGAAATAGTAATTTATTTATTTTCCATAAGAATTATATTGGACAAAGGTATAGCGTTTACTGCAAAATGAAAATTTAAATTTTCTCCGCAATCAGCATTCGTGGAATAGTAATTCAGAATACTAAATTATTTAGTTTGTTTAGCTATTTTTAATAGTGGGTGGTAACAATTTTTAATATTTATGTTTTTTTATGGAAAATAAAAAAACTATGAATTTTTGATGTTTTAAGTCCTGTAATTTCTGAACCCGAATTTTTACAGAAATTCGGATGGTGTAATTTTTTTGGGAAATTAAAGCTCTACAAACGACTAAAGTTTAGTTTAATCAAAATCATTAGCGCCGTTTTTGATAAGTTTTCATTTTTTATGTTTTTTGGCAGTTTTTGGGGGATAATTACCCTTAAAAATAAAAAATTCAAAAAATGAAAAAACACCTAGAGACATCGTGGTTTACCCGTGCGCGATTATCGTGGGCTCTAGCCTGTACACATCCAGACAGACAGACAGACAGACTGGCTTTATATCTTATATCTTTATATTTACTCCGTTTTAGTTTACATAAAAAACAAGTTACAAGATTTACAGTGTAGAAATAAACATCTTTTTATAAGCATATTACGTGTTGTTATTACTTACGGGATGTAATAAAAGACGTCTTACAACACTTAAGATATATTTACACTTATACTGATTCACATACAGACGGTAAATATATAATAAAAGATGGCACTAGGCTATCGATATCGACCAGTCACACCAGTCATCATTAGGCCAATAAGAGTTCTCTGGCGTCTTTTATTACATCCCGTAAGTGTAGAAATAACATTCACTCTCACAATACAAGATTCCGTTATATGTTAATCCCTGAATAGTTACGCAATTATTGAACAACAACTTTTTAATAAATTACCAGCAGCCATTCAAAATCTTCCAGCGAATATTTTTAAGAAAAACTTCATGACTGGCTAGCTTGTAATCCCTTTTATAATTTAGATGAATACTTTAAGTGTAATACTATTGTAAATTAGGCTAATTATATTAATTTAAATTTATTACTATTCTGGTGTAGGCCTGTTGCAAAATTTTTAAATTTGTCTAGTAATTGTCTTGATTAGTTCAATTTAAATACAGAATAATATGTGCAACTAGCTACTTTGTAAATCGATTGTACCAATTGTTAGCTCTAAGTTTATATATTTGTATATATATATGACTATTATGTATATTTTTGACTTTAGCAATTATTATTGACTTTGTCTATTGCTATTTGCTGGCTTAATGACACAAAAATTGTATTTATTTATTTACTTATTTATTCACGTAAAAATCGCTTTTTTGGGTTCAGGGAGCACCGAAACAAATATTTCCACTAACAACACAAATTCAAAAATGTTGACGAAAACAATACTTTATCCATATACTATGTATAAGGGGAGAAAGTAAAAATACCCCTGTTGCAGCAAACCTGCATACTCAGCGAATTTCCAATGAATTATAACATAACACATTAAGCCACTTAACCCTTTGAGTGCTAAGCTTCTGAAAGGAGTGGTTGAATCCGTGATGTTTTGTTGATTGTTTAAATATATTGAACGCCTGAACAGTTAAAATTAATAAAAACGTGCTCCCGCTGGACACACACAGTAAAGGATAGGTAAAAAGTAGCAAAACACCTGATCAGATGTGCAACTCACAAAGAATCCACCCATCCCGTCAGCTTGGACCCGAGCCGTCCACCGTTTGCTTAAGGTCCGCCCTCCCCTTCAACTCTGCCACAGACAGGTGAACTCTCCATGAGTTGCACATAAAAACCACCGACTGTGACGGGATTCGAACCCTCGATCCAAGTGTTACCCCCGGCGGGGAAGGTATCGCCTTAGACCGCACAGCCACTGGTCAGGCTAGCAGCTGCAGTGGATCACTTGGTATTATAGTGACTAGGCGCTGGACGAGGTAGTTCAATTCGTGTCTACCAGGTTTCACCACATGTCAGACTCAGACTGCAGACTGAGCGCCTAATGGTACAATCGCTTATGAAGCAGTAACAGTGTTTATTGATAACAGATTCAAAAGACGATATATCGGTCCATAGCACTGAAAGGGTTAACAGGGATACATAAGAACTATATACACAAACAAGCGATATTTAAAATATTAATTATTCTCCATAAGAATAACATTGGGGATGAGTACGCAGGTTTGCTGCAACAAGGAACACAAAATAATGGGTTTTTATGCAAATATCAATAGAACTCAGCTAAGTAAAGTCACATACCAATTTTCATCCATACACATTCATAAATAAGCGATATATAACATTTTAATTATTTTCCATACGAATAACATGGGGACCGAGTACCTAGGTTTGCTGCTACGGGACCCATAGGCGAAAAACTGTTTTTTTGTGCAAACAACAATAAACCACAACCAGATGAAGCCATATACCAAATTTCGTCAGTTTATGTTCATAAATAAGCAAGATATACAATTTTTCTTTTCCTCCATAAGAATAACATTAGACAACGTACTGTGTTTAGCACTTTCAATATCTCAGTAACCAATTGACGTAGAGCAATGATCAAGATACCGAATTGTTTGTTTTTGTATGCTGAATTCAATGGTGAAAATTAAAATTTGATTTCGATGAAAATTACATGTGGAAACCCCAAAAAACCCATTTTTGGGGTACAAAACCCCCTCAAAACCCCCCTTCGGATGGTGCGATTTGTCTGGTTTTCGAACTCGTTCAAATAAATGGTACTTTACACGTTTGTACCAAATTTCATTAAGATCGGACCTCTTTTATGAGAGTTATCGTGCTTACGGACACATATATATATATATATATATATAAATAAATATAAATATATATATATATATATATACATATATAAAAATTTGACCAAATGTTGTTTTTGGCATCTGGGGACCTCAAAATGAAAAGTTATCATGGTCTCGGGCTTAAGTCTTACCATGAGACCTACGGTAATAGCTTCTTCCCTATAGGGGAAATTCGCTAGTAAAAACACATACCCGTTTTCATTTTGTGGAGGATGCTTAAGTGTATAAATAGTGAATCAGAAATTGCTGGGGATTATAACGAAACACCCGATGCGATTCTCTCAAACGCATTACAGAATACATAGAGCACCCTTTAATCAGGTTTTTTATTTAGGTCTGAAATTGTAAGATAAATAAACGCTAGTTTGAAATTACCATTTGGTTAATATTAGCTTTACAGTTATTAAAATTAATTACATCAAACTGAGCCGACCATTTCCGATATAAGATAACCAGACATCGAACCTGTTACAAAACGTAACAGCACTGTTACAAACGATTACTCTTTTCCTTCCTCTTATTAATATGCAAAAGTATTGAGATTTATTCCCCACCTATCTTTAAACTTCAATATATATAGTTTACAGTATAGTTTACATCGTAGCGTCAAAATGCTTTCCCGCCTAGTTCCGATACATTCGACAACTGTACCAAGATGAAGGCATGCATTTCTGTCATGGATTTCCGTAAATCGGAAGTGGATCTTTATGGAAGCTACATAGTTCAGAGAACAAGCTTCAAATATGATGTCCAACTCATGCCAAGCTTTTAGTAAATATAATTGTTGTTCGTTACGATATACCAAAGTAAAATGTTAAACTGCTATAAACTAAGCATAAACATTTATCGGTTACATCTTTAACTTTTTAATTCAAATATATATTTCTGGATTGAGTACGTTTTTATTTTATTTGACCGCCGAGTATATTTTATGGAAACTTATTTACAAATACTATTCATTAAAGGTATTATTAATCAGATTAAATGTATAATAATTATAAATGAGTTCAATTTATGATTTAATTTTATAAACACTTTATTAATGTTAATTTGAACAATTATTTACGTTTATATTTATTCCTACCATTCTATTTTCATATATAATATCATATTCCCAGTTTAATTTACGGTGTGTTTGTATATGTTTCTACATTATTTTAGGCTATGATTTAAGGAATAAAAAAATTATCAGTAAAACCAATTGGTTAATATTTGTAAAACTAATATTTCAGTCTGTGACTAAATGGTAACAACAATACATACTCCATAGTTGCAAAATTAATAAAGCTAGTTCCCAAATAGGTTTAATAAAAGTATTTTATTTTATGATTTAGTAAAATTCTAGTTAAGTGCTCGCCAACTGACAGAGAAGCTCAAATATATCAACAGTTAAAGGCAATGTAAAACCACTTACACGTTTCTCGCTTCAAAATTGCAACTTGAACTGGAGTCACCAGCGTCAAACAAAGAGTAATTCTATCCCGAGTATCGCTGTGCAGAAGTGTTTGTCTTTGCCGCTTTGAATAAACTGCGACATCGAGTGATGACATTTTCATACAAAATATAGTGTAAAGATGTCTTCTTATTTCTGTATACTTAATGAAGGGGATAAAACCTTTCAACAATAGTATTTATGTGTTATTGAAGGGACGGATTCAGATATCCTCAGACTATAACATTTTAGGTAAACTAGTGTAGTTTCATTTGTAAACTGTGTATTAGATAACACACAGAAATACACAGAATTAATACACAGAATCTAATACACAGAATTTTTATCTGTGTATTAGATAATTTACGAATTAAAACCTCAGTGAAAACATTATTGAGGTAAAAAAATTAAAAATTGTGAGACGATTTACTTATTCAAAATAATCTTAAGTAATTATCACAGTTAAGTGTGTGGCTATGTAACCAAATTAGTCAGTAACAAGATAATCCAGGATGTAAAGTGAAAATTCGTGTTATCTACCCTAAGTGCACTTTTTAGTTTAGTTTAAAAAAATCAAAACTAATGATTATAAATTTAATCTGGTATTAGATTTATTTCTCAAAGGTTTAGCAATAATCTACCAGTGTACTTATGGTAGAATACGTGTTGTAAGCTAGAAGTGAATACACTTACGTGTTTTAGGAATTTGATAGATTCTCAGTGCAATTGTTTATTAGAACTTATTATCGTAATAAATGATTGGAAAACTTTTTGATAAGCATATTACGTGTTGTTTTTACTTACGGGATGTAATAAAAGACGTCTTACAACATCTAAGAATATATTTACACTTATACTGATTCACATACAGACGGTAAAAATATATAAAAGATGGTAAAAGGCTATCGATTTCGACCAGTCACATAGGTCATCCTCAGGCCAATGAGAGAACTGACAGCATCATAATGGCGACCCTGCTTATAGTCTGCGTAGGCTTCCTGTATATGTCAAACTCTAGCTCATTATTTCTTCTTGGTTTCGTAAGATCTAGGAAATTTATCTTGCCATTTTCTTCGTACTCTCTAGTAAAGTTTAAGTTTTTATGATGACCGTTAAATAATCTCATCATTCGTTCCGCTTCCTTTTCTTCGTTTTCCTTGAAAATAACAAGTATATCGTCCATATATCTGGCATACATTATTATTTCATGTTCTTTCTTCAACTTTTCAAAAATGATCTCCTTGTTATGTTGCAAATACTTCTTATAATACTGATGACAGGGAGCTACCCATGGCTAAACCATCAGTTTGTATTTAAAATCTATTGTTAAATCTAAAATAGTGTTGTTTCAATACGATTCTGAGCAATTTTTCAAGCTGACTTACATACTCACTATCCAACTTATTACGTCTGAGTCTAGCCTTGATTAGTTCAATCGTTTCATTCACAGGAATATTTGTATATAAATTTTAAATATCAAATGAAACTAGCTTACTATTTTCACTAACATTATTCCCCATAACTTCATCAACAAGATCATAACTATTTTTGCATTGTATTTATATTCAAGCTCTTAATCACTAATACTGAATCACTAAATCACTAAATCCAGTCGACTTGATACGTTGTATGTAGGAGCACGTTTGAAGTTTACTAGAGGTCTGATTGGTATGTTCTTCTTGTGGATTTTTGGGATTCCCCTCATTACAGGTGCTTTAGAGTTTAAAATGTTCATTTTCAATCTACAATCTTCAGTAATAACCTTGGAACATTTTTTCACTGCGTCGCGTCGGTGAGCTCCTTTTGATATTTCTCCGTGGGATCTTTTGGCAATTCTTTGAAGTTGTTTTATTTAATGAATTCTTCCGTTTTCTTGATATACACATCTTTTTTCCATTATTACTATGGCATTGCTTTTGTTGGCTTTAACTGCTATGGCATTACTGTCATCTATCTTCTTTTTTACTGTAACACATTTCCTCAAATCTTATTTTCTATCCTGGGCCAATGGGATGTCAATGGGATGGGCCTGCTTGTGACTTGCTGCCGTATGGCGATTTGATCCATATGTTTAAGTCATCTGATGTTAGCTTCTATATCCCTGGCTAAAAGATCGTTTTCTGGTTTTTTGTTAATGGCAAAATTATGTTTTAAGCCGTATTCCAATATATCCTTTCCTTCTTTACAAAATTGAATATATGTTAAATTTACAACTCTCTTCTGAAACTGATGTGGCGTGTCTGTTCCCTTTATTTCTTCAACATGGCTGTTTTTTAGTTTTAGTGCGTCTAATTTGTTATTTATCCGTGCGTATTTTCGTTCCATAACTTCTTCGACTTCATCTGAAACGATGTTATACAAAAGTTTCCATGCAGCAGGGCAGGTTTCAAACGCAAGGTGTATATTATAGGAGTGCAAGTTGAGTTATTATTTTTCACAATGTAACTGTTTAATCATGTTTTCAATATATATGACTTCAGCTTTATCTTTAGTTTTTTGAGCGGCAATGGTGTAACAATTCATATTTATTTTTGCGTATTATGCTGTAACTTTATTCTTCAGGCATTCTTTGTTAAAGTATATTTCTGCAATCTTCGTATGTATTTTGATTCTTACATATCTATAAGACACTGCTATATTTGCCTGCCCGGCATTACTAAACAACTTTTTGATTAGCATATTACGTGTTGTTTTTACTTACGGGATGTATTAAAAGAGGTCTTACAACACTTAAGAATATATTTACACTTATACTGATTCACATACAGACGGTAAATATATATAAAATATGGTGCAAGGCTATCGATTTCGACCAGTCACACCGGTCATCATCAGGCCAATGAGAGAACTGACAGAATAAAATTGGCGTCCCTGATTATATCCTATTGGTTACCTGTAGTTCCAGATACAGGTTCCTAAATGTGCCAACAGAGTCGAAGTTGACTTGTTCATTTATCAATGTATCTCTATCTTCACACTTTTCTTTAAATATAAACAATTCTTATCATGCATTCATTTCATTTCCTTTTTTACAATTCTTGAGGATGCTGAGGTTTTCTTCTATTTTCCCTATGGTGTGGCCATTTTCTAAAATATATTTCGCTAAGTTTGATCTTTCCGGTTTCCTTTTCTTCCAAGCTGATACATGGGTCTTAAATATTTTCACTAAATTAACAGTTTGACCAATATTAAAGTGATCATAGTTGTTACAATTGATTTTGTAAACGCCGGGCATGTCGAATTTGTTACAAACTTCTATCTTGGGATTTAGTATTTTGTTCATGGTGTTTTGCGTTCTGTAGGCTATATTAACTCCATATTTCTTGAATCGATTTGCGACCTTTTGTATCTTAGTTCTTGTGAAGCTGAATGTTGCAAAATTACTTGATGTTTTTTTTTCTTCCGTCTAACTTTGTTATTCTACGCAGTTTTTCTTGGTTTTTGTTTTCCTTTGGATTTTTGCTCCAATTTCGTCTATTATTGTCGGGTTGAATCCGTTGAAGATAACAGAAGGAGAGGACTAAGACGATTGCTTGAGCCTGTACAGGCCTTCGAGTACTGTAAAACATTTATTTCATTAATTGAGTTTAAGATTACGTTTTTGTATAAAGGTTATTAGATAACATGTTTGATACATTATCAGTTGACTTTTACCTTTGATTATTCTTGAAATGGTGAAATAATCTACATGTTTAGGTTATTAGTTTAATATTTGTCTACGTTATTTTTATTTTTAATGCTAAAATGTTATAATAAGTGGAAATAAATTATATAAACGTCATTGAATTTTGCTTATTTACATATGGCTTCATATTTAAAATAAATCAACTGGATATATTTTCTGTAATTGCAATCAACACACACCACACGACACGTCATACTCCCAAGACATTTAACTTAAAATAGTTTCATAGCTTAACTATAAACATATTTTAAACCAACAGCAAACACAATAGACAATAATCAATTGTCAACATGTTAATGGTATGGTTGACATCAGTACAATGTGGTGCATCAGGAAACTAGGCCAAGCAATATTTGAACTACGAAATCGCTTGTTCACCTATGATCTACTGGCATTAAGATCGCCAGTACTAGCAATAACTTGCAGCTATAAATCCTTATATCTTATTTACGTATAAAGTGTGAAATAACACGTTTTATTTTGTTGATGTGAACATTTTAATATAGACAATATACAGTTGTTGTGCTATACTACTATATACTTACACATTTGCTTGCTGGTAGTATAATAACATGCAATATTGTACAAAATAACTATTTACTAATGTTTATCTCGTATGTCATGCAAACTCAAAAGGTGATATCATACATGAAATGATTTAAATCTGTCATGTAGATTATCCAACCGACTCACTTTAACAAATTACACGTTATATTCATAATGTTATTCCACAATTTGAATGCTAAGATATATTATATGTTATAAAATCATTCCAAGAAAATTGTTATGATGGCTAGTATATGTAGTCAAACTGTAAAGATGATCACATAATAACTTGTTATAAGCTGATAATAGCATTAGCTACTTAAACTATTTATAATAATCCTAATGCAAATAATGCAAATAGTAGCTCAATAATTGCACATTATGCAAATTGACATTTACTCAAACCACCTTCCTTCGAGGCTATGTGACTCAAATGTTCACACTGACTATTGGGTCTAACCGATAGTATAGATTGCATTGTACGATGTATGGCATTGCATTATCTGATAAAATCTTTACATATAACGTTTTAAGGGGTATTTAGTCGGCAACCCACATATCTTTTAGTTTTCATACAAAAAATTAAATCTTATTTTGGAGAAAAATTACAAAAAACGCTGTAAAAACACCAAGTTAGTAGTTTTTTTGCTGCACTATGTATATATAATTTACATAGTTACAAATGTTTGGATAATATATGGAAGAAAATGTATTAAATTAATTATATTTATTATTCAAGTTTGATAAGCTCAGTATACATAAAATCAGTTGTAATGATTGTGATAATTTTTACGTTAGTCAAACTGTTAATTTTGTAAAAAAGATACAAGCATCATGTTTCAGCACGGAAGAACCGAAAACCGGAAAGATCGAAAAACATCTCCTGGTAAATAGCCACTTCTTGGAAACAATTGAAAACCATTTTAATATTCTCCATATTTGTAAAAAAGGAAATCTAATGAATGCATTTGAAGAATTGTTTATTTTCAAAGAAAGATTTAAGGATAGAGATAAATTGAACAATGAACAGGTCAACTTTGACTCTGCTGGTACTTATCGCAACTTGTTTCCGGAACTTCCGGTAGTCAATTGTATAAAAGCTGTTCGCCATCTTTTTTCTGTAATTCTCTGATTGGGCCTAATGATGACCGGTGTAACTGGTTGAAATCAATCGCCTTTTACCATCTAATTTATTTATTTATCAGCGAATTTCCCCTATAGGGAAGAAGTTGTTACCGTAGTCGGCATAGTAAGACCTAGGCCTGGAACCATGAATAGTTTTACAGTCCCCTGGAACTTTTCGTTTTGCAGTCCCCAGACCCCAAAACCACCATTCGTTCGAAACTGTATGAATATATATTTTTGTTTGAAATAAATGTGTGTGTGTGTGTGTGTGTGTGTGTGTGTGTGTGTGTGTGTGTGTGTGTGTGTGTGTGTGTGTGTGTGTGTGTGTGTGTGTGTGTGTGTGTGCGTGTCCGTGGGTACGATAACTCTCGAATAAAAGGGCCGATTTTTATGAAATTTGATAAAAACGTGTAAATCAACATTTATGACTTTAAGTGTGAAAACTAGACGAGACCACCAATCCGAATAGATTTTGGGGGGGTTTAGTACCCCAAAAATTGGGTTTTTGAAGTTTTTACAAGAAATTTTTTTTAAGTAAAATTTTACTTTACACCATTGGATTCAGCTTTAAAAAACTCACAATTTGGTGTTTTGATAATTGCTCTACGTCAATTGTTACCGAGATATGTAAAGTGCTAAAACTCAGTACGTTGTCTAATGTTATTCTTATGGGGAATAAGAACAATTTTATATCTCATTTAGTCATCAAAGTATACAAAAAAGTTATTTGCACACAAAAAGCAATTTTTACGTATGATTCCCGTGGCAGCAAATCTGCGTACTAAGCCCCCATGTTATTCTTATGGATAAGTAAAATATAATAAGAATAATAATATAAATAAGTAAAATTTAATGTATCCCTTAATTATTAACATGAATTAATAAAACTTGGTATGTGGCTTCACCTTGTTGAATTATATTTATATTTTCATATAAACCCAATTGTTGTGTGCCTTGTTGCAGCAAACCTGCATACTCATTCCTGGTATGTTTTTCTGATGGAGAATAAATAAAATTTTACATATCGCTTATTTATGAATGAATATTGATGAAATTAGTATGTGGCTTCACCTCGTTGAATTTAATTTATATCTGGATAAAAAAATTGTTTGTGTTCCTTGTTTCAGCAAACTTACGTACTAATACCCAATGTTATTCTTATAGAGAATAATTACAACTGTATTTATCGCTTATTTGTCAATTTATTTTTATGAAGCTTGGTGTACCGCTTTAGGTGGTATTAGGACATATATTGTGCATTGGAAATTTGCTGAGTACACAGGTTTGCTGTGACGGGGATATTTGTTTATTTCGACGGGAAATGCCCAATACGTCAAATGTAAAAAATCTTTTGTCCATATTTTACCGTCTTATATGGAAGTACAGTATTAGTGTAAATATACTTTATAGTATTGTAAGTCTATTTTATTTATCCTTTTTAGTTGTAACAACACGTATCATAATACTAAAGAAATTAAATATTTAATATAAAAACTGCACAATTTATTTAAATTTTCAAATTAGTTAATTCATTCCCAAATCGACTATTTGAATTGAAATAAATCAATTACGAATGAAACATTACATACATTATTTTACTTTACTGATATAATTAAATCTCAAACTTAAGTCTGTATGGCTGCTGTAGTTAAAACAGAAACGACCGATTATAAGAAATGGCGAACTGCTGTAAACATCGTCATATAGAAGAGTGCAGCTCCCTTCTAAATCAGGACTAAACCCTTGTTTTATTTATCACACACAGAGGTTAACGGTATAGGCATATGTTATATGAAATAAATTACTACCACTGTAAATTTTGTATTCATAATTTAATTTTCAGATTTTTATAAAATCTGAAAAAAATAAAAAGTTAGTGATTTATTCTCTTTGGTTCCAATAAAACGTGTTATTAATTTGTAATGATTTCTAATACGTTAGTCTATTATTTGCCTTGATAAATAGTTAAAAAGTTTATTCATGGAAATATAATTTTAATTATGTTTATTTATAATTAAAGATACGCGAAATCATTAATCTTTTAATTACCACTTGGGAATCTCCTGGACTATGATTCCCAGTGTATTCACACAAGTTTTAGGAGATTTTATCGCTACGTTTATATGTGTTACTTACAAAGATGACATAGACATTGGAATAACAAAGCACAACATTTGCAGCAGTTATTGATATCTATAGGATATATTTTTGGTATTCCAGATTCTATGTCACGAGCACCATTGAACTGACCCAAATACTGCCGCGATTTCTTCCATAACTGCAATCTTTGCCCCTTCTTTTTAACAATTATTCATGTGCGATCAAATTGTACTTGCTGACGTATTTATCTGTCTTGTTACTTGTCCCAATAGTCATATAAAATAAACAAATAATTGTAAATTCGTTATTAATATGAATAGTATTTAAGTGAAGTAAACAAATCTTCAGAATTATATGCCCAGGCTTCCACAGTTACATTATTACAATATTTACTACATTCAGGGTAAAGCTTTCATTGCCCCAATCGACCTGCCGAGTTTCTGTTTTATAACTAATGTAAATGAAGGGTAGAATGGTACTTTGTTGAAACATTCATTCTTTCCCTAGATGTGGAATTGAAGTTATTTAATATAAATAATTGAACATATCGATCGGTAGATCAAACATTGTATACTCAACAAATGAACTTCAAATCAGTGTTTTATTGTTTTGTTTTGTTATACATACGTAAAGGACTAAAGGTATTAATTCCCTGCCATCTTTGCTCTAAACGAAACCTTTAAACATTGTAATTGCCACTCTACATTCAGTCATAAATGCCACATGAGTTTTTACCTATAAAATAGTATTGCCACTAAAACAAATGTACGAATTTACACTGAGATTTACAAATTGCAATACTTGATCCTATAAATAATAAAAGTTTTAAATTTTAATCAAATAAATTGTGCAACAATAATACAATAATTAGTTAAAAATTCTATTCTGCTAACAAAATAACTAATAATAAATTAAAAAATAGCTGGCCCACCAGACGTAATGTGATTGGCTTTCCTAATGTCATTGGATTTGTTTTATGTCAAATACTCGTTTATTTTCAAGATGAGCTCGTTCCCTACGCCCACTCACCTATGTTTATATAGTGCTAACTTCAGCATCGAAAAAAGAGTTTAAGTAGCCGTTCAAGTAGATTTTTTATTTCCATAATGAACATATGTTTATACATTTCAAGTACGTTTAGATATAATCCTTGTAAACAGCTGTTTGGTGTGGCTAACTGAACTTTGATCAAATCAATGTTAACTTTGAAGACCAGTGAGACTGAGCCCTTAGGTGGGATCACAACAATTTCTTTTATAAAAACCTTGTTCCTAAAATTAACGAATACAACAAAAAAAATTATCAAATTTGGTGCACCCATTCTCAAGTTATGGCGTGAGCAAGGGAAATAGGGATTCATTTTTACATATTAAGGTGGGAGCCATTGGAGTCAAGACGAAAAAAATCTGCCCAAAAATAAATAAGTCCTATTTTTATATCAGAATGATGTTAATATTTTTAATTTATTATTTATGTAGAGGGTAACAGAAAATTTAGTTATAAACTTGTTCTTATAATGTGTTCAACAAAACATTAGTGTGATGTCAGTAAAATATATCATTTGCTTTTCCCATTTAATTCAGCATTGAGTTTCACTATGATTTACCCTATGCGTGAAAACATTTGTTAAAGTGAGGCTTTAATAAAATTAGTATATTTTGGGAGATACAACGACAAGAAAATAATTGGATATAAAACCAAAAACTGTGTTATAATTTGTACCGTTAAACAATGTCAAAAATATCTATAATAGTATGATTAACTAAGATAAAACAAACGTGTCACTTTTTTACGCTTAAATTCGTCGAGACATAATTATTATGTATTGGAAGCGAAAGGAATGTGTTTTCTGTAAAAATACAACAGTGTTGTACAATAATGTTGGTACGTAGAAGAGCCGGCAAACACTCGACAAAATAACACACTGACCACGAGTGGACCTGAGGGCCCTCGTGACGGTCTAGTTATTTGTCGATGCAGTCCACCGTGTTGTTAACCATTACGTAGGGGCATTGTAACAGAAACTACTAGAGGGAAAACCATCTAAAGGGATTTAATAGGATATTGTTTAAACAACGCGTAATAATGATGAGATAACTCTAATGAAAAGGCCTTTATATTTTTTGTGATTTGAGGTAAAAAACATTACGGAAATCTATTTTCCTTTTCTAGCCTTTATTTATGTGACCGGATGATTAGGAAAGTTCATGCATTACAAGATTGGATTATAACGATCTATAAGACAAAGCGCTTAACACTGAGTGTTTTTAAAACCCCAGGAAGCACACTTATGGTATAGCTTGTTATGCCAATATCGAGGAAGTGTAACATTTTGGACGGTCATAATGTCTGTAAATATATTCATTTTACTCATAAGTTTTAGTTTTAGCGAGTTTCCCCTTCAGGCATGGTAACACTTAATCCCGAGACCATGATAACTTTTCTCGAAATATTTCACTGACTTTTCTAAAAAAGCCTGCACTGTAGTGTGTTTTAAAGTAACGGGCTAGTAGTAGTAACGGGCAACGTTTAAAAACTATGCCAACAGCGTATGGTTCCCAAACGGTTAGTCCATTCAAACTGTAACCGCTGATGCTATAAAACCCATACGCCTTGAAGAGGAATGTATTGCAATGATTTGGTAACGAAAAACTAGTTTTTCTGTTGTATTTTGTCCTTATGTTCATACTATACTGTTCTTGCTGACATAAAATAGCAATTCATTTAAGGTATCTATCTATTGTCTTATCTCAAGTATTTTTTTATGAAATAACCCTAATCCAGGATTCAAACTTTACTTTACAACCATAAATCAACACGCCTAATATATAAAGGTGATACTTGGTACATTTAAATGAAATAGTTTCAAGGGAAAGATAACAAATATTATACTAATGGATCCCAAAAATAAAACTAAAACGTTACACTTCACGTGAACCTTTTTAGTAAATACTCAAAGTTTATATGGCGTCTGTTCAGCTAATTCCTTTGTTGATACCAAATTGTTCAGAATCAACATTTGTTCACGGAAATACTCTCGGTTCAGTGGGTACTGAATTGGCAGCTTAACGGCCTGCTTACTACAATGGCAACACAGCAAACAATATGCTGTAGTGCAGTACAAAGGTTTAGCTTTTAAACAAGTAAACCACAGTTTTCAACCGTTAAGCAGAGCTAAAAACTGATTATCATTGTTCACCCAAGAATTTTGTAAAACGTATATTCCTTATCAATGATAACGGTTGAATTATATCTTGATATATAATAGCTGAAGGCCTCACTCACCCGTAATCACAAATTAACAAACATTCCGACACGCTAGAGTGGTAAAATTTGGTACATTCATGCTTTAGGTCTAAAATAGCAAAGTTAGTGTTTTTATACCGACTCAACGATGGGGATTTGCCCCAACGGGTTTCAGAGTTACCATGATAAAATTCTAAAATTAAAATAGCTGATCTTGATTGGTTCCACGAGCTAACCACACAATGTCGCACACACAACTGTCATAGTTTACGCGGGAAAAGCCGCAACGGGTCTCCTAGTCTGTTATAAAATATAAATCGTTAATACTCAAAGAATATTATTTATTTATCAGGGATGAGGTTTTAATAGATATTTTAAAATGTATTCATGAGACATTAAGCCACACATTTAAATATGGTTTTATATTATAAATGTTTAATAAAACTGGATTTTTCATTTTTAATAATTATTTAAAAACCTAATTTTGCGCGATATTTGAAATAATATAAAAATATGTTTGATATATTAACATTGCATGCAAGCAATTTGTATACTATTTTATACCTACATTTTATACATAGCGATATTCAATTTATATTTTTGAATGCACAGTGAAGCTAATTTGGTGCTAAATAAACACAATTTTTAATATGCGTACTGTTGTATACCATCAAGTTATAATTTTCTACATTATTTATGCAAAAATAAACAAAATCTGCAAAACATGTGGGAGGGACGTAATTTTAAATGGTGTAATTTTTGCGATACATCGCAAAATACATCTGTTACATCTGTTACATCGATACATCTGTTTTGAGGAAATTTGTTTCATCCCAAATCATTTGTTTTTTGTTTCAGTTAAAACTAAAAATTGCTCTACTTGTGAAGCATAAATGCTAAATATAAATCAGATATTACACTTAATTCATATGGCTAAACAGCTATCATGTGTTATTTAAATAGGAATTTGTTTGGTATTTACAGTCAAATACGCTTACACAACAAATAAACAAGGCAGAGCCCTAGACCAAACGCGACAAACAGTCCGAGTTGTCCTCACCATCTATAATCTTTTCACAGACCGTATGAACCGAAAATGCACCCAGTAAACACGTTGCCTCCAAGCGAAACCTTTCCCATCACAGACAGCGGAAGAAAGTGTGTTCCGCGTCGTCGGGAACGCCCGGGCAGTAGATGCAATCCGGTGAACCGGCTTTGCCCATCAGGTGAAGGTACGACATCAAATAGCCGTAACCTGTGAGGAATTGTGTTAGGTAGTAATCAACCTCGCGTTGCCATTGCTGGTAAGTGCGAAAGTGCTCTTCGGATCTGGCAGCATCCTTACCAATTTCGCCTTGTCTCTGACAAATCGACTTCCTCTCACCTGTCAAAAGATTGACAGGGATGACTCCAGCGACCTCCAGGACAGCCAGTTCGGGCACTGTACGGTCGGCGGAACACACTAGGAGAGCAGATTGACACCGTAATAGAGCGAGCCGTATCCAATAAATCTCTTTATTGAGAGCGTCTGCCTAAACCTAAGCCCCGTACATGAGTCCAGACTGGACTGCAGACATCAATAAGCGTCTTCTGCTAGACTTGGGACCCCCGAGATTGGCCATCAGCTTGCTAAGATATGAGACTCTTATAGCAGCTTTGTCCGCCGTACGGAAGATCTGGTCCTTCCAGCTTAACTATTGTCCACCATGACTCCCAGGTATTTATCGGCACACGTGTTCAGGAAGACCTCCTTTCCCACGTGCAGTGAGACGACGGTGTCTAACCTTTTCTTTCTTAGTATCACGATCTCTGCCTTGCTCAAGGCGAGCGAGAGACCATGATCAGAAATCCAAACGTTAACTACACGCATCACTTGGTTCAGCTTTAGCTGAGCCATCTCAACATCTTAAAGTAACTTTAAGTTCGAAAACCAGATCGATCGGTTTATGGGAAGGGGGTTTTATGGGAGTTTAAAATTTTCAAAAAATCAGTTTTTTAGCTTTTTACCAAAAAATTAGAAAAATACTAGATTTTGGTTGCAGCTATTTTATAGAGCTTTAAAAACAAACAATTTAGTATTTTGAAACATTAAGCTAGGTTTAGTGGTTGTGGAGAAAAGTCAAAAAATGTGTCCATAAAATTTCCCATGTTAATCTTATGGGAATACGGTTTTTAGATTTTCCTCATATTATTTCACTAAAAACTCCACATTTCTTTCTATCAATCGGTTTAGCTCTACAAAACAATCATTTTGGCGTTTTAATTGTTGTTTAAGTCCAACCGTTGCAGTGATATTCAAAGTGCTAAACATAGTACGTTGTCCAATGTTATCCTTATGGAGAATAAATAAAATGTTATATTACGATTATTTATGTATGCACATTGATGAAACTTGGTGTGTGGCTTCAACTAGTTGTGGTATATTGATATTAGCACAAAAGGTTTTTTGTTGATTTTTCCCGGTAGCAGCAAACCTGCATACTCGGCCCCCATGTTATTCATATGGATAATAAGTATAGTTTTATATCTCCCTTAGTTATGAACCTAAATAATAAAACTTGGTATGTAGCTTCACCTGGTTGAGTTATATTGATAATTGGAAAAAAACACATTTATTATCTTCCTAGTTGCAGCAAACCTGCGTACTCAATTATAATGTTATTCTTATGGAGAATAAATAAAATGCTATATATCACTTATTAATGAATGTATTTTTGTGAAACTTGGTAAGTGGCTCTAGGTAGTAGTGATACCCATATATATGCTTTGAAAATTCGCTGAGTACGCAGGTTTGCTGCAACCGGGGTATTATTAATTTAGGGTCATAATCAAGGGAGATATAAAACTTTACTTATTCTCCATATGAATAACATGGGGGCCGAGTATGCAGGTTTGCTGCTACCGGGAAAAATCAACAAAAAACTTTTTTTGTGCTATTATCAATATACCACAACTAGTTGAAGCCATATACCAAGTTTCATCAATATACATACATAAATAATCAATATATAACATTTTATTTACTCCCCATAAGAATAACATTAGGGTTGAGGACGCAGGTTTGCTGCAACGAGGAAGATAAGTAATTTTTTTTTGCAATTATCAATATAACTGAACCAGGTGAAGCTATATACCAAGTTGTATTAATTTAGGTTCATAATTAAAGGAGATATACAACTTTACTTATTCTTCATATGAATAACATGGGGGCCGAGTATGCAGGTTTGCTGCTACGGGGACTATCATCAAAAAACTTGTTTGTTGTACTAATATGAATATACCATAACTAGTTGAAGCCACACACCAAGTTTCATCAATATACATTCAAAAGTAATCAAGATATAGAATTTTATTTATTCTCCACAAGGATAACATTGGACAACGTACTGTTTTTAGCACTTGCAATATCACTGCAACGGTTGGACGTAAAACAACAATTAAAACGCCAAAATGATTGTTTTGTAGAGCTAAACTGATTGGTAGAAAGAAATGTGGGGTTTTTAGTGAAATTATCTGAGGAAAATCTAAAAACCGTATTCCCATAAGATTAACATGGGAAATTTTATGGACACATTTTTTGATTTTTATCCACAACCACTAAACCTAGCTTAATGATTAAAATTTGCTAGACACAAATCACACAGTACATATTTTTTTTTAGTGATTAAATGATACTTATACTAGATTGTTTGTTTTTTAAGCTCTAAAAAATGGCTATAACCAAAATCTAGTGTTTTTTTTTAATTTTAGGGTAAAAAGTTCAAAAAACTAATTTTTGGAAAATTGTAAACCCCCATAAAACCCCTTTCCCATAAACCGATCGTTCTGGTTTTTGAACATAAGGTCTTAAATGTTACGTCACTAAATGTTGGCACAAATGTCCACATTTGTGCCAAATTTCATAAAAATCGGGCGCTTCTTTCAAAAGTTATCGCGGTAACGGACACACACACACACACATATATATACATATATATATATATATATATATATATATATATATATATATATATATATATATATACATTAAAAATAACTGAGTGATTAGGGCTACTAATATATTAGTTGTAAGCATAATTTTAAAAACAGAGTACCCTTTTTGGTTTTAACATAATATGTTTTATTAGACGACTAGTTTCAAACCTGTAGGTCATAGTCATGTCTTACATTATTTTTGTAACCTCACATAGTTCAAATTTGAACTATGTGAGGTTACAAAAATAATGTAAGACATGACTATGACATAAAGGTTTGAAACTAGTCGTCTAATAAAACATATTATGTTAAAACCAAAAAGGGTACACTGTTTTTTTAAATTATGCTTACAACTAATATATATATACACATATATATATATAAATTTGAACGAATAGTGTTTTTGGCATCTGGGAGCCTCAAAACAAAAAGTTATCATGGTCTCGGGCTTAAGTCTTACCATGCCACCTACGGTAATAGCTTCTTCCCTATAGGAGAAATTCGCTAAAAGTAGTTACGTTAATTTCAAAACATTTACCTACCAGCAATTTACTTGTTCCTATGTACAAAGCACTAAGGAACAACAGTTTCTTACAAGGAAGGAAAATTAAATTTCCCTCGGGGTTTTTTGTTGAACAAAGACAACAACCTTCCCTCAGGTGCTGAGTGAAACTGGTTAATGGAGCGTTAACAAGGAAACACAACTTTCTTTCGTCGGGAAATATCCGTGTAAAAAGATACAAAGATGCAAAGACGTTTACTTTCCATTAAATAATATTAGCGAAACCTTAACAAGTTTAAAAAATAACAGTTTTTACGACTCTATAACTTGTTGTAATTGTTTACTTGCATTTCCAAAAGTTAACTTAGTTGATGTTTGAGTGGAATTCTTAATAACATCTGCCCTGGATTTATAAATATTAGTTGTTTTATTTGATCTGATACTGAAAAAAATAAATCAAATAATATTTACTATTTTACATCGAATCTAGGGTCGTTCCAAGCCTGCCTCGCCATCGCAGACAGCTTCTGGTGAATCTTATTGTCGGATTTTTCATTCCTCTGTAAACAAAGGAAGAGGATTTTATCTTAAACATTGCACTACATTTGTAAATATACCAAAAATACTTATAGTTTTATTTAAGTTTTTCAGCAGGTATTTGGGGAAAATGGAAAAGGCCCCTTAAGAATGAAGGGAATGTCTTTATAGCCACCATACTAAAATTGAGAATCAACACACTTTTGAAAAAGAAAAGGCTGTGTGAAATGGAAATGCATAGGAATGGAAATATATAAACCCTTTTACAAATATTTAATATTTTGTAAAATTTGTAAAATTGATTAAATCTTAAGTTGTTCAGCTTAAGATTATTGTAAGTATTATACATATTTATTTACGCAAAATACACCTGAAAAACACGTCAGCAGAGATGAACAAACTTAAGAAGCTTATTGTTCCCCGTAATGTTTCATTTATATTAAATACAGTATTTTAATTTAAGACTTTGCTTACGAAACGTTACAAGTTGGCAACAATAACACGGTTTAGTTTGTTAATTTTTGTCCATATTCCCAAAACATCTTGAAGTTTTTGCATAAACGTGTACACCTGTTTAAGGTTGAGTTTCTCCAAAAGTAGAAGTTAATTTATTTTTGTTAAAGTTTATGCTGAATATAAAGTACTTAATGAAGTATTGTTTTCTCCATCACTTATTTAAAAACATTTGTATTTGCTTACCCTTCCTTCTACCTCTCGCCCCGAAGTTGGGAATTAAGTTTAAATTGTGCCTATGCATATATTCTTAAATTTAAAAATTATTTTTACTCTTTTAAATCTCTGCATTAATTTGTAAAACCTATTATTGTACTTTTTTAACCACCACAGTTGTAAAACTTTTTTAAACACATTTTATATATTTTTAAAAATTAATTGCTGATTAAAGTGAGTTTATGTTATTTAATAAATTATTGAGAACATCATCCATCAGTGCGTAGTAAATCAAAGTTTCACGACGTTTCGGGATCTGGAATCTGGTGAAAAATTCATAACCTACGACTAAACAAAACCATAATCCAGGCAAAGCTGGGGCAAAAAATCACAGAAAAACTAAAACAGATAACTGTAAAAGTAGTCAATAAATAATGAAACTTAAAGAAACACAAGTCTCAAACATAAAAAATAAACACACAAACTATAGAACGCTTCTGCTAGGAAGTGCACAGGGTGGAGGCTCAGTTGAGACTGACGTCGATGCGGTGTCCGTGGCGGTGGAGGTCCAGGCCACGTGACTGACGGAACAATATAGTCTGTTTAAATGAGCTCTAGGATTGACTCTGATTGACACGTGTTGGGACTAGTGGAGAGTCGGTGAGAAGAAGAAAGTAACTATAAAGCAATAGCATTTTGTCCGGCCGATGACGGGACAGCTTTGACCAAACATAACCATAGCAATCAAAGACATGTATCCTGTAGTGCCAGATTTAATTTTGTTCACTGGTCATAATTTGAGGCCTCTGTTTGGAGTAGACAAGTTTGAATTTTTATTCACTTATGGAAATTATAGTTGATACGTAAATGCCCGATAAAATGTTGTTTGTTTTTTATTTAGATTTTTTTCAATGTTTTGTTAAAATACTTTAAGTATTTTACTGTGCATTTATAGTTTGATATTCGTATATTTTATATTATATATAATGAGTTATTCGATTAGTATGTCTAAAAACAGTGAAGATAAATTTCACAGAAAAATATGACGTTACCGAACTCGACGAATACAAAATTAGCCTTACCGTAAGTTAAATTGTTTTATTTTTATTTTATTTTTACCACACTGGTCTCGAATATTCACATATGAACCATTATGCACTAAGTAAAACTAATTAGGAGATATAAAACTCTATTTTTTTGTATGTAGGTCAGTCGTATGCTTGATCCTGATACGATAATTTTATCTTATTAACATTTCATCAACCGATTGACCTTATATATATTTCATACAATGATAAGTCATACTCCAGAGTCAGTAATTGTAATTACTCACAGTTCATCAAGAAAAAATATTTTGAAAATATATTCTACTAGAGTCAATTACGCTATAACTTGTTAACCTAATAATGTGAACACAGGTGAATCCGTGAATGGTAACAGCGTGTTAAAACGTAATCCTGCTAACCGTTGCACTTCATCGATCGGCAAGGGTAGACATTTTTTTATCGTAGTTTCCTGATGTTTGCAAATTTGGAAAACGTAAGCTTCGGATTACTGTCCCTTTGATGCTACAGTCATTATAAAGCTAATTTAAATAGACAATACCCCTCAGCGCCACAGTGGGCAACCTGAAATATAGAACATGCACAAAGGTAAAACCCCTATAAGACCCCTGCAGCAGAAGGCATCTTATTGCACACGTAGTCTGATCATACTGATACTATGAAAGTGATAACACATTATAATAACCCTTACAGAAAGTATGATAATTTTAAAATGCTTTTTATCCAGTCCAAACAAAAACTAAACGTCAGTGCTTCAACTTATTATATAATAAACATTATGAATATAAATATTAAAGAACGAAATCCAAATTTAGAGGTCCAGTTGGGTAGATTATACCTTATACCCCGCCATGGCTCTATTCCCGTGATGGCTTATCATGGGTTGACTGTGAGCCACTTGCTGTGTTATCTTCAACGTTTTACTTCCACAGACCCGGACGATCATTTATACTTACCGGATAGAAGGACGGTATAATAATACCCCCGTCGCAGCAAACCTGCATACTCAGCGAATTTCTAATGAATATATAACATAACACATTATAACACTTAACAGGATTCACAAGAAATGTATTCACAAACAAGCGATAGTTAAAATATTAATTATCCTCCATAAGAATAACATTGGGGATGAGTACGCAGGTTTGCTACAACAAGGCACACAAAATAATGGGTTTTTATGCAAATATCAATAGAACTCATATTAGTGAAGTCACATACCAAGTTTCATCCATATACATTCATAAATAAGCGATATATAACATTTTAAGTATTTTCCATAAGAATAACATGGGGACCAAGTACCTAGGTTTGCTGCTACAGGAGCCATAGGCGAAAAAATTGTTTTTTTGTGCAAACAACTTTAAACCATAACCAGATCAAGCCATATACCAAATTTCGCCAGTTTATGTTCATAAATAAGCGAGATATATAATTTTTCTTTTTCTCCATAAGAATAACATTAGACAACGTACTGTGTTTAGCACTTTCAATATCTTGATAACCAATTGATGTAGAGCAATGATCAAAATACCAAATTGTTTGTTTTTTTAAGCTGAATTTAATGGTATAAATTAAAGTTTGATTTAAATTAAAATTTAATGTGAAAACCCCAAAAAACACATTTTTGGGGTACAAAACCCCCCAAAAAGCCCCCTTCGGATGGTGCGATTCATCTGGTTTTCGAACTCGTTCAAATAAATGTTACTTTACACATTTGTACCAAATTTCATTAAGATCAGACCTTTTTTACGAGAGTTATCGTGCTTACGAACATATATATATATATATATATATATATATATATATATATACATATATAAAAATTTGAACGAATGGTGTTCTTGGCATCTGGGAACCTCAAAGTGAAAAGTTATCATGGTCTCGGGCTTAAGTCTTACCATGAGACCTACGGTAATAGCTTCTTCCCTATAGGGGAAATTCGCTAAAAGGGAAAATACATTGTTCTTCTTGGTCTCCGACATTTGAGTATATTTAATTGCCTTCGTGTACCTATGAACACATTTTAAAGTCACATATAGCTATAGCAAATTATAAAGTGAACAAATTAAATTATATAAAAAAACAGCTGTTTACAAGAAAGAGTAAACGTAAATTACTATAATATAGTCCACTATTTATTTGTTATAATTCAAATTTATTAATACATTTCCTTGTAGTAAATGTTAGCTTTACGAGTTTTAAGGTACATTTATAGATAAAGCTAAAACTACAACGTGAAACTAACAAAGAATGAGGAAACAATACTATTTCCTGCAGCAAGCGCCTACTGTCAGAGCGCATAGCAGCACTCAGGGTCGCCTGCGCCTACCGTACGGTTTCCGGTGCGGCGGTCATGGTGGTGGCTGGAGTGATTCCCCTCGTCCTGCTCGGCATTGAGAGACAGGTCATTTTCCGGCAAGACTCTAACCAGGGCAGAAGTGCAGCAGCGGCAGTTGCAAGAGCCAACACCCTACAAGCCTACAAGCTCAGGTGGGGTGAGGGAACCGATGGTCGTTGGACGTCTCGCCTCATCAGGGATCTCAGCGCCTGGATCGGCCGTGGTCACGGGGAGACTTCTACCTGTATCAGTTTCTGACTGGTCACGGCTACTTTCGAAAGTACCTCAACCGAATGGGGAAGGTTAGGTCACCTCGGTGCGCTTACTGCCCGGAGAACGAGGATGATGTCCATCACTTGTTCTTCGTGTGAGGGCGTTTCGCTGAAGAAAGAAGAAGACTTATCTATACTGTAGGTGCTCTCACACCAGACACCGTAGTGGAGATAATGCTGCAGAGCGAGGAAGCGTGGGGAGCAGTTGCTTCTCACGCCCACTCAGTACTTCGTGCGAGGCGTGACGAGGGATGCCTGGCTGACCCTTGGACATCGGTAATACAGTAGTGTGATCCGTCAGCGATGCAAGACACGCGGCCAGGCATGAAGTCATCTGGAAGGGTTCCGGCCTTGATCCCCGCGGTCCGTAGGGGGTTTAGTGGGTATTCCCTGCCTAAGCAGGGCGAGTCCTACACACCGTGCGTTAATGCATTAACCCCACGTAGAAAAATACTATTTCCTATTAAAATATTTCATAATGTTCTCCAATTTATTTTCAAAAGTTATTTGTCGCCCAAATGTCTTGAAATCAGCCTTTGACAATGTAAGTTCATCAAAACTATTTAAATTTACTAAATGTCTGATTTACTGATATACTTTTTAAAATTTTAAAATAACACATCTAATTTAATGTTACCTTCTTATATGCTGGTTGTATTAATTTTAACTTAAATCACAACGTATTTTCATTTTGGTTTACGTTAATTGTTTTATGTTCATCGGGTCTCTAGTTGGTAGAATTTATTAGTTTACGATAATACCTACTAGTAATTAATTATTTGTACAGTATTAAACCTAGTTCGTAATCTGGATTGTTTTTACTTTTTTAAACAGGCTGATCATTCAAGCTGGATTAAATAAGCTTCAATCGATTGTCTTACAGATTAATTTGATTGTTCGGACAATTTTGTTAGTGTTTATAATAATTTTAAATCTTAAAGGTTAATCAGTTATTTAATTTAGTTGATTTAATAGCTTCAATCCATCGATTATTTACTCAAGATGATTATAAACACCAATCAGTGTTTGATAATAAAAGTACTATCAAAATCAATGTTTTTGTTTCAACAAGTACATAGATTGGATTACTACATTAACATAAAACATCTCATTGACCACACAGTTAAGTGTAATTGAACTATACCTTTTCTGCTAAACAAATGTTCAGGAAATGAGGGAGGTAGTCCTGATGGCGATAATGCTGTGGCCAGAGCTTTAATAAAACGTGGATCTGAGATTCATGACTACATAGACTCACTGTCTCTAACTTTGATCATCCTTAGTCTCATGAGTAGAAGAGGAAATGCTTTAAATGAGTATTCAATATTAACTATCAATTGAGGTTGTTCATTTTATATAAATGATCGTTACTCCTTAAAAGCTAATATTCTGCAGAAACCCCCATTTCACTTGAACCATATGAAACGAAATGAAACACTTGGCCTCATGTTAAAGGACCTATCAATCTGATCCTGCCGCAGTGACTCCTAGATCCATAGATGTATTCCATATCTATAGAGTTAAAAACTGAAATATATAGACACTAAAATTATACATTACACATTTCTGCAAGTACCAACTAGTTTTGGTTTGATAATGTCTAGAAAAAATGGTGGTGTATCGGGTAAATTGAATATTTACATGTCAAAATATTGATTTGTCTCCTGAAATTCAACTGTGGGAGAAACACTAAGTCTTAATTCCTTTATAGAAACGTCAAGTCATTATTAAGTGCGACTCTCCTTGAACTAATCATTTGATAAACTTGTATATCCATGATCAATGCTGCAAAGTTTACAACATTGTATCTTATCTCTTGAAGGATGTAAAAAACTGTACTCCGATTTCATGAATGAGTACAAAGTCTTCTCCTCAAGACCGATGCCACTCAAGGTGCAGGTTAAATAATACCAGTGTAATATAAACATCATCAGTGTTGAATCATTATAGCACAACTATTAAACTAAGGATGATGTTCTGTGCACCATTCTGTGCACCACCTTCCCTATCTATCCAAGGAAAATCTACAAGTGACATTCTTTACAGCGGAAGAAGCCTTAAACCGTCCTTAATTTGTATAGATTTAAAATGCCCTTCAAACCATTTTTAAATAATTTACCTGCATCCCTTTATTTTAATATTAAAGAACATTGTAAACGTGTTCGTCCATATGTTTTGAAAGGACACTTTAAATTCTTACTAGGCAATATATTGGGAGCTGCTCTTATTAGCTGCAATGATGCGTGATACTGAGTTGTAGCTGTGTTAGATGTCGCCTGTCATATAGTTTGCCACGTGGTTGACTTGGCAACTCTCTCAAGTGAAGTCTGATTCAATGTAATACCAGGTGTAACATCTGCATAATAGCATTAATTTGTTATATCAAATAATATGTTAACTTATAAATCGGAAATTAAATACTTAAAGTGAGTACAAACGGTTTTAAAACCACTTTACTCAAAAACTGTAAGCGTAATATTTACCCCTTACAAAGGCTTATTTTCATAGGATAAAACTAACGTAGTATTCCACTCAAGTGACCTTTCAACAACAAAGTTGCCAAACTTGTGTTCCAGTAAGAGGATTGCTCTCGGTTCTAAAGCATTTCAGTTGGCTGTTAATTGTCTAATCAGAAATTTTAGCACTTAAAGTTTGTTAAATTAAAGAATCTTTAAGGCACTTTAATGTGAAATAATATTTCGTTTCTTTACCGTGGTTCTCATTAAAATAACAGATTCTTTAAAATAGCGTTGTAGATTTACAATATACATAATAAACTCTTTATTGTAGTCGCCTTTTGCGATGAATTTTTTTAATTGGATAAATTACATAAAACAACAGATTTATTTCAATAAAACCTATACAATAATGATCAAACAGAATTAGTTATCGGGTATGTGTTCGTTATATATTTTACAGATGCTGGTAGAATAAATTGCTTACTAACTTTAGGTAAACTTGATAGTTTCTTTTGAATTTAGGGAAATGACAATATGTCTCAAACATGTTATGGAAAAGTCGGAAAATTCGCAAAACATAAACCAAAGCAGTCTAATGGTTCAATAACCAAGGGTATTTTGTATATCACGTTACTGTTGCTTTATACATTTAAAATTCCGTGTGTTTTGATTTGTAATATGAGGTTTTTCCGCAGTATATTGACTCTCACCTATGAGCGAAGAATTTTTTAATATTTTTAAAGGCTACCATCAAAAGCATTTGTACACCATCAAAAGACTAAAATCATTAGGCTTGATACTTTCATTCATCAGAGTCCTTTGTAAGACCATTAGAGAAGATAGCTGTGAGGGTAACGTGCCTCTAGAAAGTGTTTTATATTATAAAGGGATTTAACCAGGGTTGTAACAAAACCGTAACACATTTTCTGTGTTCCATTATCCGTGATAAAATGACATTACACCAGAAACCACCTAAACGAAATAATTTTTAGAGTATGCGTATGAATTCTATCCAGCTAATTTCCTTTTTTATTTTCTTACTTAAATATTTGCCGAAGGATATAGATACATCAGGGGTTTACTATAGTTTTTTTAGGCTTCACTACATTGATCTTTAATATCTTCATGTTTATCTTATAGAAAAGGTTTTTACTGAAAGCCGTAGTATTGTTGTTAAAATAATTTTTCTGCCGATTATAAATCATGCAAAACTGCCAACTGACTGAAAACTATGCATTGAATTAAATACAGGAAGAGAATCATATGGATAAATCCTATGAGTCTTAAAGAGGTAGGGATTGAAATCGGTGATTAGTGAGTGAATTAAAAACACAAAAGCGAAAAATTTTTAAAATTACTGTTTTTAAATTGTTCATACACTTCATTCAACAGAATTTCAACACTACAAGCTCAAAGAAATTTAATTCACTATAAAGTTTCCCCAGAAAAACAACAATGTTTGTAAAATTAAAATTAAAGTAATAATATTAGGGCAAACCATGTTTAATATACTCTGTCTACTAATATTTTAGTTTATGGAAACGGCTGCTAAATATTAATTTACTTATACGTTGAGTAAACAAATAACGTATACGTATTTACGTATATTGTGTAAACAAATTATGTTACGTATCATATATTACGTTCAGAGGGTAATTATTTGTTTTCAAAATTGCAATTGAAAAAACTCCAATTAAGTTTCGGATTGCAAGATTTTCATGTATTGCATATTTCGAGTAGTTTATTCGTCTTTACTAACTAGCTGATCCGTGTTTGAAATGAAAATACATTTCCACCATTTTATGTAATAAAACACAATCTGAGAGCATTAGTGAATTTGAAACGAGTAAAGGTAATGTAAGTGAACGTTTAGACTTCCTGGTATTAGTGAATGGCAAGAGGAGTTGTACAGAAGAGACGTCATTATTGCTGATATTGTGGCAGCAACGCCGGGCCAATGTGGCGAGGCTGGTTACCCACATTGGTGCTATGTACTCGCAACAAGTTCGCCTATCGTATTGTCGTTTCGACTATTGTATCCTGAGATCGTAGTTTGCAAAACAGTTTGCAACAGTTTCTAATTATAACTAACAACGTACACTGGTTTAATAATGTGTACTGACTTGTATATAATTTGTATTGTTATTGAAATTAGCTAGCTAAAGCTCTAGATAACTGAAACATTAGGTAGTTAGAACACAACATAGCTGATTGTGACCATTTTGGTTCATAAAAAAACATACGATTTAACTACCAATGATATTTTATCATTTTAAAAATAAAAGGACGTCTGAAACACGATGATTTATTGTTGTCCTGTCAAACGCTATTCTGCTATAAGGGCTCTGCTATGTGTCTTTCAATTGTCATTGTCAATATCAAGGGAACTGAAAAAATTTAATATTTACTAAGGTGCAAAAAATGGAATTCAAAGCTGTGAAGATATATCACTGATTAGGACAGTGGTATTATTTTTCATTCCGTTATAGTTTATATCCAGCAATATTAACCATGGCAATATATTTTAGGTGCAAATATTTTATTTAACCCTTTGAGTGCTAAGCTTCTGAAAGGAGTAGTTGAATCCGTGATGTTTTGTTGATTTTTTTAATATATTGAACGCCTGAACAGTTAAAATTAATAAAAACGTGCTTCCGCTGGACACACACAGTAAAGGATTGGTAAAAAGTAGCAAAACACCTGATCAGATGTGCAACTCACAAAGAATCCACCCATCCCGTCAGCTTGGACCCGAGCCGTCCACCGTTTGCTTAAGGTCCGCCCTCCCCTTCAACTCTGCCACAGACAGGTGAACTCTCCATGAACATACTATATCGTAATGTGTGGAGGTGATAACTAACAACATTAGTTACAATTAAGTGGTTAATAATCACAGTTGCACTAACTAATCGGATAATGTGATTTTCCATCACTTCGAATTTAAATGAGCTGCTTGTTACATACCCTGAAATAACATCGATCAACTCTCCGCAGGAATATTTATAAAGCACATTGAATAAACAGTTATGTTTATTATGCAAACAACATGAAACGAGATTAGCCTAGGTTCCAAATTATATTAGTTTTATATCACCGAGTGTCGTTTGGTAAAAGTTTGTTTGCCGCTTTTTCCTATATCAGTGAGGTGCAACTATGACATTGATTGATACGTTACCACAAAGTTGTATAAACTATCATTATAGTTTAATGAAGTTCGATACGGGATGTTTGTTGATTAAGGAAGGTTTTTAAAAATAGCGATGTAACAAACATATCAGTTTTGTTGCAAATTAAAAAAGTATTATTTAAAGTTTTCTTTTCAAAACGGCTTTAATAAAGAAGAGCAAAGTGAACTAAAGTATCACGGCATGATATTTTTGTTTCGCCATAGAATTGAAAATTTCCTTATTACGTTTTTAGTTGCTTACATAATGGTTAGAAACATCTGCTTATACTGTCAGAGTTTGAATTTAAATTTAGTGGCATAAGTGTTTTTAAATATGTAGCAGACATTAGTATATATCAGACGGTTATTGGAGAATGACTTATTTACGGATAGGCAGTTGAAATCACATTAAATTTCACTGAGACTCATATTTTATAAAGTGTATATTAAACAATTCAAGGAACTTACAGTCTAATTAGCACAGTTGTTAATCTAAAAAAAAATGTTACAGTTAGCAGTACAAGACAAGAGGAAATTTTAAAACATTTCCAGAAATGTTTTATTCATCGAGGTAGTTAGTTAACTAAATGTTCCGTCCTTTTTCTTTCTTTGAATTACTCTAATTATTATTTGATATTCAATTAATTACTCAAACATTTATTTGGATAATTTATTAGTCCATAATAAATGAAATATAAATTAGTTGGAAATATAACAAATATTAACAATATTATTAGTTGAATATATAAACAAATATTATTAGTTAAATATATAACAAATATTATTAGTTGAATATATAAATTAAATTAGAATAAGTATTCAGTTCGTGAAAAAATCAACAAACCTAAAAATATATTTTAATTTGATAAACCAAGTTTTAAGGAACAAACTACTTTAGGTAAAATAACTTGCATATCCAAATATGTTATACGTGGATATATATATCTATATATATATATATATATATATATATATATATATATATATATATGTTATCTACATAAATCATCTTCTTATATTGTTAAACGTGGATATATTATTATTTGTTTATCCTATCGTTTCTAAAGACGATAGGATAAACAAATAATAATATATCCACGTATAACAATATAAGAGGATGATTTAAAAGCATGTTTTGAAAAATGTTACTATTCAAATAGTTTATATCGTTCTGAAAGTATCATATACCAGTCAATCACCTACTTACTTCTACAATTTTAAACATTTTCTATAAATAATGTGTTTGTATAAATAATGAGTATATTCTACTCAGGAAATAATTTGTACATATTTAATAGCTAATAAAAACCCAAAAATCAAAACAAATTTGTATATACAAAATTTAGATTAAATCGTATTAAACCTGATCGAAGTTTTAAGTATTGAATACAATTTAAGAGAAACTGAAGTATTTTTCCCAAGTCAAACTTTTATGACTTATTAGCAAAATAAAATTACGTTGATACAAATTACATGATTAAAAATCATCATGAAAATCTTCTTATATTGAAACTAGCATTGTAGTTTGTAACAATTTGGTCTTATAAGAAAACGAGTTCGCACGCAGCACGCTGACGTGAGGGAAGTGAATTTCCACATACAAAACTTTTAAAATTTAAATCCAGTGTAAAAAAATACATTATTCCAATTTTGTTGGAATCTGAAAACATTGATTTTTTGGCTGTTCTGATGCTTCTGGTTTCATTTACCTGCAATGCTAGGAATAAAATCTTGTGCATTATAAGGTTATGAGAAGATCCAGTCAGGCTTGAAAGTAGGTGCGAGGTTGCTGGGGATCATAAAAATAACCATAACATGCTTTTCTAATGTAAAACCCCCATAAGACAACGTACTGTGTTTAGCCGATATACATTTTCTTTAATAACTCGGTAAATATATTTGCCAGAATGACGAGAGGGCCTTAAAACTTTCGTTTCACTAATTCCTATATTAATGCATGCAATAACTTTACGTCCTGGGCTTTTCTGACCATTTTAGGGCCAAAAAACTCAAAATTTGAAAGAATAATCCCCAAAAAAAGGGCTTTAGAGTTTTCTGATTGTTTTGCCCAACGAACTTGTCCAACTCATTATAGAAAGGAACGTCCCTACCAAATTTGAAGTAAATCAGACAAAAAATGCGCCCGCTAGAGTGCATACACACACACACACACAAACACACACACACACACACACACACACACACACACACACACACACACACACATATATATATATATATATATATATATAATTTTGAACGACCCCCCAAAAAGTGTTCAGGGGGTCACGTTAGGAACTTCTATGGTGGTCCCGGGCTTAAGTTTCACCGTGCGGGTCATGCTAATAGTTTACATTCCATAGGAAATTCACTAATAAATGGATTGATAATTAATTGATAATTAAAAAAGAGAATGGATGAAATCATCTGAAGGAGAATATTTTTATGTTAGGCACTTAAAAATTGGCGAGGAATGCTTGTGCCTAATCATACGAGATATATTATTTTAATTCCTCAGCAGTTCTTTATTACTTTCTAAATAGCTTTTTATCTTAATATTTCAGATAAGTTATAATATATCCCATCTATTATTTGTTAAATAATTAAGTTTATTTTATTTGTTTATTTTGTAGCGTGTGTTTTAATAATTTAGCTTCAAATAAAATTCAATAAATAAATTTTTTGAAGTTTATCGTCGTATTATCTGCAAAGTGATGCCATTTGTTGTTGAACCTGCCACACAGAATTGTAAATAGCAGGTTCCTCTGTTCAGCTGTTATTAGCTTCCAATATATTTATTGTCACTAGTTTTTTTTCTTCTAGCTATCAATGCGTATTATTTATATGTCAATAGTAATTTTATTAAATTTTTTAATTGGATTTTACTCTAAAATAGGTGTTTTCATTGGTTGTACAAAATAAATAAAGAATGAAAAGGTATTAAGAGTGGTTCACTCTAAACGATATTTTATTTCCAATTGCCATCTGAATACATCTCTTTGTTTAGGGTGAACTGTATTTTATACCTCGAAAGTGTTGGAGATCTATTATTTTAATCCTCGCGCACCTGTGATGTTTTGTCTTTTCATCTCTTTCCAAGTAATTATCCCCTCAAATGTTACTTTTTCCTACAGTAATGAAATAATAATAATAATGGTTACCAATCCCAAAATATAGTAATTAATTTCTTTATCTTTCTTTGTGCTTTATACTTATTTTTTAATTAACTTAATTATACTTACTATACTGTATAAAGTATTTTTACACGACAACTTCATTAGCATGATATGTGTTGTTTCAGGTAAACAGATTATCAAAAAATACACCTTACAACCCTTGAAATATATTTTTACACTTATTTCCACGTATATTGTACCTACCTACTAGGTTGTAAATATTAAAAAAAGATAATAAAAGGCAATATATTTAAACCATTAAACCGGTTATCATAAACTTCCTTGATTGTTCCTGATAATGACCGGTATTGCTGTTCAAAGTCTATTGCCTTGTTTAATAATGTATGTGGATTACCCGTCTTTTGCGTGTGTAGAGTATGTTTTGTTGTTGTGAAATGTAATTTACTTTATCCTTTTCATCCTGTAAGGTAAAATATTTATTGTTGTACCTCAAACATATTTTAATGATGCTTGTAAATCAAACATTATAAAAATCATTAAATGATGTTTATGTACAAATTACTGTATATGTATGTAAAAATAACAATATAATGAGCGCTAAATATATGACCACAGTTTATGAAAATAATTCACGAAAGACTAAAACTCTAATACAACAACAAAGAATCCTTCAATAGCAGTAGGCCTAATCGTAATAAAACGACAGTTTACAGTTTAAACTTCTATCGGGCTCAGTAACCCCTTTGAGGTCGGTTGAAACAATTCACACGTTTGCCCCAGGACGTAATTAATTTACAGTAATTTTGTATATATTTCACTACAAAGACATTATAATCACAATATGTGATATTTAACGCATATGGTCTCTGTTATTGATTTTTTTATAAGTTATCATGTAGAAAATTTTAATTTTAGGGGGGAAATTTTTTTTACCCATGAACAGGTGCAAACACATATGTAAAATAAAAATAATTTACGAAGCAAATAAAAACAATTTTATTTTCATTATCTAAGCCATATAAAAAACATTTTATCCAAAAAAATATATTTTCCTTCACTTTAGTTGCTAGAGATAGTGCACAAGCTTTTTAATTTACTTGGTTACCTAAATTCCTTCAGTGTCTGATATTTTTCGAAGCATTCTCCGACATGCAACGCTAGCTCCTTGGGTCACGTCTTATAGAAAGTTGATGCCTCTCATCTACCCCCTGGAATTTTTCTGTTGTTTTCTGCTAAGACACTGCTCACCTTACCGTCTCTTGTCTTGCCACCTTCTGTCTTGTACAGAGCATGAAACTTGTCATTCACTGGATCTGTCTAATGAAGTAGGCCAACCACGTTTACGGTTTTGCGTGTTTCTCACATCACCCACAAGCTGTCTCACTAAAGTTTTACCGAAACCCCTATTTCTATTAGGTTTCTCCGTTCCCAAGCTGTAGAGTATGTAGGCATTGACAACTGAGGTCTCGATAAGCCAAAACAATAGCTTCCTCCACCATTTTAAGGACTTTCTAGTAAATCCATAGCTGGAAATATAGTTGTCCGCAATGTCCACTCCCCCATGTACCTGTTGTACTCACAAATGAGTTTAGGCTTCATGACCTCCTCAGTCACACCAGATTTGATTATTCTATTGATTTTCTCACTGCTGTTGTCAAAGCAGTGTTAGTTTATATAGTAGTTCTAAAGTGCATGGTTACATTCCGCTTATCGCACCACACTAAGACTAAAGATTCATTTAGGAGGGTGACCGTCTGATGATGACCCAGGTCCTTCACGGCATCTTTCTTCACAGCATCAGCTAAGCCAAGTTTACCTGGTATTATTGTGCCAGTCAGGTGCATAATAAGTTTTAAAAACTCTTGGCCTAGAAAATAGCTAGTGGTAGCTGGTGGATCTGTCAGTGGATACGTGTATGCCTGTACTGTCATTATGTTCCAAACGTTTATGAACTAAGTGGAGCATAATTATAACGGTAAAGGGTAAGTTAGGTCTGATAAGGTTCTTGGTTGAAATAGAGCCAAAATATAGTTCCATGGCACATGTATAACCAGTCAACGAGTCGCTTAACACATAAATGCGCAAGCCCTATTTGATAGGCTTCAATTTATTGTAACACTTAAACATACATTTTCCTCTAAAGCCAACTGTACTTTCGTCAACTGATATTTTTGGTCTGGGACAAAAATTTTCTCGAAACTTGCTGTCCAAGTAAGAACCAATTTTACTGATTTGTTCAGCTCTAGTGGTTCTACTAGGTGTTTCACTTGTGCCTGGCATAGGTGCGCAAAGATGCAGGGTCAACGTCAACGTCTTTGAAAAAGGAATTTTTCTGCCTGTCTATTTTTCCATTACTCCAAAACCACTGGAAACATTCTGCTGAAGCTTTACATAGATATAATCTATGTGCAAAGCAATATGAGTATTTTAGGCCTATTATTATTTATAAAAGTGCTCAGGGCTCTGTCCACGAGACTCTCATGTCTCCGTGTTTTTCATATAGAGGAGAATTTTATTTGGTTTATGCCACAAGCGTTTTTCTCAATTAAATTAATCAAAATATAGGTATATTATATCCAACTACACACTGGCATTGTTATGTTTAAATTTGTTCTACTGGGAAATTTCACCCCGTTGAAAAGCATAGCAGCCCCAGTTTTAGCAGTATAATAGCATAGCAGCTAGCACAGTCATACAACTTGGGTTTACAAATTAGTTTGCATTGTATGGTTTATAATCCCTTATAATAAACCAATAAAGAGTTTTATATTAAACATTCGTAGAGTTGTCTCATCAATACAGTAAATTTAATAAACTTAATAGAACAATTTTGAGGATATTCGCTGAGTATTTTTATAATATATACTCACGCAACACATAACATCATACTCATCAAAGAAACTAGATAAACTAATCAAACATATACCTGATAGTAAATATACATTGAATATCGTTTAAAAATTACTTTAAATTGAATACTTTATAATTAATTTAATTTACAGTTTTTTCTGGTAATGTCTTGATATATTAAAAACCAAACAATAAATTAATACTTACATTTATTTTTACAAACCATAAAATGTGCTCAGTTACTGTTGAGGGTCACATATAACATCACGTGTGCTTTGACTACTTGTACAAATAAGATGAGAAGGATATTAGTTTTCATTAGAACATATTTTATCATGCAGGTTTTAAGAAGATTGTAGGATTTGCTGTGCCATCATCTGTTGAATTAAACATTTGGTTTTAATAATGAATAAGTTCAGATAATCTAAGCAAAATATAAAAATACGTTTAAGTAAACAAATTTAACTAGTAAAAATACACTTTAAGCAACATGTTAATTCATTGATTGTTTAATATATAAAATAAAACACTAATGGCAATATACAAACTTTATGTAGGCCCAATGTTGTCCCATATAAAAGTTCCTAATATTGAAAAGTTTTAGTATTCGTCATATTTTTAAAACTATTACGTATCAACAGTAAAAATTATTATAAACGATTAAAATCTCAAATATAAATTTGTGGTCTTAAATGAAGTATAAATAACATCTATGGCCAAACAAATTATTTTTCAAACATGTATAGCACTATTTGATGGTACAGGGAAGACGTTTCTGTCACTAACAGTGTCGTTGTCTTCTATATTCAGTCTGTTCTCTTGATTTGCTTCATCGTAAGCCCAAATCGGTTGGGTGTTTATTTATATATTGATTTATTCCAACGGAAAAACATCCATTACAAAATCCCATACAGCTACATGTAACATTGTTAACTCTGAATACATAATAGCAATGCAATAACAAGCAGAACTTGCAATTTAATACTAATATTAGACTAATACATATAGTTGAAGAAAATCAATGAAAAAGCTCATTTATGCGAAAAAACTATATCAATGATCAGTTAAAGCAATCCATAATGAATAGTGAAATAGGCATACAGTAACAAGTATACAAAATACAAAGAATAAAAGAAGAAACAGTTCATAAGCACTCAGTCAATCTATGAAGGTATGCATGGGATCTTCTCCTTGCAGTGGCCAGATACCGCGGAAAAATTCAATCTCTCGGCATACAGCATTCCCGTGCCGGAGAATGCTTGGTAAAGGACCGTGATAGGAATAATCTCTAGCATGATGACCACTGCTGGAAATATCATGCGAGTGAGTTCTGAATGGAACACGGATATCCACTCCTCTCAGGAGATCAGAGCATTCAACGAAACCATTAAGAAGCTTGAAGAGGAATACTACATTAGCGACAGCGTCTGGTTCTAAGCTCGGCGAGATTGAGCAATTCTATATTTGGTGTTGTTAAGAGTCTGCTCGTTTGGAGATAGCTGCGCACGTTTCTATATGTTTAAGGCCCAAGATAATGTAAAAAGATGCAGCGCCTCTTTTGAAAAAAAAAAATTGATACCGTGCAGCTGAGAAACGAGTTGCTGTGCATGTACATGTAGAAACGTGGAGCTGAGAGTTCAGTGGTTTTTACACATTGTAGTGGTCAGTCATGCAACCACTTCCCTGATGTAAATGTAGGCATCAACACTCACTCCTCAGGCCTCTTGAATCCATCTGATAACGAGGTATTACCAAACGTAATCTGGGATTACAAGGAACCAAATCAGAAGGAAAGAGAGAAACACGAAGATACACTGTAACACTGATAGCGACATAGGCGACTTTTCTGGACCATCTAAACAGTGCCAAACTTGATTTAAAAAAATGTAATGTTTGTTAGTGATATTATTTCTACCTCATTTTAAGACCACAAACTTGTATATCGTATATTACTAGTAATTTTTATTTTATTATTTATTTTTGCTGTTGCTGAGTTTTAGTCTTAAAAAGGTGAAAACTATTAACATTTTGCAACAGTTTAACAGTTTTTGGACGTTATTGGGTCTGAAGACAATTTTGTTACTAAGTGTTGCTCAGGCCCACTGCAATTATTGATTTTGGTCTAAAAGTTAGTTTTTCAGTGTGAAAACCAACAAGGTTTTAAAAAATTTCACTGTTTTTTTACATTTTACATAGATCCGGAGGTTAGCTGAGGTCAAAAACTTGGATATTTCATAAGGCCTTCATCATATACAAAATATCAAAAAATAGCTAACCCCTCCATTTGATGCGAGTTAACACCCTTTTTAGGTAATACAATTACTGAACTAAAAGGTATTTCCTTAAAGTTTTCTTTATCTGCATAAAAAATACAAAGCAAAGTTATACCTTTAAACCATTTAAAAAAGGGATTCTTTATTGTTGGTTATAACAAACGTTCAAAAGATATAAATTGTGAGTGTGCGGTTTTTACAAATTGTAATAACAAAATGCAAAAACCATCGTAAACTTTATATATTTATTTTATAGTTATTTAAAACCACCATTTTATGTCTATAACAATAATTATAACTGAAAAATATAATAGCAAAAAAAACAAACAAAAAACAGTGTAACAATACGTATTAATATGTATACTGTGTGTACTTATTCATTGCAGTTAAAAGAGTGTCTGGATTTAAATATAAAGTTTTTTTTATATCGGGTATTATATTTGTATTTGAAAAATATTAGAAAGAAGAAACGAAGATAAAAGGATGTTTTAATTTTTTTTAAGTCTGTAATTGGGAAATGACGAAAATATATTTTGTTTTATTTAAATCCGGCAGAGATCCTACGTTATTAAAAATTGCTAATGGAAATATTTCATAGAAAGTACATTAAATGGTTTAATGTTGTTTTATTCGTTTAAAGAGTTAAACGTTTCAATTCGTACTCGCTACATTAGACGCTTACAAAAACTCACCCAATAGGCGCTTACTACCGGGAAATACTTAAAATAATCCATGTGCATATTTTGTTTGAGTAATTGTTAAGTTAACCATATTTTAATTTTATAAAGCATGTTTATATAGTTATTTTATGGGATAATATTTTGGGGATAATAGGTTTTAGCTTTTTTGAGGAGGTTAAGAATACTATTTAGTTATTGACTTGTCCTAAAGATACTCGATATGGTCAGACATATCAACTTCCTTTCAAGTCTATTAGGTTTTACAATATTATACAGATTTGATTTGTAGATGCTCATAAATTAGTTTTACAGTTTAATACGCATTTATATCCCTCATTCACAGTAATATACTGATCAGATGTATTTAAAATTTGATTGTATGCCTAAACAATTAAAATGTAATTTCCTAATATATTTGACATACCTCAGTTATAACTAACAATGTAAAGTCAGTGCCAAGGCAAATTAATGTAACAGGGCAAAGTTTAAACAACATAGGTTGTTTTATACTATTTTATATTTGATGTGTTATATCTAAATGTCCTTAAACAAAACGGACATTATTTTACACTGTTATATGTGAATGTGTGGTGAAATCCAGTTACAACAAGTTTCCCTTGTTATCTCGATGTCACAGTTTGGTACCATGTTTCCATCTGCATGTAAATCGTGACATAGAGATTACATCAGCATATGATGATCTTATTAGGACGTACACTGATAGGTTTAATCATTGAGTTTACTTAAACTACAGTAATAGTATAATACAAAATAAACTGAGCGTTAATGTAATGCTGCATGATGCTACAGAAAGACATAAACTTAGTTCAATCATTACTATTTCAAAATAGCACAAAATACAGTAATAGTTTTGCAATCGTAATTTTAAGGATTTGACAGTAAGCAAGCCAGTGAAACTAATATTGTTCATACGTGAAACCAAATTGCAGTCCCTATATGTTTCAGACCATGTGTTTAATACTTTTAAAACTTTGATCTGAAAGTCATCAAACATTTTCTAGATATTTGTTCAACTTATTAAATCAATTTAAATGACATTATTTGTCTATTGTATAATGACTTGATTATTATTTGGCCGCCATGGAAATAGATTTTTTTTACAATAATATTTTATTTATGTCATTAAAAATGTATACAATGCAATAGGCACAAGACAAATTTTACATTTTACAGCAATCAACAACACTGAAAGTACAAGTCAGAACAAGTCATAAAATAGGTCCATCTGAAAAATCAAAGTTTATAAAGTCTTCAATGCAATAAAAGGTTCTTTGTTTTAACCATTTAGACACAACATTCTTAAAACTATTTTTACTTAATGATCTAACACATATTGGTAACTTATTGAAGAGCTTTAACTGTTGGTAATAGTGGTTTTTTAAAGTTTTTGCTAACCTTACATGTACCTAACCTTTTGCTAACTGCAATGTAATGGCGTTGCGACGCAGGACTACTGCTTTGCTAAAAGAAATTGTGTTTACTATGTTTGTTTTCTTTCTTATAATTCATACGCTGCGTGCAGATAAGTATTCTTATGCAGTTTTATTCCCTAAGACCAGTTTTGTCAAATCTGGATGTTGTACTGTAGGTTTCGCAAATCATAACAAAGTTCCATGACGCAATGCTCACTAAACAGAGAGACACAGTAAGATGAATTTATGTACATTCAAAATATTAATTTTTAATAGGTTAAGGCAACAATTAAGTTATATTGTACTAACTAAAGGTATATATAAGGTGCGTACTAATACCTATAATGCGTAGCTAATACCTATAAACCATTTTATATTTTATGAATTTACAATAAACAAATAACACCAATATCTAAGCGTATTTGAACCAAAACTAGATAAACAATGAGACTGTAACAGTTCGCACATCTTTCAGTAAGCTACTGTATTTAGAAACCGCACCCGACAACTGTGTTTGACAGATTTAACCATCGCGTATATTCGCTTTAGCCGCGTTGTCGTTCGATGTTTGCATTGATAATTCACAGCCAAATGCTTGTACCACTAATTATCCCCAGGATTTTATCACCCCATATTAATTGTTACCACAGCCAATAATTATTGTAAGACGTAATTAGCATTTTAAAAAGTACACATCACCAGTATTTTGGTGATATTAGTATTCCGTAATGTTATTTTTTTACACAAAATGACAGCCACATTTTAACGGACAAAGATAAGTCAATTCTGTTTTCACCATAATCTTTCATTTGACGAGATCTTTAAAAGAATGTACAATTTGTTAACCTATAAGTATTTTGAGATTTGAACCCGTGACCCTCAGTTTTGGTCCACCCTATATGTAAAAAGGTTTAAAATATTTTCACGTTATTCCTTGGGTCTGAATTAGTGGAAAGAAGTTTTACTTCATCCTTCTATGTCAAGCCGTTCGTCTGTTATCCGTTTAGGAGAACTTAGGTGATTCACTCTGTATAATACCTTTTACCATAATGTATGTTGAAGGCGGTTCCACACTCTCGCGAGCACGTCCGAACATTCGGTCAAACTCCGAATGTTCGGAGTAGTCGCGAGAAGTATGGGACCTGCACGAACTTTTGAATACACGCTGGAACATAGGAGACGGAATATTCAGTGAACGTTCAGGACATTTTTCGGCCGAATGTTTAGGCGTGTTCGCGAGAAGTGTGGGACCGCCTTAATCTACATACGTATATGTGTGTGCAGTGTATTCAATTGTTAACTTATTGTTCAGTGTGAGTATGCTAGCCTACATTTGGCGGCTGGGGCTTGGGGCCTCGTATTCAATATCTGGGATATTCACTATACAGTAATATGGATTGAACAGAATTTCGTAAAATTAATTGTATTCTATCTAATAAAATTAGCATGGTGGTGATCTACGAACAATTTTGTAAGACTTGAACTAACTTATTGCCTGGCATGTATTGTTTTAGATCCCGGAATTTGTTTTATAAAGAAGAAAGAAGTTAAGAACCAATAAATGTATTACAATTGACATGGTTTTATGTTATTTTTTTTAGTTTAATTTAAGTTTTTGTGTCCTGATTAAATTAAGTTCAATCTCCTATATGCGTAGTTTTGGTAGAATTTCTTTAAATTTTCTTTGATCAGTAAGGAGTATCTTATAATGTAATTGACAATAACCTTTGGTAAAACAATTTTCTATTGTAATTTACTGAATTATCATATTTTTTATTTGTATTTAAAACAAACAAGCAACACCGGAAACGCTTCACACAATTAACTTCTATGATTTTAAAAATATTTAATTTTCTTCTTTCAGTTTTTTACATTAATTAAACGAGGTACACAATTAAATTTGATTAGTGCAGATTTTTCTTTCGATTCATAGAAGTTAATCTAGACGAACTAAATATTACATCCAAGGGTGTAAGTAATATATGCAAAAATATGTAATATATCATGTCCATGCTAATCTCGTCAGTATATCTATGCAGAAGACATTTTGAAAACTACTTAATACAAACTCTAGGTTAACCTCTGATTTGCTCGAAATATCACGCTTTGCAAATATTTTTTGTTTGCGTTTTTCATTTAAAATTTTTTTAATGTTCTTTTATGGAATTGTTTTATTTCGCCCAGCTTTGCCTTTGTTGTATTCTATAATCTTGTTATCTTCTAAATAGTATATGCACCTAAAGAGGGGTCATTCTAGAAACCAGTTTTCTTAAAATGTTGTTCTAACAAGTAATAAACAATACCCGCAATAGTTTGTAAAAAATGTATTAACTCTTTTTCAAATTTAAGTCAACATATGATACAGTTAAAGATTATCTTAAATTGATCAATTAAACATAATTATTTTTAAAGTTTTTTTTGAATATTACCATATTATACTGTATTTGTGTCAGATAAACTGTCCATCTAAACATTAAACTCTCCCAAGTTGCCGTGTAACCTTCGAGTGCCGAGATGTCAGACCCAATTACCATCCTCTTACCACCAACTAATGATCGGTTTAGGATAAATTAACCTTGATTACCTATGCCCGAACCTTGACCGTTGCAATAATTTAAAAATGAAATTCTCATAGTAACTGTAGCGTATTCATTAGCTATGAATATTTGTAATACTGTAAAACCAAAAAGGTTTGTTTCCAATGAACGTCCGGATTTTAATCACAGGTCATTTATAATTGTCAATAAATTGCATTATATTTATTTGTTCTAATATGTGACGGCAATCTAGTATATGTAAAGAATGTGCTTTAATTTATTTAAATACAACTCTATTGAATGGCTCCTACTACGTTAGTAACAAACTTTAAAAACGTCAATTAAGGGCTCAACGCCCTCATCATTCGCCTCCGCGTTGATTAATATTCACTGCACTTTTTCACTAGCCTGCCTCAGAACCGCTAACGTTTTCAAATCATGACGTCAGAGCTTATAAGTTTACATTTAAAACCAAAGGGCACACAATTACTGTTTCATTTATTTTTATATAAATCATACTTAATTCAACACAGTTTTTATGTAACTCATCTTAAAGTATCAAATTGAAATCACGTGTGTTGCAGATTCATTAATAATACAACTTTACAATTTTAGATATGTCAAACGTCATATTGTTAGAGGCAACATCCATGAACGCAAACCTTATTTAGAATAGTATATCAGTGCCAAATACAAAGACAATATCATAGGACAAGAGTGATAATATAACAAGGTAAATGACGCATAGAAAGTTGCGAAACAAACTATAGAGTGAATAACTCATAACAATTGTTTTGGTATTAATGGTTTTTAAATACCACTTTCATATTTCACAAAACTACTCTCTTGCTCAATAGGTTACAATGAGTATTCAGTTATTCTATATCTCGAGTTTCTGGTAGTGAAGGAAGACCTTGAATACTGAGATAGTTCTCCCAACGTAAGGTACTCACTGTTTTCTATTTTCTACGCAGGTATTTTCTGGAGATGGTAGTCACCGGGTAGCGTCACTATCACATGGCTAATGGCCTTGCTCAATAGGTTACAATGAGTATTCAGTTATTCTATATATCGAGTTTCTGGTAGTGAAGGAAGACCTTGAATGCTGAGATAGTTCTCCCAACGTAAGGTACTCACTGTTTTCAATTTTCTACGCAGGTATTTTCTGGAGATGGTAGTCACCGGGTAGCGTCACTATCACATGGCTAATGGCCTTGCTCAATAGGTTACAATGAGTATTCAGTTATTCTATATATCGAGTTTCTGGTAGTGAAGGAAGACCTTGAATGCTGAGATAGTTCTCCCAACGTAAGGTACTCACTGTTTTCTATTTTCTACGCAGGTATTTTCTGGAGATGGTAGTCACCGGGTAGCGTCACTATCACATGGCTAATGGCCTTGCTCAATAGGTTACAATGAGTATTCAGTTATTCTATATATCGAGTTTCTGGTAGTGAAGGAAGACCTTGAATGCTGAGATAGTTCTCCCAACGTAAGGTACTCACTGTTTTCTATTTTCTACGCAGGTATTTTCTGGAGATGGTAGTCACCGGGTAGCGTCACTATCACATGGCTAATGGCCTTGCTCAATAGGTTACAATGAGTATTCAGTTATTCTATATATCGAGTTTCTGGTAGTGAAGGAAGACCTTGAATGCTGAGATAGTTCTCCCAACGTAAGGTACTCACTGTTTTCTATTTTCTACGCAGGTATTTTCTGGAGATGGTAGTCACCGGGTAGCGTCACTATCACATGGCTAATGGCCTTGCTCAATAGGTTACAATGAGTATTCAGTTATTCTATATATCGAGTTTCTGGTAGTGAAGGAAGACCTTGAATGCTGAGATAGTTCTCCCAACGTAAGGTACTCACTGTTTTCTATTTTCTACGCAGGTATTTTCTGGAGATGGTAGTCACCGGGTAGCGTCACTATCACATGGCTAATGGCCTTGCTCAATAGGTTACAATGAGTATTCAGTTATTCTATATATCGAGTTTCTGGTAGTGAAGGAAGACCTTGAATGCTGAGATAGTTCTCCCAACGTAAGGTACTCACTGTTTTCTATTTTCTACGCAGGTATTTTCTGGAGATGGTAGTCACCGGGTAGCGTCACTATCACATGGCTAATGGCCTTGCTCAATAGGTTACAATGAGTATTCAGTTATTCTATATATCGAGTTTCTGGTAGTGAAGGAAAACCTTGAATACTGAGATAGTTCTCCCAACGTAAGGTACTCACTGTTTTCTATTTTCTACGCAGGTATTTTCTGGAGATGGTAGTCACCAGGTAGCGTCACTATCACATGGCTAATGGCCTTGCTCAATAGGTTACAATGAGTATTCAGTTTTTCTATATATCGAGTTTCTGGTAGTGAAGGAAAACCTTGAATACTGAGATAGTTCTCCCAACGTAAGGTACTCACTGTTTTCTATTTTCTACGCAGGTATTTTCTGGAGATGGTAGTCACCAGGTAGCGTCACTATCACATGGCTAATGGCCTTGCTCAATAGGTTACAATGAGTATTCAGTTATTCTATATATCGAGTTTCTGGTAGTGAAGGAAAACCTTGAATACTGAGATAGTTCTCCCAACGTAAGGTACTCACTGTTTTCTATTTTCTACGCAGGTATTTTCTGGAGATGGTAGTCACCGGGTAGCGTCACTATCACATGGCTAATGGCCGTTTGTGATTGCATGCATCGAACCCGGTAACCTGCGGACCAAAGTCACCCACTTTAACCACTACAGCACACCATATATCACAGTTTATGCCGTAAAACACCGGAAAAATATAAATTATATATAGAAGCTAAATCAACAGCATTGTTGGTAAATATATATGATTTTATAAACACGTTATAAGCCACATATTATTAATGTAAATTTACAAAAATTTTTGCATTTTAAATTAATTAAAATAGATTTACAGAATAATAGTTTAAATTTACTTACAATATATTTTTCCTCTAAAATACTTAATTTCTAAATTCATGATCTAGTTTTGCTTCATACTCAACACGTGAGTAAAAATCTGATTCGTTATAAAGTTACGAAAACCAAGTTTGTTATTAGGGTCTTAGTTCTGGGAGTGTAATCTGTAGTCTAACAACATAAATTGTGTAATTGTTTTACGTAATGCATTATGTAGTTTCAGCCAATAAGTTAAAGTAACAAGTATTATGGATCAAAATGTAGAAGGGGGAAAGAGTAAATTTAATAATGGTGAAGTTTTTGTGGCTAAAACAAAGTTAATAAACACTTTTGGGGAAAGAAAGCTTAGAGTTAATATTTTTCATTTCAGATTTATAAAGGTAATGTAAATTCTGACTTTACCACATTGAGAGGGTTTTAATAACCCATATATTTCAATTTATTTTAGTTTGTGAATTTATAATTATGATTTATCATAAATGAGCATTTAACATGAAGATGATACTATGATTAGGTTGATGGTCAAACTATGATTCACAATACACAATCCTCGATATCGAAAAGCTATATTTTAACATAAAAACCTGCCCAAATAATATATTTAAAGAATATCATTAGTTGAATAATAATATTTAAAGCCCTATATCCCTATTTATCTTTTTATTAGTTAGAACTCCTCTTAAAACCACCACTGTAATCACAACAAACCACTTTATTTTCACTGTCCGCCAACAGAAATATAAACACCACCTTGGCTACCCCAGACTGCCTTCACCTGACGGAACTCCGAGAAACAAGTAACTAACTGCCGGCAGTCAGGTGATGTGAAGAACACGATCTTCATTCCCATGCTGGTTCTGTTTTCAAAAGAACGTTATACTTTTAATGCAGCCACAGCAAACGTTAACACTGACTTGTCTCGTTAAAAATAATCGGTAACAACTTTTCAATTAAAATCTGAGATGAAATAATTTTACTGAAGTCTTAAATTGTAAGCACCGAAAGTTATTTTAGAGTCTTAGAAGTGTTTTCGCAGCATAATCTAAGTTAACCAAATTTAAACTCTTAGCAAAGATAATTTCTAGAAAATTACTTGGTTTTAAAACTTAATGGAAATTATCTTTCATTAAAACTATTGTTTTTTGTTTGTAAATTTTCGGTCTTATATGGGAATAAATGAATAATTGAAAATGGGAGTAGATTACGTTATTAAAAGGAACATACATGATTGGTATTTATTTGAAAACTCGACTAGAATGATTTTCTTTGGCGTGCTACAGAAATTATGGCTATTTATTTGCAATTGTCTAGTAATTTACAACTTTCTATATATTATGAGAAATCATACCTTAGCACTAGTCAATTTAAAATCCTGATATCGGTTCTCATAGAACTGTTATCAGTTATGATATATTACAAGTTAACTGTATGGGTTAGCCAAGCTAAAATATAACCAAATATTCATCCGAAGAATTTAGTCTTGATTTTTTTAAACTGCTTAAACATACTACGAAGACACTAAAATATATATTTAAAACTATATTCTTAAGTTTTTTGTAATTCCTAACATATTTCCTGAATTTAACCTAAAACTACACATGCATGCATGTACTATTACTATCTGAAATTAGTAATTGTCATATGCTACACTTCCTTCTTCTTAGTGACCTTCTTCCATTTTCAAGAAATCTGTGGCATACAACGAATGAACAAATTTCTAGTACAATATTAGAGTAAAGCTATAATATATCTCAGCAATTATTGAACAAACATATTGTATGTGTTTCTTGATGGTTTTAGTGCATGTTTGAATTATTTGGCTTCAAACACAGTTTAATAAATGCAATCTCTGTAGTTGATGGTCGCGTTATTAGATCATTGACAGTTGTTGTTGAACTTGCCACACAGAATTGTAAAAAACAGCTCCCTCTGTTCAGCTATTATTGGTGAACTGTATATTGTCAATTGCACTAAAGTTATAGTCACAATGTGTTGTTATTCTTCTTGTCCTCATTAAGTGATAACTATATATTATTTGTTATTTAATTTACTTTTTTATTTTATAGTACTTTCCAATTGCTATTATTGCTGTCAGATGTAAAAAAATTATGAATAAAGAGTTTTTAAAAGCGGTTCTCGCTGAACGATATTGTATCACCAATTGCCGTTTGAATACATCGCTTTGTTCCTGGTGAATTGTATCTTTGTGCTTCAAAGGTTATTGACGTATTGGAGATGTATCTTTTAAAGTCATCTCGCGGTATTTATGCAAATATTAAAATAACATATCAAGGTGAAGCCACATACCAAGTTGTATTAATTTATGTGCAAATATTATTTAGGGAAAAATATTATTTGACTTATTATTCATAAGAATAATTTAGAGCCTGTGTACGCAGGTTTGCTGCTAAGAGAACCATCTGCAAACAATAGTTTTTTTTGTTAAAATAGCAACAGACCACAACCAGATGAAGCCATATAACTGGTTTGAATGCGTTCATAAATAGGTAGGATATAATTTTGGTTCTCATTCTCCATAAGAGTAACGAGCAAAAAACTATTTGAACCATCGTCATGATACTGAGAAATAACTAAATCATGAATTAGTTTATCATCTATAGAATGTACAATTTGCATTTTCTCAAAATTTAATGATCTGTGAGATATTATAAGGGATTTATGCTAATCTACACGACAATAACTCTGTAACCTTATGCGTGGACATCTCCCGAGACTCACATCCGATCAGTAAAGCATACGATAGCGTTTGTGCTTGTTAAATATTATAATTATAAAAGGCATATACTTGTTTTGGTCTCTTTGCTATTCTGTATATTTAACCGATCTTTCAGAGGGTGTGAAACCTATCTTAAATCAAATCTCGTACCATAATAACGGTAAATTAACACAATAATTGCATCTGCGTTTTTGTGCAATGCTGTTGGACGGCTCACAGAACGATGGCAATATGAGTTGTGTGTGAGGCTTTGAATGTTTAATTCAATTGTACTACTAATTTACATAACTTACATTGATTACACAGCCTATACCTGTAGCAAGATGTTTTATTGTATAATCAGCCTCTCAATAATAAACATGAATAGTTCATTTAAATTACATAATTTACTATTTTAGTAGGATTATTAATGTTATTTACATTTAAGAAGTCATATTTATTCGAAACGTGCATCGCAGTGAAAATACCACTTAAGTAAAAGAAAATAAATATAACTCTACAATCAATAACATTGTTTTATATGTTTTAAATTGTTTATAAATACGGTAAAGGTACTGCATGCTGTTAGTGACCTAATGTGTTGAAATAAATGAGTTTTTTAGTTACTCTGGATGATTGTGGTTATTGTAAAAATTATAATTTAAATCCCTACGTAAAAGATATACAACTTTTGTCTATATATACAGAGTGTCTCAACAACTAAACTTTACAGGCTTGTTATATGGTCTATTTCCAACAAAAAATGTCACATATGTTCATATCATATCCTTCATAGTTTACCAGCTATTGACTTTTTAATGTTGTATATAATCTACATATTACAATCTTATGAATCATTTCTAGGCAAGAAAATATGCACGTTCGACCATAAATCTTGTGCAGCGTATAAAAAAAACAGTAATTATAAATAAATTCAACTTTTAGGACTTTATTACAGTTAAAAACAAATTAATGAAATTTTAATTTGTATCAATAATTTTTGTTACTGAAATTGGCTGATTCCAGGAAATGTCTATTTATAAAAAAAATCACCATTACTAAAATTAGAGGAAAAACTATTAATATTTATATAATTTTATTATCTGCAATACATAGAAAAATGTTAAGATCAAAATCACTCTCTAAGGCAGAAACTGTAAACGACAACACTGTTTGAAAGTATACAATATTATTGAAGTATAACATTTAAATAAAAATAACGTTCATTTGTGTTTTTTTTAAATTTTATTAAACTCCTAAAACTGCATTTATTTAATAAATACTATTCATTTGTATACAGTATAGAAGTTGTATGGTCCTACGCGTATATTCTATTGCCTTAAAATAATTTATAAGGTTGTAATACACAGGTTCAAAAACATATTAAAAAAATCAATAGCTCGTAAATTACGAAGTATATGATAACAAAATATAATCAATGTATTATTGGAAATAGTCAATATAACAAGCCTGTGAGGTTTGACCGTCGACTTTTGAGACACCCTGTATATATGGGAAACCAATTTGCATGATAAATTTGTAATACTGTATAATGTGTTTCCTGTATTTTAAATGTTACTTTGCCATTTCAATAGTTAAGAACTTTATCCCCCACGAGTTTGTACACAATATACTACTTTGATATATTAAGTCGAATGTTAGGCCTTAAGCCATTTTAGAAGTCAAATTATTGCTGCTTCCGCAATAAATAAGCTGGTTATTTTGGACCAAACAGCTGTTAGAGCACTTAACTTGAACGAGCAGTGAAGCCCTTGACGCGGTGCAAACCAATTTGTGCTTCCCTTCACCGGAAACCTGACAAAGGTAGAAATGGTAATGGATTCTCAGCGGCAACAATTTACTTAGCAATTTAGTTCAAGCAATTACAACATCATGGTAAGTTATTGCGAAAGTTTATTCGTGCGTGAATACAAATCAGTTGCGGTTGATGTAACAAATCTTAACCTTTACAAACATAAGTTTTTCGTTCGTTGTTATACGTATTAGTGTCATTGCATCAAAGAACGTATTAATTATTAAATAAATTGTATAGTTTATGTTATTGTACAAAAAACACTTATATCGATAAAAATAAACTTAATAAGTGATATATGTACGTATAAAAAACACACGTATTGTGTTGTCAAGGGTGTTTGTAATATATTTATTGGCATTCACTATCTTAGTGGCAAAGACATTCACATTATAGTTAATGTTATTATTTTCTTATGTTTAGTTTTATAGCAAATAACCCAATCACCTTTTAAATCACAATACCATCGTTAACAATACCATCGTTAATCGTTAACAATACCATAAGTGAAAAACGTTGTAATTGTTAAAACTCCTTATCGTTATGACAGGGCTCTAATACTCGGAATTCGTCAACTCAGCTCAGGCGGTGGTGTTAGTGAGGTGGTACCAACCTACAAGTTCGAATTCAACATTAAAAATTGAACACACATCTGCAATGCTATATATTTTTGTTAAATAAAACACTCACCCACTGAGAGGCTATTACCTGCTTTTGAATTTTTTTCACGTAATATAATGTTAAATTTTGAATTTCAGATTGTCAATTTGGTTGTTCCGTCTTAAACGTTCCCATTAATTATATTTAATATTAACCACACTCATCCAGAGTCACTAAAAACTCATTTATTTCAACACATTAGGTCACTAACAGGATACAGTACCGTTACCGTATTTATAATAAAATTAAAGTTTACATGATAGTATTATGAATAGTAATAGGATTACGTGCGACAGTATTGATGAACTAAATTCATAATTAGTTATATAGTTTGGCAAATTGAATGCATAAGTATGACAAAGGTTGGGTATCGTTCGAGAATAGATTTGATTGGCAGAGCCACCAGGCACGTCTTTCACATGGGAATATTGCGCAGGTCACCGGAGGGAGAGGAACTAGCAAGGATGGACAAGGTGGGAAGGGATCGTAATGCCAATCATCCTGTTTGTAGGGCACCCGTGACTCCTGTGACAGCTGTATCCTTAACCGTTTGTTATGATATCTTAAGTTGCTGTTCCAAAAGTCTCCATCACAACCGGTCTAAATGTAATCCTGGAATTTCGAGAATAGAGAGAAAAGTTAGACCTAAAATGTATTTTAGAAGCTTATAAATACGGTCTGCCCAATATGGCGTTCTTTCCGATGGTTTTGGATTATCTGGTGTTATTATAGATTTTATAATTGAATCATACGAGTTTATGATGTGTTTATAAATAATCAGATAGTTTCTTCAGAGGGAGTTGGAGAAGGTGTTTTAGTCTAGTAATACTAAACTACTTGGGAAAAGCAATACTTCTCAAGTTAAGGTATGTGATTGTAATTTTCCAGTAAAATTAATGCAATGCCTTAAGTAAACAAATATATAAATAAAAATAGATTACTAATAAATAATTTAACATTTTCCTGTTTATTCCTACAACCATTCTTTTACAATTAAAAATAAAAATGTTTAACGGACTGGTATTTTATGCTGACGATAATTTAACTTTAGTAAAAAATCTATACTCAAAACATAAGTATTTTTATTTTAATAAACAGCATACATGTAATAGTGACCCCATACTGACATAAGAATTTAAGTTGAAAATAAAAGAACAATGGGGTAGAGCTAAAAGGTAAAACAGTTCTAGCTAAAATGTTTATGACTGCGAAAATAAAGAATAAATTTTGAAAATTCCTTATATTTTTCGAGAACAGCTAGGTACACTTTCAAACACACTCTTTCCTTTATATATTGAGATACATAACTTACCACCGGTCTTCTTTTATCTAAGGTGTTATTTTATATATAAACCCCTACTTTAGGTGTTAAAGCATATATATTTTACTAGTCGTAAACCAAACAAAATAACAAAACAAAACAGAATAACCAAACAAAATTCTAAATGTTAGGTTCTGAGCTATGTTTCACAACACACGTCAGGTTCAGGGTGGAGCCCTTGTTGATGTACAGGTCCGGCCCTCCCACTATTGTTGTTATTGGCTCTGAGAACAAGCAGGAAAGCCGTAAATCAAACCAAACAAACTCTATCAATTACCGGGTGAATCCATTAATTGCGGTACCCGTGTGAAACAGGATAGCCGCAGCGACAATTCACACAATGTTGAGTTTGTTGAATTCTCTCATTGACACCGTCCAATTCAAATGTGTATGGGGTGATTATAAATACAAGGCCACTATTGGAACCGCTCTGTGAGTATTGATATTTAATATTGTCCTGTGGCAGATCTAGGCTTCAGTAAAGAGAAGAGGCTGATCCCGGGGAAGGGAAATACCTCCTAGTACGTAAGGAAGATATGAGTAGTTAGGGCGGCCACCTTGGCCCCAACATGGAGTCTTATGGAGAATAGATTAACATGTACTCTTATGGAGAATAGATTAACATGGACTCTTATGGGGGAATAGAATAACATGTACTCTTATGGAGGATAGAATTGGGGTATAATTACTACCCTCTGCAGCTCTTCTGCTACCCTCTTTGGCAACTATCTATTTCTTGCATCCCTTTATGGTTAATTATTTAACCCTCGTTTCCTTCTCTTGTTAATCATCTAACCTTCTGTGGTAATTATTTGACCTACATGTCCTTCTACATATTTAACCCTCGTGTCCTTCTGTTGTTAATCATCTAGCCTTCTGTGGTAATTATTTATCCCTCGTGTCCTTCTGTTGTAAACCATCTAGCCTTCTATGGTAATTATTTGACCTACGCTTACTTCTACATATTTGACTCTCGTGCCCTTCTATACATCTAACATCTACATCCTTCATTCCCTTCTGTGTATCTAATCTCACTTCCTTCTGCGTATCTAACCACAACATTCGCAACAAGTCTCTGTCAGCAAACTCGTTGTAACTAGTTAAAATACAGCTCTGTAATTGGTTATAATAAAAATGCATTCTATTGGTTGTAATTAGCGTTCTGTGCCCTGATTGGTCGATACTTTTAGCGCTCTTTATTCTCAAGCGTTAACTTCACTCTATCCCTTGCATTTGCGCTGGTCAGAGGTCCTTGCGATACTCCGTTCGTTGATTTTGCACCTGGCAAATATAATTATTACATTTGATTATAATGATTTTAGTTTTCTTGTATTGTAGTAATTTCAATTCTCATGTATTGTAGTAATCTTGCGTGTTTAGTGACATGGCTAGAGTAGTGTTGTATTTAATTGTTTTACCTGACTAACATATCCTTGCACCATTAATCTCACTCTCTAGTCTTGTTCTTTAATACAGTTCTCAGTTAGTGTATTGTTTGCTACCTCTATTACTTTCATCATAACTTGTAGCTCTGCTTTGACTTGTGTAGTTTGTGTGTTAGTGTTTTTTGACATGTGTAGTTATACATATGAACAATGCTCTCCTACATACTATATACCTCTAAACATAGACTCTACTACCTCATTCTGCTTCAGTCGTCACACTGATCAGACGTGTTTTATGCTGCTTCTGCGTAATTGTTAAGTGTTCTCTTGCACAAATTATTATTATTGTCTTGCTGATTCTGCGCTATTAATTCAGTTATATCGGTGTGAGCTTGACTCTGGCTGGTGTATTTGATCTTTTTAAGCGTTAGAGTGTTGTATATTACAGTTCAGACTGTTTTCTCAGTTTTCAGTATTTAATTCTCTGTTAAAGGATGGAAGTTTCTAAAAAGAGCTCTCAAAGCCCAGTAAATGTAATTGGAACCTCTGAAACCTATGTTAAACACTTCAGGTTGTACGGGTTGGAAACTGTTTTCAAATTCACTAAACCGCCAAGAGGTATCTCTGAGTTTGATTGGATTCGTAAAGGTTTTAATCAAATTGTTGAAAAGGCTAAAGCCAACGCTGTACCCACTGATTATCTTGGGTTTAAAATGCAATCGATAAGTTTAAAAAGTGCTGAACCGGGGTACGTAGCTTTGAGACCTGTCTCTGAAGTTAGCGGTGATGTTCTCTGGGATATTTTTGGAGGCATAATTCAAAGTAACTCTGAATCTTTAACCTCTAGCGACACTTTTAGAATTGACGTTACGAGGGTAAATGTCCCCGTAGGTAAAGGGAGAGTACATCCAGAGATGTACAACACTTTTGACGAGGAATGTAAAGCTAGGAAGGGTATTGTAGTAATTAATAATAAAGACAATTTATGTCTGGCTAGAGCATTGGTAGTAGGCAAAGCACTTGCTAAACATGATCCTCAGTATAAAGCAATACGTCAGGACAAGGGTAAAAGACAAACATTCAGAGCTAATAAGCTCATAGCAAAAGCCCGTGTAGAAATGCCGGAGGAAGGTGCCGGCATCCCCGAGCTTGAAAAATTCCAGTCACATCTTAAGAAATACAGAATAACAGTCTACAGTTACGATAGAAAAGGTCGGGATATTTACTTTGAGGGAGGTAATGAAGACGCTAAATTTAAAATTAACTTGCTCTTTCACAACGGGCATTACAATGTAATTACAAACTTAACTGCTGCTTTCGTATGTCATTATTTCTGTGAAGCCTGTCATATTCCCTACAATAACAAGGGTGAGCATCGATGCTCTAACATCTGCCCGTCCTGCCATTCTATCTCTCCGCCCTGTAAACTTGAACACGGAGGCATCACATGCCGTCTTTGCAACCGCTTCTTCAAAAATGAGCGGTGTTTAATAGCCCATCAAGGGCAAGTTTGTAAAACTATAAAGTTCTGCCGAGACTGTAACAAAATGATTTATCCAAAAAAACGTAAGACAGCTCACGTATGCGGAGAAGTTTATTGTAAACCCTGTGAAGCGTTCAAAGACCCCGCGCATCAGTGTTTCATAAAGGTCGATAGGAGAACTCCGAAAGACCGAGATTTTCTTTTCATATTTTTTGACTTTGAAACAAGGCAGGATGAGTCTCTTCCCTCAGATCCCGATAAAAAATTGCATAAAGTTAACTTGTGCGTTTCTCAACAGTACTGTTTTAAATGTATTAATGGGGGTGAGTGTGAAACTTGTTCTGAGAGGCAAAGAGTCTTTGAAAAAGAACCAGTAAAACAATTCATGGACTATGTAATGGGAATTCGAAAGAAATTTAAAGATGTTTGTGTGATTGCTCACAACGGGCAAGGTTTTGATTTTCAATTCATTCTACAGTACATCATGGAAGAAACTAAATTTACACCAAAAATAACTCCTCGGGGAACTAAAGCAATTTTGATTGAAGTAGCCAACGTAAGGTTTGTTGACTCACTTAGTTATTTTCCCATGTCCCTCGCTGCACTCCCTAAAGCTTTTGATCTGCCTCCCGAGAAAAAGAAAGGTTATTTCCCGCATCTTTTTAACACTGTGGCAAATCAAAATTATGTAGGCCCGATACCCGACAAAAAGTATTACTGCCCGGAATCAATGTTTGAGAAACCTCACGAAGCTTTCGAGATTTGGTATGACGAGCAAGTGGCGAGTTACTACGTGTTTGATTTCAAAAAGGAAATCTTGGAGTATTGTATCTCTGACGTGGAGATTTTAGCTCAGGCATGTATAAAATTTAGAGCCTTGCTTCTTGAACAATGTAACGTAGACCCATTCCTCGAAGCTATAACAATCGCCAGTGCATGTAACTTAGCTTTTCAGCGTAACTTTCTAAAACCAAACACAATAGGTTTGATTCCCAAAAACGGGTACAGACTGACTGACAATCAGTCAGCCGTTGCTTTACAATGGCTAAGCTGGGAAGAGGAGAAACGAGGGTTGAGGATTCAACACGCGGGCCGGGGTAAAGAAGTAAAAATTAATGGAATAAAAGTTGATGGGTTTGACTCTGAGAGAATTTACGAGTTTCACGGGTGCTACTGGCACGGGTGTCCAAAATGTTTTCCTTATAACAGAGAAGAACCTCTGTCGGAGGATCCTTCAGACAGTTTGCATCTCCGTTACGAGAGAACCAAGTCCAAAATTTCCAAACTGAACAACTATGAGGTTGTAGAAATGTGGGAATGTAAATTTAATAAATTGAAGAAAGATAATAAACTAAATCACTTGAACCAACTGTCCATTATAAACACACTTCCACTCAACCCTAGAGATTCCTTTTTTGGAGGCAGGACAGGCAATACTAAAACATATCATAAATGTGAAGAGGGAGAAACGATACAGTATGTTGATGTTTGCTCCCTTTATCCGTTTGTAAATAAATATTGTAAGTATCCCGTTGGACACCCTATCATTTACGTTGGAAATGAGTGCCGAGAGAGAGGTCTTGAAGTAGAGGGATTGTTGAAATGTAAGATTCTACCTCCTTACAACTTGTATCACCCCGTACTCCCCGCTAAAATGAATAATAAATTAATGTTTGTGTTGTGTAGAACTTGCGGGGAAACTTTAAACCAAGGGGAATGTTTTCATGAGAGTGAGGAAAGAACGTTAGTTGGGACCTGGACCATGGATGAAATTAGGAAAGCTGTAGAAAAGGGCTATGTAATTTTGGACATGTATGAACTGTGGGAGTACGAGGTAGCCACATATGAAAATGGAGGTTTGTTTACAGAATTCATTAACAAATTCTTGAAAGTAAAGCAGGAAGCCTCAGGCTATCCCGCTTGGTGTATGACAGAGGAGGATAAAGAAAAGTATGTTTCTGATTTCTTTAAGCGTGAGGGTATTCAAATGGAGAAGGATAAAATTTGTAAAAACGGGGGACTTAGATCAGTAGCCAAATTAATGTTAAATTCATTCTGGGGCAAGTTTGGTCAGCGAGAAAACATGACAAAAACTTCAATCGTCAGAGACTCTAAAGAATTATTCAAGTTGGTAACTCAACCAGAAGTAAATGTAAAGTATGCTGAAGTAATAAACCAAGAAGTTTTGCTAGTTAACTGGCAGAATGTTGATGAAGCTAGTGAGGCTCTAAAAACTGTAAATGTTGTAATTGCAGCCTACACTACAGCTCACGCGAGACTTAAACTTTATGAACATCTAGATTCTCTTGGAGGGCAGGTCTTGTATTATGATACAGATTCGTGTATTTATTTATACCGTGGTGGGTTGTATAAGGTTCCTACGGGAGATTACCTCGGGGAAATGACAGATGAATTGGCAGATGAGTACGGCCCAGGCTCTTATATCGTAGAGTTTGTTTCTGGGGGACCAAAGACTTACGCTTACCTTGTCTGGTCAACCAAAAAGCAAAAGTTAGAATCAGTTTGTAAAATCAAGGGTCTAACATTAAATATGAAAACCTCCGAAACTTTAAACTTTGAAGCTCTAAAAAAGATGGTACTAAACGAAGCTGCTGAAATACTAGAAATTGAAGAGAATGGAATCAGGAGAACAAAGACACGAGAAGTCGTTACAGTAAGTGAAGTTAAAAAGTTTAGAATTACAGGGCCCAAGAGAAAATTTAATGATGATCACGACACCTTGCCTTTTGGGTTTAAAAAACAAAAACTAATGGAACCATCACATGGGTACTAAGCGTATATACCTGTAAACATCAGTTCTGTTAACTCATTCTGTTCTGAGACGTGGTCCTGATCGGTTGTGTTTGAGCTGTTACACTCAGTTGTATATTGTTTTGTTATTTTCTTGTAGAATGTCTGCTGAACATAATACATCCGCTAACCAACAGGTTTTTCTTCAGCTTATACACAAAAAGAGGTTAAATGAAAATGTAAAATTTAATATGACACGCTCAGAGTTTAAGTTCTTACTTACAGGTTCAATAAATGCACGGGAATGGCCTTTGGTGTTTTCTGAGTATATAATAGATAAAATAACGGAGAACTCCTCATCAAACACCTACATCGGAGTATCAATAAAGCACACAGGTGCATCAGGAGACATACCTTACATGCCATTAGCTAATCTAACACCGACAGTTTTTGATGATCACTTTGAAGAAATGTTTTGTAACGTTGAGAAACTATCTGGGGTTTTAAATCTTGAAGTATCACTTGTCTATATTCCTAGTTGCTACCGTCGATAAAAACGACACTTTCCCTACGGAGCAGTGTTACTTTTGTACATACTTCTTGTGACTAGTACAGTTACATCATTCTACTCTGAGTCACGGTACTGATCAGACGTGCTTCTGCGCTGTTTTTGTCTGTAAAAACGTAATTGTGACATGGCTGCTAAATACTATACATTTAATAACAAACCGGTATTGGTTCTGTTTGATAATGAAGGAAAGCCATGGTTTAAAGCTAAAGATGTAGCGTCTGCTCTTAAGCATGTTAATTGCTGTAGTGCAATTCAGAAACATGTAGATGACAATGATAAATTAACAATTGGAAGTTTTTCTGAGGCCCAAAAACAGGGTGTTGGACCGATTGAGAAAACAACTGTTTTCATAAACGAAGCCGGATTATGTTCTTTAATGTTAAAGTCGGCTACATCCGAAGCAAGACTGTTAGTAAGAAGTCTGTTGCCGGAGAAGTTTTACCTTACTTACACAAATATGAAAGATGAAAGTTCACTTTAAATGTTAGTTTTTAAATCACAAGTTCCCACTGTATGAGTGTGTGTGTGAATTAAGGTCACTGGCGCGGGTGGCGAAAAACCCCGTAAACCTGAATGAGAAGACTTAGTAGATTGAGGAGTCTGGCTAACACCCAGACTACTCCTTCGAACGAGCCGGTGTGAATGTGTGATGAAGGATCTAGTAGATTGAGGCGTCTGGCTAACACCCAGACAACTCCTTCGAACGAGCCGGTGTGAATGAAGGATTTTGTACATTGAGGAGCCTGGCTAACACCCAGACTCCTCCTTGGAACAATCCGGTGGGACTTGTAAAAAAAAAGTAAATAAATATATAGCAAATAAACAAACTCTATCCTTTCGTTTGCTAAAAGGGAGAGGACTTTTATTTTGTACTGGGCGTCAACCAGGTAATCTGGACTGGCTCACGCACGAAATAAAGGTTGAACCTGGGTGCTCACGCACGAATGGTCTCAAACCCCATTCAAGCAAACATACACTTACCGAGGGTTTATCAAAGAATGCCCGGAGATCTAGACGGTAGCTGTGGAGTCTCAATGGATCGAGGTTGGAGCACTGACCACAGGAGAACATCTGACTTGGAAACATTTGACCGGAGATAGATAGATATTTGTCCCCGGTGGACAGTTTTCAGCGGACTTGGAGGTATTTTATAGCTTAAGGTTTCCATCAAAGAAAAACATACACCAGTAATCAGTTTTAGCGGACCTGGTATTATTTGACCGAGAAATTTAAAATGTTTGGGCAAAGTTAAATGTAGCCCCCGGTAAACAGTTTTAGCGGACTCGGTATTGTTTGGCCGAGAAATTTAAAAGGTTTGGGCAAAGTTAAATGCAGCCCCGGTAGAGTATTTTCAGTAAATTGTGACAGAATTGACGATACGTTAGACCGTCAGAGTACCTCACGGTCCCCGGCAGACAGTTTTAACGAACTTGAACATATTCAACCGAGAAAATACACAATCAACCTGCAGAACTACCCGGACTCAGACAAAAATAACCAACTTAGAGAGAAATACTGTATAATTTATGTCCTTCTAAACAATGCATTTTATGTTTGTTGTCTTTTAATAGGTGCCCGTGGTGTATCATTTGTGGTCAACTCCCCAATGTTGGTGTTGGTTACAATATTTGACTTGTGAATGCAGTACAATTATTTATTGATTATGCTTGCTGGTATATCGTAACAGAGTTTTTAAAGCAACTAACTACAACAAAAAGACAACTCTGTATTTGTTTTAACTTTACAAAATACCCTACTGTCACCTTTCTCTTTTGCATTAATTTAAATTCATAAACTGTGGACCCTCAAGGTCCAACACTTAGAATCATTGTAGGACAGGTCTACCCCACTTCGGGGTAGACCTACTTCCAGTGTAATGTTATGAAAGGGAGGCGTCTCGCCTCTCTTGGGTGTCGGTATAGCTTTTCTTGTCTACTAGTGTGTACAAGTCTTTTCTAGTTACTGTAACAGAGGTTTCTAAACAGTTAAATGCAAAGAATGCTTCCAAAAGTAATAGAAATTGAACAAACCTACTAAAATAAGCATAAAGTTCAAAGTTTTCCTTGACTTTACAGATCCTAACCATACTAAACAGCTGAAAAACTCCAAGTGTTGTTCGTTCATGCAGCTGAATGCCAACCAGAAACATGACATTTTAATTCAGAACCTTATTATACACCACTTGACATTCTAATGTATAATTGCAATGTTTGATTAGTAAACTCAGTAAAACTATATATTTATTCTGTTTGCTGGAATATTGTAACAGTGTTTTCAAGCAATTAACTACAACAAAAACACACGTATGAACTCTAAAGTGTTTAATCTCTGTATTTGTTTTAACTTTACAAAATACCATACCACCACCAGCCTATTCTGCATTAGTTTAAATTAAAAAACTGTGGACACTCAAGGTCCAGCACTTAGAATCTTTATCTGGTGTAATGTTATGAGCGTCTCGCCTCTCTTGGGTGTCGGTATAGCTTCTCTGTTAGTGTTTACAAGTATCTTCTAGCTACTGTGTCTAGAGGTTTCTAAACAGTTCAATGTATACTACAAATTAGTCCTACTATCATAAATTCCAAATATGCCTTAATGTATTAATTTACAGTAAAAGGTGACAAGAGTTGTTCGTTCATGCAGCTGGACACCAAACCAGAAACTTGACATTTTAATTCATAACCTACACAATAGCAAAAATTATCTACTCATGACGTTAAACCCTCAGTTACAACATACTAATGATCTAATAAAGGCAGAGACATGTCCCTAAATAACAACTAAAGATCAGATTGATGAACCCAACTGATATAAGACTAAACTACAACAACACCTGAACAATAATTACTTTAATTGTAGCAGCTACAACTCTGTAAATATACTCTCTGAAGGGGGGTGTATCGATACACTCCCCTTTAACTTCAGTACTTTCAACACCTTCATTGGTTTATATTCTCGTTGAAGACTCAGTCAAAGTATCATTTATTTTGTGTGACTTGTGTTTTCACTAGTTTGTCACTCATACAAGATTTCTTGTATGTGAGTTAGTTTCAATCACAAGTATTTGAAAACTGTAACTAAACTAAAGAGATTGCTCAAATCTTGGGTTATCAAGATACAAATTATGAAATCAGAGGTAATTTTAGAGAAAAACACCGCAAAAGTACGCCTGAAGTACCAGGCAAACCCCTCTTCCCCACCCCGCCCCAAGGGGGCTCCAAATCGGAGCCCCCTTTGAATTATCAATCTCATACGGTATACATCAATGAGCCAGGATTATATCAATTAATTTTAACACAGAGCTAGTTTTCTTGTGAGTGTTTGTTTAAAATGTGCAAGCATGACATTGGTATGATTTAAGAGTATCTGAGGTCTTGGATGATGTAATGGAAACAGAACCTGAAGTACTAGGCGAACCCCTCTTCCCCACCCCGCCCCAAGGGAGTCCTGATTCGGGACTCCCTTTCAATTATCAATCTCATACAGTTTACATCAATGAATCTGGTTTGCATTCTCTTATTTTAACATTAAAAACATAAGTTAAAACTTACAGCTCCCAACACCCACATGCTAGCCTCTACAGACTTAGGACTTATACCCAGTTCACATACTAATAAAAAGACAGAGCCTGATGAACTCAACTGCTTCTAAACAACAGCTAAAAATTCAACATATTTTAACAATAATTACCTTAATTGTAACAGCTACAACTCTGTAAAAAATAGCCAGAGAGACATTTTAGCGAAGTTCTAGTACTTTCAACACCTTCATTGGTTTATATTCTTGTTGAAGAATCAGTCAAAGTATCATTTATTTAGTGTTGGTTTGTCACTCATCTCTAGTTTTTTGTATGTGAGTTAGTTTCAATGACAAGTATTTGACAATGAAATTAATGGTAAAGGTGTAGATGAGGAAGATAGGTGTAAGGCTGTAAATACACTCTCTAAAGGGGGGTGCCTCGAGGCACCCCCCTTTAACTTCCAATCAAACACAGTTTACATCAATGAATCTGGATTGTACTCTTTTAATTTAACATAACAAATAGATGCTAAAAATTTAAAATATTCTGGAAAGCTAGTAAAACAGAGCTACTCCTCTCTAGTTTTCTTGTATGTGGGTGTTTTTTAAAATATGTTCAAACATGTCAGTGGCATGATTTAAGAGTATCTGAGGTCTTGGACTATGTAGAGAAAACAATGCCAGGAGTCCGGGGAAGCAAAACTCTCCCACCTATCTTATAATGAATAAACCAAATCTTTACCCACTTAATTCAACATAAAAATTGAAGAAAACACCCTGGAGACTAAAAAATTTAACTCAGAAGTTAAAACTTTCAAACACCCTGAAAAAATAGTAAGACAAAGCTTACAGTCTGTCCAGTTTTGTAATGTTTCTTCTTTACAAAGTTAGCGTGGGTTAATAAGTACCAAATTGCATTTCAATCGCCCCAAAAACTCTCAAGATATTTAATTTTAAAGTATAGCTCCTTCAATTATCTTGATACTTTCCCGCAGTACAGAGTTTAAGTATTTTTTAAATCGTAGAGGATGTCAACAAGTACCTATATCCCAAGTTTCAATTAAATCGGCCCAGCCGTTCTTAAGATATTGATTTTTAAAATATAGCTCCTTCAATTGTTTTTATACTACATGCAGTACAAAGTTTACGTTTTAACGAGATGTAGCAGAGGTAAACAGGTACCTGTATGCCAAGTTTCATTGAAATCAGCCAAGCCGTTCTCAAGATATATAATTTTGAAAATTTGCCCCTTCATTTTTCGAGATGCAACCCGCAACATTTTAGTTAAGATTTTTCATATAGGTAGCTACCCCTCTGAAGTGCCTACACTACGTAGTAGGCAGTTTTCTGGGGTCAAAATGACCCTAGGACTTACCGTTTTTGAGATATAAGCAATTTTAAGAAAATCAGACTCAATAAAGAGAAGAAGAAGAATAATAAAGAGAGAAGCAGCGGCGCGGAGTGGTGAAGGTGAGAGGGGAAGGTGAGGGGAGTAACATAACATGCAGAATAATACACAAGAGAGAGAAAGAGAAGAAAATCAGAACACACAAGAGAGAAGAAGAAGAAATAAAACAGTGGATGGGCGAGGGGAGGGGAAGGTGAGGGGTGAGAAGAAGAAGAAAACGCAAGTGGTAACAGAAGTGAGCAGTAGGGGCGCCAGGAGAGTGGGCCTAACATGGAACAGTAAATGTAAAGTGTCCATGTAATGTAAGTGTCCATTTATATATGTTTGGAAGTGTTGGGTTGGCAACACTGACCATTTGCCCATGATCTTAAATTTTGTTGGGAAGTGTTGGGTTGGCAACACTGACCCTTTGCCTATTATATATACATGGGCTTGGTCACGTTAGCGTGACATAATTTAACTATTTTTCCCCTATTTGGTCACAGGTAATTTTTTTCTAAGTTAGCAACTAAGTTGGTACAACTGGTAATTTTTTGAGGTCATGGCCACCTTTTTTTGGACACGTGGTTGACCCTCTGAGTGAAGCCACCACATCAGCTGTTCCCCATATAACTACATGTTACGGCCATCCTCCTGGGACTCCTACTGCTCACTTCTGTTACCACTTGCGTTTTCTTCTTCTTCTCACCCCTCACCTTCCCCTCCCCTCGCCCATCCACTGTTTTATTTCTTCTTCTTCTCTCTTGTGTGTTCTGATTTTCTTCTCTTTCTCTCTCTTGTGTATTATTCTGCATGTTATGTTACTCCCCTCACCTTCCCCTCTCACCTTCACCACTCCGCGCCGCTGCTTCTCTCTTTATTATTCTTCTTCTTCTCTTTATTGAGTCTGATTTTCTTAAAATTGCTTATATCTCAAAAACGGTAAGTCCTAGGGTCATTTTGACCCCAGAAAACTGCCTACTACGTAGTGTAGGCACTTCAGAGGGGTAGCTACCTATATGAAAAATCTTAACTAAAATGTTGCGGGTTGCATCTCGAAAAATGAAGGGGCAAATTTTCAAAATTATATATCTTGAGAACGGCTTGGCCGATTTCAATGAAACTTGGCATACAGGTACCTGTTTACCTCTGCTACATCTCGTTAAAACGTAAACTTTGTACTGCATGTAGTATCAAAACAATTGAAGGAGCTATATTTTAAAAATCAATATCTTAAGAACGGCTGGGCCGATTTAATTGAAACTTGGGATATAGGTACTTGTTGACATCCTCTACGATTTAAAAAATACTTAAACTCTGTACTGCGGGAAAGTATCAAGATAATTGAAGGAGCTATACTTTAAAATTAAATATCTTGAGAGTTTTTGGGGCGATTGAAATGCAATTTGGTACTTATTAACCCACGCTAACTTTATAAAGAAGAAACATTACAAAACTGGACAGACTGCAAGCTTTGTCTTACTATTTTTTCAGGGTGTTTGAAAGTTTTAACTTCTGAGTTAAATTTTTTAGTCTCCAGGGTGTTTTCTTCAATTTTTATGTTGAATTAAGTGGGTAAAGATTTGGTTTATTCATTATAAGATAGGTGGGAGAGTTTTGCTTCCCCGGACTCCTGGCATTGTTTTCTCTACATAGTCCAAGACCTCAGATACTCTTAAATCATGCCACTGACATGTTTGAACATATTTTAAAAAACACCCACATACAAGAAAACTAGAGAGGAGTAGCTCTGTTTTACTAGCTTTCCAGAATATTTTAAATTTTTAGCATCTATTTGTTATGTTAAATTAAAAGAGTACAATCCAGATTCATTGATGTAAACTGTGTTTGATTGGAAGTTAAAGGGGGGTGCCTCGAGGCACCCCCCTTCAGAGAGTGTATTTACAGCCTTACACCTATCTTCCTCATCTACACCTTTACCATTAATTTCATTGTCAAATACTTGTCATTGAAACTAACTCACATACAAAAAACTAGAGATGAGTGACAAACCAACACTAAATAAATGATACTTTGACTGATTCTTCAACAAGAATATAAACCAATGAAGGTGTTGAAAGTACTAGAACTTCGCTAAAATGTCTCTCTGGCTATTTTTTACAGAGTTGTAGCTGTTACAATTAAGGTAATTATTGTTAAAATATGTTGAATTTTTAGCTGTTGTTTAGAAGCAGTTGAGTTCATCAGGCTCTGTCTTTTTATTAGTATGTGAACTGGGTATAAGTCCTAAGTCTGTAGAGGCTAGCATGTGGGTGTTGGGAGCTGTAAGTTTTAACTTATGTTTTTAATGTTAAAATAAGAGAATGCAAACCAGATTCATTGATGTAAACTGTATGAGATTGATAATTGAAAGGGAGTCCCGAATCAGGACTCCCTTGGGGCGGGGTGGGGAAGAGGGGTTCGCCTAGTACTTCAGGTTCTGTTTCCATTACATCATCCAAGACCTCAGATACTCTTAAATCATACCAATGTCATGCTTGCACATTTTAAACAAACACTCACAAGAAAACTAGCTCTGTGTTAAAATTAATTGATATAATCCTGGCTCATTGATGTATACCGTATGAGATTGATAATTCAAAGGGGGCTCCGATTTGGAGCCCCCTTGGGGCGGGGTGGGGAAGAGGGGTTTGCCTGGTACTTCAGGCGTACTTTTGCGGTGTTTTTCTCTAACATTACCTCTGATTTCATAATTTGTATCTTGATAACCCAAGATTTGAGCAATCTCTTTAGTTTAGTTACAGTTTTCAAATACTTGTGATTGAAACTAACTCACATACAAGAAATCTTGTATGAGTGACAAACTAGTGAAAACACAAGTCACACAAAATAAATGATACTTTGACTGAGTCTTCAACGAGAATATAAACCAATGAAGGTGTTGAAAGTACTGAAGTTAAAGGGGAGTGTATCGATACACCCCCCTTCAGAGAGTATATGTACAGAGTTGTAGCTGCTACAATTAAAGTAATTATTGTTCAGGTGTTGTTGTAGTTTAGTCTTATATCAGTTGGGTTCATCAATCTGATCTTTAGTTGTTATTTAGGGACATGTCTCTGCCTTTATTAGATCATTAGTATGTTGTAACTGAGGGTTTAACGTCATGAGTAGATAATTTTTGCTATTGTGTAGGTTATGAATTAAAATGTCAAGTTTCTGGTTTGGTGTTCAGCTGCATGAACGAACAACTCTTGTCACCTTTTACTGTAAATTAATACATTAAGGCATATTTGGAATTTATGATAGTAGGACTAATTTGTAGTATACATTGAACTGTTTAGAAACCTCTAGACACAGTAGCTAGAAGATACTTGTAAACACTAACAGAGAAGCTATACCGACACCCAAGAGAGGCGAGACGCTCATAACATTACACCAGATAAAGATTCTAAGTGCTGGACCTTGAGTGTCCACAGTTTTTTAATTTAAACTAATGCAGAATAGGCTGGTGGTGGTATGGTATTTTGTAAAGTTAAAACAAATACAGAGATTAAACACTTTAGAGTTCATACGTGTGTTTTTGTTGTAGTTAATTGCTTGAAAACACTGTTACAATATTCCAGCAAACAGAATAAATATATAGTTTTACTGAGTTTACTAATCAAACATTGCAATTATACATTAGAATGTCAAGTGGTGTATAATAAGGTTCTGAATTAAAATGTCATGTTTCTGGTTGGCATTCAGCTGCATGAACGAACAACACTTGGAGTTTTTCAGCTGTTTAGTATGGTTAGGATCTGTAAAGTCAAGGAAAATTTTGAACTTTATGCTTATTTTAGTAGGTTTGTTCAATTTCTATTACTTTTGGAAGCATTCTTTGCATTTAACTGTTTAGAAACCTCTGTTACAGTAACTAGAAAAGACTTGTACACACTAGTAGACAAGAAAAGCTATACCGACACCCAAGAGAGGCGAGACGCCTCCCTTTCATAACATTACACTGGAAGTAGGTCTACCCCGAAGTGGGGTAGACCTGTCCTACAATGATTCTAAGTGTTGGACCTTGAGGGTCCACAGTTTATGAATTTAAATTAATGCAAAAGAGAAAGGTGACAGTAGGGTATTTTGTAAAGTTAAAACAAATACAGAGTTGTCTTTTTGTTGTAGTTAGTTGCTTTAAAAACTCTGTTACGATATACCAGCAAGCATAATCAATAAATAATTGTACTGCATTCACAAGTCAAATATTGTAACCAACACCAACATTGGGGAGTTGACCACAAATGATACACCACGGGCACCTATTAAAAGACAACAAACATAAAATGCATTGTTTAGAAGGACATAAATTATACAGTATTTCACTCTAAGTTGGTTATTTTTGTCTGAGTCCGGGTAGTTCTGCAGGTTGATTGTGTATTTTCTCGGTTGAATATGTTCAAGTTCGTTAAAACTGTCTGCCGGGGACCGTGAGGTACTCTGACGGTCTAACGTATCGTCAATTCTGTCACAATTTACTGAAAATACTCTACCGGGGCTGCATTTAACTTTGCCCAAACCTTTTAAATTTCTCGGCCAAACAATACCGAGTCCGCTAAAACTGTTTACCGGGGGCTACATTTAACTTTGCCCAAACATTTTAAATTTCTCGGTCAAATAATACCAGGTCCGCTAAAACTGATTACTGGTGTATGTTTTTCTTTGATGGAAACCTTAAGCTATAAAATACCTCCAAGTCCGCTGAAAACTGTCCACCGGGGACAAATATCTATCTATCTCCGGTCAAATGTTTCCAAGTCAGATGTTCTCCTGTGGTCAGTGCTCCAACCTCGATCCATTGAGACTCCACAGCTACCGTCTAGATCTCCGGGCATTCTTTGATAAACCCTCGGTAAGTGTATGTTTGCTTGAATGGGGTTTGAGACCATTCGTGCGTGAGCACCCAGGTTCAACCTTTATTTCATGCGTGAGCCAGTCCAGATTACCTGGTTGACGCCCAGTACAAAATAAAAGTCCTCTCCCTTTTAGCAAACGAAAGGATAGAGTTTGTTTATTTGCTATATATTTATTTACTTTTTTTTTTACAAGTCCCACCGGATTGTTCCAAGGAGGAGTCTGGGTGTTAGCCAGGCTCCTCAATGTACAAAATCCTTCATTCACACCGGCTCGTTCGAAGGAGTTGTCTGGGTGTTAGCCAGACGCCTCAATCTACTAGATCCTTCATCACACATTCACACCGGCTCGTTCGAAGGAGTAGTCTGGGTGTTAGCCAGACTCCTCAATCTACTAAGTCTTCTCATTCAGGTTTACGGGGGTTTTCGCCACCCGCGCCAGTGACCTTAATTCACACACACACTCATACAGTGGGAACTTGTGATTTAAAAACTAACATTTAAAGTGAACTTTCATCTTTCATATTTGTGTAAGTAAGGTAAAACTTCTCCGGCAACAGACTTCTTACTAACAGTCTTGCTTCGGATGTAGCCGACTTTAACATTAAAGAACATAATCCGGCTTCGTTTATGAAAACAGTTGTTTTCTCAATCGGTCCAACACCCTGTTTTTGGGCCTCAGAAAAACTTCCAATTGTTAATTTATCATTGTCATCTACATGTTTCTGAATTGCACTACAGCAATTAACATGCTTAAGAGCAGACGCTACATCTTTAGCTTTAAACCATGGCTTTCCTTCATTATCAAACAGAACCAATACCGGTTTGTTATTAAATGTATAGTATTTAGCAGCCATGTCACAATTACGTTTTTACAGACAAAAACAGCGCAGAAGCACGTCTGATCAGTACCGTGACTCAGAGTAGAATGATGTAACTGTACTAGTCACAAGAAGTATGTACAAAAGTAACACTGCTCCGTAGGGAAAGTGTCGTTTTTATCGACGGTAGCAACTAGGAATATAGACAAGTGATACTTCAAGATTTAAAACCCCAGATAGTTTCTCAACGTTACAAAACATTTCTTCAAAGTGATCATCAAAAACTGTCGGTGTTAGATTAGCTAATGGCATGTAAGGTATGTCTCCTGATGCACCTGTGTGCTTTATTGATACTCCGATGTAGGTGTTTGATGAGGAGTTCTCCGTTATTTTATCTATTATATACTCAGAAAACACCAAAGGCCATTCCCGTGCATTTATTGAACCTGTAAGTAAGAACTTAAACTCTGAGCGTGTCATATTAAATTTTACATTTTCATTTAACCTCTTTTTGTGTATAAGCTGAAGAAAAACCTGTTGGTTAGCGGATGTATTATGTTCAGCAGACATTCTACAAGAAAATAACAAAACAATATACAACTGAGTGTAACAGCACAAACACAACCGATCAGGACCACGTCTCAGAACAGAATGAGTTAACAGAACTGATGTTTACAGGTATATACGCTTAGTACCCATGTGATGGTTCCATTAGTTTTTGTTTTTTAAACCCGAAAGGCAAGGTGTCGTGATCATCATTAAATTTTCTCTTGGGCCCTGTAATTCTAAACTTTTTAACTTCACTTACTGTAATGACTTCTCGTGTCTTTGTTCTCCTGATTCTATTCTCTTCAATTTATAGTATTTCAGCAGCTTCGTTTAGTACCATCTTTTTTAGAGCTTCAAAGTTTAAAGTTTCGGAGGTTTTCATATTTAATGTTAGACCCTTGATTTTACAAACTGATTCTAACTTTTGCTTTTTGGTTGACCAGACAAGGTAAGCGTAAGTCTTTGGTCCCCCAGAAACAAACTCTACGATATAAGAGCCTGGGCCGTACTCATCTGCCAATTCATCTGTCATTTCCCCGAGGTAATCTCCCGTAGGAACCTTATACAACCCACCACGGTATAAATAAATACACGAATCTGTATCATAATGCAAGACCTGCCCTCCAAGAGAATCTAGATGTTCATAAAGTTTAAGTCTCGCGTGAGCTGTAGTGTAGGCTGCAATTACAACATTTACAGTTTTTAGAGCCTCACTAGCTTCATCAACATTCTGCCAGTTAACTAGCAAAACTTCTTGGTTTATTACTTCAGCATACTTTACATTTACTTCTGGTTGAGTTACCAACTTGAATAATTCTTTAGAGTCTCTGACGATTGAAGTTTTTGTCATGTTTTCTCGCTGACCAAACTTGCCCCAGAATGAATTTAACATTAATTTGGCTACTGATCTAAGTCCCCCGTTTTTACAAATTTTATCCTTCTCCATTTGAATACCCTCACGCTTAAAGAAATCAGAAACATACTTTTCTTTATCCTCCTCTGTCATACACCAAGCGGGATAGCCTGAGGCTTCCTGCTTTACTTTCAAGAATTTGTTAATGAATTCTGTAAACAAACCTCCATTTTCATATGTGGCTACCTCGTACTCCCACAGTTCATACATGTCCAAAATTACATAGCCCTTTTCTACAGCTTTCCTAATTTCATCCATGGTCTAGGTCCCAACTAACGCTCTTTCCTCACTCTCATGAAAACATTCCCCTTGGTTTAAAGTTTCCCCGCAAGTTCTACACAACACAAACATTAATTTATTATTCATTTTAGCGGGGAGTACGGGGTGATACAAGTTGTAAGGAGGTAGAATCTTACATTTCAACAATCCCTCTACTTCAAGACCTCTCTCTCGGCACTCATTTCCAACGTAAATGATAGGGTGTCCAACGGGATACTTACAATATTTATTTACAAACGGATAAAGGGAGCAAACATCAACATACTGTATCGTTTCTCCCTCTTCACATTTATGATATGTTTTAGTATTGCCTGTCCTGCCTCCAAAAAGGAATCTCTAGGGTTGAGTGGAAGTGTGTTTATAATGGACAGTTGGTTCAAGTGATTTAGTTTATTATCTTTCTTCAATTTATTAAATTTACATTCCCACATTTCTACAACCTCATAGTTGTTCAGTTTGGAAATTTTGGACTTGGTTCTCTCGTAACGGAGATGCAAACTGTCTGAAGGATCCTCCGACAGAGGTTCTTCTCTGTTATAAGGAAAACATTTTGGACACCCGTGCCAGTAGCACCCGTGAAACTCGTAAATTCTCTCAGAGTCAAACCCATCAACTTTTATTCCATTAATTTTTACTTCTTTACCCCGGCCCGCGTGTTGAATCCTCAACCCTCGTTTCTCCTCTTCCCAGCTTAGCCATTGTAAAGCAACGGCTGACTGATTGTCAGTCAGTCTGTACCCGTTTTTGGGAATCAAACCTATTGTGTTTGGTTTTAGAAAGTTACGCTGAAAAGCTAAGTTACATGCACTGGCGATTGTTATAGCTTCGAGGAATGGGTCTACGTTACATTGTTCAAGAAGCAAGGCTCTAAATTTTATACATGCCTGAGCTAAAATCTCCACGTCAGAGGTACAATACTCCAAGATTTCCTTTTTGAAATCAAACACGTAGTAACTCGCCACTTGCTCGTCATACCAAATCTCGAAAGCTTCGTGAGGTTTCTCAAACATTGATTCCGGGCAGTAATACTTTTTGTCGGGTATCGGGCCTACATAATATTGATTTGCCAAAGTGTTAAAAAGATGCGGGAAATAACCTTTCTTTTTCTCGGGAGGCAGATCAAAAGCTTTAGGGAGTGCAGCGAGGGACATGGGAAAATAACTAAGTGAGTCAACAAACCTTACGTTGGCTACTTCAATCAAAATTGCTTTAGTTCCCCGAGGAGTTATTTTTGGTGTAAATTTAGTTTCTTCCATGATGTACTGTAGAATGAATTGAAAATCAAAACCTTGCCCGTTGTGAGCAATCACACAAACATCTTTAAATTTCTTTCGAATTCCCATTACATAGTCCATGAATTGTTTTACTGGTTCTTTTTCAAAGACTCTTTGCCTCTCAGAACAAGTTTCACACTCACCCCCATTAATACATTTAAAACAGTACTGTTGAGAAACGCACAAGTTAACTTTATGCAATTTTTTATCGGGATCTGAGGGAAGAGACTCATCCTGACTCAAAGTCAAAAAATATGAAAAGAAAATCTCGGTCTTTCGGAGTTCTCCTATCGACCTTTATGAAACACTGATGCGCGGGGTCTTTGAACGCTTCACAGGGTTCACAATAAACTTCTCCGCATACGTGAGCTGTCTTACGTTTTTTTGGATAAATCATTTTGTTACAGTCTCGGCAGAACTTTATAGTTTTACAAACTTGCCCTTGATGGGCTATTAAACACCGCTCATTTTTGAAGAAGCGGTTGCAAAGACGGCATGTGATGCCTCCGTGTTCAAGTTTACAGGGCGGAGAGATAGAATGGCAGGACGGGCAGATGTTAGAGCATCGATGCTCACCCTTGTTATTGTAGGGAATATGACAGGCTTCACAGAAATAATGACATACGAAAGCAGCAGTTAAGTTTGTAATTACATTGTAATGCCCGTTGTGAAAGAGCAAGTTAATTTTAAATTTAGCGTCTTCATTACCTCCCTCAAAGTAAATATCCCGACCTTTTCTATCGTAACTGTAGACTGTTATTCTGTATTTCTTAAGATGTGACTGGAATTTTTCAAGCTCGGGGATGCCGGCACCTTCCTCCGGCATTTCTACACGGGCTTTTGCTATGAGCTTATTAGCTCTGAATGTTTGTCTTTTACCCTTGTCCTGACGTATTGCTTTATACTGAGGATCATGTTTAGCAAGTGCTTTGCCTACTACCAATGCTCTAGCCAGACATAAATTGTCTTTATTATTAATTACTACAATACCCTTCCTAGCTATACATTCCTCGTCAAAAGTGTTGTACATCTCTGGATGTACTCTCCCTTTACCTACGGGGACATTTACCCTCGTAACGTCAATTCTAAAAGTGTCGCTAGAGGTTAAAGATTCAGAGTTACTTTGAATTATGCCTCCAAAAATATCCCAGAGAACATCACCGCTAACTTCAGAGACAGGTCTCAAAGCTACGTACCCCGGTTCAGCACTTTTTAAACTTATCGATTGCATTTTAAACCCAAGATAATCAGTGGGTACAGCGTTGGCTTTAGCCTTTTCAACAATTTGATTAAAACCTTTACGAATCCAATCAAACTCAGAGATACCTCTTGGCGGTTTAGTGAATTTGAAAACAGTTTCCAACCCGTACAACCTGAAGTGTTTAACATAGGTTTCAGAGGTTCCAATTACATTTACTGGGCTTTGAGAGCTCTTTTTAGAAACTTCCATCCTTTAACAGAGAATTAAATACTGAAAACTGAGAAAACAGTCTGAACTGTAATATACAACACTCTAACGCTTAAAAAGATCAAATACACCAGCCAGAGTCAAGCTCACACCGATATAACTGAATTAATAGCGCAGAATCAGCAAGACAATAATAATAATTTGTGCAAGAGAACACTTAACAATTACGCAGAAGCAGCATAAAACACGTCTGATCAGTGTGACGACTGAAGCAGAATGAGGTAGTAGAGTCTATGTTTAGAGGTATATAGTATGTAGGAGAGCATTGTTCATATGTATAACTACACAAGTCAAAAAACACTAACACACAAACTACACAAGTCAAAGCAGAGCTACAAGTTATGATGAAAGTAATAGAGGTAGCAAACAATACACTAACTGAGAACTGTATTAAAGAACAAGACTAGAGAGTGAGATTTATGGTGCAAGGATATGTTAGTCAGGTAAAACAATTAAATACAACACTACTCTAGCCATGTCACTAAACACGCAAGATTACTACAATACATGAGAATTGAAATTACTACAATACAAGAAAACTAAAATCATTATAATCAAATGTAATAATTATATTTGCCAGGTGCAAAATCAACGAACGGAGTATCGCAAGGACCTCTGACCAGCGCAAATGCAAGGGATAGAGTGAAGTTAACGCTTGAGAATAAAGAGCGCTAAAAGTATCGACCAATCAGGGCACAGAACGCTAATTACAACCAATAGAATGCATTTTTATTATAACCAATTACAGAGCTGTATTTTAACTAGTTACAACGAGTTTGCTGACAGAGACTTGTTGCGAATGTTGTGGTTAGATACGCAGAAGGAAGTGAGATTAGATACACAGAAGGGAATGAAGGATGTAGAGGTTAGATGTATAGAAGGGCACGAGAGTCAAATATGTAGAAGTAAGCGTAGGTCAAATAATTACCATAGAAGGCTAGATGGTTTACAACAGAAGGACACGAGGGATAAATAATTACCACAGAAGGCTAGATGATTAACAACAGAAGGACACGAGGGTTAAATATGTAGAAGGACATGTAGGTCAAATAATTACCACAGAAGGTTAGATGATTAACAAGAGAAGGAAACGAGGGTTAAATAATTAACCATAAAGGGATGCAAGAAATAGATAGTTGCCAAAGAGGGTAGCAGAAGAGCTGCAGAGGGTAGTAATTATACCCCAATTCTATCCTCCATAAGAGTACATGTTATTCTATTCCCCCATAAGAGTCCATGTTAATCTATTCTCCATAAGAGTACATGTTAATCTATTCTCCATAAGACTCCATGTTGGGGCCAAGGTGGCCGCCCTAACTACTGATATGGAGCCCTCCCCCAAAATTTGTGTCATGTGTAGATAAAGCGTCTTTGTCCTCTACAAATTTAGTCTTATAGACTATGCATCATTTACTCAACAAATTCAAATATGTTTCCCTCCTACACTGCACTCTCTTAATGATACTGAAGGGAGGATAAACAATGTGTTGAAAACTCTTAGAATACAATAATAGTTCAACAAATGCTGAGTTTTGGGCAAACCGTAACGTTAGTTTAATATGTAACAGGATAGATTAGATTCTTGTTCAAACATATAGTTTTTAAACTGACCCAAACTCAGGAGATTTACTAACGATAATTGATGATAAAGAATTGTGTATAACCCTACTACAATAATATGTAGTTATGCTACTTAAAGTTTTAGACACCGAGTTAAATATATTAAGGGATGTTGATGGATTTTATACTGTTTTAATAAATTATAATGTACAGGAGGAAACAACAAAACAAAACAATTCAATACAATACGAAAACATAAGTAAGTAGCTATTTAAGTATAATTTTAACATATTTTTATATATATTCTAGCTAGCCCGACAGACGCTGTACTGTTCTAATATCATGGAATTTGTTTTATGTCAAATACTCGTTCATTTTCAACATGAGCTCCTTCGCTTCGCTCACTCGCCTCCCGGATGAGCTCGTTCGCTACGCTCACTCGCCTCTTGAAATAATAGATTGAGCTGTCATTCAAGTGTTTTTTTTATTTCCATTAAGAGAGTTGCCATTCAAGTAGGTTTTTTATTTGCATAATGAACATATATTTATGCCTTTCAATTATGTTTAGATATACTCCAAATAATCACATGTTCCCATAAGGAATAACATGTAAAATTTAAAAGCCAAAGGGGCAGAGCCCTCCAAATTTTCCGAGGTAAAAAGTATCCTATGTGTAAATCCAGGTAATAAACTATCCGAGTGCAAAATTTCATTTAAATCCATTCAGCCGTTCTTGAGTTATAAAATTTTTTAATTAACACCACTTTGTTTTATATATTAAAATTATCACTATATTTTCAGTTCATGAGCAGGTTACCCTAATTGCAAAATACCCCAATAGCAGAAAACCTGCGTACTCAGCAAATTTCCAATGCATATGCATGTATATTAATGCCACATAAAGTCGCATACCAAGATTCATCAATATACATTCATAAATAAACTATTTATTAAATTGTTTATTTTTCTCCATAAGAATAACATGGCGGCTGAGTATGCAGGTTTGCTGAAACAAGGAACAAAAAATGGGTTTTTATACAAATATAAACATAACTCAACTAGGTAAAGTCATATTCCAAGTTTTATTAATTTATGTTTATAATTAAAGGAGATAACATTTTTCCTATTTTCCATAAGAACAACATGGGGGCTGAGTACACAGGTTTGCTGATACGGGAACTATCGGTAAAGTTTTCTTTGTGCAAATATCAATAGACCACAACGATATAATCAATATCCCAAGTTTTGTCAGTATAAGTTGATAATAAGCGAGATATACAATTTTTCTTTTTCTCCATGAGAATAAAATTGGACAACGTACTGTGTTTAGCACTTTTAATATCTGTAACCAATTGACGCAGAGAAATGATAAAAACACAAAATTTTTAATATGAATAGGTAATATGATGAAAACATATAGCATCCTTTTTTTGGAAAGTGCATCACCGACATGCGGCCAGCAAAGATGATTTTAAATTGTGGTCAATCTTTTGTGTCAAACTACTTTTCAAAAACCTTGTATGTATTTAGAAAAAAATCACTTTTCAGAAATAATCTATTGAAATTAAATCAAAGTTTTAATAATTTAAAAGCCAATCAAAACATAAACATATAGATTTGGCGGTTGATTCGATATATCCACCAACTCCACTATATAAATCACACATCCCCTCGAAACATAAACTAAGTTACGTTATTTGAATCTAATTTCCGTAGAGCAGTAAACCTGCTAACACCGATTGTGGATTTCATAATTTTCTGTTAAATCATTTTTATGTGCTTGCATTACGAAATATAATTGACGTAGTTTTTTGACGTCATAAACGTACATATAAACTATTAATGTACAAATAGCCCTGCCGGTTTTACTTGAGTAACATACCAATAACCGTGTATTAAGAATTTGTTTTCATAATATCAGTGCAAATTTTAATTGAAAACTATTAATAAACTATAAGTAGTATTTTCTTCATACTGCACTAAAAATAACTATTTTCAACATATACATACAATAAAAAAATTGCCCTTTCCAGATATTTTAAAAGTATCCTAAAGATTAGCAAGTGAAAATCTTTCATATCATCTAATTTATGAAGCCAGCAATAAGCATATGTGTCAATCGTATTATTCGCTTTCATGTGTCATTTCAAAGTATTATGCAATGTATCCTTTATTACTCGTCCCAAATAGATTTTTCCTTGGCGATCAAGGAAACTATTCCCGTTTTCGTGAACTTCGATTATGCACCGAATAAGGCCAATCCCCGAACTTTAATTAAATGTACTTAGCATATATTTATAAAATTTGATGAATACCTTTAATACCGTCTATTAATAATATTTACACTACAATTATGTTTAGATCTTTGTCCACTTAATCAAATTAATACTTTTGACACGTTCATCATGAGGTTGGTCAGTTTAACAGGACTTAATTTTTTTATTTTTCTTTATCAAACTTAAATTTTGTTTAACATTGCACAAAAACTATTCGTTCAGCCAACCTATAATTTTTATCTGAATAATGAGCAGCATTTTGTGGCTATCCCAATGTCTTATTTTAATTTGATATACTCATTGGTTGAAATAATGAGTATATTTAATAAAACTGTGTCTTTAAAATAAACAGTTGAACATTGAAAGTCAGTAAGTGGGAATGTGACGTCAGACATTCACAGCTTTACTTTAACTTAAATAAAAGCCTTTTCCATAAAATTTATTTTTGAACCTTCCACTTTCCATTTACTGGGTTAGTTGGCTACCAAATGCTTTTACAAATTAAAAGAGGCAACCTAAAAGAACCTGCTAGAATTTCTCTTGGTTTTCCTCCACTTTTCAAAAATGATTTTTTTTTATTTACTCCACTTGCCGGTTTAAAAGGTTATAACAATGCAGATCAAAGCACTAAACACCATACCACATACCACTACCACCACCACAATCACCAAACCTCACTTACCACAACCATTGCACCTACCATTTTATTCACGAATGTGAATAAACAAAAATTAAAACAAACTTGCCAACCAAAAGATGTAAAAGATAGTATCTAAATATTATTTAATATTCTAAAAATGATGTCTTATTTAAACATTTTACTCCATTTTTAATATGCAGTGTAAATATGGAAAATATAAAAATTTAGTTATAACAATTGTACGATTAGGTTTTTTCTGCTTAAGACAAAGTGAAAAATTGTTTAACGGTAACCCACTAGTTTAACACATTTTGCTGTTTAATATACTAAAGTAACTTAAAATATCACTAAAATTATAGATTCCAGACAGTAGTAATAGGGTAAAGGTTGTTCAAGTGCTGAGTCATAATTAATTTGAATCCAACATTTTCTGTCCACCCGGATACAACTGCACTGTAAAAGACAGTAGTTCACTGCTGACTGCACGCGAGAACTCTTTAGGAATCACCAAGGGATGTCTAGGATGAAATAATAATATAGGTGCCGTTTAAATAGTTTTAAGCTCCATATTTATAGATTCGTTATGCCAATATACCATAAGAAGAACGAACAAATAAATATCCTTTTTCCATTAGAGTAACATGAATAGAATTCGCAGTAGGATTTTCGGGACCATTAAAAATCTAGTTATCAAGAAAGATTCCCGTGATCTAAAGTCCCAGCGCCAATAACATTTTAAGTGGTCTAAATTCGCTATTTTTTCAACATAACATTAAATATAGATAAATCTATAATTTCGCTCTATTTCACTACAATCCCATTCCCCCACTTCCTATGATGTTATATTGTGTAACACATGACTATTACGATGCGACTGGAGTGATCTAGAAGTATTGTTTCCACTGCTTCCTTCGTGATTCCCTACAATAGAAATGTCATTCGTTTTCTTGTCCTAAGGCCAGACGGTTATGTGAGTACACAATCAACATCCCATGAACTAGCAGCTCTGCTCAGTAGCTGTTGAAGCTGTTTTCTTGGTCAATTGGAATAAAACCACATTTCATCTGGACCTGACACTAATGTCAGCATTAGTGCTATATCCTAAATCCCAAACTATTAAAGTAGTAACTTTAAGACTTATCCTTTCAAATATGTATATGTTTTTTAAATTAATTTTCAATAGTTGCTAAAATATGATTATTGTGTTGATAACATATTCATCTATTGTTGAGGTTACAATAGCGTAGGATGAATTTCATTTTGTACTAAGAACTATGATTTTGTGTTGCACTACGTGATTTATTATTTGGATTGTAGCAATACTCCATGTTATTTCCTATATTTGAACTCCAACTGAGGATGGAAGTTTTTTGACATCAGAAACCACGGTCGTCCAATTGTTTTAAAGTTGTACAGTTTCACAGAAAAGACGGTTAATGTTGTCCGCCGTCAAAGACATGGGGTATCAGTAGTAGCCACGTGAACTTCACGAAAATTTGACTGTGTTAAAGGGGATATTTTTTAAATCTTGTTAATACTATTTAATTATTGTTATTAAAATACGTCAAATTATGCATGGTTTTATTCAGATTAAAAAGAAATTTCCCGAATATCTGGTTTTTGCGTTTTCTTTTTCTTTCTTCAAATTATTTTAGTAAATACATACTTTTATTATAATAAAGTCTAAAATCAGATTATGTTTACTTTTATTCTAACAATTTACAACTATAAACATCAAAAAATCAGTTGAAATAGTATCAAATATTATGCGCATGCTATACGACGTGAGTCAAGTTGATTTATTAGATGCTCTTATAATCAACACGATACATCTAATAGAGTATTTATATTTGCAACATATAAAAACCTCCTGCTGAAGGAGTTTTTTCCACTATAGATATTTTACACATTATTTCCTGAAAAACATTGCATGTTTTATGTTCCCCTTACATTTCATCTGATATGTGCAGGACAATCTGTAAAATACTTTTATGGTTCTAATAGACATAAAACCACTTAGAGTATGTAAAAAGTATCTTTTTGATCAATGATATCCTTTGTATCCGTATCCAATTAAGTTCTTTACCAAATTCATAGTAACAAAATCTTGCAAAATTGATCAGTTGTTTTTATATTTCGCAAATAACTAACGAGAAAAATTCAAAAACATACAATAAAATCTTGAAATTATAATTAGGAGTAATTCCAAAAATTCTTTAAAATATAATGGATTATAGTAGATAAGTAGACTACAAATTCCTCATTAAACCATAAGGTAACAATCTGGAAATATGCAAGAGTACTTTAATACAGAAGCATTATGATAACATGAGAAACGTAACTACTTCCCTTGATTGCTTTTACACACAATAGAAAGCCTTGACATTTCATAACGCCGCACTGTTGGAGTAATAAGGAATGTTGTTATTTTCATTTTGAGTTAGTATTCTACATTCATCGCTCTTTAACTAGGATTGCTGTCACCTGCTTACCTTTAATTTAATCAGTGACGCTGTATTACAAAATACCAAACATAAAGTGCTGAGTTGTATAGAATTAACACGTTGTCAAACGATAGAGGCTAGAGGTGGTTTTAATTAAACAGAAAATATACTATTAAACTCGGATACAGTATTTACAGCTGTAACGTATTTGTTTGTTGTACTATGCGCTTGTATAGCTACAACAATAAAAAGCCATGACTCTAGGATAGATTGCGACAAAACATACCCTTTGTTGGCATATCAATAAAGCAGCCATTGTCTGAACATGCATTGTTGTACACATAAGAACAGACAAAGCAAATCCAGTATTTCGAGAAAAAGGTTTAGGGCACAAAGACATTCTGAAATTTGCTAATATATTCTTACTAATAAACATTAGGGGCGTTTATTTCAATGGTTAAGGGCACAAAGACATTCTAAAATTTACTAATATATTCTTGCTAATAAATATTAGGGGCGTTTATTTCACTACATAACCATTGTATATTTTACAAAGTATTATCTTTGGGAATTGAATATATGTATTTCTACTGGCATAGCCTGGGTTTAAGGAGAGTTTGTTATATAAAAGCCTATGTTATGCATGTTTTCAGGACATAAGCCCCCTAGGCATTTATGCATTTTCTTTTTTCTTCACACACTTTGGGTTTGTTTAACTTTTTAACTCATTCTTTAATACACTACCACAAATTCATTCACAAATATTATTATAAATTTACCAGCTATTAAAACATTTAATGATGTTTGGTTTCTATAAAAGGAGTTATATACAATTAAACGGCATACATATTTTAACCGTTCACCATACTTTAGCTCCGTCAATCTAGTTTGTTGTTTTTTTTTACTTTGTTTTTTCTTCTTTTAATAAAACAACAATTTTTATGTATGTAAGGTTAAAAATATTAATTTATTTTACTCCATACTGTGGTAAAATAAATATTTTTATCAAGGCAATGTTTGCTTATACATCATTATTTACACAATGTAATGCCAACAATATATGTTTAATACAATTAAACTATTCCTCTGGTTGTATATGTGAAAAATAATAAAAATAAAAAGGTTAGAATAAATAACTATGATTGATACATAAAGTTCTTAATACAAGTATTAAACAGCAGTTATTCTTAATTAAGGCCCTCTTGCTTGTTGATAATAGCATTACTTCCATCCGTGTTAGTCTTCTGACGAAAATTCGTATAGCTACTATTTTTAAAGTAAAATACTTTTTAACTTTATTAACAATATTTCACTTTTCAATGAGATTTTATATTACTTCATATACCTTAATTACGGGCCAATTATAATAATATAACATCCCTTGCATTATATCATACCATACATTCTATTTATTCTATTTAGAATTACTCCAATAAAACATTTATAAAGTTAATTTGACTTATTTTAAATACTTTATGTTTTATTAGTTTGATTTCCAACCAGCTAATATGGAAACAAAACTAACAAAGCATAAGAACACATAATCAAATCACAAATAGTCTAAAATTTCAGACTGGTATACTTAAACAAATATTCATTCTTATATCTCTAAATTTTTTTTCAATAAACGTAATAGTGTCGTGATCGTTTTTTTCATACGGCAAAAACAAAAACAAAATACAAAGAACGGTTGTAGCGTTTAATATTTTAGCATAAAAAAATAATTACAAATAATTGAAAATTTAAGATGGAGCACTTAAAAACAGATATATTCTTTTATATTTCTATTTATTTGAAACAAACTTAATAGTGTCGCGATAGATTTTTCGCTCTCCAGGCAAGGGTTAATTAATCAACCCGGAGTTTCAAGCCTGTCTTACTTGTTACTCTACTTGCCAATTACAACATTAATCTTGACTGATTTAAATTAAAATATTTACATTTTGAAATTATAAGCATGAATACTCATTACCACTACGCAATTTAATATTGTAGAGGGATGGCTCCCAATCATATAAGGGTTTTAGGTGAATCGTGATCGACATTAGAAACGTTAGTTTAATATGAGTGCAGGAAAGTCCACTGGGTAACGCAGATACCCTAACCTAACCTAACATAACCTTTTTCACCAACTCACATGGATTCACCAACTCCATAGATCTGGATCCACCGACTCACCTTTGTGGCAGTGCCCAATATAACCACGGCGTATTATCCTACGTAAACAAAATTAAATAAAAACTTAAAGAACTAACAAGCTAATAAGATAAGATAAGATAATGTTAATTTGCCAACAGTTGTTCCTCTAGCTCAGTAAAGACTAAGTTTCTTTACAAATTATGTCTTAACAATTTTACTGTAGCAACAAAAACCTTTGCAAGTTTTAAATTTTACAGAAAAGCGAAGAAAAGGTTTATGTTCCTTACATCGAACTATACGAACACTGGAACGCGCTCTGTGTGCTGTGAAAATGGTCCACCGCGGGGCCGGCCGCCGCGCCGTCTTGGACGTGGGCAAGGCCCGAAAGTCATACACTGCTTTTAAACAGTGTTCTGCCTCCCGCAATTGTTTTTAGCAGTTTTCAACCTAATTAATTAATTAAATGGATTATTTTATTTACTGTTTTGATCCATTTACACGTCTTCCATCTTTAAGTTTAGATAGTTAATTCAATTGTGTTTAATATTGCTTAATTTGGTCATACTTTAAATTAAAAAGCAATCAGACAATTTTTGATTAAGCAAAGTGATGTTATATCTAATGAAGTAAACCTGAAGGAAGAAAGAAAGAAAAAGTGCGTTATTAGTATTATAACAATACTTGTACAAGAACTTTTACTTAACACTACAAAGCAATGGTCATCAACACCGACCTTTTTGGTTGAAAATATGAGGCACATTCCTGGTGTTCTCTAAATTGCAGTAAATTTATTATACGTTGATAATATATGCTCCATTAAAGTGATTTGTTGTATGTTTATTGTATGTACATTATAAAATATGCAAACTTTTTTCAAGACGATATTTATCATTTGTGGACAGATAATTATAATTCAATTACATTTTCACCTTTCCATGAATATAACATTTCGTAGTCTCTCTCATGAGAAAATATAATGTTAGGTTGTTAAGTTATGGTTGTTACAGTGCCATCAACACAAATACAAATACTTCAAATGTTAGTTTCCAATGTAACTTGGATAACAATTCAAATATTGCTTCTATATTGTTAAATTTTATAGATATTTAATTAGGCCTTGTTATTTTATAAGTTTTCGGGATGTTTCAAACTAATAGTGTAATTTATATTTTATTTATAGCTACATATTGTTTTCCCTTACCAATTTGGATTTGGTAGTAGATTTTCTAGCTGTACGAAGTTCATTTAGTGGATCTTTTTCAAAATCGTCATGACCAGAACTGCTTGCTTCTTCACATGGATTCATTTGCAAAATTGGCACTTTACTTTCATCTTGTCACGAAACATCCTGCAAAATAGTAACTATCTTTGATATCACGGTTTATGATTTCTTATAAAAGGTGTTTTAAATATTCCCCCGTTTTAAGTAACCTATATTTGGATAAATTAAATTAATTTCACATGTTTAAACACAGCTAAAACATTGCACAGACTTAACCACAAAAAGTAATTTTAAGACATTCTTATCAATGAATTGCCTAGAAAAAAAACATTGATATATGATATACAATTTAAATATTTTTAAGGAAATATTTACAACTACCTGGCTCTTTTTTACAATCCTCCTTTTTTTGGGTGGTGGTTTCTAATGATGTGGGGGGGAAATCAAATATTGTAGGCATGGCATCAGCTTCCAAGAGTTCTATATCACAATTCGGCCTTATTTTATATTGGTCCTTCGTGAAATGTACACTGCAGAGACTGGAATGAGGTGAGGGACAAAAGTTGTTCCTCTTTGTTTCAATAACCCATCCCTCCCGTATTTTCAGGTAACTTGGAAACCTACAAACATTTCAGTAGAGGAGAACTAGGGGTTTAACCCCACAATCGGCGCTTTTTTCCCATGTTATTCTTATGGGGATCAGTTTTTGGACCGACGCCCGATCCTACCCTACACAAATTTTCTTTTTGGCCAGTACCCTAGCCTTAAATACATTTTCCCCATATATTTTCAAAATTTGCATTCATTTTAATACATCCTTTGCAGAAATCCACGAGTTAAAAAATAACTCCACATTAAATAAACAACACATGTAAACAACTTAGAAGTGCACTCAGTTATCGCCACAAGCACGACAATCAACCTTGAAGGAGATTCTGCAAGATCGGCACCAAGGACACAGCGACCGATGCATAGTAACCGATGCGTAATTTTACAAATTAATTTTGTGAATTGTCGGCTATATAAAGAGCTGCTGCAGGCTAGGGTCCTCACTTCATATCCTACAGCCCCAGCACCAACAAGACCTTCAGTGTTGCAGATTTTAACTTAAAATTTAGTGGTTAAAATAATTTTGGCTAAAATATGCTTTTTTTACTCTGGACTTAGAAAAATTTAGTGGTTAAAATAATTTCGGCTAAAATATGCTTTTTTTTTACTCTGGACTTAGAAAAATTTAGTGGTTAAAATGATTTCGGCTAAAATATGCTTTTTTTTACTCTGGACTTAGAAAAATTTAGTGGTTAAAATAATTTCGGCTAAAATATGCTTTTTTTACTCTGGACTTAGAAAAATTTAGAGTGGTTCTTATCACTAATGACTTAAATAATAACTTATGAATTAAGAACTTTGAAGATGAAAGGGAATCGTTATTTTTGAAAACATTTTCATTTTTGATTAAAATAGCTTAACTTTTGATAATTACTTTTGTTATTTATTTTTTTTATTTTACTTTAACTACTTTTTATATTGGACTTTTGGAATTGTTATTACATGCTTTTTGACTTGGGTGTTTTTTAGTATCTTCAAAAACACCGCGGGGAGCGGAAGCACCGGGGAAGCAGAGCGGTACAGGATGCAAAAAATGCAATTTTCTAAAATTGCATATATCTCGAAAACGGTAAGAGATATCGAAAAAATAACGAATTTTTTAAAAATACCTATCAAATAGGTTTCGGGGGTTCCCCACCCATTCCAGGTTTCAAAAATTTTTTTTGACCCCTTTTGGTCCAAATTTTTTTTGACCTTTGGCCTTTAATTAAATCTCCGTTATTTAAGGAGCTATTGGGTTGAAATTTGGTATATAGGTGCATATAGATGTGAAACATTGTTTGGTAAAGAAAATTATCAATTTAGGGGACACACCTGCGCGCTACAGGCGATAATTTGAAATTCAAAAATTAGCTCCCATGTGGTTGTTTATCATCCAAATTTGATATAACTTGGATTGTACATGTAGAACATCAACCCCCACTTGATAGCGTGTACGGATTTTTAAAAATAATTTTTGTTTCTTTTATAATTACAAATTTTGGTTTTCCAAAAAACCCTCATAACTTTTTTGTTTATTGAGATATAAGGTTCAAATTTGGTTTGGAGGTACTTTATACAATTATCTACAAAGTAGTTTCCCAGATTTTTGATAAAGGGCTTAGATTTTATAAAAATTTTGAATTTGTGTTTTTGTCTAAAATCTTCATATTTTGAATTTTGATCGTATTTAAATTTTTAAAATGGTAATTTTTGTTTATAAAAAGCAGAGCACGACATCTCTACAGTCATTTCAACATTAAATGTTGACCTGTGCAGTCTGTTTTATGTCTTACTCCAACAGAAGCAATTTATTACGCCATTATCGACTTGTTCACAAAGTTATTCCTAAAATTTGTAAAAAATGCCATCAAATATTTGATAATAACAGTCATTTTAAAATGCATATGCTAGAGAACCACAATACTTGTAATGTGTGTAAGAAGGCTATTAACTGTCAAAAGAAACGCCACCACCTACGATGTGACAAGCGACCCTATAATGTGTTTAAGCTTCAAGGTGAGTCCGTGGATATATTAAACACCCTTCAATCATGTCCTTTACCTATCAAATGGATTCTTATTAGGAGAGTGAAATTTATCAAACACACAGTTAGTAAGAATGGTGAATTATTAATTGATAAAGAAACTATCGCTAACTTTCGAAGTTTAACTAATTTATCAATTGAGAAAGCACAATTAAAGACACAAATTGAAAATTCACTTTTAAAAATCGACACATCTTTACACAAATTTCAATCAGAAGGCAGTGGATGGATATATGACCATACTAAATACTGGCAGCTGCATGTTTACAAGTATAAACCCCTAACTCCCAAGTCATACATCCCCACACCAGAAAATATAAAATCAAAACACGCTGTTTTAAATATTAAAAATAGTGATAATAAATGTTTTGTGTGGAGTATTTTAGCAAGCTTAAAACCAAGGAATTGTAAACATGCAAATCGAGTATTTTACTACGAACCCTATGAAGGTCAGTTAAATATGACAAATATAAAATATCCCGTAAAAATATCCGACATTGATAAATTTGAAAAACAAAATAATATAAGTGTTAATGTATATGGAATTGAAGGACAATTAATATATCCATTGAGAATAACTAAACTAAATAGTAATACGTACGCAAACCTGCTGCTTTTACAACAAGGCCGCAAATCACATTACTGTTTAATTCATGATTTTGATAAGTTAATGTTTAATTCTACAAAATACAATAGTAAGAAATATTTTTGCAAGTTTTGTGTGCAACATTTTTACACTAAAGATATATTGGAACGTCACATAACATATTGTAAAACCTTTGATCCCCAAAGAGTACAAATGTCTAAAAAAGATACATTACAATTTACGAATTACAAATATCAACTTAAAGCTCCCTTTGTGATTTATGCAGATTTCGAATGCTTTATAAACTCTAACAAACACACTCCTTCTGGATTTGCTTATGTTGTAGTGAGAGATTCTAAAATTATTTACGAAGAGTTGTACAGTGGTGAAAATTTAATGAATGTGTTTTTCGAAAAGTTATTTAAAACTTATGACTTTATTAAAAGTCAGATGGGAGTATATGTTCCCCTTGTAATGACTCCAGAGCAAGAGACGTTATTTCAAAACTCTACACGCTGCCACATATGCCACCAGCCGTTACTGTGTGATAAAGTGCGCGACCATTGTCACTTAACAGGTGAGTTCAGAGGACCCGCCCATAACTCTTGTAATTTAAACTATAAAGTAACCAAGAAAATTCCAGTATTCTTCCACAATCTTAAAAACTATGATGGTCATTTAATAATGCAACACTTAGGAAAATTTAATCGCAAATTGAATTGCATAGCCAAAGATATGGAAAAGTATATTTCATTCTCTGTTGATGATTTAGTATTTTTGGATTCCTACAACTTTCTGTCCCTTCCCTTAAGCAAATTAGCTTCCAATTTAAATACATTTAGATTTATAGACAATCCACTACTACAACGTAAGGGCGAATTTCCGTACGAATACATGACAGGACCAGAAAAGTTTTTAGAGCCCCTCCCACCCATAGAGGCATTTTACAGCAGTCTAACTAAAGAATGTATATCTCCTGCACAATATGAACATGCTAAAAACGTATGGAATCATTTTAATATAAAGAATTTAAAAGAATATCACGATTTATACCTTAAAACAGATGTGTTGTTATTGGCTGATGTGTTTGAGACATTTAGGGACTTATGTTTAAAGGATTATAAACTCGACCCCGTTCATATGTACTCACTGCCTGGACTAACATGGGAGGCATGTCTTAGAATGACCGGCATAAAATTACAATTATTTCGTGACATTGACATGCATTTGTTTATAGAACATGCCATTAGAGGCGGTGTAAGTATGATTTCCACGCGCTATGCTAAAGCCAATAATAAGTACATGGGCGAATATTATGACCCAAATCAAGAAAGCACCTATCTTGTATACTTAGACTGTAACTCGCTATACTCTACAGCAATGTGCGAGTCGTTGCCCATCGATGGCTTTAGATGGACAAATGAGAAAGATTATAAATACAATCAAAATGAAAACTTTGGATTTATTTTGGAAGTTGATTTAAAATACGATAAAAGTTTACACGATTTGCATAATGACTACCCGCTCGCACCAGAAAAAATGAATGGAAAATTAATACCAAATTTAAATGAAAAAACTAAATATATTTTACATTATAAAGCACTAAAAAAATACGAAGAACTGGGTTTGGTAGTTACAAAATACCACAGAATTTTAAAATTTAGACAGTCGAAATGGCTTGCACCCTATATTAATTTTAATATTGAAAAGCGACAAAAAGCTAAACATGATTTCGAAAAAGACTTTTACAAACTGTTAAATAACAGTCTCTTTGGTCGAACAATTATGAACCAACGTAAGTTTCGTGATATACATCTTGTAGACGAGTCTAAGTTAACAAAGTACGTTACAAAGCCAAGGTTTGACTGTAGCAAAATGTTCGATAACAATTTGCATGCTGTACATTTAAATAAATTAATTGTAAAGTTTGATAAACCAATATATTTAGGAATGACCATTTTGGATATCAGTAAAGTAATAATGTATGATTTCCACTATAATTATATGTCAAAATTTAAGAATAAAAAGTTCCTAATGACAGACACAGACAGTCTTATTTATTCTATAGTAACAGAGGACTTTTACAAGGAAATACAATGTGACTTGGACTGTTTTGACACCTCTGCATATAGTAAAGACCATTTCTTATACTCTGATAAAAATAAAAAAGTTACGGGCAAGTTTAAAGACGAATTAAATGGTCAAATTATGTATGAATATTGTGGTTTAAGGCCAAAATTATACTCTTTCATTCCTTTACAATGGTTATACGAAAAAGAAAAGCAAAATGAGCTAGAGGTTAAAAAAAGCAAAGGGGGCTGACAATGCTACAGTTAAACATCTCTTAAGACACCAACATTACTTAAACTGTCTTGCAACCGGGGAAGATTACTATGAGAATGTTACAAGAATTAAATCCACAATTCGGCGTAGGGACGTGGCGACCCCACCGCCCGGTGGCTTGTCCATTGCAGCTAGCCTCTCTGGCTCCCTACTCTTCATCTGTGTCAGAGACTTTCCTATTGATCCGTGTTCTTTCCATTTATGTACACACGGATCAGCTTTCTTCATCTTGCTATCTCCAACCTGCTCTTCACCCGAATTCTTCCCTCCCCTTCCTCTATCTCTGTTACAGGCCAACCCAAGGTGTTACGTGGACCGTGCTGATGGGTGGATGGCACCAGGCCTTTTGTATGGTGTCAAGAACGGTACCTGCAGGATACCAGGCGCCCTCCTGCAGTATACAGCCTTGCCCGGGCATGCGGGGCTCTGTCCGGGTCGACTTCATGTCCCTAGCTTCTCGTGGGAACCACATTGACCGCCAAGGGCAAAACAACCAATCAGAACCAAACCTCGAGGCAACTCCAGAAGTTGCCTTGCCCCTAATTCCATCAGGATCTGCCCCATCAGGGCAGGTTCCTCAACCTGAAATGAGTGCATCAGGAACACAGGAGGTTCCGATGCATTCTCATGAGGAGGCTATCAACAATGAGAAGGCTTCCACAGACTTCAACATGGACGATGTGAGCTCAATCACATCAGCCCCACTGGAGGGGGAGGATGAGCTTCTCAGAAGTCCAGGAACACCAAAATCTACGGGTATGCTCGATGATGCCATAGAGCAACTGAACAGCCTGCGGGTTAAGAGAACGAACCTCACCACTGCCCAAAGAAGGAAGGCTATTCAGGCAAAACTTCTTGAGAGAGGTGAAGTTTTTGACCCAGCGAAGTTTCGGAGGGGCAAAAAGAAAAAACCAAAGAGACATGATATGGGTGAAACTCCAGGCACGAATGTGGGTCCAGAAGCTGAGTCGAGGGCGGCCAAGCGCCCTAGAGGCAATATGGCCACCCCTCCCTCGGCGGAAGGACCTACTAAAAAGGCCAGGAGTGGAACTCATGGAAATCATGATGACCAAACCTTGAATCCAGGGACTTCTAGCAAAGGAGTCTCTTACAGGGACATTTCCGCAATCAAAATGGCCATTGTCTTGGAGGGCTATCCTGAGGCTAAGCTTTCAGCAGAGCAAGGTGAAGCTATTGAAGACGCCATCATGGATGAGCTCGAACCCCTAGAGGACGGCTCTGCTCCATCGTTTGCAGGCACCTACATGGAAAAAGGTGCCTTAATAACATCCTGCATCAACGAAGCAACTAAGCTTTGGCTGGAGACACTCATCCCCAGACTTAAACCACTTGGGGAGAAGAAACTTACTGTTGGACTAAGGAGAGACATCTTGAGGTCAACGAGGGTATTCTATAGAGCTCACCCGAAGCTCCTGAAGAAAACTCCAGAAAAGGTCCTTGAGATGCTCGACAAGCAAAACCCCACCCTGAAGGTGAAGGAATGGAAGGTCCTGCCAGCTAAGCCAGACCCAAAAGGTTACGGATTCGTCTGTTTCCTGGATGAGGCCTGCTTCAATGCTGTTAGGTCAGCCAACTCTAGAGCCAATCTAGGACTCTGGCAAGTCTCAATTGTCTCAACGACAGTCAAGGACAATGCCCAGGGTCCTCCAGATCAATCTTCACCACAGTAAAGCGGCCTCGGCCGCTTTCTGCCAGTTCTTCCTCAGAGAGGGATTTGACCTGGCACTGATTCAAGAACCATGGCTTCACCAAGGAAGGGTTGCAGGCCTGGGCGATACCAAGGGTAGGTTGATTTACTGTACCTCTCTCAAAAATGTCAGAACATGCATACTTGTGAAGAAAGGTATGGACTGCCTAACCCTAACTGAATTCTGTTCTAGAGATCTCACTGCGGTGTCTATAACCTGGAGTTATGAGGGCAAGGAATGGAGCACAATTGCAGGCTCGGTTTACTTGCCCTACGACTCCGGGGAACTTCCTCCATCGAGAGAGCTCGAACTTTTGGTGGAGTCATCCTGCGCTGGCGGACGACAACTCCTTTTAGGTTGTGACGCCAACGCTCATCACACAATCGGATGGGGAAGCTCTGACACGAATCCAAGAGGTGAGGCTCTTCTTCAGTTTCTCATATCTAAGAATCTTTATGTCTGTAATGTTGGAAACCGTCCGACGTTCGTTACACGAAATCGAAGTGAGGTTATTGACATTACTTTTTGTTCAGAAGCAGTCCTTAGAGTCATTGACAATTGGCACGTAAGCCACGAGGCCTCCTTGTCTGACCACAGGTACATCTGTTTTAACCTGCAAGGTGAGGGTGACTCGCCCTGCTATCGAGATCCCAGGAAAACAGATTGGTCACTCTATAAGTCTGACCTCCTGTCTCAACTGGGATCATTAGGTGGGAGGGTCAGCTGCTTTGCGGACATGGACCAGATTGCTTCTGATCTTCAGAACGCAATTGTAAGCTGCTTCCAGGACAATTGTCCATTGCGGCGGGGAAAGAGTCGCACTAATACTAAGTGGTGGACTGCTGACCTTGAACGTAAAAGGACGGTTGTCAGGAAGCTTCATAACCATTGCAAACGGAGCCGTATCTGGGAGCCATACCATAAGGCACTCACAGAATATAGCCTTGCAATCAAAAAAGCCAAAGAGAACTCTTGGAGACGGTTTACACAGGAGGTAAACAGTTTCAGCGCAGCAGCAAGACTGCAGCGTGTTTTAGCTTCAAGCCCTATTGGCCTCCTAGGATCCCTGAGGTCACCAGGGGGACAATATACCACTGGAATTGAAGGCAGTCTCAAACTTCTCCTTGAGACTCACTTTCCGGATTGCATTTTTGAGAGTGACTGTTTAGGCATGTCCGGCAACAGCGAAAGGGGCTCATGGCCAAGAGCTGATCGCGGAAGCTGGACTTTAGCCAGACGGATTGTCACACTTTCCAAAGTTAAATGGGCCATCAGCAAGTTTGGCCCTTTCAAATCTCCTGGGGGGGACGGTATCATACCGGCAATGCTACAGCAAGGACCGGAAGCTCTCTTGGTCCTCCTGTGCGAACTCTTCAGAGCGAGTCTGGCTTATGGGTACATTCCTCAAGCCTGGCGCCTCAGTAGGGTGGTCTTCATTCCCAAGAGAGGAAGAGCAGACTACTCAACTGCAAAAATATTTCGGCCTATCAGTCTCTCATCGTTTCTTTTGAAGACGCTGGAGAGACTGGTAGAAAGACATCTAAGAAAGGGAGTGCTTTCAGGTACTCCTCTCCATCGAAACCAGCATGCCTATCAGTCTGGTAAGTCCTGCGAAACTGCCCTGCATCAACTTGTTAGCAGGGTGGAGGACAGCCTTGCTGCTAAGGAAATCGCTCTATGCACCTTCATGGACATTGAAGGTGCATTTGACAATGTCACTTACACGGCCATGGTCCGGGCGGTGCGTGGGCGTGGTCTTGAGTCTGCTGTATGTAGGTGGATTGAGACCGTGCTCTGCTCCAGGCGGATTAGAGCCGATCTTAAAGGTGAATCGATAGTGATCGCACCCACGAGGGGTTGTCCGCAGGGAGGTGTACTTTCGCCTCTTCTGTGGAACCTGGTGGTGGACGGTCTCCTTCGTGAGCTCACTAGCAGAGGCGTCTTTGTCCAGGGCTATGCAGACGACATAGTCCTAATGGTACAGGGAAGGTTCACGAATATTGTTGCTGATGTCATGAATGTCAATCTTCAATATGTCAATGTCTGGTGTCTTGGAGAGGGTCTAAGCATAAACCCCTCAAAGACAGTAGTTGTTCCGTTCACAAGGAAAAAGAACCTGGAGTCTCTTTCCAGGCTGAGACTTGGACCAACACGGCTTGAAGTATCAGGTACAGTCAAATACCTAGGGCTGACAATTGATTCTAAGCTGACTTGGAATGATCATTTGAATAATACACTGCATAAGGCGAAATGGGCGCTCATGACGTCCAGGAGATTTGTAGGCTCCACGTGGGGGATCAAGCCTCACATAGCACTGTGGCTGTACAAGGCAGTAATAAGGCCTCAAGTCACATATGGATCACTAGTCTGGTGGACAAAGGTGAACCAGACTACAGCCATAGCCAAACTCACAAGTTTACAAAGGTTGGGCACACTTCTAGTCACTGGAGCTTTCAGGAGTAGCCCGTCAGCAGCTCTCGAAGTTGCTCTTGGATTACTGCCTTTGGATATCTTCATCAAGGCAGAAGCACGGAAATCAGCCTATCGATTAAAAGTCGCAGGCCAATGGAGGGAAGGCCTGTCTGGAACAGGCCATTGCACCATCACCAAAGCTGTTGCTCAAAACCCTGTGCTTGATATGACATCAGATGTCATGAGTACGGAGATGGTTTTCACTAAACCTTTTTCTGTTGGATTCTGCTCCAGAGAAGAGTGGACATCTGAGGAAGGGCCCTATTCCAGGAAGGGCAGCCTTGTCTGGTACACGGACGGCTCTCTCATTGAAGGAAAATCTGGCTACGGGGTGTACAGTGAATCACCTAGAACAGAACTCTGTGCAAGTCTGGGACAACACTGTACTATTTTTCAAGCATAAATTTGTGGCATCATGGTTTGTGCCAATCTCGGCATTGCCAGACGCTATTGCGACAGGCATATAGTAATCTTGTCAGATTGTCAGGCTGCCCTCAAGGCTCTTGACTCCAACGAAATCAAGTCAAAATTGGTGTGGGAATGTTACAACACTCTCTGCAAACTCGCGACACGCAACTCGGTGCATCTTGGTTGGGTACCTGGCCATGTAGGCATAGGTGGCAATGAGTGTGCAGATAAGCTTGCTAAAAGAGGTTCCGGTATGCCATTCTTTGGTCCAGAGCCAAGCTGTGGCATAAGCAAAACAACTGCTTTTCACACAATAAACAAATGGTCCAGGGACTTACATCGCCAGCAATGGCAAGGTCATACTGGTCAAGCACTTGGCAAAAGGCTGCTAGCAGATACTAGCTCTTACTTCACTAACTGGTTGGTGAGGTTGGGCAGAGGTCGGGTTAAGCAGTTGATTGCTCTGATAACTGGACATGGCCATTTCAGGAAACATCTCCACACTCTCGGACTCAGAAATGAAAGTCAGGTGTGTAGGCTCTCCAATCAGTCTGAAGAGACTGCCAAGCATATCATACTGGACTGCGAGAGACTCGGGGCAAGGAGAAGGGCTCTGTTTGGTTGTAAGCAACCAGGTGATGAAAGGGACGCTAGTATTGGTAAAAAACTCCTGGATCTCGTAAAGGGTACGGGCATTGGTTTGCCATACTAACGTACAAGGGACACACAATAAGCTTCGGTTGACGTGTGAGGATCTTTGAATCTTTGGATCTCTGAATCCGTCCCTTTAACAACACATAAACATAAATCCACAAACCACCATCTTCAAACATTAACGATGAACAAAAAGGTACTCTCTTTTGATGACGACAAGAGGTTTATTCTGGATGGCATTAACACTCTTGCCCTTGGTCACTATAAAATTGGTCAAACATAAATCTGTATTTACCATTATTCTTTGGCCTTTCCTTGTCTATTACAAAAAAACCATATTTAGACCTGTCCCAGCATTGATGGCAGAGATTTCTAAATTGGTTAAATGAAAAATCATTCCCCACATGATTGTTATACACATGTTTTAAATTTAAATCGTCTTGTTTAAATAATATTAGAAAATTAACATTGTCACGTAAATGTTTGTTTACTTTACTGTAAGATTGACACAAGTAAAAACTGTTAATATTTTTGTGTCTGCCCATTGAGAAAAATTGTGTGATATTTGGACTATTTATGTCGTCAAATACAACTATTGAGTGTGATTCTACATAATTTGGTGTGATTTCACAGTTTGAATATGTGTGTAATTTAACTTCATCACACAGACGGAATATTTCAATTATTTTTTTATATTTTTCTTGTTCTAAAGATTTTGATATTATATATAAATTTGTAAACTTTAATCCTTGCTTTTTTACAATTAAGTTATAAATTACAACGGTCTTCCCCGAACCGCTAGGCCCTATTATAAGACAGCGAATATTATTAGGAAATAGACCCAACTTCTTTGGTGTATTTTCTTTATGTGCTATTTTAAATTTGTTCTTTTGTTGAATAAATGACATTTTTTATATAATAAAAATGGCAAAGAGAAAGTGTAAAAAGGTCCAAGGTAAGGGATTATTCTTAAAGCCATATAGAGGCCGTGGCTTGTTAAATACCCTTATAAACAACCTTCTTTTCCCCCTCCACATCCCGTCATATTCATATTGTGGTCCTGCAACTAAGATACGTGAAAATTTAGCCAAAAATGTACCTCCAAAAAATAAGCTAGACTCTTATTGTAAAGAGCACGACATATTCTACATGAATAATCCTGATACAGCCGCCCGGAACAAGGCAGATATGAGATTAGCGGACCAGGCTTGGACTAGGGTTTCGGCAAAGGACGCCAATCTAGCTGAAAAAGCAGCAGCTTATGCAGTGACAAATTTGATGAAGGCCAAGGCAAAAATGGGAATGGGATTAAAATTTAATAAAAAAGATGGACAACTTTCAGCTGTTAGAGGCCGCAAGGGACGTGCCTCACTTTCGAGGAGTGTACCTAAAAAACGAGCTAAGAAAACAGAGACCAAAAGTAAGAGAATGTGGAATTATTAATTTAGACAGTGACAGGGGCACACATTGGACAGCATATCGTAAAAATAAAGATATTGTAATATATTTGACCCATTCGGAATACAGCCTCCAAAAGAGGTAATTGAATATTTTGTACCATCTAAAATTTACTATACAACTGATCAAATACAAGATTTAAACAGTTCCATTTGTGGAATTTTATGTTTATCATTTCTGAAAAATTTTAGTTTATAAAAATGGATTCATTTACTATAACATTTACGGGCACAGAGCCAGAGTTGAAGTCGGTGTTCTTTCCTCCTATAGAATTAAATGGTGATTATGTAATTGGACTGGTAGATTTTCAAAGTTATAATTCTATATTTAATGTTAAAAAACCTCTAAATACTTTGACATATTACAAAATGCACAAAATTACAACCCCAAAAGGGGAGGTTACAATTGACGAATTAAACCGGGCATTAGCTGGTAAAGTTGAAGTTATTATACAAAATAAAGTAGCATTAATTAATACAAAAGTCAAACTTATATTTTACAAAGGGCTAGTTCCAAAATTAAGTAAACTTAAAGACACAAAATTAACTATTGACGAGGGTGAGGATGTGTATTATTACGATCACAAAGCTCCAAATGTAATTGAAATTGCTGAAGGTACATACGAAGTGTTTGAGCTTGCGAAGGAAATTCAAAAGCAACTCCCAGATTTTGTACTTATAGCCGATAATAAAACTATGAAAGCCACATTACATTCTGGCCATGTGTTTGATTTTACAAAACCGTGTTTAGGGTCTGAATTATTGGGATTTAAAGGATTTTCTACTCCAGATATTGCGTTTAAATCCGTAAATAAAATCAACATAAATAATGTAAATGTGATTAGAGTAAAATGTAATATTGCGAATGGGTCTTATTTAAATGGTGACAAATCACACACCATACACAGTTTTTACCCAGAAGCTCCTCCAGGCTACAAAATTATTGAGGTTCCCAGAAATATTATATACTTCCCTGTAAATAAGAGAAGTTTAGATGTTGTTAGCATTACATTTGCAGATCAACACGACAAGCCAATTGACTTTAATAAAGAAGAAACTACAATTACTTGTCATATAAAAAAGATATGAGAATTTACAAGAACGGACTGAGTGTACAAAATGCCAGGTTTCTGCGATCAATTGGGTTGAAGTTAAAAATTTCTATTAATAAAAATGGAAGATTTTCTAGACGTTACAGGAAAATTCCAATACGATGATAGCGTGGTTAAAATTACAAATCACTCCTATGTTCCACACAACACTTTAGCAATAAATAATTCCGATGAAATTCGAATATGCATAAATAATCAAGATTTACTAACACTCCCATGTAGGAGTTATCTGTATATATGAGAAATAGAGAATCATGATAAAGGACATTTTATAAATAATGCATTTGCATTCTTATTTGACGAAATTAGATACGAAGTTGCTGGTAAAGAAATAGATATTGTAAGAAATCCGGGAATTTCCAGTCTTATGAAAATATTGTGCTCTTACAATAAAACAACTAAATTGTCAAATGTAGCATTTGATTCTGATGAAAATTTAAAGGAGTTCCATAAAAGCGGCAAGTTTAGTACTTGTGTCCCGTTAGAGCTGTTAATGGGTGTGTTTGAGGATTTTAATAAGGTTTTAGTAAATGTTAAACAAGAATTGGTGTTGAAAAGATCCAAAAACGACTTAAATTGTATATTAACAACATCTAATGCTCCAACTGGTGTCGATCCTATTCCTAAAATTACACTTAAATCGATTCAGTGGGTGATGCCGCATGTGGTGCCATCTGATGGGGAGAAGCTTCAATTACAAAAGATGTTATTGCAAAATAAAAATTTGCAAATTGCATTTAGAAGTTTGGAGCTACACGAACTCCCATCATACCCCGAAACCAAGAGACATACATGGTCAGTTAAGACGTCTTCGAGTTTGGAGAAGCCCAGGTATATTATATTTGGTTTCCAAACAGGTAGGGACAACAGTGCACGAAAAAGAACTGATGAATTTGATCACTGTAAATTGAAAAATATCAAAGTATTTTAAACGCTGAATATTATCCTTATAGTGATTTAAATCTCGACTTTGAAAATGGAGATGCCTCTAAAGCTTATGAGATGTTTGTGAGGTTTAGGGAGAGTTACTACAACACCGTCCCCGATCCTATGTTTAACAGAGCTGACTTTATAAAGAAATATCCTCTAATTGTAATAGATTGTTCTAGGCAGAATGAATCAGTCAAAGAGGGGGTTGTAGATATTAAATTAGAAATTGAAACTGTAGAAAATGTCCCTTCAAACACATCTGCATATTGCCTAATAATACACGATAAGGTGTTTGAGTATAATCCTTTGACAAATGAGATAAATAAAATGTAAATAAAATGAAAACAAATATTCAACAAGAATTGGTAGAGTCTGCAAAACAAATAAGAGAAAAATATAGGGCGTTAAAACGTGGTAAATTTCTAGAGGCTGAAGAGAGGTTCCAAACATTCCAACCGTTAATAGAGCCTTTGCAAGAATTAAAAAATTTAGCCACAAAAACAGAGAGGCCAGTTCTCCCAATGATTTTAGAAAAGACCCCGTCTAGAATACCAAGAATAACCCAGATAACACCGCACAAATTAGATTTTGGTCTTTTAGCATCAGACTATTTAGGAAATTACCTTAGTAGAAGTAGTATGACAGACACCACATATGGTATTAGGCGAGAAGGAAATAAATTTTTTATTGGGAATCAGGAAGTTCAAATTGCCAATGACGATGTTACAGTTGGAGAAAAAATTTATAAAGGGACAAAGGGATTGTGGGAATTGTTAACTTTAAAAGAACCCGTAAACTATAGTCAGGTTGATTTGCAAAATTATAAAGAGATTTTGGAAGCTACAAATGCACATTTAAAGGGTTATAAACCAGGTGCGGCGATGTCAAGTAATAAACACACTAAATATCTTAATATAATTAAACCCCTGTTTAAGACTGTTGGTGAAGGTTTAAGGCAGGTAACTGGTAATAAAATAGACTATGTTTATTGGGACGATCCTAATGAGCTTGTAGATAGGTTAAGACTGCTTTGGTTAAGCCGATTGGCGGGAAATTCTGGAGTGGATAATGAGATAGATTCTATCATAGAAGAATTGAGGGAAAGTGGAATTGTTTATTAAATAAAAAGATGATAGATAAATTTTATCGCGTATATAACCCGTATAGTAAACCAGAAGCTAGAAGATTTAAAGAAACTACTTTAAATCTAAAAGATGATGGTTGGAATGCTTTAAATTATAAAATTAGTAGTGTTAAAGATGGGGAGTTTACTGATGATGTATCAACTTTGGGGCAGACGTTAACCAGGAAAGGTGATGCTTTTGTACAAGGTAATACTAAATATAAGTTTTTAGAATCCAAGGGTAATAATTGGAACGCTAATAAACACAAAATTACTAATGTTAAACGAGGTGAAAGCTCAACCGATGTACCCACATTAGAGCAAACTTTAATAAGAAAAGATGGTGTCTTTGTACAAGACAAAAATAATTATGAATTTTTGGAATTGGAGAATGGTATTTGGAATGCCAAAAAGCGAAAGATTAGTAATTTGTTGGCTGGTAAAGAAAGCGATGATGCTGTAAACGTCTCTCAAGTACCAAAAATGGATCTAAACTTTTGGGATTTTAATAATAAAAGGCTAGTTCGTGTTAAACCCGCTGTTGATGAGAACGATTGTGTTACAAAACATCAGACTGTGACTTTAGACGGTCTTAAATTTGATGGTAAAAATAAGCAAGTAACAAACATTTTACCTGGAACATTGCCAAATGATGTGGCTGTTGTTAAGCAAATATTAACAAAAGGTGAGAAAAGCACAATAAAACAGGGGGATAAAAATTATAATGTATTAACGTTAGATAGCGATATGTGGGATGCAGAGGACAAATTAATAAAGAATGTACCTGAAGGCAAAGATAGGAGTGATATTTGTTTAATGTCGCAGGTTTTGAGGTATGACAATAATATTAAAACTTTTAGACAAGACAATATTAAATTTGATATTTGTTTAAAATCACACGCATTAAGGTTTAACAATAAAACTAATACATTTATGCAAGACAATAATGAAATCGATTTGATGATGTACAATCCTAAACTGTTGGTTGCAGACCCTACATCTTTAAGCGGATTTAAGACTTTAGATGGAGGGGCATATTTGCCAAAAAACTATGTATATCAAAGAATGAGTGATGGTATGTTAATTGGTAGCAATGGAGGTGTTTTTGAAACGACAGAGACTGGCAGATACGTTAACATTAAAAATAAAGAATAAAAAATTGAAAAAATTGCTTACGAATTGCATAAGCCCGCGATAAAGAACTTTGTTAGAAGGTCTTTTAAGGTGTTGGGTATAAACGAAACTGTTCAAATCGATTTAATAGATATGCGGAATTATGCTAGAGAGAATTCTGGAAATAAATATATTTTAACTTTAATAGACACATTTTCTAAAAAAGCTTATGCTGCTCCACTAAAGAATAAAACTGGATTAATAGTCACAGAAGCTATAAAAACTATTCTCCCAAAGGGAGTTAAAAATATTCAATCTGATAACGGAAAAGAATTTTTTAATGAACATTTTACCAAACTAATGAAAATTCTAAATATTAATCACTACCACACTTACTCTACAACTAAGGCGGCTATTGTGGAAAGGTTCCAGAGAACTTTAAAGAATTGGTTGTATAGAGAGTTTAGTGCACAAGGGAGTTACAAGTGGTTGGATTTACTTCCAAAGTTAATAAGGATATATAATAATAAAGTACATAGATCCATAGGGATGAAGCCTAACCAAGTAAGTGCTAAGAACTCTAAAGATGTACATGAAAGGTTAGCATCTAAAGTACAAGTTAAAAAGCCAAGATATAAGGTGGGGGATAGTGTAAGGATATCTAAATATAAACATGTATTTAGTAAAGGATATACCCCCAACTGGACGGGAGAGCTTTTTACAATAGCAGAAGTTAAGAAAACAAAGCCTGTGACTTATATTTTGAAAGATGAAAATGGCAATATAATCAAAGGAGGATTTTATACAGAAGAATTGTTAAAGACTAAATATAAAGACATGTATTTGGTAGAGAAGGTAATTAGGAGGAAGGGTGATTTATTATATGTCAAATGGCTCGGGTTCCCAAGTAGCCAGAACTCGTGGATTTCTGCAAAGGATGTATTAAAATGAATGCAAATTTTAAAAATATATGGGGAAAATGTATTTAAGGCTAGGGTACTGGCCAAAAAGAAAATTTGTGTAGGGTAGGATCGGGCGTCGGTCCAAAAACTGATCCCCATAAGAATAACATGGGAAAAAAGCGCCGATTGTGGGGTTAAACCCCTAGTTCTCCTCTACTCATTTCATATTGAAAAAGCACTGTAAAAATAAAATCATGCATTTTTGTACTTGTATATACAGACAGGGTGTTAAAATAACCTTTCAAGACTTTGGCTTTCTTTGCCATTTCTGACCTAAAACATCATGTTTTAACTAATAAAAATTACGATTTCTCAGTTATTTACAATCCTATCCTAACAATCTCATATAATTATTTTTGGGACGAAAGTACAAAACTTGTTTAATAATTAGAGCTTTTTCCTAGACATTACGGTTTTTAAGATATTTAGCTTTGGAAAATAAAAATGGACACCTAGCCCTCATTTTAAAATGATACAAAGTAGAAACTTGATATTCCATATTTAAATGAGTCTTATTAGATGTAATACATGCACCAAGTTTTAAGTTCATATCTTTATATGTTCTTAAGACATAACGTTTTAAGTAAAAAACATATACAGACTGATAATCAGAAAGCAAGCGTTTTAGGGCATACCTTCATAAGGTTTTTTTAACACCCTGCATGTCTTACTGTCACATTTATTTAACTGTCCAACACTACCATCCTGATGGCCACTGCCTTTTACTCTGGAATAAAAACAAACCTTAATTCAATAACATAAAGATTTTCCTTTAAAAACTATTCCGAGATACTGATTTTATTAAACAAAATTAATATTTTTTTACTTTCCCTAAACACTCTTCAAAATATTGTCGTAGTTGTATCAAATAGAAAGTAAAGAACAGTTATTACAATCTTTACTTACCCGTAAAACAATAATCCATTGCCTTGTTTAGCTCTAGATACACAGTTATAGGCAGCACAAGACATCACCATGATTGTAACATTATGTTGCAACATCAAGATTATCAACCGAATAAACTAATAGGTTGCTTGGCCAAGAGCGCCAAACAACCTTTCCTCGCGGGAGCGGTGTACGTTTTGCCCACGGCCAAAATGGCGGACACTTGGCGTTTTCGTACCTCGCCGCCCGCCTGAGAGCGCGTTCCAGTGTTTATATAGTTCGTTGGTTCATTCAGGCAATTATGTATTGCCTATATTTTTATTTTACATACTCGTGATCTAATGTCAGTATCAATTTGAGGTTGATTAAGATATTTAGCTTTTCTAATGGTCACTAATATATGTTTACAACCGACTGTGGATCCCCCCATTGCAAAATAAAAAGGTTTAAAACTATTAAATTGCGGTTAAATACAAATTCATTTATTTGAGGAAGACATTTAATTAAAAGAAAAACATCATTTAGTTGCGGATTTTTTTGTGTAAATAACACTTACTTAAATAACAATTGTTTATTGTTTTTGGTCTTACATATTTGTTTATAACTGGGTAGTGATATTTATGATTTAACGACACATAGTAATTATATCGACATATACATGATTTGTTACTGCTGCTAAACAAACATTGTACAGTGTCTACACATTTCTTGTAACCCCTGGAGAATGTAATTCAAGCTAGAGATTATTTCAAATTTTGTCTCTAAATATATTTTTATGAAATATTGATATTTGTAATACAAATTTTCTATCACACCGTTCTCTCCTGTAAAAATGTCTCAGTTTCTCAAGATATAAGTTTTATTTTTAGCTGACGGAAATATGTATATGTACCTCCATACTGACTAATTTTTTTTTGTCTCAAAAGCCAGATTATGGATTTCCTCAGAAAAATTTTTCCCTTTCACACTGTTTCCACTGTGTTGTAGAGTGTTTTGTAAATAAAATCAAACAAACTTTGGAACATTTGCGATATTTCATACAAATAACCCAAACTTCAGTATAAAAAACGCGTATTTGACTCAATCCAATTTATATGAAATTGTATTTTCTTTAAAAATGGTTATTAGGTGAGATGATTTATGCCTGAAATTATGTTGTTAAATGAAACGTACAGAGGTACCGCTTTGTCGGGACTGAGTGTAGCTGCATATTTTAGAATATAACTTTCAATTAATAATTTACCACGAAAAACACTGGAATGATGTGGCATGAAGAACCATTATTAATGTTATAATTTTACTGGAAACCAGTCACATGTACCCAAACGAATAGCCTAGGCTTATGGAAGCACAGTTAATTGGTTTCATATCTCATCAACAACATGATTTTTTTATCAGCTGAAAACGTCTAAAATTCTTAAAAGGCTTTTAATAATACTAAACAGTAGTAACGTTAATGGTTATTTCTTTAAGAGGTGCTTTGGCTGTTAGGATTAAACTTGCTGTGATGTGATGACCCTTCACTTTGTTTTCCCTCTCCTCCTCCTCCCTTGGATTTCAAGTTTTAAGAAGCTTTAAGTAAGCTCATTTTATCGTAATAATAACTTTGTAAATGAGAAGTTTAATAATATGAAGGTTGGGTTGGCCTGTCCTCGCTTGTACTAATCTTAATACAATTACCTGAAATAGGAAACAGCTAAATATGAAACGACAATTAGTTAGCTTAGAGGTAGATTGAAATTATGTTTTCAGATTCTGATTTTAACGAAGTATAAGATGAAAATCGGTTTAATGTGTTATGCAGGGTATATCTTTTTAGATTTTGTTTAGTCTGATACAATATTTAGGTTGCTGTAATGCTTTTTTTTAGTTGACATAGAGCTCTTCAGAGGGCTAACAATTCTTTTATCGAATTAAAAACAGGGTGTTCATACTTGTATATGAAATCATTTAGAAATATTAGCTATAATTAATATTGTTAATTACAGATTTAAATAATTCTGCTCAAGTTAAATATTTAAATGTCTTGAAAAGTGTTGAAAATACAAATTATTTGCAGTATTTAAAGTCGTCTACATTCCAGTGTGCACCACCATTGGCTGGAAGAATATCTTGCCCTTATCCGATTATATGTCAGACTTGATGTTAGTTATCCACGCATTTCTTCTGTGGTAATTGAACTTGTATCGTTATTCAATGTCTTTTATTGGATCATAATAGGAACAGATGTAGCATACATCATGTGTTTTGTGTGGTCCCAATTAAAGTCCAACGGTGTGACCGCCAAGTGAAGAGGAAAGCTGACAACCCATTTCAACCAACGGATTGGGACATTTTTGTAGAAACTCTTTCACATTTGGAACACACAGTGGTGAAGTCGTTACATATTTTGAACCACATTTACCTTATTCATGACTGGAACTCTTATAGACGTGGTACAAGATACAGTTCAAATATTTACAGAGTGATAGTTTCAGTCAATGTAGATTCAGCAAAAATCAATTAGCCTATAATTAATTTTGCTATACATTTGATAGCTCTGCAGATAAATTTTTGAAATAGTCCTATTGTGTTATAAAATAATTTTTGGGTTTTTTCTTCTTATTTGGATGTTTGTCCAAACGAGAAGACGTTCAAAAACGCGTGGAAAAAATAATTTCGTATGCAAGGATTATTTTACTGACATTTGATAAATATAATTTTTTTATAATAAATACTTTTATTGGAATTAATTACAAGAATATTACGTAACAGTACGTCGAACCATTCTGTCGGTTATGGGTCTGCCGAGTTCAACACTGTGGTCAGCATTAACGGCTTATTGCGAGGGGGCAATTCAGTTTGCCCAGTGTCCACATGTGTCCTGGAGTACCGATAAAAATCTAGGAGATACACATTTGACAATTTTCGAAATTTTCTAACATATATTAATATACTTTTAATTAGTCTAATTTTAATTTATTTTAATGGTAATATGCAGTTAACTATAGTACTTTAAATTGCTATTAGCCTTGGTATAATCAATTATTGCTTAGTTACAGTGATATTTATTTATGTTTACGCAACAATTAACTATTGACTTACCACTGGACACTATACTCGTAAAACCCTAATAATATTTGAGTTAATACGACGAGGAAAATATCTATCACTAAGTTAAACATTATATATATATATATATATACTGTACATTATATAATATTATTTGTATTACAAAAGTATATTATCTCAAGTAGCAAAGAAATAATTTTAATCTAATGTTTATAAGTTTTAAAACATTTTAAAATAAGTATAATTTAAAATATATTAAACCAATAAATTTTAAAATTCGTTGAAAAGTAATGTAGATATAAAGAAACATATAATTTTAATTGTTATAAAAAAGTATTAAAACGTGTTGATAACTTATGTTGACATAACGGTAGAAAATAATTTAAAATTATATAAAATCAATTTTAAAATGTATTATAAACTGATTTTGGCATAACAGACCGAAATAATATAAAATAATATTAAAATAACTTTTAAACAACTTCGAAACTCGCTAACTCAACAGAATGAAATTATATTAAATAAAAATAAAATAAGTTTTAAAATATATTAGAAACTGATGTTGGCATAGTTGAAAGAAATAATATAAAATACGTTTTTGTGATGGTTTGGTTGTTTTAATTTTGTTTTCAATATTCTTATATATAATATCGATGTAACTATCATAAGTTATTGGTTCGATATTTTATAGGTATTGGATTGTTTTGGTGGACACTCATCGTACTGCACCGAGACGAACAATTAAGTTAATGGTTCAAATAGAAAGCAAGGTACCGTTCTTGAAGTTGCAAATATTTTACATTTTCTGAAAGATTTTGTAGTGTAGAATTCATATATGAGATTAGTTCTCGGCGCAAAATTACAGGTACCGGTATACTTTCGTAAGCGGAACGATATTAAAAACCAAATGAATTTGGTCGATATATTGATTAGGTCAATTGTAAAATATTTTACCGTCCGTATGTTATTTATAACATCACGTTTGTTTTGTTTAGTTTGTTTGTCAATTAAAATTAACTTAGGCTAGACTAAAATAAAAATTAGATAGGCCTAAAAGATATCTGTGTAGGCTATATAAAAATAGATATATATTTGTTTATTTACAAACATAAAACTAAAAGCGAGACAAATCAACAAATTTATAAGGTTTACAGTATATAGCTTTCTGGTACTGTAGCTTGTCAAAATAACATAAAAGAAGTAGGATTTCCTTAGATCCGTTACAATGGTTGTTCCTGGCAATAAAAGTTTACTTTAGGTATTAGTGGAATCAACTTATGTTATCTGGGCACATTTCAAGGTGATGTCTTCTACATCTTTGAGACCAAATATTACCAAAACCTAAATAATCGATATGCCATACCGTAAAATGGGCTAAACCCGGACTGGGGGTCTTGACCCGGAAAGGGAGTCTTGACCCGGACAGGGGGTCTTGACCCAGACAGGGGGTCTTGACCCGGACAGGGGGTCTTGACCTGGACAGGGGTTTTGACCCTTACAGGGGGTTTTTACCCGGGCAGGGGTCTTGACCCGGACAGGGGGTATTGACCCGGACAGAGGGTATTGACCCGGACAGAGGGTCATGACACGGACAAGAAAGTCTTGACCCGAACAAGGGGTCTTGACTCGGGCACGTTGTACATATTTGTAAACATAAGAATTTCTAAACTAATCTGCAAAGTTGAGCAGTCGTTCGTTATACATTTGTTTCGAGCAGAACACGATCTACACAGCTGTATAGGTCATAACTGCGTGTGATGGATTTTATTTTTATTTTGCAGGTTTCCCAACTGATGACTTTTTGCAAAAATAAAGTATATGTCTATATAAGACATGTAATTTTCGTCATTATTGTCTGATTGTTTTCGTGAAGGCGTATTTTTATCCAAAATTTAAGCGTGCATCATGCTATGCTATTTAAAGCTTTTTACAACATATATGTAGCCTACAAAAATATTTCACATTTACGTATTCCAGTTTTGCCCCGGACACTTATTTAGTTATACTCCGTGGATGTGACTCGTGCCGATCGTTGCGACTAAACTGCTACTTAAACACAGTATTCCCGCCGTAACTAATAACAAACAACATTTTGACATTTTAAATTTAAAAATAAAGGTAATGGTTACTGGTTTATTTATAGGTTCATTGGAGAGCAGTTATTCTACAGTATCTTGGCCTTTTAGCCTTAGTAGACATCGGCTGATGGCTATCCTCTACTACAACAAGGGCAGTGTCGTCAAAAAAGGGCTTCATGAAATAAATAATGGAGTCACTGGAATTCCAAGTTCACAAACTGCGATGTAGGCCGATAGACCATCTCCAATCAGGACAATATTTGAATAACCTTATTCGGTATTCTGGAGGGACAGTTATTTCAACACTTGGCTACATGAGCTACGACTACAAAAACCCTTTGAATTGTTTTAGTGTTGTGTTAATTGTTGTTTACTGTGTTTTGAGGTCAAGAGTGAATTTAGTGTGCATTGGTGTGAGGTGGTGAATTAAATGCGGGAATTATTTTTAGTTCTGGTACTGTACTGCTTAAACGTATTCTGAGTATTTTACCATACACTTAATTTAGGCCTATTGTTTTACTATTTAGGCATATAGGTAACTTATACACCCGTCTGCTCGTGAAGAACGATCAGACACAGAGTACTTTATAAAAAATAAATAGGTAGGCTCTAGGGTTTTTCAAAATTAGTGTACAAGTGCATTGGATATGGGTCAATCCATTCTAAATGGTCCAAAATATAATAAAGATGTTGCTCGACCGACTTAAAAAAATTTTAAATTTTCATATTGATTTTGTCATTTTTGGAAAGCTGAAAACAAATTTTACTTTAGCTTGATCTCATCTTGTAAAAATGTGGTCTAGACTTTTTTATTTTGCTGCATCGACAGTTTTTTAATCTATTTTAAAAACTGACACATTGTTGTTGCCAAGTGCAGAATACCCCATGTAATTGTGCATTTAACCTTATACTGTCCAGGGGCAAATTTTTTCAAAGTAATTTTTGGATCCAGTTTAATTATCAAGGAGCTCAGAGCCTTTATGTTTGTGGTAGTAATAGGCTACTACTGTTGTAATTAAATTTTGTCTCCCTGTCACCCGGCAAAGTAATTTTTCGGAACTTATGTTTGGGCTAGACTAAAATGTTGAGCCCTGGCCTGATTTGGCTGTAACATTTTCCTGGGACCTACTAGTGGTTATTTTACATTTGTATAATTGAGTAGAGACACTCACACATGTCCCCTGCAATTTTCATGTTATTCACACCAGATTTAAATGAGTTATCAATGTTTTTAGGGTGGCCAATTTCTGATTTCATTTTTGGGAGGTAACCTTGTAGCCACAAGTCTTGTGAGATTTATTTAGTGTTTGATACTTTTTGTAAAAGTTGTGGACACTCCTTGTTCCGCTTTTGAAAGCTTTTTGAGTGAATTTGGTCCAGGTTTTTTCAAGTTATCTTCTGATTTATACGGGAATGCTTTCCCAAGCTAAAATATTTGTTTTAGTACAAATTATCATGTTTTATAATTTAATTGTGTTTTCCTATATATTCCTTATTATTATTAGTTGCTCATCATTATTTTTAGCTTTGACAATTTTAGTTTTGCCACTTTAAAGTTTTAATTGCCGTTTTGTACAAAACTAAAATTTTCCTCTTGTAATAATTAATTTACTATGTTCATGTGAGTTCGTTAAATTAAACCGGCCCTTACTGTAAGGTTTAGAATTAATAATGCTTCTATAAGCTGGTTTTTAATTTAATTCATTTAAATGTTTTTGAAATTGAAAATAATACAGGATTAGTGGGCGTTGTTTCATTATACATTTTCTTATGTTGGACAAGTTGTATTTGTGGTGCTGGACCTTTTTACTGGGGTCCCGGTATGTTCTCCACCCATGTGCGGAAGGGAGAGGGAGCTGCGGGTGTTTCTGGCTGCCCGCCCGCCTCCTGCTTCGGAAGAACAGCCCGGACTACAACACCTTGTCCGGACCTGATTTCTGCTACTCGGCCTAGCTAGGCGAACAGCTGCCTAGCCACCTACCTCCTTACCAACTACCGCCTACTGCTGTACTGCAAGTCCATCACCTTTTGTTATTTGTATTTGTGTGACATGAACCGTTAAAACCTTTAAATATTTAGTGTTGTTGACTAATTTTAAGCCGATTTCACTCTATGATGTAACGTGGGGCCCCGTTAAATTTTGTAAATTTAAGTTAAATTTATCATTAACGTTGTGCACAACCTGAAAACTTAATATTTTCTAACGAAGCCATTTATTAGTTTTTTTTTTTTTTTACTTTACACAGTTGATGTTTTTGGCATTTGATTTAATGCTTTTAGAAAAAACTTGATTTAGAATTTATATTTGTTGCTTTGATTTATAGGTACTGATATCCTAGTTACTCAACTTATTAATTTTTAAGGTTATTGTTACTTAGTTGCTGGATTAACTTAAAGATAAACTTTAGCCTAATGCAGAAACTATTTGGAAGTTGCAGACTTAAGCTTGGATCAATACCTTATAATTTTATATTTAGCAATTTTCTGTTTTACGCCATACTCTACAACCATTTGATTTCAATGTTAACAGAGTTTTAATTTGAATTGTTTCTTAGACTTGCGCTCAAATTATATTACTATTTAACTTACAATGATTGTTATTTTAAACTTGAATTTTCTTTATGTGTTGAACCGGTAATATGGATTCATATAAAAATTGTCAACCTGAGGAAAGTGTCATTCCAGTTAATATTGTTGAACGATTCTTATAGGGCACTTGCTGGGATATTCCTTGGTCTAGTTCAATTGTGCTTTGTTATTGCTCAATATATTCTTTTAGTGCTTCTCAACATTGTATTTCTTTCTTGACCCAACCTGTTATTTACAAAAATAACTTAATTTAAAAATAATGATATACAAAACTTGTAAAAATGTTATTATCAGTTTGCCATATTTTAAAACTTGTGTTAACATAATACCCCAGTCGCAGCAAACCTGCGTAGTAAGCGAATTTCCAATGGAAAATATATGACATAATACCACATAAAGCCGCACAGGTACCAAGATTCATAAAAATATGTTCACAAATAAGTGATATAACAAATTTAAATTATTCTCCATAAGAATAACATTGGGGATGAGTACGCAGGTTTGCTGCAACAAGGAACACAAAAATGGTTTTTTATGCAAATATCAATAGAACTCAACTAGGTGAACAAACATACCAAGTTTTATTAATTTATGTTCATAATTAAGGGATACATTACATTTTACTTATTCTCCATAAGAATAACATAGGGGCTGAGGACGCAGGTTTGCTGCTACCGGAATTATCGGTAAAAATTGCGTTTTTTTGTGCAAATAACAATAGACTACAACCAGATGAAGCCGTATACAAAGTTTGGTTAGTATACGTTCATAAGTAAGCGAGCTATAATTGTTGTCTTATCCTTCATAAGAATAGCATTGGACAACGTATTGTGTTCAGCACTTTCAGTATATCTGTAACTAATTGACGTAAAGAAATGATCAAAACACCAAATTGTGTGTTTTTTAAGCTGAATCCAATGGTGAAAACAAAAATTTGGCTTTTTAAAATATTACATGTAAAAACTTCAAAAAAGATTTTTGGGGTACAAAACCCCCCCAAAATACCACTTCAGATGGGTCGATCTGTCTGGTTTTCGAACTAAATTCATAAATAATGTTTACACGTTTGTACCAAATTTTATCAAAATCAGACCATTTTTACGAGAGTTATCACAACTACGGACACACACACACACACATATATATATATATATATATATATATATATGTGTGTGTGTGTGTGTGTGTGTGTGTGTGTCCGTGGTTGCGATAACTCTCGTAAAAATCGTCCGATTTTGATAAAATTTTGTACAAACATGTAAAAAAGTTTTTTGGGGGCGTTTTTGGGGTCTGGGGACCTCAAAACAAAAAGGTATTATGGTCCCAGGCCTAGGTCTTACCATGCCGACTACGGTAATAGCTTCTTCCCTATAGAGGAAATTCGCTAAAAAAGAGGAGTTATGAAATATTTTATAACTGGTTTTAACATATAAATAAACGGTATCAGGAAACTGACACATACTTTTAGCCCAAATTTAATGAATTAATTACGTTTTATTTACTAAATATAGAATAGAAAGCACAGTCGAATGTACAGAAAATCTTGTAAACAAGTTGTTTTCAAAAACATCCACCCAAATCCCTCTCTTGGGGGCACTACAGAATCCATTGCTACACTCGTGGTTTTAAGAGGGGAAATGCCCCTTATTCCCCCCCAGGGTTATTAATGGGCAACATATTTCGAATTCCCTCTGTTGTTCAATGCTAACTTGACAAGCATATCAAGTTTGAACGAAATTGATCATTAAATAAGAGAGAAATAGTAATTTTTGTATTTCCCAACGGTATTATTAATTTAACCGGAGGCCAACGCTTTTACAAAGAAAATGATCCCTATATTATTTTTAAGGGATTTCGCTAAATAAATATTTATAAAGTTGGATTCCATTAACCTACGTTGAAAGGAATGTTTTGATTGGATCTTCACTTCAAACTGTATATAAGCCATGAGTTAGATGGTCAAAATCATCAGAGGATGGCAAAATATTTTCGCCGTCTTTCCACACGTCCAGACTAATACATTATTGAAGAAATTATCAATAGGATGTGAAATATTCTATGTTAGTAAATTTTCCTATACTGAATATCACAAAGCATTCATATTTTCTCACCAAAAACGTCATATAACTCAATAGGAAATATGTTTCCTAAATATATATATATAGAAATATATATTTTTGTAATATAAATTTTGTCAATATAAATAAAAACTTAAGAAACCATTTATTTCTTCCAAGAAAAACCTTGAATAAATATAGTAGCAATATCTTAAGTAGTCATGACTGCATTAATAATATAATTGCATACTTAGATTCAATTGAATTCTTATTTAAAAAATTATGATTTTACTCGAATCCAAGTACAGGACTAAGAACTTTTAGTAATTCCAATTTGTAAAGAAAAACGTTTATAACTGGACTAAATTTACTAACGCGGTCCATGCTGGGTGTTATGGCTCAGCGGGCTGCAGCATTGGGGTCATTTGAATGAGAGAAACTGCTTTTGTGAGATAAACTGTTTAGCGGCTTTTCCCATTCACATGTTCTTATGTATCTCTTACAGACTTTGTGAGTCTTTACTACATATTTTATGCATAAACAGTATTGAAAATGTATTTAATTTGTTCTATATATTTTTTTTACGATGAAGACATACTATAAGTCCCATTATAAAAAAAGTTCAAATGACAATCTGTTTACAAATAATCGTTGCCTCAATTTTACATGATAACCTAGAGTTTTTAGTAACGCAAAGGAAGAAGTATTAAAAATACATACCCTATTCATATTAACATATTAAATTGTAAGCCATAAGCAACTGTAGTTAAATGTAACCCAATTTTTTCCTAACGAGAATAAACTCAATACTTAAAATTATTAACTACGGATATATTGCAGGACTTTCCTTGATTGTATTCTAAAATATGGAGTGTCTAAACTGGACCAGTTTTTCAAAGGAGGTTAGTGATGCAGTGCGCCTATAACAATGTAAATAATTTGTACTTTTTTTATTAACAAAATAATAATTCTACAAAATGTAAGGACAGTAAATCAAATCCACGATTATTAATTTTTGTATAAATTAAATTTATTAAAGTTCTTTAAACTATTTTGCTTCAGCTTTTGAACTTACAATTACCGATGCACAACTCCTCCCGCCCCCAGCAAGATGGTGAATAAAATATAATATCCTTCCATGTACTGAACTAAAATTATCTATTTTCACTGGAAATCAGAAATAATAGCTATACATTAATGGGGATGTCATTTTAAAATATAAACGTCAGAGATTAATGATTTAATGATTAAATGATGAATTAATGATTAAAGATTTGGAGAAAAAATTCGTCCTAAATAAAAACATAAAAGTTAAGTTTAATATATTATCGTTGGTATATTTAAGATTACAAAGAAATATAATTAAAGAGGATCGATGAAACCTATGTAAGACTAGAATAACAGCTAACTACTAATAAGAAGAAGGAATTTACAATAGTAGGCAATACAAAAGAAGATGTAATTGTATAATAATTTACTACGATGAGACGATGATGTCAAAGCTAAAGATTTAAACACGAACTTTAAGCGCTAAAATTGTAAAATTATACTTCTTGAACCACCAATGAAAGTAATTAAAATCAAACATTATTTACTCATCCACAGAAAAATTGGTTAATCAAAAGGAAAGCACTGTACTGTTAGTGAATAAATAAATATAAAAATTGTCCACGATAAATTCCAACTTTGCCAGTAGTTTTCCTAACACAAAAACTCATGCATGAGCTGTGATGAGTGTAATTGGTTATTTAATATACTTCGGTTAATAGTTGTTTATGTTATTTTAGGCTTTTCTGTATTGTACTGGTTTAAACTTAACGTTTGTATTGACGAAAATTGTTGTCTTTCCTGTACCACTTTTACTTTAAAACCCACAGTTAATTTCAAATAGCTCCCAATACGACACAAAATTGATAAGTCTATTCTTTAAATTACTAATTAAGTCATACCCTCTAAAATGTCTAAAGATTTTTGGATCCACTTCTATCCAGATATCATTTTAAGTTATTTAATAAGTTACTAAATGTACTAAGATTTCCAAAGACGAGTAGGTTATTTTTCTAATAAGGTTACATTATTTGACTGGTGTATAAGGGGAATATTAGCTAATTACATTTTCATAGTTAAGGAGCTATCGAATGAGTTAAAATTGAGGAGGAAGGCTCATAATATTTCTTATTTTCTTTTTTATAAATATGTAAATTGAAATATTTGCATTACTGTTCGTTTTAATTTTAAACTCAGCTGTTTTCCTCAAATTAAGGTTTTACACAAGTTAGTGAACTTTTAACCTTCAGATTGCTCAAACAATAATCAAAGATTATGAGAAACAATTAAACTACTGTTTCCACTACTTGAGGACTCAGCTTAAGGGATAGTTTTTAAGTTTTAGTATCGTTAAGAGAGAAAATGGAAAGGACAAGAAATTCTAATTATGAGGCCACACACGGGTCGAAGGCACATCTTCACAACAAGGACAATCTTCCGTAACTCGAGTGACACATGTGGAGACATATCATATCTGGAGGTCACTTGGACATCTACCTGTAGAGACGACATCTTGAATGTAATCTCAGTATCATATTGAACTTCTGGAATGTCAACTATTAAAACCCTTTTAACAGTAACAAATGGCATTAAAATATTTAAAGCAAATCGTAATTGAATTCTAAATATCTAATTACTTCTTACTACAATATATTGGATACCGATCGGGCTGATCGAATAGTCAGTTTGAGTTTGCGTTACAATTTGCATACTAAAGGTGAACCAAATCGAGCAATGATGTGGGCAGTGTACCAATCTGAGTAGTGGTGCTGGTATTCTGCACCGGGGGGAATAATATATTGCTACTATTGTGTGACCATTTACTGTGTTGGGGCTAAATTGAACTAAACTATTGAAACTGAGGGGGCGGAATGAATTACCTTGATTCTCTGCTACCATCAATTAACTACTTGAAATGCGTGCTGGACTATTATTTGAAGGAATATGATTTACCCAGGATCCGATCGATCTGCCAGATTTATTGCCTTGCCATAGCCAGCCTTAATGAGTTAAATAAACTCTAATACTATTGAAACTGGCGAAGCGCCAAACTATTGCAACTACTGATTTGATCTGAGGTTAACATTAAATAACACTTCAACCTAATTAATTACTTCCACATAAAACATAACGATAAAAACTAAACAACAATTACTATGGAGAACCCTTTAATGAATGCTGAAACTGATGCAGCGTGGCGTGAGACTAACTCACGCCACGAGAATAGTTTACCATCACATAACTGTAACTGCAATTGCTTACTTATATTTCTACATTTCCTGACTCACCCTAGCTTCCCCCCTGACTATTAGTATTTATATAGTCATCTATAAGTGATGGTTCCGGATGAATATTCGTGATCTGCTCCGACAAATAGATGGCGTGTTCCGGGGTGAAGGGACGGAGCAAGATAGACGCTGGTCATTGATGCTGGTGGAAGGGGGCAACAAAGGTGACGTCACCCTACTGCCGTACCAGCCGTCTGCTTAAAGGAGCCAGTTACCGGGTTGGCAAAAAAGGAATATGTATGAGGATGACGTGACACGGCACAGCTACCCTCCCAACTTGGAAAGAAATTACGCCTGCGCTAGAGGGTTGTGGAATTGGTGTTTCCGGTTTGTTGGGGTTAGTGCTGGTGGATGATTCCCAATGCAAAGTGGAAGATTTTGGTAGAGTAACGCCTACCACTAGTCAAGCCAAGAATTGAAAGTTGGACCGGGGCCAAGGATGGCCTCTTCTTGAGTAACGGTGAATTGCGTGTGAACAATAGATGGACAAATTGCATGACAAGTGGTTTCGGCTTAATTCTCTCCTCGGTTTGTCTCGCACCTGGATCCAAGATCTTACCAGACTCCCAAAGGAAGGCACCTCCTTCAGATTTGTAATTGACCGCTGAGGTCTAGTCAGATTCAAGCTCCTCCCCCACTTCAGAGAAAATTTTGTGTGGCCTCAGAACTTGTACTTGGCTTGGGTGGTGTGGACCAAAGGTGGTCTTTGTAGAAGATTTTGGACTTTTTGAAGTAAAAAAGGGGTCTGTATCTGCACGCTCAATTCTTCTTAATTTTTTATTTATTTTTTTTCATTTGTTACTACGCACTTGTCGCTGTTATGATTATTTGGTTTTCTAAGTTGAAGACTGCTGAACAGTTTGTTGGATTTTGGTACTGATGTTGGCCGCTTGCTTACTCTCAAGTGTTTGTACTACTTTTAGTTTGGCTGCTTTCTAGTTTATGAGTTGGCTCTGGTCAGACCGGCTTGCAGAAGCTGAAGATTTGAAGCTGCAGGTGGTCTCTATCGTCGTTGGTTCTGGTGTGTAGTTGATTTTTTAGATGCTGAAATTCGGTGGTATTGTTATGGAGTGTCAACATCATTGTCTCAAATGTGTATCGTTGTAGATTCTTGGTGCATTGGATAGAGTGAGCGCAGCGTAATTGATTGTCCCGGAGCTTCTATTTGGCTTTATGTGTTCCTTGTTAAATCTCTCTGTTACACGATGTATGTAACTAGTTTGTTATTGCTTAGTGGTGTTTTTTTATTTTGTTTACTGTGCATATACTTTAATGATTTTTTGTTAGGGGGTGTCTCGGTTGTGATTGATTGTTGGTAGCCAAAGTAGTCGTCTTGGTGAACAGATATACTTAAAACCCAAAGTAGGATTGACCGAGAGCTGACTAGACCGAATAATTTTGCGTGGTCTGACCCGACTCAGATCCAAGGTGGAGGATCCCAACTGGCGCTACAGTTCCCTAAAGAAGGTTAGTTCTAATAAATCGAAAGGTGGATGATGTTTGAGTTGTTGAGGAAATAAGTAAGGTGTATTGGAAATGCTTGATTTTTTAAGGGAAAAAATGCGAATATGCGACGAATGCTTGGTTTGATTTCATCCCGAGGACGTGAATAATAGTGCTCCCCAAGATAACGGGGACGGAATCCCTTGAAAAACAACTTAAAACTAAATCTTATAACTAAATAACAAATGATCCCTTGATTTTCCATCTGGTGGCCGTAATTCAGATTCTCTGGTGTTGCGTGCTGTAGTTGACAGCCCTTCTGTGCCTAGCTTAACTATATCCACCACGGTTGACGGTACTACTTAATTACGAAAATCTACCTAATCTTGCCTTAAAACTAGTGACTAGAGTTTGTTTGGTATAACATTTAGAAGAGGGAAGATATGGGAGATATGAAAGACTAATTGACAGAGCGTCTTACTTAGTTGCCACGCGGTACTCAAAAAATGTCAGCTAGCAAAACTGCAATCTATCGACATGTTTTAGGCGCACTCTCAGAAGCCCCTCACTTCAGGATTTAAAAATATACAAAATAATATAAAAATATAAATCCTAACGTAAAGTAAATTAACGTTCCTGAATTCTCAAAAAGTAAAAAGACTTCCAAGAATGTTACACACATGGGCCGTTGGCAGAAAAAAGGGGGGGTTCCAGCTGCGCGTGGAGAGCGCTGCGTAGGCATAAGTAGTATAGAATAGGCTGTTGAGCCCACTCAATTTTTGATTGATTGATGTGTTTATATGGCGTCATGTTGTGACGTAAGGAGGTATGACGTGTTTTCGTGACGTCACGATGTGTTTTGGTTATGTTGGGATATATTTTGGTGATATTATTACATATGCTGTGTTTTTGGGATATTAGGATGACTTCCATACAATTTTAATAATAGCGCTAGTGGTTGTGAGTCTATGTTGGATGAGGTCATGGTCTATGACGACATGATTAATGACGCGATACGTATGACGTCATCAGCTATGCTTGGGCTCTCAGCCCAGGTTCGAAATGATGTTTGTTCATGACGTAGTGATCTATGACGTCATGATCAATTACGCGGTAAGTATGACGTTACTATTTGTGCTTGGGCTCTCAGCCCTGGTTGTAAGATGTGTATGACGTCATGACTTACGGATATCAGGACATGGTAAGAACAACACCAGTACAAGTTGGATTTTAGTTCATTATATTTGGGTCAAGGTCATCACAATTGTTTTTTTAAACATATCTTGCACTTCAAAGTGTTAATGCAAGATATGTGTTTAATTTGTTCATCTTTTATTATAATTATTTTACAAATATATTTACAAAAACGTTCTTAAATCTAACAGTTTTCATCTTCATGTTTTATAGTAGTAGAATTGTTGCAGGAAGTCGAAGATCCGTAGTTCCCGAGTTCAAATTGTCGTTTATGTACAGCAGGTAGTTTTGGTGTATCCCAATCCCCAAAAATATTGTTTGCAGCAGACACCTTCAAAGACATGCTATATCCGCTAGCTATTAAAACTCTCATTTCTTCAGCAAAAACGTCCACATCCGAGTATGTTGTCAAGTTAACGTTATCGTAGTGAACACACTTGATTTTCAATGCCATGATGTTTTTGGAGAAAATTATCCTACTGTGTTCACTCCTTGTTAGCAGCTAACAAATGATTATACGTAATAAGACGAGGCTATTTATATACATGTTGCCCCTCCCCCACTCACCAAAACCAACTTTCCTCTTTAAAGTGATGTACTTAAATCAGGTGTTGATCTCGATCTTCTTTCATAATGTTTAAGAATAAAAGAGATTTCATTAATCAAATGTGTTATATTATAACGGTTCCAGTTTATGTAACAACAAACGCAGGTATCTGGTCCACACTCCACATCGTCTCTTGACCATGGACATTCTCTATAATGAACACCATGTTTTGATTTAATCTTTGTTGTCAAACCATGAGAATCGATTTTCTTTTTAATTTCAATAATATTGTTAATAATTTTTGCAAACTTGAGCACTGCATCTAAATTCCAATTGTTTAAACCCAATGCAGGATGAGTTAATACACGATATAGTTCACTCTCCATACCGTGTTACCTCTACTTTGACTGTCGTCAAACTGATGGCAAAACTTCTTCACGCTTCCTTTTATACTAAATCCAAATAAAACAACAAAAAAACAAAAACAAAACATAACACAAGTTTAAACGAGAAATATCTTCAACACTGATTTGACAGGAGCTCTACAATAAACACAGTTGTCGAAGCTCAATCCGCATGAAGTACATGTGCAACAGTGGCTACAAGGTAGAAACAGTATATTTCTTTCAGACGATAGACATACTATACACTCCCTGCCTACCTTCTGTTCATCTTCAGGTTTTTCAATCTTGTTTTCTTCAGGCTTATCAATGTTGTTTGTTGCCGTTTTTATAGGATTGCAAGTTTTTCTGTTGCGATGAATATCAACAAAATATTGCCCTTTAATAACTATGACGAAAGGACACTTTCCAAACCATCGAGCGTGTTCTTCCCAAGGATCATCTGCATCGTCCCAATCTTTCAAACCTCCACCGCAATAGTAACAAATTGTTTCATCATCTTTCCCTGTATGAAAGAATCCTGCATCTGCAAATACCTCTTTAAAATCATATATAACTGAGTAAGAATATTTGCGCTTATACGAATCCAATCTTGTTTGAAAATCAGAGTATTGCGGGAATGCGATTTTCTTCTTAAACACTGCTTGAGCCATTCCGTGTTCCCTCAAGTCTATTTCTCTACAAACTGAGACTCGTCTTTAGCTATCCTAGCTATTTAAACCCTCTGTACATGTTCATTTCCCCCCCCCCCCCCTTAACCTAAACATTTAACAATATCAATCTACAAAGCAAATTGCATTTTAAAATAGGTCAAGGTCACCCCAAATTGTTTTTAAAAAAACAACATATCAGTGCTAAAGTAAACACTGATATGTTTTTTTATTTTATATTTTTAAATTTTATTTATTTTATTTACAATATTTAGTTACAAACATAACTTATATCTAGGATTGATGCGTGATGTGAAGAGAGAGTTCAGTAGAGTTGTTACCACTTACTCCGTGAGATACCAAGTACAGAGAACCGGGTTCAATTGCTTTTAAATCTTCATTTTGGAGTAGGTTTACGAAACGTTTTGGAAGGAACACTTGGAATTTTGCTTCATCCCCTGGTGTAAAAGGTGCATCGCTCAACGAAGCCAGGATTGCATCTCCAATTGTTGTTTCCGCTTTCCTGATATTGTGAACTATGTAATGCTTGTTTTCCTTAAGTTCAGAGCATCTTTTAGTCAACAAAACATTAGATTTGGAGTGTACGTTGAATTGTTCAACTAAAGATTGCAGGTACTGTTTCGATGTCATTTTCGCTTGTGTTGTCTCCTTGGTGTTTGGAGTAATACTCATGCAGGGTTGGTGGCCCGTCCCGATATTTATACCCATCGATACCCCCACCAGTCCCCTCCTCAACCGGTTTCAAGAAAGCAGCCAACCGATATGCATTCTTCAATGCACACTGTGAATGTTTGTGTTGCTTATGTTTTACTAAAATACAGATATCTTCACAATTGCAATATTCAAAACCTTTATCCACTGTCACATCGAGCACTTGACTTGTTGTATACATTTGAATCCAGTTGCGTTTTTCTAACCCTCTGGTAAATATTGTTGTAAATTCGTTACAGAAATAATACATAACACTTTCAAGACTTCGATAACTTGTAAAACCTTCAGACCATTTAATACAGTGAAAGTTTTTCACCATCCATTTATTAGTTCTTTTCACTTTACTGTTTAACTTGTTGAAAGAGAATGGAGGTTTAAATAAAAACGGATACACAACACCGGTTAGCAAATCCAAAATGACTAATTCTTTGACTATATATTCATCCTTGTTTCCACGAAATGCTTGAAACTCGATCACGCAAGGTTTCTGTTGTATCTCTGTAACCTTATCAGAAAAGCAAACCCGTCGTTCCATCTCTGCATATAAACATTGACTGATTTCCCCACCACGGTAGATCCTTTTATAGACCAGGCCGTACAGTTCTCGGCGCGTTAGTGTATATTTAACGTGGGCACCATCCCCGGTAGGCCTACCCCACGAATTTAGAGTTTAACTCTACTCCTTGACTTCTTCAGTCGAAACTATTTCATTTTTTGTATCTGTTGCAAGTATTGCAACGTTTACATTTTCCTCTTCCTTTATCTCCTCGTTAAGCTCTTTCTGCTCATATTCATTTACTTTTCTCCACATCTCCACTTCATGAGGTATTCGGTTGAAAATTGATGTATCTACAGGTCCATACAATATTGGAATATCTGGTTGTTTCTCCATTGTATCTACTAAATAATCTTTTACAACTGAACTTGAAAATACCAGTTGCCTCATATATCTTGTAATCGGTGATGTTGCACAGCTTAACATGTAGAAATCTTCACGTGATAGTAGAATCTTATCATCATGCTTTGTTAGATCTCTAAAACGAACTTGTTGATCACCTCGATGTTTAACAATATCTATTTCAATATCACAACCTAAAAGTCTGATTGCAGTTTTTCTTCCAAATAAATTATTTGTTAAATAGCATTCAATCAAATGTAAATGTTTAATAAATGACTCCCACGCGTTTTCTGTAAATACCAACATCTTTGCTCCATGGCTTAGAATTACTGCAGGAGAATAATCCAATGGTTTGAACATGCCAATTGATATATTCTTGGTCATACATCTCGAAATTGGATAAAGTAAACGAAGGAATACTTCTGTTAATAAGTTTAGTGAAATATCGTCTTCAAGTTTCCTCTTCCTCTTGGTCGTAGGCTTTGACACAGTAGTATTGTCTTCTTCCTTATCCATCTTTTGCTCTCCTGTATAAAAAGTTATAAACTCCGAAACTGATTCTTTTATATTATTTGTTCTCACACCTTGTTCTTGTTCTACTGGCAACAACTTCGTTGATTTTGAATCATCCTGTAGAAAACTCATCTTTGAAAATGAAGCTTCTTCAACGACACGGACTGATTAACTGAGGTGTTCTCCCACGAAGCGTGCTATTTATACCTACGGATATCCAGTGTTGTTCTTGTTATAACACAATTTTTACAACACCTGTTAGAGGTGTGTATGTTACAATCTTATCATGCAGAATCAAACAGTATGCAGAAGTGTGAGCAGGTATATTATCCTCAAATTCCAGTTCCAACTTAATATCTACACTAGATGATTTTACTGATTCGTTTTGTTTAGAACAGTCTATAACTACAATCGGTGCTTTCGATTCAAACTGTTCAGGTGATAGAAGAGGAGTGTTTGTCTTACCGTAGTAAGATGTTTGAAATCGTGCATACATATCGTAGAGTACGCTGTATCTTTTCTTATTAAAGGAAATATTTAAATTATCATAAGGGAAAAATTGAGAGTTTAAGAACAGTTTACAATTTGTTAGTTTACAATGATCAAACAAGGCAGCGTTCTCTGTTACTGTGTTTCTTTTTCCAGTCTGCAATCCGAATATCACATATCTTGGTTTTTCCAAATGATTTGAAGTTTTTACAGTCCAAGTGTGTCGTTGCGTAGCAGGTAACTCGGGATATTCATGCAATTCCCAGCTTCTAAAAGGTAATACTATATCGCGATCTGATTTCAATTGCTTAAGCAGTGTAATCCTATGTTCGTCAGCCAGTCTCAGGTGTGGTACTCTCCACACAATCTTGTTTAAAACCAAGCCCCAATCAAGATTTGCTACAGTTGTTCCGGTATTTGCTTTGATAATATCGTTATTAGTCGATGATCTTAATAAAACTAATTCCTGTTTTACGTTGATTATAATCCTTCTGTAGTCTTCAGCAAACCCTAACAATAACCTTAAAGGGATGTAGAAATCAAAGTTCCCAGCATCGTTTGGTGTTATTGTATCTTGTTGAGGTGCAACCCATCCAGCGACTGCTAACACATTTTTTTCACTTGGTGTTAAAGACGTCAAACCTTTCATTGTACTTGCTATTCCTACCTTTTTCGTGGCGTCTACTGTAACACCTGAGATCTCATACCTGATCTCCTCAAAAAGGAATGCCATTGGATTATTGATAAATGGGACCGTCGTTCCATCTGTCCCATCCTTTTTTGTAACTTTTCCTTCTATATATAGATAACTCTCGCTAGGTAGTGTGTATATATCTTGCTGTTGTATCGGAATCCTGATCTCGTCGTTATTGTTTAATTTTGATGAAGCGTAAGGGTTGTGTGTGTGATACTCCTTTTCCCACAAGGTTTCGTCGAACGTGGGACCGTGCGTTATATCCAGTATATCCATAATCAGTAATTTGTAAACCAACTTCTTGTAGAAAACCTATGTTTTCACTAGTTAACTCCTCTAATGCTGATGAGCTACTGACCTTTTTCTCTGTAGGTTCTTTGTTTTTAAAGGTTAACCCCATAATCTACAATGCTGATTTGATATGTAACCGTACTGTAATAGTTTCTCCTCTAAAGTCAATTAAATCACCGTCTTGATCTAGTATGTTCAGAACGATGTCTGATATATAAGTGGTGTTCAATGGTAGGTACACAAGGTTATGAGGTCTTTCTATTATCTTAAATCCTGGAGGTACTGATGGGTAGAATGTATGTAGTATGTGACGGTTTTCTCCATTTCTGTAAGATCCTTGTATAATATTACATGTAACGTCTATTGTATTCACTTTAATAATACTCACAGTGTTATCACCTGTGTAGACTTTACCTTTTTCTAATACGTTAAATGTTTTAGGAAAACCTAATAATTCTCCTATTGACCCTTCTTTACTAAAGTCAATATAATAGTTAGATGAAACTTCTGTTTTTAATGTATTGTTATTTCCTTTAATCTCAATATTCTCCTTTCCCATGCGTTCTTGAAATGCATTATTTATATCACCTATTTCGTATGATCCTGTAGGTAAACTTAGTTCTTCAAGTGAAGAGTAGTTTCCATCGCTGTCTTTACTCTTGTAATAATGTAATTTGTTGTTTCGATCTTCAGTAATATTTGGAATTGAGTTATATGTAGTAATATCTAATAAAGCCACTTCCCATAATTTACCTCTTGACAAACGCAATGCAGGAAAAAGAATACTTCGTAAATTAGATGATGTTCCAGTAATCGATACTGTATAGGACGACATCTCAAAGCTGACTAACACTTGTAGCTAGGAATTCTAAACATAAATGTCCGCAAATAGACGTATCTTCTGGTTGTTGTCTTTCATAGTTATAAAATACATTTTTTGCAGAACGAAAATAATGTTGAAGTTCTTTTGGTGGCGGAAGATTACCAAAACTGTCGAAGTAATAAACTAATTTATCAAGTTTTTTATAACACACCCAATGGGTTCCAGGCCCACTTGCATTGTCGAGATTAACTATTCCAGTCTCGTTCTTCCCTATTAAACTTGGTAGTTCATTTCTCATAAACACCCCTCTAAAAAATGGTATATTTAAACAAGATACATATTTATAAAGGTCTTTATTAGTTAATGCTTTATTTGGGACTATTAATTGTTTCTTATCATTTAAAATACACGATACGGTCTTAGGTATAATCCTTGACCTTTTCGTATCATCGACCATAGTTTAGTTTTTTGTTTGTTTTGATTCGAACGGTTCCTTTTCCTTCTTATATTTCCTCCTCCGCGCTTTTTAGTCGATCTTCTCTTTCCTCTTCGCTTTTTCCCACCTCCAATTGCAGTTTTGCCTTTCATTGCTGCTGCGACTGCTAACGCTGCTGCTCTTTCACCAACAGTGGTGTCACTAGACCTAACTCTTTGCCAAGCTTTTTCCGCTAGAACTCTATCTGCTATAGATCTCCTAGCTGAATCACTAAACTTGGAATATGCTATATCGTGTTCTTTGCAAGCTTTATCCAATCTGTTAATTCCTGGGTCTCCTCGCGCTAAACGTTTCTTTAGTTTAGTTCCTGGACCACAATATTGATAACCTCCAGGAAGATGTAGTTCTACAGGTAATACGTCAATGGCTTTATTGAGTATAGCTCCGACAGGTTTTGTCAATAAGGAAAGTGTAGATGATATAACTCCACCTCCTCTCTTATACAGCTCTCGATTACGACTAATATCGTTACGTATCATCATCGATATTTATAGTAGAATCGGTTTGTTAACCTCTCTTGACGAGTGCGTTTTAATCAATGATTTAGTCTTATTTGTAATAGTTATTAAATCCCTTTCTCAAACTATTATACCGCGATTTCTTAGTTCAGATATCAAAGCAACCCATTCGTTATCGAGTCCTGTATGACCAGCTTTTATAGCTTCATGTACTAACCTCATCCGATCTACTAACTTATTTACATTGTTATAATAAATAACATTTGTGTTGTATGTGTTTTTTAATAAACCTTCTCCTGAAGAACTAGAAACATTTGTTTTTCTCTTTTTATGAAAAACATTAAGTTCAGCTGAGGATACAGCTCTTCTTTTTATCTGCGCTTTTGTAGTTGGAAATATTTCTGATATAACGCTTTTATACTTTATTGAGTTATTTCTATGTATTGGGGACTTTGGGGAATATCCTTTTCTGTGAGCGTTTGTCTCTTTACATATATTTTTAAATACTGCTATGTCTGCCTGAGTATAGCTACCTGGTTTGTTTTTGAAAATTAACTCAAACAATCCGGTTGTTCCTTCGTATTTTCTGTGATTTATAATAATGTTATCGTTTTTATCAACATCAAGTTTACTATTGCCTATCATTAACCCATTCCCCTCTAGCCTGGCTCCATAAACATGATATCTTCTGTTAGCAGGGGCCGAATGTAACATCTTTAATAAATACTTTCGACCAAGTTCGCCTTTCGAAACAATTTCTGTCCCAAGCTTACTTATGTTTGAGGGGTTAGGTAACTCCCCCTCAACTTCTTCACCTAACTTACTGATGTTTACAGGGTAGGCTGATTTGTCCTCTTCTCTTATACTCTTTTCTCTTACTCCTTCTGTTGTTTCAGATGAGTCGGATTGATCTGATTCCCCAGTTTCCTCATATTCTTCGGTTTCTTGATGATCCTGTTCATAATTTGAAATAGGTAGAATTACTTCTCCTTCTGTTCGTGGAGTAATTTTATCAAACTTCTGCGATAATTCTTTAATGGGTTCAATAACTGGTTTAAATGTTGTTTCCAGGAATTTATCTCTCTCACTTATACCGAGCTTTAATGCTCTGTTTTTTCTTCTAATAGAATCGCTTAACAATTTTATCTCTTTTACCAATTTTTCTTGGTTGATCATGTTTACACTACGGAGACCTGTTGTATAATACATGTATATCACTGTATCGTTGCATTAAAATAACTTCTTCTCTCATGAAGCTGATCCGGTCCACTGAAAACCCTTTTATTAAACACGTAATTTATTAAATCCGTTTGCTCCTTATACTGTCTTCATCATCTGTATCGGTTTGCTTATCAACTTCGACTTGATCTTGCTTTCTCAAATCGTTGAGATTAGGGGGTATTTTAAATTCCTGTCCTTGATTCTCGCTTACCGGATTATGTATTTCATCCCAATTTAAGAAATTCCTGCTATTTGTATTTGGATCCGCAGCTCTGCCTGAAGACCTATGAACATATGTAAATAGAGCTGCGCCCAACCTTTCTAAATGTTTCTCATTGTATATAGTCCATTTATTTACAGCAATATCCAACGTTTTTTTATTTACAGCATCACCGTCCTGTTCACAGTCAGCTATGTTAGATATTTTAGAATTGTTAGCATCGTAATTTTCATCGGTTTTAGTCTTCTTACAAACTGTTGACGATTGCAGCGTTATTAAATTAACCACTTCACCATCGTAGATTGGATCTCTTACATTGCTTAACCTTTTGTGGGAAAAACCCCAGTGATCTTCATTTACAGTAGGTGTCATATTCTTCATGTATTGCATAGTAACCACGTCTGATGATGTAAGTGGGTCACTAACGTTTTGAAGTATTTTCCCCTCAAAATCATAATTACCATTTTCACTTGTTTTCACAACTTTACTTAGCACATAACCTTTATTAGCAACGTCTGTAAGAAGGATTGGGTCTTTAACGTTACGAATCAGTTTATTCACTGCATCAAAGTCTCCACTCTTAGTTACTGGAAACCCTGTGTCGGTAGGTTTCCGATCTTTTACAAAATCCCCACCGTAACGTCCGAATTTGTCCACACTCATGTTGTAAATGACTCCATACAACCACATACAAATTATATATATATATATATATATCATACAGTTTAAGTTGCTTTCCTTATTCATAGAACGGATACCTCTTATATAGTAAATACCTTGTCTCAATATCACTGCATTAAAACAATACGATCTAATCCTATTCTATACCGACCATTTTGGAGGGTTTGTTCTTTATCAACTACCAAGAAACCGTACTTATCTTCCCAAGCTTTCCCACAAAGACCTTGAAATTTTTCAAATAACATATCTCCCCCTACATGATCGTTGTATATATGTTTAAGGTTGGTATCGTCTTGTTTGAATATTATAAGCACGTTTGAATTATCCCTAATTAGTTGTTTAGGTATTTTGCTGTACGTTTGACCAATATATATACAATCAATATTATAATGTCTTCCCATAGCAAAATAATTTCTAATAGTATCATGATTTTCAGTAGATACATCGTCAAAGATAAAAATAGAATACGGTTTAGCTTTATCTGGTTGCATAATCTCATCACTAGCGTTAAATTTGAAGAAACTGACATCAGGTACTTCAGACAGGATTTTATCTAATAGTTGATATTTTGGTTGAAGCAAAGACTTTGAAAATAAATATATATTATTAAACCTTAAACCATTTGGATGCGTTATTAAGTTAAATACCACATTAGTTTTACCACAGTTTGATGGGCCGCTTACTAAACATCGCAGGGTGTTTGGAATTAAACCTCCATGTTTACCTTCTTCGTTTTTAATATTATCAACAGTTAACTCATCTATGTTGTGAATATTAAAACTAGTCCTATGATGAACAATCTTCATAGTCGTTTACTCGTGCTCACTCTTCAATGGTGATCGTTGAAATGATGTAAATTCTATAATAAATCCTTTTTTGGTATCCAAGAATCTTCAGTCTTGTTAAACCCTAGCCATCGCACTAAAACTTGGTCTTTCTTTTTTCGTAGTATCTTTTCTACTAAATACACATCTCCAACCGTAGATTTTAACATTTCATGTCCGTAAAACCCTCCTTGAAGGAGTTCTCCTTTATTATCTTTTAAAATATATGTTTCGGGTTCTGTAGGTTGAACTCTATGAACTGTAAAGACTTCATTGGTCCAATTTGGTAGATACTTTTTAGTAAACACCCCCTTATATTTACTTATACGAACTTTGTCCCCTACATAAAACTTTTGCGGACGTCTTTTATCAGCTTTGATTTTTGTGGTTTTCTTTATATGTTTTAATACTTGTTTAACATTCTTATTATTAACCTCGATCGGTTTCATACCAATAGTTCTATGAAACTTGTTGTTATATTCTTCAATTAATTTTGGTAAAACATCATACCACACATGAGAACCTCTGTTTGAAAAGAATTTAAACATTGCTCCTTTTAAAGTTCTATTGAATCTTTCAATTATTGCTGCTTTCGTCTCTGATTTTGTAGAATAATGGTTTATGTTATACTTCTTCATTAACTGTGAAAAGGATTTGTTAAAGTATTCTTTTCCATCATCAGTCTGTAAATGTTTTATATAATTTTTGTCACGTTTAATAATATTTTCCATAGCTTGTGTTACACTTTCACCACTTTTGTCTTTTAGAGGAGCTGCATCGGCAAGTTTGCTTAAACAGTTAATAACTGTTAATATATACTTAAATCCTTTGTTTATTTTACTATAAGGTTTAACCTCAATGAGATCAGCTTGATATAGATCATTTAGACCTTTCAAAACTGTATTTCTTCTAGGAAAATGGATTCTTGCAGGTTTATGAAGTTCGTGAACAATTTTATGTTTAAAGTCCATACCTATTATGTATTCCCGGTTACGTTTAGAAGATTACTGGTTTGTAGGTCTTTTTCAATCGGCTTTATACATGCCCTAGTTGTTAATAGGTCAAGGTCAAAGAAAAGAAAGTGTAAAAAAGAGGGAGCATGGCTGTTCCCCCCTTTTTTACGGAAAAGGATAGTTATAGGTTTGGTTGAAAGGGAACTGAAGAAAGGGAGTGAACTCTGGTTATTACTCATCAATTGTTTTGGTAGAGTAATGTCCGTATGGTAGGGTGTGAACTCCATCAGCAAGTATCACTCTCTTATTATCTTCAGAGGTTAAAGCCTTTTTGATTTCTGTCACGCTGTACAGTCTGTGGTTAAAACTTCTAATTGTGTTGAAGGTTGCGGTGTGAACATAATTTTCAAAGAGACACTGTTTATAGTTTTCAAATTTAATGTTCTTCTTCAAATAAATATTCTTGATTCCTTTTGCTTTTTTGATAACTCCTACTTCTTCACTCTTGGTTCGTTTGGTCTTTTTGACACCTTTTCCTTCTTCAACTTGATTACTTTTCAGCAATTTTAAGGCGTATAATTTGGACATGAGTGCTACAATTTCTTGTAAGGGTATACCATTAGTCTCGTCTTTGAATTTGCCTAAGACCTTCTTGTTTTTGTCGTGATCGTAATTTGGATGGTTCTTTGGGTAGTCAGAGAAATCAAAGTCGTCTCTATGCGGAAATGTTCTTAAATCTTTATACAAATCTAAGGTTTTTATCCAATAGATATACGCGTCCGTATCCATATATGCAATACCTATGTTTGCTCTTCCATAAAACTTTACCATCTTGTTGTAGTGGAAGTCATACATATGTGTTTTTGATATGTCCAGGATTGACATACCAACATAAAGAGGCCTATCCATTACAATTTTAATCTTGTTCATAGAAACAGCTACAAGATTTTGATTAATGATTATTGAAGTATGAAAATTAGGTTGTCTTACTAGTTTTTCTAATTTATTTCCATTTGATACTAACTTCACGTTTTTATGTTTTCTTTTGTTTTCCAGAGTTTTACCAAAAATTGCGTTGTTCATTAGTTTAAAAAAGTCTTTTTGAAACGCTGACGTTGCTGCTGCTCGACGCTGTGTATTTGAATCAATGTATGGTTTTAACCAGCATGACTGTTTAAACTTGAGCACTTTATGTATTTTGGTTATACAAATACCCAATTGCAGGGCTTGTTGTACAATCCAAAAGTGAGCAACATACCTTTGTTTGTTTTGAAGGGTCATCATTAGCTTTGTATGTTTCCCATTAGGAGGTATCTCTGATTTCGCCAGTAAGGGTAGATCGTAGTGATGGTCGTGTAGATGGTCTGGATATTCAAAATCAAACTCAAGGATGTAGCCATATTCTCCATGTTTTGGGATATTTCTTATGTCGTCTAACTGATTAGGATCTAACCATTTAAAATCACTGCAAGGTAAGGGGTTACCCATCGCCCAACCATAAAGGTTATTTGCATCGAAGTAACCTAAAAAGACGGATTCTTTAGTGGAGTCATAATTTGGTAGATATGGGTTGTTTGCTTTAACATGTCTTGTTACACTTTGCGTTAAACCTCCTCTTACACCAGATTCAACCATTAACACCATATCGACGTCTGTTAATAACTGCAATTCGCACCCGGTTTCTTTTAACATTGCCTGCCATGCTAAGCCTGGAGAAGTGTAAGAGTGTAGTGGGTCTAACCCATAAGCTGCCATGCAGGTGTTGCGGAATTCTTCCATTATATCACAGAGGAGGGTTACATCAAGTTTAACATAAAAATCACTGTATTCACCTAAGGTTTTAATTTCTAATTCTTCCCAAACATTACATGCGTGTTGATAGTCTTCAGGATCGATATCCTCTTCTGTCAGCTTGCTGTAGAAACATTTTGGAGGTGGTAGAGATGTCTCTTCAAATCTATGTAAACTATCAATGTAATCATATGGGAACACAGCCTTCCTAAGCACCAGATCTATTTTATCGGCAGCCACAGTTTTTCTGGTTTCAACTAAGTCTTCTTTTCTTAAATTTTCTGTTAGCTTCATAAGGCTAGAAGGCTGGAATCTAAATGAGTCCAAGAATCTTAGTTTTATTTTACCAACTTTTTTAGAAAAACTAATAAGTTTTTCCATACTTGTTGCTAGTACGTCAATAGAACCATCATCTCTCCCTAATTCTGGAATAATAAAATGGGCGTCATATCCACTTAGATTGTGAAGGATTACAGGTATAAATCGTGGAAGTTTAAAATTAAGGTTGCAACTGTTACAAGCAGGACCTCTGTACTCGCCGGTAAGGTGATCATGATCACGTACCTTTCCGTTGTCTTCAGTAAATAAACAATTACAAAGGTAGCATCTTGTTGAAGAAGTATGGAGTTGAAGTTCATCTTCTTGAAGATTTATCATAGGTACAATGTTGTTGTACAACCATTGAACTTTATATGATATATCATACAGAGCATCTAGAAATTTGGCAGCCACCTTTTCACCACGGTATACTTGCGGTTGTGATGTTAACCCGTAGTCTTGTAGATGATTTTCGTTTAACGTAGATTTTAATAATATACAATAGCTGTTTGGCTCATGTATCTGGTATTTTTTTCTTTTACTTGTATCTGCATCAGTTATATCAAGAGGCAATAATGTTGATTCAAAGTCAGCATAAATTACAATAGGTATACGATATTGCTGAATATGTTTGTTAAATTTAACAGCTGATTTATCTTTAGATGGTAATATTATTTTAACAGGATCTTTATCATTGCAAAGCCGTTGATGTTCCATTAACCACTTATTTCCTCCTCTGTCTGAATGTTTTAGAACATGACAAAAACATCTTTTGCACACAGTGATACTTGCATGCATCTTTGTAAGTTGATTTCTCACTAAGACATTGAAGTTTTTGATGTATACATAGTGGGATATTTCACCATCTTTGATTAGCAATAAATCGGTGTGATCAGTTTTTTCTTTAAGCGATATTTGCAAAGGATAAACATTGTTAGAATTGTCTAAAGCAAAAACGTTGACAGAAGCTGCAGGATTTTCTTTCTCAAACTTCTTAATATCATTTAATGAGACTGGATATGTTAAACCTTTAAAATTGTATTTGTTGCTTACATCTTTATATTTTTGGTTGGGTCTCTCAACATGTTTGTCATTTACAAATTTGGCTAACATTGAATATTTAAAACATTCATTATCAACGTTTCTAACATTAATACATGATCGTGTTTGTGAGATCTTTTTCGGTAGTGGAATGTAACTGCTACCTCTATCTCCATAACCATGTTTGTGAACTCGAATGTCCAAACCATCTATACTTAATAGACTCCATCCGGATCCTCTTCCTTCATGTTCACTGATTTTCACTACAAGATCTTGCAAACAATCTTCTACAATTGAGTCAATGTCACTAGTTGTCATGATGGTTTGGTTTTTAGTTATAAAACCTCTTGGTGAAATTTCATTTTGTACGTTGGTAAAGGTGGTATCTAGGAGTAGTCCAAATTTTATGAAGTTTAGTCTTTTTAGTTCTGCTTTTAATGTTTGGATAATTAGCTCTTTTGTTTTAACGATGAATTTTTGAAGATTATAGCTTGTGTTATTAATTTTAAAATGTCTAACAACTGACTGTGGAAGAGCTTGTGCTAATAGTTCGACAGATAAAGGCCTGGCAGGGGCATATTGTATTACACTAGGTCTTACTTGTTGAACTATGTTTCCATCTTGAGGTAACAAATCTTCATGAGCTTCATACTCTGTATCTACAAGGTTGTTTTCAATATTGTGTACAATCTCTTGATGTATATTGTAAATAATTTCATCTTGAAACGTTTCTTGACAGATGTTGCATGTATACATAGTAACCAGGTCGTTACTACGCGATATCTGTCGCGGGTATGAGTATAAGCCCTAACTGAGCTTGTATTTATAGAGTCATCCTTCCCTTACCCCCACCACCGGACAAACAAGGTTATATAAACAAACAGAACGTGTGTTATATCAGAAGATCATTATGTCTCCCACAGATCACACCAACCTAACTAACCGTTTCAAAGTAGAAATCAGCCAGACTGAAGATGAGAATGAATTGTTTCATGCAAGTGATTTTGAAGTAAGTTTTGAAAGCGAATTTAATGAAGAGGAAGGTTTGAATGAAGAGGAAGGCTTATATCAAGAAGAATGTTTGAGTGAAGAGGAAGGTTTAAACGAAGAAGAAAGTTTCGGAGGTTTGAATGAAGTGGAAACACCAAAGACTATTTGGAATGTTGACGATTTAGAGATGGGAAGAACAAGTGTTTGTAGAATACTTAATTATAAAACTCATGTTTGTAGACGGTTAAAGTTTGACTCTGAAAATGAAGATTAATAATTAAATAAAAAAAACTTGATTACATGACCTTGACCTCAATAAAGTATTTAGATTGGAAAAGGATTTTCTAATAAACACTTGTGTACCCTCAACAAAGTACAAAAATTACATGTTCTGCTAGTGGGTCAAGGTCACGTATTATTTTTACCAAAAAGGGGAACAGATTAGTAAGTGATTGAATAATAACCACAGACTAATATGTTCCCTTTTCTGTATTCAGCTGATTAACAATTGGAGTTTAATTGTTCTATGAATTTATGAAAAATGAATTGAAGTAGCTTTCACTCTCATAGTTTGCAGATATAAACGCAATATACTGTTCATTGATCATATTTTCGTTGAATATTAGATGGTCTCCTCTTATTATTTCACTAAAAGAATAGGCTAAGATGTTAGTTTCTATGTAATAGTCTGGTGAGAATCCACCGAACATTGTTTCTTCTTCAAGATTGTTTGCTTCAGGCAGGTACCACATGTGAGCAAATATTAAAAACTGTAGTGGATGTTCAAGAAAGACGAACAGGTCGAGCAGAACGTGTACATAGTAGTTAGCCGGACAATTAACGTATCGAAGATCACGAAAGTTCCTTTCATGCACTTCTTCAGAAGCAGAAGCAGGGTCAGATCCTAGAACGTGGTAGAAAACACTATTGTCAAACTTTGTGGAGAGTTTGTTACGAGCTGCCACCATTGTTGAAGATGTCAAAAGAGCGAACGGGAGAGTTTGTTGCGCGATGTTACTATGATGCAGTAGAGGACTACGACTGATGCACATAACGCGATTCGTATAGCTTTTATAGTTAATCCCCTCCACTAGATAAAAGCCCCGCTCCACTTAGTAAGAACCTTCCGCTAAATAGAAGAAGGGGTAAGAGTGATAAATTATTTAACGGGGTCAAGGACATACTTCATAAAGCGGAAAATTTGATCCTCTCATCTTCTTAACAATAATGAGAGGATAAAATTTTCCTAAACAAGAGGGAAGAATTTTACTGATATCAATCATCCCAAAGCTCGTCTACGACTACATGTTCTACTGGAGAACATAATCTATTCAACAGTTCTAGAAGAGTGAGGTCTTTAAACGGTTTTGTAATAGTAGTAACTTCAGGTTCCTGGATTGGTCCGTTACAATTAGTTGTAGCATCCTGATCAATCACAACAGACGTGTCAGATGAGGAAGAAATTTCGTTTACTTGGACCGACATGTTGGTTGCAAGTACAGAGCTGCGAGTGATGCATACAACACTAAGCACAGAGCTTTTATACTCTACCCCCTCCACTATGTTGTAATGGATGTAAGATAAGAAACGGGGTAATGCTAATCAATTGGATATTATTATTTAACTAGGTCAAGGCCGTTCGTAATATAGAAAGAATGGATCCTCTCAGGAGTTATATGGTTTATAATTATAAGAAGAGAACTAGAAGAAATGTAATTTAAAAAGGATTAACTCAAATCCATTTAGTATTGCTTTTTTTTTAAAGATCAGGTAAATGTATTTCTTGTTTTTAATATTACATTATTATGCGATGTTTAGTGTATCAATCAAATATTTAATCACAATCGCTTAAACACCCTGCCATGGCTTGGGAATGGCTGAAATATCTTCAAAGCATGTTATTTGACTAAACACTCTCTGAACATATTTCCCGGGGTTAAGTGTTATCTGTAAGTGATTTTCAGTCCTAGTTAAAGGAAAGAAACACATAAACAAATAACACCCCCTCCCCCTTAGGTGTTATTACTTTATTTATAAAACGTAAAATGTTACAGGTTCCCACAAATCCCCCTACTACTTTTTATTTTTCCAATATTTTTAAAAATTTTTTTTAATAATTTTTATATTTAGCAAGATTGATGTTTCTAGTATTACATATTATGGCCACTATATGTAATACCAAAAGATCATATAATGTTTAAACGGATTTTATGTTTTTAAAAATTTATTGTGCATAGTAAATGATAAACAATAGAACAATAAAACAATAAAAGACTCGGGGTATAGACCTTGTGTGATGGTTTCACGCGAGTCAGGGACTAAAACCTTCAGCGGTTATCCCTTACAGAATGTAACATTTCGTCCTCAATTACTTCTCAAGGAGTTTCAGACGAAATGTTTAAGTTGTGTTATACCTCGTTTTAGTTTCACACACCTCTTAAAGAGATTAAACCTTCAACGGTTATCTCGTTAATAAACAAATTTTGCCATGATTACTTCACAAAAGAGTTTCTGGCAATATATTTTACTGCATCTCGACTCCCTCAGCGTGTCCACACATCTCGGTAGGATGGAATCGTATGATGACAGCTGTGTTCGGTCTGCGCTCGGAAGGTTTTCCGTCCCTCTATTGGTTGTGGGTGTAGAATAGCCGTAGTCTGTGCAGGCAAAACATACAAACAGTTAAAAACATAATAATAATCACAATAATAAACAGGTGACTCGCAATATAGACCTCGTATGTTGGTTTCATGCGAGTCAGGGACTGAAACCTTTAGTGGTTATCCCTTACAGAATGTAACATTTCGCCCTCAATTACTTCTCAAGGAGTTTCAGACGAAATGTTTGAGTTGTGGTTATACCTCGTTTTGGTTTCACACAACTCTTAAAGAGATTAAACCTTCAACGGTTATCTCGTTAATAAACACATTTTGCCATGATTACTTCACAAAAGAGTTTCTGGCAATATCTTTTTCTGCATCTCGACTCCCTCAGCGTGTCCACACATCTCGGTAGGATGGAATCGTATGATGACAGCTGTGTTCGGTCTGCGCTCGGAAGGTTTTCCGTCCCTCTATTGGTTGTGGTTGTAGAATAGCCGTAGTCTGTGCAGGCAAAACATACAGACAGTTAAAAACATAATAATAATCACAATAATAAACAGGTGACTCGCAATATAGACCTGGTATGATGGTTTCATGCGAGTCAGGGACTACAACCTTTAGTGGTTATCCCTTACAGAATGTAACATTTCGCCCTCAATTACTTCTCAAGGAGTTTCAGACGAAATGTTTGAGTTGTGGTTATACCTCGTTTTGGTTTCACACAACTCTTAAAGAGATTAAACCTTCAACGGTTATCTCGTTAATAAACACATTTTGCCATGATTACTTCACAAAAGAGTTTCTGGCAATATCTTTTTCTGCATCTCGACTCCCTCAGCGTGTCCACACATCTCGGTAGGATGGAATCGTATGATGACAGCTGTGTTCGGTCTGCGCTCGGAAGGTTTTCCGTCCCTCTATTGGTTGTGGTTGTAGAATAGCCGTAGTCTGTGCAGGCAAAACATACAGACAGTTAAAAACATAATAATAATCACAATAATAAACAGGTGACTCGCAATATAGACCTCGTATGTTGGTTTCATGCGAGTCAGGGACTACAACCTTTAGTGGTTATCCCTTACAGAATGTAACATTTCGCCCTCAATTACTTCTCAAGGAGTTTCAAACGAAATGTTTGATTTGTGGTTATACCTCGTTTTGGTTTCACACAACTCTTAAAGAGATTAAACCTTCAACGGTTATCTCGTTAATAAACAAATTTTGCCATGATTACTTCACAAAAGAGTTTCTGGCAATATCTTTTTCTGCATCTCGACTCCCTCAGCGTGTCCACAGATCTCGGTAGGATGGAATCGTATGATGACAGCTGTGTTCGGTCTGCGCTCGGAAGGTTTTCCGTCCCTCTATTGGTTGTGGTTGTAGAATAGCCGTAGTCTGTGCAGGCAAAACATACAGACAGTTAAAAACATAATAATAATCACAATAATAAACAGGTGACTCGCAATATAGACCTCGTATGTTGGTTTCATGCGAGTCAGGGACTACAACCTTTAGCGGTTATCCCTTACAGAATGTAACATTTCGCCCTCAATTACTTCTCAAGGAGTTTCAGACGAAATGTTTGAGTTGTGGTTATACCTCGTTTTGGTTTCACACAACTCTTAAAGAGATTAAGCCTTCAACGGTTATCTCGTTAATAAACAAATTTTGCCATGATTACTTCACAAAAGAGTTTCTGGCAATATCTTTTACTGCATCTCGACTCCAGCATCTCGAACCCCACAGCGTGTCCACACATCTCGAAAGGATGGAATCGTATGATGACATCTGTGTTTTGGTCTGCGATGCAGTTGGTGCCTGTCTCGGTTTAGCAGCAAGGATTTTTGTTTTACTAAACATTGAACAGAACAATTTAGTAAATACGCTATATATACTTTATTACAGTTTCAAGCGTTGGTGTTATATATACTTCCATAGAGTTTCAAACGAGTAATATTAAATATTAACTGTTAGGTTAGTAACTAAAATGATGCAAACATGCCGTGCAAACATTAAGAGCTAATGCTACCATGCTGTCAGTAGGAATGACCAAAACCAAGTGTGATTCTCTTACAATGCTGATCTGCTTTTATAGAGCAGGTTTGGGGGTGGGGGTAACATCTGATGGTATTTTGGATGTGGAGAATTACAAACTGTGAACGGTTTTTGGATGTGGAGACTGATAAACCTAATGTTTAACACGCGGTTTTAAAGTAATTTTTGAAAGCGAATTTAATAACACGTTGCAGTCGGCCGAAATATACGTTGCTCAGTATAGCTTTTGCGCCTGCAAATGTCGAACACAATCCTGTAGCGCGCGCGTAGCGAGCGCAAGATTCTACAATGTACAGGCGCAGCGTTAATGTTTGATTCAATCTTAACTTATATATTAAGAGGTTCAAACAGATTATATTCCTAAATAACACATCAGGTATGATTAAACAATACTTTAAGTAAACTATATTGTTGAACTTGTTGTTTATACTTTTCTCGGTTTCACCCAAGTAAGTGACTATACCTCTGTACTGTTATTAAAGAATTATTAAGATACATTTATAAGTTTATCTTTAAGAATATCATATGATTTTTAAAGAACCTTGCTATGAATTGGGAATAGCTCGAATATTATTCATGTTTTGAGATAATATTCGTCGGGGTTAAGCATTAAATGATAAACGTTTTAAACCTTATTACAGGTAAACATTTACCATTTAATACCCCCTCCCCCTCGGTCCATTTGATTTTATTAATTAAGGGGTGGGATGAATTTGGAATATATTTAAAACAAGAGTAGGCTAGACATTGATAGTTTGGTTAGACGATTTGATTTAGATCTCCTTCCAAATCATTTGAGGCGCTTCGCTATCACAAACGAGGGACCATTTCCCGTTTGGAATAGGGCGATTCATGTAAGTCGGCAAAGGGACTTGGAAAAACTTTCCTTTGCTTAAGAGAACCGCCATACCGCCTTTATAGCGAATAAGCTTATATGTTTCAGTCGGCTGTAACTTATAAATCCGAATCTTTTGAATTTGGGGTCTTCGGTTTTTCTTTAGGTTTTGTTTGGGTTTACTTACTACGCTTCTTTCCTTTGATGCGTCTTTCATTAGATTTAGTACGACCTGTTCCAAAGTTTTTAATTTAGCTTTAGTTTCATCAAGGGACTTATTGAGTAGCACGTCTGTTTGTAGGTCTTTTGAAGATAACGATGGGGAAGGAGCCTTGTTTAGCGGCAAGTCTTTTGAAGATACCGATGGGGAAGACAATGATTTTTTTACACTAACTCCAAAGTGGATACCGCACAGTTTTCGTCCTTTTGAACATTTCTTCCCGCACATCATCCCTTTGTTCGAACCCTTTACAAAGCGGTGTGTACATACCTCGGAACCTTGCTGCTGTGGTTGTATCAGTATAGCTCGCCTCGGTGGTGAACCACATTCCTCGTCTGACAATTGCAAGTCCAGCTCTAGAAGTAGGTTTCTTTTAACTATATCGTCTACACGGATTTCAGGCTGTGTCGATAGAGGAGTAGGCAATTTTCTGGTCCCCAAAGCTGGAACTTGGTTTGTTATTGGTCGAGGTAATGGTGCGATGATAGATGGTCTTGTTTGTTTTCTTTCGCAAGCAAGTGCCGAAGACATTGTTAATATAGTTAAACAGAAATACAACAAAGACAGAGTTTTAGGTTATGTGATGGAAGGAAAATCGGGTTAAATTATGATACACTTTGATGTACAAGTCCTCGTATCCCCAAAGCAGTCTGTTAAAAGAAAACCCGGAGTTAGATATACAAAGATATATAACACTAATGTGACGAAATACAAGTGTTCAAACTGTAAAATCACAAAGATGAATGTTTGAAAGGAAGGTATAAAGAAACACAAGTTTTTAAATGATGGAACTGCACGCAGGCGCTGAAGTATAACACTGCTGGAAACTGTATTAAGGAAGATTTTTAAAAGTTTGAAATATTAATAATAGTTATATAAACACACACAAACACAAGAAATACAGAGGTACGCTCAGACCAGATTCTCAAGCTATGCAGGGAAGACTGGTATCGATGCATGTTTTGCTTGCATTATATAGCAATACAAATAAACAACGACTGACAAGGATGTAAACTGCACCGCGCCCCACAATTATTTAGTTGTACTCGGGTATGCGGGCGGTAACATTGTTTACGTTTTGGAGCGCGTCACACCCAACCTGTTCAATTACACCGGTGCGTAATAAAACTGGTGCAGTCGCGGACTACCGTCTGGAGACCTTGACTCAAGGTTTATCGCGACTGCAGACATCCTGTTCATATTTTTGAAACCTACAACGAGTGTTTGAAGAATATTTGAACCGTTTTAAAGACTTTTATTTTATCTTAAATGACTTTGCTAACTTTCATACAGGTTATTTGTGTTAGTTATATTGTACAATATTCATAGCGCTAGTTTAACAAACAATGAATTTTTGTTTCGATCTCTACTTTGTAGGGTTGTTTCTTATTAAATGCAAAGACATTCTATGAACCTAAACCGTGATATTTAAACATGTTTGGTCGTGTCAATAATAAAATCCTTGGTAGATATTGTAAGACTACATCTTAAATAACTTAGCTAACTTTCATATTGCTTATTTGTGTTTGGCTAAATTGTACAATATTCAAAGTTCTAGTTTAACAACTATGGGTTCTTGTTTCGATCTCTGCTTTGAGGGATTATTTTTATTAAATGCACAGACAAACTTTGAGACGAGAAGGAGATTATTACAAGTAAATATTACTTGGCACAGAGCGCTATAACTTGCAGTTCTACACTGGTGTTCAGAGAAGGAGGTTGTTAAAAGTACATCGTGACGACATAGATCTCACTACGTCATGAACAAACATCATTTCGAACCTGGGCTGAGAGCCCAAGCATAGCTGATGACGTCATACGTATCGCGTCATTAATCATGTCGTCATAGACCATGACCTCATCCAACATAGACTCACAACCACTAGCGCTATTATTAAAATTGTATGGAAGTCATCCTAATATCCCAAAAACACAGCATATGTAATAATATCACCAAAATATATCCCAACATAACCAAAACACATCGTGACGTCACGAAAACACGTCATACCTCCTTACGTCACAACATGACGCCATATAAACACATCAATCAATCAAAAATTGAGTGGGCTCAACAGCCTATTCTATACTACTGGCATACCCATCAGAAGGAAGGTGCTACCTTAGACTCACGTGCTATATCCCGACGCGTGGCTGGATTGGAAATGGAAACAAAAGAGTAGAAAAGACTTAAACCTAATATCCCTAGGAAAGGCATTTCCATCTGGCAGATGATCGTTAGGCTTTGATGGTTTTGTAATGACAAACTGGGGTAAGAGTGAATTTTTCTGGAGCGCAAAAAATATGTTGACTGTGCTGGGGTAAAATTACTTATCCTAGGATAGAAAGGCAAGGCAGTAATCACTATGGCTATTCTGGGATAATTTCGACGTTAGCTAAAAAATCATTTGTACCTAGAAAAATCAGTGACTTTGATCTGTAACCTCAGGAAGTCCCGGTCAGTAACCCACCAGGTGGGTATATTTTGGAAGGCGTCCTTTGGTCTTATTTAGTAACAACGATAAATACAAAATGCAATTCCAATAAAAATTCCTACTAATAAATAACAACAATAACAAAACTCCTAAAACCTAACAATTAACAATATAATTTATGTTATCACAGTGGCATGCCTTAACTACTCTTAAATCTAATCTCCCCAAGGGAAAAAATGCTCAGCTACTCTGCTGTGCTCAGATCTTTACTTCAGAGGAGTTATCCGGGCGATTAATTTATTGCATTTCACTTCAATATAAAAAAAAACAACTAAGCTGAAATGCTTCTACGTTTTTTGTCACAGTAAATTATTTACTGTGCAAGACTGTTTCATTATCTATACAATACTTCCATTGGTGTTGATTTATTTACAAACAGCATACACTACAGAAGTCCAAATTGAAAATTCCATAAAAAAACAAACACAATATCTTTGTGCAATAATACCAAGTGAAAACCCAGTAGTGCTACTAAAATGCATTATCAGCTCATAAGTTCATTAAAATCAAAGACGAAAAGAAACAAGACAAAAAAAATGCGGTAAAAGATATTTAGGGCCTAGTTAACTGTCAAAAATGTTGCCAAGTTCTGTAGAAGCTTGTTTAGCTAATACTTTCTTAAAACTTAGCAATACCAAACTGAATGAAGCACTCTTGCAGACCTACTACTCATTTCATGCCCAAGGTAATGGTTATTATAACCATTTATACAGTTTCAGTCACAAACTCTTTCCTTGGTTGTTTACTTCAAAACAAGTTCCTGGTTGCAGCTGAAAAAAAAAACAGTTTCCAGCTTAAAAATTACAGAAAAATGGCTGTTTTTTGGCTGATAAAGGGTGAGTAGCCTGTATTGTACCAGAAAAATACCTCAGCAAACCGATTTGACCCCGTACTAATGTCCAGAAGACACCTACTGCTAATAATAACACCACCTCTCTTGTGTGTGTTGCATTCTGTGGTTATCCCGTGGAACTACAACGAATCAAGATCAGCTGTTTGTATTTTCATCAGCTCAACCAAAAATGAACATCCATAAGGAACATGGAAACTTTGAACCCCCATGGGGTCAAGCTCTTAGGATTTTTGCAAAATTAATATGCCTATTTGTTACTCAGGAGTATCAATTACCTCTCTGCCTAGATTTAGCTCAATTATTCCAGTCGTTAGAGCGTAATTGAGCCAAAAATATCTAAACAAACAAACATACAAACTTAAAAACGTTCACATTTGTAATATTAATATTATTATTAATAAATATGTTTGATGGACGCACCATTCGCAAGTAGGGAAGTAATATACGTGTATATTAATAACTTCGATTTTTCTACTGTAAAGTTTTGTGTGTTGAAGCTTCAGTTTTTTAATTCCCTATAAATAAACTGCAAATGCAAGCAATATGAGATTAGGTCCTCCGTTAAGAAAACAAGACAAATAATAAACATGAGTTTAGTAAAATGTTATTTACATAATGTGGTTAAAGTGGTTAAAGACAGTCTGAGTTGCTTCTTGTCACATTTGATTTAAAGTTATAATAACCTAACTTGTATATTTAACTTGTGCGAAGAATTTTGAAAAAAAAAATGCAAGTAGTTTTTCAGTGCAGCTAAATAATATTAAATCATGTCATCATCTAAAATTAAATTTGTCATATGAACCGAGATTGTTAAAAAATGACTGCGCTGCGATTTTATATTAGAATAAAGCTATCTTTTATATTGTCTGACTCATGTTCACTAAATGAATACGTGTTTCAAATGCCAACGGTGCATATTGAGACCTCTAATCAGAACACATTATGATTCACACTGTCTGCGTATGTGTTACAGATTAACACAGGATGAAGTCATGTTGTATTTTGTCTGTAAAATATATTGCGTTGAAGTTTAAAACATTGTAGTACATTTATTTAGACACAACTCCATCCGAGTTGAGAGGTTACTGAGTGTATTTTACTTTGTTGCAAACATCTTAAAACACTATTTAAAGTATTAGTTCAGCCTTTATCTTTTCAAATAATTCAAAAATTATCATAATTACTAGGGGTATCGCGTTAACTAAGAAGCTACTAGTTATATTTTTTTTTAGGACAAAGATTTCAGGATTTATGTTTGAAACAGATTATTATCGTTTCTGGATTTTAAGGACACTTTTTAGATTAAGTCTTAGAACATAGTTATTTTTCTAAATGTTATGCTCTTATAAAATAAAAAATGTATCGTTTGCAAAAAGGACATTTGGCCTAAAGCCTTGTGAGCATTTTAGTTGTTTATTTTACTTATATTCTCTTAAGTTACTTAATTTTATTATTAATACCAATCCTATACGTTTTATGTCTTTTTAGTAAATTTCACCTATAGGGAAGAAGTTATTACCGTAGATGGCGTCGTATTACTTAAGCCCGAGACCATGATAACTTTTCGTTTTGAGGTCCCCAGTTGCCAAAAACTCTATTCGTTCAAACTTGTATACAAGGTTTTTGTTGAAAGTACTCGTAGCAGCAAACCTGAATACTCGGCACCCATGTTATTCATATGGAGAATAAGTAAGTTGTATATCTCCTTTAATTATAAACCTAAATTAATATAACTTGGTATGTAGCTTCACCTAGTTCAGTTATATTGATAATTTCAAAATAAAAACACACATTACTTATCTTCCTCGTTGCAGCAAACCTGAGTCCTCAACCCTAATGTTATTCTAATGGAGAATAAATAAAATGTTATACAGTATATCACTTGTGTACGAATGCATTTTTATGAAACTTGGTAATTTGCTTTATGTAGTTGTGAGACATATATATGCATTAGGAATTCACTGAGTATGCAGGTTTTCTGCGACGGGGGTATTTTATATTTTATTTTGCTAACTAAAACCTATCAAGGACAGAGACAAAACTGAGCATTAAAACTGTTAGGATAAAACAAAAGAAAACTTATTTTGAGTTCCAACTAATACATATAGATGAGCTGCAATCAAATGCTAAATAACCCTTAATGTAGCTCAATAACCCTCAATTCTCAAACTAGCTTTTCCTCTGATGTTTTATTTTTATTTGTTATTTAAATACAATCTTTAAATACACTTTTAAATTTTAAAATGATTATATATTTTATATAAAATATATATGCATATAATAGATGTATACTATATTGTTTCAGTATATTTATGTACAAACTTTTTTTCACTTCTGTACAATCTACAAATTCGGCTGGATGTATAACTCATACACTTACCATATGTGAAACATTGTATCTCTTATTCGGAGAATAGGTTTTACATATATCAACTTTAATTACCGGTATAATTTACTGTCAGTTTTGGTAAATTAAGGTAATTAGATTTTAAACATCCTCATTATGTTATGATTATAAATATAAATGAACTAATTATATCAAACACTATTCCTGTATGCCATTAGCCATGACTTGATGTTCATAAATTGTAATACATTAAGAGTCATCTTAATATTTACTGTCATATATTAATGTAAACCCAATCTAATAGTCTGTAACTTTAAATAAAGATAAATGAAAGAACGTAGAAAAACAACGTTAACATAATTACATAATTACAACGTTTGTAGCGATACTGAAAATGTATACATTGAGCGGATGTCCTTGGCCGGTGTGTTCTAAGGGGTTGTCGTGGGCAGGATCACTGACGGATGTGTGTTAAATAAAATGAGTAAAATTATTGAAATTTGTCTGCTAAAAACATAGTGTTAACTTTTATTGTTATTGCAATATGCTGTAAATATATCCATATCCATTTGTATGAAGGTTAAGTGTAAGAAAAGGTCATGTGGCCCTAACTTAGCCTATTGAAATCAATAAATGTACAATTTATTTCAAATAAAGATGTTATTAGTTTACCGATTGTCAAGACCCATGATAACATCTAATGTGACACATAATGTGAATTTTAACATTGAATACTAAAGCAATCGTACTTAAGATACAAAATATAGGCCCTGTGGAAACTCGCTGAATAATTGTTAATGTATCTTAATTCATATTATGTACATTCATTAGGATATTTCATTTTGAAACTTTCCAGGGTTATTTTAGTGCCAAGGTTTATGTTAACACATAATCTAAATATTTGTTATTAGTCAATTTCAATCAACCTATAGTCAACTTTTTTTATTAAATTGATCAATAAAAAATAAAAGAATTTATATATAATGTGAGTGTGGATTATTTTTAAATTACCTATTTTATGATTTATCCCATTTTAAACATTCATTATTTATTACCAAGCCTAATAATAGATTAAAGTCCAGTCTCCTCACAATCCAGTGTTTTGTCCACGTCCAACAACACCACAACTAAGTTTATCTCCCTCTAAAAGCAGTTAGTTCCAGAGATAGCATCAACAACATCGTATTGCACGGTCATGTCACATTCATGCTGTACTTACAAGGTTGTTATTTTGCATTGTTTGTCAACTTATTTATTGTTGGAATCTTTCTAAATTTGATTATAGGTAATATTACTTCGACAATACATTTTCGCATACATGTTTTAATGGATGTTGATTTAAGAACGTGTCCTTTTCCTCTAGGTTATTATTTCTGGATTGCTAAGTAGTAAACCGTAAAAGAATAAACAGTAGATATTAGATAAAAAATTCTAGTATATAAAAACAATAGGTAAAATCACTTATTATGTGTCGGGAGGGTATTACTGTCTTGAGACTTTGTTTCAAAATTATTTGAACGGTAATATATAAACAAATATTCTATATTATTGTGATTAGGTTAGCTAGCCTGAGGTAACAATAGTTCTACGTCTTTGGTAAGAAATTAGGATATTTAAATGAAAGATGCAGAATTGGGATGGTCAAATCTCATGAATAAAACACAGAGTGAATTGAGTTTAGTTATCAACTGTAGAATTTCTTTGAGATTTCAGGTTTAGTTATTTAATATTCAACTGCGTTTCATTATTGATATTAAAGAATGTTCTTGCTAAACATTTCAAGTTTAGGTAGGCTTAATCATAGCCTAGGTGATTGTTTGTAAAAGCCTTCAGCTTGATCATAAGGTTTTTTTTTACTTTCTCCCTCTGTACGTAGTATATAGCGAAAGTATTGTTTGCGTGAAAATTTTAGAATTTGAGTTGTTAGTGGAAATATTCGTTTTGGTGCTCCCTGAACCCAAAAAAGTGGTTTTACGTGATGTCTGTCTGTGTGTGTATGTGTGTGTATGTGTATGTGTGTGTGTGTATGTGTGTGTGTGTGCGTGCGCGCGCTTGCGTTCGTGCGTGAGTGCGTGCGTGTGTGTGTATGTGTGTGTGTGTGTGTGTGTGTGTGTGTGTGTGTGTGTGTGTGTGTGTGTGTGTGTGTGTGTGTATGTATGTGTGTGTAACCAATGGGCCGATTTTTATGAAATTTGGTATTTAGGTACTAATCCACGATATCTCTAGGTTTTTTCATTTTTTGGAATTTTTGAGTTTTAAGGGTAATTATCCCCGAAAAACCACCAAAAAACAAGAACAATCAAAATTTCTTAAAAACGGCTCTAACGATTTTTATTAAACTTTAGTCGTTTGTAGAACTTTGGTTTTCCAACTAAATGACACCACCCGCATATCTGTAGAAATTCGGGTTCAGAAATTACAGGACTTAAAACATAAAAAATTCAGTTTTTTTGGATTTTTCATAAAAAACATAAATATTAAAAAAATATTACTATTCACCATTAAAAAGAGCTCAAAACACTAAATAATTTAGTATTTTTAATTACTATTCTACGATTGCTGGCTGTGGAGAAAATTGAAATTTTCCGGTATACAGAGTACGTTGCCCAATGTTATTCTCATGGGGAATACAAAAATTATATTTCTCTCTTATTTTACTGATCAATTTCATTCAAACTTGATATGCTTGTCAAGTTAGCATTGACCAACAAGGTAAATTCGAAATATGTTCCCCCTTAATAACCCTGGGGGGGTGGAAATAGGGGCCATTTCCCCTCTTAAAACCACGAGTGTAGCAATGGATTCTGTAGTGCCTCCAAAAGAGGGATTTGGGTGGATGTTTTTGAAAACAACTTGTTTACAAGATTTTCTGTACATTCGACCGTGATTTGTACTCTATATTTAGTAAATAAAAAGTAATTTACTAATTAAAGTTGGGCTAAAAGGGAGAAAGTATGTGTCAGTTTACTGATACCGTTTATTTTACTAGTTTTACTGAAATCATGTCTTTAGAAACTTTGATTATAATATGTATGAAGATCAACAATTTATGTTTTATCTTTTATTTCTCTCACATATTCTTCCTCATAAATAAGATTGCATTATTTCACCATACACGCATATACAAAATATATCTATTTACGTTCTATATTCTGCACTATTGACTGTTTAATATAATTCTTCTCGGATACACACCATTAGACCATTCCATTCGCATTGTTTTACGGATAAGCCACTCATCACATTTGCATACACAGTGACGTTGGTCCAGACGCGTATCCTGCAAATTACTGTGGTGTGGTTTGCATTCGATACCACAAAGGGTTTGGCTGCAGTTAGATGATTATACAAGTATGAGATGCATTTGTAGTTTTAAATGTTAAACTACGACAACAACTGTGGTTTAAAATCAACAATTATCTTCATTACACTCAGAAAAATTGCGTTATTTTGCAAATGTTGTTGACACTTTACATTCTAACAAATTACTAAATAATGTTTTAGAAACTTTAAAGTTATTTAGTAAGTATTTTAATGTTATTTTTACTGCACATAACCTGAATAATCGAACTGCATTAGAACTATTTCTACAAATATAAATAAAATAAGAGTGTTGTAAAGACATAATTCTTATTTAAAAACATTGATTAAAAAGTATGCTTTAGGCATAGTTTTCATAAATCTGAGAAGCCGAAACAAGCATTATCTCAATTTCTGTCCATCTGCATCTTTGTGTACCTGGCACTCCTGCCTAACCGTTGGCAACGCTCGAGGACGTGATTTTCATGGGGAAACGAGGAAACGAATGAATATTAGGTACAATTTTACTGATAATATTTATAAGTATTACATTTAGAAAATAAAAAGTCAAATTTATACATAGGATAATGTAGGACATTAATTGATTTCTTGGTGCTAAGGAAACCCATTACTGATTATTAATAAAATAAAATGAAAACTCGTGCTGAAAAAAACAATTATTTTGAATAGAAGAAGAGACGTTTTGAAATAATTATTACACAAAATACATTTTTAATCCACAAGGCATTAGCGAATAATCTATGCACCTGATTAATTGGAAACTTGCTTGGGCAGAAATTAATAATGGCAAAATTAATTCAACAATAGAAGCAAGTAATTTAAAGCTGTTGCATTATGTAAATGTTACAGTATTTTTTAGTTGGAATTTTTAAAAAAGCACCAGATTAGTTGCATTTAAAATGTCATTATGTGATGAATTAAACCTTCTACTACTTCTACACTAAAAAAAGTTGTAAATTTCAAATGAAAATGATCAATTAATAATATTTTTACGAAAGGGCATCGGATTTTTGTCCTTAAAACCGTTAAACTACCTTAAAAATGTCATGGACTAAAGCTAAGAAAAAAAGGTAATAATATAAGCAGTGTCAAATAACTAACGAATACACAATTATACCAGGAAGTGGTAGATTCTTTGATATAGTATAAACCGTGCCCCATGAATAACATTTGTTTATATTACACAACAAAGTAATACCACAGTACGTTTAAACTTTTTCGCGCATTTAAATGTAATAAGAAGTTATTGGTTTGAGTATTAGGTAATAAAAAAATAAATCAATGACGATGGTTTAGGCTGTGCTAGCTGGTATTGGGGTAAACAAACACATTTAAGTATTACGTTAGTCACAACACAAGACTTTCGAGTAATTAAAATGCATTTTATTTTTATCCAAGGATATACATTAAGTATTTTCTTACGAAACTAGGCAATAATTCCGTTTTAAATTATATTAATTTTTGTAATCTTATAATATATCTTAACATTCAAGAGGTCCGCTATGACACATAGGTAACATTCAAAACGACGCGATGGCAACACAAGTATATAAACACAAGTAGAGAAGAGTCCTACAAACGTGATATGTCTCTACGGGTTTCTCTTAACATAATATATCTTAACATTCAAGAGGTCCGCTATGACACATAGGTAACATTCAAAACGACGCGATGGCAACACAAGTATATAAACACAAGTAGAGAAGAGTCCTACAAATGTGATATGTCTCTACGGGTTTATCTTAACATAATATATCTTAACATTCAAGAGGTCCGCTATGACACATAGGTAACATTCAAAACGACGCGATGGCAACACAAGTATATAAACACAAGTAGAGAAGAGTCCTACAAATGTGATATGTCTCTACGGGTTTATCTTAACATAATATATCTTAACATTCAAGAGGTCCGCTATGACACATAGGTAACATTCAAAACGACGCGATGGCAACACAAGTATATAAACACAAGTAGAGAAGAGTCCTACAAATGTGATATGTCTCTACGGGTTTCTCTTAACATAATATATCTTAACATTCAAGAGGTCCGCTATGACACATAGGTAACATTCAAAACGACGCGATGGCAACACAAGTATATAAACACAAGTAGAGAAGAGTCCTACAAACGTGATATGTCTCTACGGGTTTCTCTCGAATCGCTTGGTAGATTTAGCTTGTTGTTTTCTGCCGTCCCGTGTGCATTTGTCTCATTAGAATTTTCTGACCTTGTTTTCCCAAAATAAAGATTTTAGAGCAGATTTGCCATACTATCAATTCTGAATATTACTATTTTTACGGTAACAATTTGTGTAGTGTTTCATAACAACCTTCTATAATTTATACAATATAATAGAAAAAAAATATTTTGTCAACTAAATCTTGATTGTTAGACAATTAATTGCAAACGACAATAAATACAAATTAGTGACTAATAGCTGATTAAAATCTTAAGTATGTAATTTGTTTAGCTAATCTCCATTTTAAATGTATGGCCCGTTTTTTAAACAAATGCGTAAGTAAATATAATTATATCTCATGAAGAGTCCTGCAAGATTATAAAAATATGAATAACATTAATTGATTTACTAGATAAATGATACGATCACGTGAAGAAAATTATGAATAAATATGGCGACTAATGAGATTAAGGCACAAATGCAGGATTTGGTAGAAATCATCAACTACGAATATTTTGTTATAAATCACATAGTTTTTATTTTTCTATATGTCTATAAAATTTCCATATAGGTAGGCAGACGCAAAACGAAGCGAATATGAAACAAATGAATATAAAGTGTTTTGCTCCTTGCTATGAGTTCTTCCATTTTCTGTATTCGTGCAATACTACTCCGCGACGTTCTGTATATATATATTCATTGAAAGGAAGTTTTGAATTTTGATATTATTTCATGGAAAAATGTATTTTAGGTTGTAGTCAATACCACATGTGAATGCAGAAATCCGTTAATAGTTTCTCTGACAACACCGTCCACTAAGCTGACCTCAATACTACAGGGCGCTGAGCCATAACCGTCATAGATCGGCCCTACGATCATAAAAACATTTGCGCCCTCCCCCCCGCCAAACACAACATAAGACGAAGACTTACCACCAATGTCTACCCGTATATTCGTATAAAATTAGGAACGATATAGTGTGCAATCTATATTCACCTTTCTTAATTTAGACACTGACAAATGATATGCTGTAATATTATTAATTATACAAGTAATGAGAACGAAATAAATATCTGATCAAAACTATTTAACCATTTTGTGTTTATTTGTTAAACAGGAACATAGTTCAAATAACATCCAGTATATTTGCACATATGTTATGAATTATATTGCCCTTAGGATAGGCTAATAGAATACAACATTTGTTTTCTTAGCTAGGCTAATGATTTATATATTTTTTGTCATGCAAATATGACCAATGTAACAAAAGTGTATAATGAAGTAAGCATGTTAATGGAGTGATTTGTGCAGAATACTTGTTCCTAAGAAAATTTAATTAGAAATGAGAATAAATAGTTGCATAATATTATTACTCATTAAGGAAGTTTTTGTATAAATTACTAATAAAGGAGTACAAAATATCAATATGACATAATTAATTAAACTAGCTGGTGTTTACATACTGCAAACTAATATAAAACAAAAAGATCACTTCTTGATTAAGGTCATTGTTTTCCTTCAACAGCGGCTCAAGTTAGTAATATAAATAGATACAAACTTTATAAACTAGCCAAGGAAAGTTTTTCTTATGAAACAACCGACTAATACATCGGATGTAAATCCAATAAACTAACTTATGCCTTAACACATTTGTTGTTCCTATTTCAATTTTGTTCAAGAGTTTATGTCAAAGTCGTATCAAGCAAAGGTTTTGTCAAATCATGTTGTTCACATACCATAAATTATAAGGCAGATGAGTGTACATTTTCAATTATTTATATATTCATAAATATAAGTTGTGTCCCAATTATTTTAGTTGTTTATGATTCTGACCTTGTATAAAACAGTATGACTTTGATTACAAGAATAACAGCTGAATGAGTTTAACTGAATTCTAAAAACTGTACGATGAGATTTTGTTACAAAAATCACCCGTGGTTTCATCGCAAATCCACGATGATTGGTCATTAAATAATAATTTCGTTAATATATATAGAAAAATAAATGTCTGCTCTTGACAAAATGTTGTGTCTTCTTATAGCTTCGCTTTGCATATACAATATTTAATTTGGTTTCAAATTTCTCTATAGACATACTGAGGTTTTTACTGTAAACTAGAACTTAGTTTTCAGAGACGCTGCTTCCTCTGTAGTATAATAATAAATGGGAAATACAATTACGCAATTAACAATACCACTTCCTCGCAAAGTTTCAGCTAACATGCTGCGAGCGACCCACTTAATGACCTTTTGCAAGGTAGATCAAAGAGACGGTGTAAGTAATAAGTCTGTTGCCAGCCAATAGCTTTGACGCCAATAGCAGCGGACACAGAATGGTGACGGGATTGGTATTAAACTGCACCTACCCCAGTTTGTTACATACGTTGAACAAGTTCCCTGTGAAGGTCGTTTATTCAGTGACGCCAACAAAAACAAAAACAAAACCAAGAAATTCATTGGGGCTTAATCTAATATAAATTTGGTACTACCCAAAAACTGCACCTAAAATACGTCTTTTAGGACCAGCTGGCAGCCGATTGGCTTTATTTACCTTTACATTTTACTTGTATTTACATATTTTGATTATTATATGTTGGTTCTTTTTATATAGTAGGGTGTTTCAAAATGAATAGCGGGGTTTTAACACATTGTAATTTTTATTACATTACAATTACAACTATAAATGATACATCAAATGAAAAAGCAATTCAAAAAAATTTGTTCGCTGTTACTAGTGCGCATGTGCATTCAAAGTTTTCGCCCCCATCCGTTAGAAAGCGCTAGTGGCAAAGATGGTGACTAGTGAACAGAAAGCTTTTTGGGTTTTACAGTTTGCAAAGACGGAATCTGTAAGACCTTGTAAAATATATGTTTACGTTTGTGTATACGTCATGACATTAATACTTTGCTGTTGTTCTAAGTGACAAGTGAAGAGGTTTATTTTATTAAAATAAAAAAACTCCTTTTGAAAGAGGAAATAAAAAAAACTTTCGATAACAATGTTATCCATAGGCTATGTTTTACTTAATAAATACTAAAAAAGACATTAATACGAGTATATTGAGTGGTCACAGGAATAATGTGTTTCAAAATACACGTCCGTTATCCGCTGTTACATTAGGGCCAGAGTTCAGTGTCATGAGCTATTTCCATGCAAATTGCGGTCGTAAGGATTACACACATAGACCGGATACTTTCAATATAAATTACTTTGGTTGTCTAACTATATCCTAAAAATTAACTTTAAGAATAAAAAAAAGACTGCTAAGGTAAGTTCAATGATAGTTAAAAAAATATTGGTTAAATTGCATTTTTCATGGACAAAACTAAAATGTAAAAATAAAATTGTTTAACAGAGTAGTAAAATAAATTGCATTCAGTAACTGTTGTACTGCGTAATAAATTTTGATTGGCATGTAATACCCCACATGTGAGACCTTTTGCGTACTGAAATATTCATCTGACTTTAAACCAACAAAATCTAGACAATTATAACCTAGTTTAAACTTAGTTTCAGTTCAACTGTTGTAAAAAGGTATTTTCTACTCAAAACTTTCGTAAAGTTCATACCCTTTCCACTTAAGGAAAACATTAAATTGTGACGTAATTAAATATTGTTTTTGATACTTAAGGTGCATATTTTAAAGCTAAAATCGATTTGCTGGTAAAACTGTCTCGTAATAATAAAGTCCATTGACGGCTAAATAATGTTATATATAATATTGCTCGAGATTTAATTCTGTCTTAAAGCTGATGCAAGCGGTTTTCATACAAAGTGGTAAGTTAATTGTGTTTTTATTTGTTAACAATTTTCTAAAACATGTTTCGAATTAGATTTTGTTATATGGAGATTCCTCTCAAAGCGTACATGTTTATTAGATTCACTATTTCTATTTTTTTTCTATTTTTTTATAATGGACCAAACTAACATGTATTTATTTTCAACCTCCAAAATCGAGATTAAACTTTCCTCTTGTCTTTGAAATTCACTAGTGATGAATATAAACGAGCCAAACAGAATTTCCCTAAGCGGGAAAGAGGCCGAATAAAGTTAAAATCAAAATACCCCCCGTCGCAGCAAACCTGCGTACTCAGCAAATTTCCAATGCATTGATATGTTTCTCACTAGTACATAAAGCCACTCACCAATTTTGACAAAAATACATTCATAAATTAGTGATTTATTACATTTTATTTATTCCCCATAAGAATAACATTAGGACTGAGTACGCAGGTTTGCTGCAACGAGGAAGATAAGAAATGAGTTTTTATGCAATTATCAATATAACTGAACCAGGTGAAGCTACTTACCATGTTTTATTAATTTATGTTCATAATTAAGGGAGATATAAAACTTTACTTATTCTCCATAAGAATAACATTAGGGCTGAGTATGCAGGTTAGCTGCTACGGGGACAATCAACAAAACATTTATTTTTTGTGCAATTATCAATATACCAGTACAACATGAAGCCACATACCAAATTTCATCAATATACATTCATAAATAATCAAGATATCAAATTTTATTTATTCTCCATAAGGATAACATTGGACAACGTACTGTGTTTAGCACTTTGAATATCTCTGCAACGGTTTGACGTAGAATCACAATTTAAACACCAAAATGATTGTTTTGTGGAGCTTATGTGATTGGTAAAAGAAAATGTGAAGTTTAAAGTAAAATTAACTGAGGAAAAGCCAAAAACTGTTTTCCCATAAGATTAACATGGGAGATTTTATGAGCATGTTTTTTGGATTTTTTCCGCAACCACTTAACCTAGGTTAATAATTCAAAATACCATATTATTTGTTTTTTTAAGCTCTATAACATGGTCTAAACCAAAATTAAGTGTTTTAAAAATTTTAGGGTAAAAAATGCAAAAAACTGATTTTTGGAAAATTTAAAACCCCCATAAACCCCCCTTCCCATGGTCCGATTTTTCTGGTTTTCGAACTTAAAGTCATAAATGTCAGTTTACACATTTGAGCCAAATTTCATCGAAATCGGACGTTTTTTACTCAAGTTATCGCATTCACGGACACATATATAGATATATATATATATATAGATATATATATATATATATATATATATATATATATATATGTATATATATATATATATATAGATATATATATACATATATATAAATTTGAACGAATAGTGTTTTGGACATCTGGGGACATCAAAACAAAAAGTTATCATGGTCTCGGGCTTAAGTCTTACCATGAGACCTACGGTAATAGCTTCTTCCCTATAGGGGAAATTCGCTAAAAGGGAAACAAAAACAACATTCCTCATTAGTGTTTCTAACTGCGAAATGTAAACTTGAACTGACGTTACAAGCGTCAAACAAACAGTACTTCTATCCCAGGTATCACTGTGTGGCAGTGTTTGAGATCACATATTTAAAATAAGCCATTTATTGATGTATTTTTATTTCCTTTATAAACCAGATTTAACTTCAAATCACATCTAGTTATTATTTAGATTAAATAATACAATATAGCATTTCATTACGTTCCCCAGACACATCACATTTATTCTATTTAGAGATTAAACTACAAATTTAATATTTGTAATGTGTGTAAACTGGAGTCAACTATATCATACTTGCGCTCAATATAATATATCGTATATATTTGAAATTGGTAATTGGATCCAGGTACCCAACAAGTAGAGAGAAACTAGCAAAGAGAAGCCGTAATCGGCGCTTTTTTCCCATGTTATTCTTATGGGGATCAGTTTTTGCGCCGACACCCGATCCCGCCTTACACAAGTTTCCTTGTTAGCCTGTACTAATGTCCAACCCTTGCCTATATTAAATATATTTTCCCAATCCCCATCCCTCCTCTATATTTTTTAAAATTAATTTTCAAATTCAGGCTAAAAAACTATCTTTGGTGTTTACTGTCCGATTTGTCTGCAATTTGGATATGTTATTGTCCTAGGCAAATGTTTTAATAAATTCCACTTACATTTCCCAAATTCACTATAACGGTCAAATTAAAAAATATTTTTTGAAAAATACTATAGTGCCAATTGCCACCTTCTCTATTAACTGTCCGATTTGTCTTCAATTTGGATATGTTATTGTCCTAGGCAAGTGGTTTAATAAATTCCACTTACATATCCCAAATTCACTATTACGGTCAAATTAAAAAATATTTTTGAAAAATACTGCCAATTGCCAACTTCTTTATTTACTGTCCGATTTATTTAAAATTTGGATATGCTATTGACCTAGGCAAGTGTTTTAATAAATTTCACTTACATATCCCAAATTCACTATTACGGTCAAATTAAAAAATATTTTTGAAAAATACTACCAATTGCCAACTTCTTTATTTACTGTCTGATTTATTTAAAATTTGGATATGTTATTGTCCTAGGCAGGTGTTTTAATAAATTCCACTTACATATCCCAAATTCACTATTACGGTCAAATTAAAACATATTTTTGAAAAATACTGCCAATTGCCAACTTCTTTATTTACTGTCCGATTTGTTTAAAACTTGGATATGTTATTGTCGTAGGCAAGTGTTTTAATAAATTACACTTACATTTCCCAAATTCACTATTACAGTCAAATTAAAAAATATTTTTGAAAAATACTGCCAATTGCCAACTTCTTTATTTACTGTCCGATTTGTTTAAAATTTGGATATGTTATTGTTGTAGGCTAGTGTATATGCACCATCCACATTTTACAAATATTGCGGTTAAATTTTAAAAAATTTGGAAAAATACTGCCAATTGGCAACTTCTTTATTTATGGTCTGATTTGTTAAAAATTTATATATGTCATTATTCTAGGCTAGTGTATATGTACCATCCACATTTGACAAATTAACTATAATGGTCAAATTAAAAAAATATTTTGAAAAATATACTAACAATTTCAAACTTCTTTATTTACTGTCTGATTTATTTTCGGATATGTTATAGCTCTTATATAGGTAACAAGACCACACTACCACACGTTCCATTACCCCCTACAATACAGTATTTTGTCTTTTTTGTTTGTTTATTTTGCTGTAATCCCAAAACTGACTTTGCTGTTTATTGTCCGATTTGCATACACTTTGGATATTGTCCTAAGCATTTATTGTCTGATTTATTTTTGGATATGTTATAGCCCCCAACTATTATATCTAAAATTACAATATTATTTCCACCTATAATACAGTTGATGTGTTGTTTGTTTTGCCGCAACCTAAAAACTAACATTGGTATTTGTGTTTTTACAAAACTATATTTTGCGGTTGGATTAAAAAAAAAATAAATGCAAGCTTATTATATTTGCCATAAGCTTATTATATACATCCAGCTGTTATATTTGCCACATTTCCAATATTGTTGTGACCCTCTCAACTACCTCTCATTGTAATATAATAAGTAATATATATCCACAAAATATTTATGGAACTGCCTAAATTTTGGATATGTTTTAAGCCAATGCGATAACAAAAATAAATTTTTAAAACCCAAAACAACTAAACACAAAACACTAATCTTTCTTTGTGCTTGTTTGGAGTAGTCTTTATTTTATCCAACTTAATTTTAATTTTGTAGTTAAAATCAAACTTCCCACATTCTAGCTCCCTTTCCAGCCAGTGGTTGGAGACATAAAGGTTACGAATATTTTCAAACTGTACAATATATCTTTTTCTACCCCTATGTTGGACTTGTTTAATAGCGCTTATTAATAATTCCGCACCATCTTCCAAATCCTCCAGTCTACTACATTCTTTAAATTTAACATTGCCTTTAATATCTTGCATCTCTATGTCTTCTTGTCCAACATCCCACTCACTGTTACGGAAACTTAGGTTTTCTATTTTTGGAAAGGAATTGCCATAAAACGTTGCGGTTCCGTTAGTGTTAAAGCTTGCAAGTGGCTCGTTGGTAGGTAGATAAATAATGTCCAAATCACCACTGTATGGCAACACGCTATAACCTTGCCTATTCTTATTTATCTCTATAAATACAGTTTTACAGACACCTTTAACATAGTATACACCCCTCCGTCCATCCTTTTCTGCCAACACTCCCACAAACTTGTTGTTTACTACAAACGCATACACTATATAATGTCCATAATGCTCTAGATCCTCCCAACGTCGCAGGAAGTAATCTTTTAATTTATCCTCTCCTTCCCTTCTTTCTTGTTCTTTAGCCAACTGTGCTTTGTATTCCTCTGCAACAGTATTTTCCACATATTCCAATTTACGCTTATTACTGTCGATGTCTTCTAATTCCAATTTCCTCTTTTTGGAACAACTCTCTAAGAAAGGCTTGGAAAGTGGCTCTATTTCTTTAATAGTGTATGGGTACAGTTTATTGGTCCGGCTTCTTAAAACGTAGGGAGTAAGGTTAGGACTTTCCACTAAGCCTAATTCTTCTAAATTGATGTGTTTAGGTATAGTGGAGAAAGGTGTATTTGATTTTGTAAAACATGTGCCCCCAGATTTGATGTAACACTTATGCTTTACACTTATGGCATCAGGAAACTCCTCTATTACCTCTACATAGTTAGTTGGTAAACAGTTAAAGCCAAATGCAGATAGAGCATACTTTATTAACTTTTCCCTTTGTGTACTATCTTTTGGCAGTTTTAGTTGTACTCCAGTTATCTTCTTCGTATTACTATTACCCCAATATGCGTATTGTAATAAATCGTTAAACACTAAACAACAACTGTTTTGTAATTGATTGGCAACTTTCACCCACATCTTATGCAGAGGTACAGCATAGAATGGAGCATTTTGAAAGTACCGTTTGTTGTCTTCTATTAGACTTAAACAATCTCTTAAAGGTTCAAACCCTTTACCAAAACCTCTACAATAGTTATAGATTGTTGCCTCTAACCTTGTTATTCCATTCTCTCTAGCTAGTTTAGACGAGAACGTTTCTTTTAGTCTCGCATCTGGACAGTTTACAAAGTTTATTATATGGTTTCCTATACTTTTAATTACTCCAGGGCTTGTAATCTGGCATATAAATTTATTATATATTTTTACCCTGCTATTTACATTAAACCATGTTAAACAGTCTTTACTAACATTATCTACAATAACATTATATCCATTCTTGTACGCCTCTTGGTAGCAAAAGTTAAAGTTTTCTGTAAGATATTGGCACATTTCCTCTTTATTAAATATTCCAGCCAAATCTAGTGTTATATCGAAATCCATAAGATAGTACATTTCTTTTTCCAGATCTTGCAGTATCTTTGGAAGATCTTCCAACAAATCCTTAATTTTAACATTTGCAAGCTCTATTTTATAGGGAATTGCTATAGGATCATCATACTTTTGTTTAATTTGGTCAATATCTTTCTTTATTATTTGTAACACACCCTCGCTTTGGACCCCAGAGGACCTCTCCAAGGAGAATGGTAGTTTGGCCACAACACCATGTCGAGCTAAAGAGAACTTTTTAAATATTCCTCATAAGTAGCTATTAAACGAGCCACATATTTCCTTCTTAACTTTAAATTTATTCCGAACGTCCCCATCACAATCCGTAACATTGGTTATCTTAACTAACATTATGTTATCACAAAACGCATCCGTTATAGATGTTAAGTTATTTAATTTTGGTTCGCCCTCGCAATAGTTTATATTACCTATGTCTGTAAGAAGGTTATTATTACGTAGATTTTCTAATAAAAACCATATACCGAATCTTTTGTTAGTAGGTTTAATACAATTTCCCAATAAATGGCTAACAGAGTACATTTCTTTTATACAAAAAAAGTAGCGGAAACATGTAAACAGGACAGATATAATTACACTATAGGCATATAGAGGTTGTAAATATATGGATATTGTATATAAACATAGGCGAGTGGTAAGTGTAACATGTAAGTGGACACCCACATGCAAATATGGAATACCCACTATTAATATAATTCCAAATTCGACTAAATAAGTTTATAGTCTCAATATAATTAACATATTAACATTAGTACCCAAATTGTCGAAATTCTATAATTCTATTCTTAGTCCTTGTATAGTATTAGGTTTTGTACAATTAAACCCTACATTCTTATCCTGTGCAGTAGAGTAATATATGTATTTAATACAGATACACACATTCTACAAGACCTGTACATCTGTTGTATAAGCAGCAGAATAGACGTCTCACCCATTGTGTTGTTGTAAAGTAAAACATAAATGTGCTGGATACAACCGCCCAGATATTAGACAGGAAATGTGTTGGAAGTGTATTGCCAAAGACAAACACCACATAGTGCAGCATGTAATCAATCCATTACTATTTAGACAAATGTCAGTATTGGTACAACATCCGATATATTAGCGAAACCCAGTCCAAACATTGTGTCCTCAAAATGTTATGATTGTGTTAAATTTGTTTATATTACATATATTTCTTACACAATTTACAAACTATTTTTTGTGTCGGTTGACAGAACCTGTAAAGTTGTGTAAAATGGCTGTAAACCAGTATCTGTGCCTGTGTCGTAATGTGTTGGAGTGTGTTATTGTGTCTCTGCATTTGTGTTGTTTTATAAACTTTAAATATTACTATGTCCTTATACTCTTACTATTTCTGTTACTATAATATTAATTTTTTACTGTTTGTTTTCCAAGTATGATTGCGGGTTTGGCTAATATATCTGATGTTGTACCAATACTGACCTTTGTCTAAATAGTAATGGATTGATTACATGCTGCACTATGTGGTGTTTGTCTTTGGCAATACACTTCCAACACATTTCCTGTCTAATATATGGTCGGTTGAATCCAGCACAATTTATGTTTTACTTTACAACAACACAATGGGTGAGACGTCTATTCTGCTGCTTATACAACAGATGTACAGGTCTTGTAGAATGTGTGTATCTGTATTAAATACATATATTACTCTACTGCACAGGATAAGAATGTAGGGTTTAATAGTACAAAACCTAATACTATACAAGGACTAAGAATAGAATTATAGAATTTCGACAATTTGGGTACTAATGTTAATATGTTAATTATATTGAGACTATAAACTTATTTAGTCGAATTTGGAATTATATTAATAGTGGGTATTCCATATTTGCATATGGGTGTCCACTTACATGTTACACTTACCGCTCACCTATGTTTATATACAATATCTATATATTTACAACCTCTATATGCCTATAGTGTAATTATATCTGTCCTGTTTACATGTTTCCGCTACTTTTTTGTATAAAAGAAATGTACTCTGTTAGCCATTTATTGGGAAATTGTATTAAACCTACTAACGAAAGATTCGGTATATGGTTTTTATTAGAAAATCTCCGTAATAATAACCTTCTTACAGACATAGGTAATATAAACTATTGCGAGGGCGAACCAAAATTAAATAACTTAACATCTATAACGGATGCGTTTTGTGATAACATAATGTTAGTTAAGATAACCAATGTTACGGATTGTGATGGGGACGTTCGGAATAAATTTAAAGTTAAGAAGGAAATATGTGGCTCGTTTAATAGCTACTTACGAGGAATATTTAAAAAGTTCTCTTTAGCTCGACATGGTGTTGTGGCCAAACTACCATTCTCCTTGGAGAGGTCCTCTGGGGTCCAAAGCGAGGGTGTGTTACAAATAATAAAGAAAGATATTGACCAAATTAAACAAAAGTATGATGATCCTATAGCAATTCCCTATAAAATAGAGCTTGCAAATGTTAAAATTAAGGATTTGTTGGAAGATCTTCCAAAGATACTGCAAGATCTGGAAAAAGAAATGTACTATCTTATGGATTTCGATATAACACTAGATTTGGCTGGAATATTTAATAAAGAGGAAATGTGCCAATATCTTACAGAAAACTTTAACTTTTGCTACCAAGAGGCGTACAAGAATGGATATAATGTTATTGTAGATAATGTTAGTAAAGACTGTTTAACATGGTTTAATGTAAATAGCAGGGTAAAAATATATAATAAATTTATATGCCAGATTACAAGCCCTGGAGTAATTAAAAGTATAGGAAACCATATAATAAACTTTGTAAACTGTCCAGATGCGAGACTAAAAGAAACGTTCTCGTCTAAACTAGCTAGAGAGAATGGAATAACAAGGTTAGAGGCAACAATCTATAACTATTGTAGAGGTTTTGTTAAAGGGTTTGAACCTTTAAGAGATTGTTTAAGTCTAATAGAAGACAACAAACGGTACTTTCAAAATGCTCCATTCTATGCTGTACCTCTGCATAAGATGTGGGTGAAAGTTGCCAATCAATTACAAAACAGTTGTTGTTTAGTGTTTAACGATTTATTACAATACGCATATTGGGGTAATAGTAATACGAAGAAGATAACTGGAGTACAACTAAAACTGCCAAAAGATAGTACACAAAGGGAAAAGTTAATAAAGTATGCTCTATCTGCATTTGGCTTTAACTGTTTACCAACTAACTATGTAGAGGTAATAGAGGAGTTTCCTGATGCCATAAGTGTAAAGCATAAGTGTTACATCAAATCTGGGGGCACATGTTTTACAAAATCAAATACACCTTTCTCCACTATATCTAAACACATCAATTTAGAAGAATTGGGCTTAGTGGAAAGTCCTAACCTTACTCCCTACGTTTTAAGAAGCCGGACCAATAAACTGTACCCATACACTATTAAAGAAATAGAGCCACTTTCCAAGCCTTTCTTAGAGAGTTGTTCCAAAAAGAGGAAATTGGAATTAGAAGACATCGACAGTAATAAGCGTAAATTGGAATATGTGGAAAATACTGTTGCAGAGGAATACAAAGCACAGTTGGCTAAAGAACAAGAAAGAAGGGAAGGAGAGGATAAATTAAAAGATTACTTCCTGCGACGTTGGGAGGATCTAGAGCATTATGGACATTATATAGTGTATGCGTTTGTAGTAAACAACAAGTTTGTGGGAGTGTTGGCAGAAAAGGATGGACGGAGGGGTGTATACTATGTTAAAGGTGTCTGTAAAACTGTATTTATAGAGATAAATAAGAATAGGCAAGGTTATAGCGTGTTGCCATACAGTGGTGATTTGGACATTATTTATCTACCTACCAACGAGCCACTTGCAAGCTTTAACACTAACGGAACCGCAACGTTTTATGGCAATTCCTTTCCAAAAATAGAAAACCTAAGTTTCCGTAACAGTGAGTGGGATGTTGGACAAGAAGACATAGAGATGCAAGATATTAAAGGCAATGTTAAATTTAAAGAATGTAGTAGACTGGAGGATTTGGAAGATGGTGCGGAATTATTAATAAGCGCTATTAAACAAGTCCAACATAGGGGTAGAAAAAGATATATTGTACAGTTTGAAAATATTCGTAACCTTTATGTCTCCAACCACTGGCTGGAAAGGGAGCTAGAATGTGGGAAGTTTGATTTTAACTACAAAATTAAAATTAAGTTGGATAAAATAAAGACTACTCCAAACAAGCACAAAGAAAGATTAGTGTTTTGTGTTTAGTTGTTTTGGGTTTTAAAAATTTATTTTTGTTATCGCATTGGCTTAAAACATATCCAAAATTTAGGCAGTTCCATAAATATTTTGTGGATATATATTACTTATTATATTACAATGAGAGGTAGTTGAGAGGGTCACAACAATATTGGAAATGTGGCAAATATAACAGCTGGATGTATATAATAAGCTTATGGCAAATATAATAAGCTTGCATTTATTTTTTTTTTAATCCAACCGCAAAATATAGTTTTGTAAAAACACAAATACCAATGTTAGTTTTTAGGTTGCGGCAAAACAAACAACACATCAACTGTATTATAGGTGGAAATAATATTGTAATTTTAGATATAATAGTTGGGGGCTATAACATATCCAAAAATAAATCAGACAATAAATGCTTAGGACAATATCCAAAGTGTATGCAAATCGGACAATAAACAGCAAAGTCAGTTTTGGGATTACAGCAAAATAAACAAACAAAAAAGACAAAATACTGTATTGTAGGGGGTAATGGAACGTGTGGTAGTGTGGTCTTGTTACCTATATAAGAGCTATAACATATCCGAAAATAAATCAGACAGTAAATAAAGAAGTTTGAAATTGTTAGTATATTTTTCAAAATATTTTTTTAATTTGACCATTATAGTTAATTTGTCAAATGTGGATGGTACATATACACTAGCCTAGAATAATGACATATATAAATTTTAAACAAATCAGACCATAAATAAAGAAGTTGCCAATTGGCAGTATTTTTCCAAATTTTTTAAAATTTAACCGCAATATTTGTAAAATGTGGATGGTGCATATACACTAGCCTACAACAATAACATATCCAAATTTTAAACAAATCGGACAGTAAATAAAGAAGTTGGCAATTGGCAGTATTTTTCAAAAATATTTTTTAATTTGACTGTAATAGTGAATTTGGGAAATGTAAGTGTAATTTATTAAAACACTTGCCTACGACAATAACATATCCAAGTTTTAAACAAATCGGACAGTAAATAAAGAAGTTGGCAATTGGCAGTATTTTTCAAAAATATTTTTTAATTTGACCGTAATAGTGAATTTGGGATATGTAAGTGGAATTTATTAAAACACCTGCCTAGGACAATAACATATCCAAATTTTAAATAAATCAGACAGTAAATAAAGAAGTTGGCAATTGGTAGTATTTTTCAAAAATATTTTTTAATTTGACCGTAATAGTGAATTTGGGATATGTAAGTGAAATTTATTAAAACACTTGCCTAGGTCAATAGCATATCCAAATTTTAAATAAATCGGACAGTAAATAAAGAAGTTGGCAATTGGCAGTATTTTTCAAAAATATTTTTTAATTTGACCGTAATAGTGAATTTGGGATATGTAAGTGGAATTTATTAAACCACTTGCCTAGGACAATAACATATCCAAATTGAAGACAAATCGGACAGTTAATAAAGAAGGTGGCAATTGGCACTATAGTATTTTTCAAAAAATATTTTTTAATTTGACCGTTATAGTGAATTTGGGAAATGTAAGTGGAATTTATTAAAACATTTGCCTAGGACAATAACATATCCAAATTGCAGACAAATCGGACAGTAAACACCAAAGATAGTTTTTTAGCCTGAATTTGAAAATTAATTTTAAAAAATATAGAGGAGGGATGGGGATTGGGAAAATATATTTAATATAGGCAAGGGTTGGACATTAGTACAGGCTAACAAGGAAACTTGTGTAAGGCGGGATCGGGTGTCGGCGCAAAAACTGATCCCCATAAGAATAACATGGGAAAAAAGCGCCGATTACGGCTTCTCTTTGCTAGTTTCTCTCTACTACAACAACTTAGTGAAATACATTATCTACCTTCAATAGCAATATATCAATGGTTAGTCGCTTTTCTTTGTAGTTGAAGGGCGATCATCCTTTATTTAATCATATTAATATCCCTCAAACATGAATTTATTATTTTAGTTGTACAATAAAAAGTATTTTATAGTGCACATCTTATATTACTCACATTTTTGTAATAAGCCTCCCGCTGTTTTATTATTATTTATATAATAACAACGCTATATGTAGAATAAAATACTATTGCTTCGTGTATATTGACACTAAAACTAGAGGGCTTATGACGTCACGGGCTTATCCCGTGGTTCAGAGTGCCACACAAATGTAATGTTTTGAAGAGATCTAACTTTCTGTCGGGCAACTAACATAGGTAAACCTAATTTTAACTTTGTAAGTTACAAATTTTAAAAATATACTTCATGTTAAGTTAATGATTAAGTATTTTCGGTATGCCAACATGATTTGTTTAACAGGCTCAAATAAAAAAATAGCTGTTCCACATTATGGTTAAAAAGTAACACGAAGCCATAAAATGGCATGAACTTAAAAATAGGTATATAAATGCATTAAAACTATTAATTTAATAATTAAAAAGCTTAAAGTAGTTAGATAGTTTGCTAAAAAGCTCAAAATAAACAAAAATGGAAGTACAGTACGAATACAAAAAAATTACAACTATTAATGATTAAAAATTAAATTGAAATGAGAAGAGTTATGTAAAACCAATAAACCGTATAAGAGTAGCAAATAAAACGAAATGTAAATATTTAAAGTATATCAAAAACGTAACTTTATTTTACAGAAACGGTTTATTTTCTTGTACACTGTTTTCTCTTGAATAAGTGGGAGTATTCAAGTTTAAAAACTTTAACATCACAAATGTATTTATATGTTTTCTGCTTGATGTTCTCAAGCTCCCAATTGAAACTATCACTTTTAGTTTAGGCCTACATTAAAAAATAACTTTTAGTGTAAACTAGGAAAAAACTGTTATTAAAGTTTTTAAATATTTATAAATGAGTTTAAAATCATTATGTACATGTCATCATGTAATTAGGATTTATTAAGTACTAAAATTGAGAAATTATTCTAATATTGACTAATATATAAAACCTGTTTACTTAAAAACGGTGCTGTGTTAAAACTATATACCGTAATTGTACAGGCATTGACCATTTAAATTATATTTATTTAGATTATATATTACATACATTATTACATTATTAAATGTAAATTAAATGTATATTACATACATTATTTAAAGTAAATTGACATACAGATTTTGAAAGGTAACACTTTATTGATTCCTACCTGCATTATTATCTAAAATAACAATAAGGTTTATTAGTGAATTTCCTTTGGAAAGTGAACTATTAGCATGACCCGCATGGTGAAACTTAAGCCCTTTTTGTCCGATTTACTTCAAATTTGGTAGGAACGTTCCTTTCTGTAATCAGTTGGACAAGTTCGTTGGGCAAAACAATCGGAAAACTCCAAACGCCTTTTTGGGGATTAACCTTTAAAATTTCGAGTTTTTGGGCCCAAAAAGGGTCAGAAAAGCACCGCATGTCAAATTAATGCATGTAAAACGATGGTAATTAGTGAGGTGAAAGTTTTAAGCTCTTTCGTCATTCTAGCATACATATTTACCGAGTTATTAAATAAAATGTGTTTCGACTTAACACAGTACGTTGTCTTATGGGGATTTTACACTATAAAAACCTGTTATTCCTTTGTTAGAGTACTTTTATCACCCCCAGCAACCCAACGCCTACTTTCAAGCCTGTCTAGACCTTCTCCTTACATTATAATGCGCAAAATTGTATTCCCAGTTTTGCAGGTATATGAAACCAGGAGCATCAGAAAAGCCAAAAAATCACTGTTTTCACATTTTAATAAAAATTGGTATAAATGTATGTTTTTACATTGATTTTGAGTTTTAAAAGTTGTTATGTGGAAGTTCACTTCCTTCACGTCAGCGTGTTGCGTGCGAACTCGTTTAATATTGTGCCTATGAGCCACACCTTGAGTAAGTTTTTAAACTTAGTGAAACACAAGTGATATAACTAAGCTACAATAAATCCATGTTAAATTTCAAATAGTTATTTATAAAATTCTTGAGTTAACCACCACCAGAATCTTTTAACTTTTAATCGATTTAAGTCACATGCAGTAAGCTGTTAATAATCCTATTTGCCTATAAAAGTGTAACGAGGTATAAATTAAAGCTATTGTGCGAGTCTCTCTAACGAGTTCTATCATATTGATGCAAATTGTGACGAAGCCGCTTTGCAAAGAAACATCTAGATTGACTCGTGACCTTTTCATCTTTGACACAAGTTATATAAAACCACAAATGAAACTTTAATTCCTGTTTGTTTTATTTTATTCCAGATTGTATATTCAATTAGATGTGTGAAATTGATTGGTTTCTTCAGAACATGCTCGTTTGTTTGATTTTAATACACGTTAACTAGTTAGTTATTATAATTTCCATTTCCTTATGTAACAGTACATTAAAGACAAATTGGTAGTATGAAACTTAAATTATGGCAAGTATTTTAGTGGAAATTAATGTCATAGGGGAAATTTTATTTCTGATGTGTACTAGTAATAAATCGGTATATTGCGAAAACTTTTATTTAATTATAAAATATTTTTTGTTCAATAATTTGGTTATTGAACAAAATAGTTAATTGTTAAACCAATTTAAAACAAAATTATTGGAATAATATACAGATCTCATATGTGTAAAAAATTTATAAAAAATGTATATAAACTTATTTACAATAGAAAAATATCAAGTAGATGCTGTAAATATAAAAATAACTAACGGGAAATTATTTGTACATGACAAGGCATTGCATGCAATGAATTTCTGTGATATTATGTTATTACAACACTAAGTAATACAATTAATTGTATAGTTTATAAACTAAGTTTTTTTTCTAATAAAGAATTATTTTATAATTAAGGCATTCTCTTTCAGTACTTCTAAACGCTGTTTTGTTATAAATTATAAAATGGTACAAAAAACCTGTAATATATACAACAAATGATGACAGATGTTAGGAGAGTACAGGTCACTAGCTTATTCTATTCCTTGTGCAACTTGCTACTCTGAACGTCCACTTCCGGTTTCCGGCCTTTCGTGACCGGAAATGGACGTCTTCCGTCATCTTGTCGCAGTCAAGTTTAGTTAAGTTCATTTTATTGTGGAAAGACCTTTAAACTGTCAAATATTTACACAATTATCGTCACCGTTGGCAGTGATATTTTGTGTAAAAAATACCATACAAATAGTTTCGTGATTCCAAGAATTATTTTTGTATTTATAAACTTTACTAAAACGGTCTTAATATATGTACAAGCTCTGTTAATCATACTATAACATTAATTAACAGACGTAATCAGCAAAGAATGTGTTTTTCTTACTGTTACGTCATTACAAATAATTTGTATTACGCTGTAACGTAAATACACCACGAAAATAAATTATGTAACTAACCAAAATGCCTTAAAAGGAAATTAAATAGTATCAGCAAATGACTTAGACAGAATCGAACTCTATTATTACAAGCCGAAGCTCATTATTATTGTAGTGGAGTTTAGGTGAAGAACATTCATCATTAAACCAAAGTAGGTCAATTTAATGTATGTTTTTAAGTCTTAGAGAATTGAAATTTTTAGAACATAGATCATAGAGGTATAAGAGATAGCAATAAACACTTTTAGATTTTAACTGATATTGACCTCAAAACGTTATGTATAAAAATAGTTAATTAACGTAGTTATTCGTTTCATGTATACAAACAATTTGATTTTATCGACTAGTTATCAACAGTTTCAAACTAAAACTAAAGGGAAAAATTTGGCTATCGATAGAACATAAATTAATTAAAAGCTTAATATTGATCACTATTACCTATTAATGAAAATTATATTGTTTTATTTGTACATTACAAGAATGAGAAATAAACAGTCGCAAATGGAGGAAATATTGATTGATCATTTTAATTCATTTATTTTGTGATGTGACCTAAACCTAGGTTTTAAATTTAAAATATCAGGATTTATTAAGTGTTGGAAGATTTAGCGCGATATATAAATAAATATTTATGTAAGTGATTTTGTTTTGATTTCTTTATAGAAAAAAATTGGCATATTATTCGTAAGATAAAAGGTTTATATTTTTAATTCAAACTATATAAATAAACTGATTGAATAGACCTACAATCTAAGTTAGTTTTAAAATGTAATATATATCTGTTTAAGGAAATAATAAGCCTGAAACAACATAAATAAACACAAGGAAACCTCAACTGTAGCGTTTCTATTATAAACTCAGAGATTTGTCGGAACTTCAACCATATCTCAGTTTATCTTTACAAGTAGGTGAGTATAAGCTAAATAATGGGCACTGATATCAAGATTAATGTTGTCACTATTTTTTGGACAATACTAAGTCATTTAATTAAGATGTAATTAATACATTACTTATAATATTCCACATACAAGTTATCACAAAATAGATCCTGCACATAATAAGTTTTCTGAAGAAATGTGCATTAATTAAGAATGTATTAAAGTTAAAATAAATGATTCACCGATTGTAATTCCATTCACGTTTTTGATTCTTCTATACTACATAGTTTTAACAAGATCCCAATTTGCTACCTCCGAAGAAAATTTAAAATATAATTTACTTTTCATGTATGATTTTGCTCAAAAGCGATGTTTTGTTTTGTATTTCGTAAAATATCACAACAATTCAGTTTGAATTATTTTAAATGATCTATATCGATTCCCCGCACTCACTTTTCCCTTAGTCTCTTTTGTTTTCACCAGCTGGTCCAAGTTACAGTTTTTTGCTCCGCATTTGGGCATGATGTTTTTTATCTTATGTTTATATTTCAAAACTTGTCTTACCATGTTATAAAAAGATGTTTGTTTGTATTTATACTAACATTATTTTTAATAGAAAGTATATTTTTCATATTTTACCCATACATGTTATAAAAAAAGATGGTTGATCACACTTTGTAAGTAAAATCCGTTGTCTTTCAATGTAACCTGTTCCTTAATACTAATTAACATCTCTAGTGGTAGAATTATAACAAATTCGTGATATTGAGCAGTATTATTATATGGGAAACTGATGTATTTAACTTAATTTTTACGATTTTACTTCAATTATTTAGATGGATCTTTATGTGTGACTTAATGTAATAATATATTTTATCGTTTTCTGTATTGCCGTGGTCATTAGTTATTAATATTATCCTATAGTAATTGTTAAAACGATATAATCTGTTAAACGAGTTATAGGTTTTTTAGAAAAGTAGATGAATCTTTATTTTTAAACCATACCATTTAAATATTGATAATTTCGTAAGCTTGAGATTTTTCCAGGTAAAAAGGTTCTTTTTTCAACATTTGATGACATTTTAAATCCAACTGTTCTAATAGTGATTTACTACTTTATCTACAAAAAATTCTAACTTCCAGCTTATGTGGCAACTTTAAATAACGTTTCTGTAGTTTTGACATGGCTTTTTATTGTACTTTACCATTAATTAGTTGTTGACTCTTCATGCTGCCTTACCTTATCACGAGCGTCCTATGCAGAGTTATTAAAGTAAACTTCTTATTTTAATTCTTCATGGGATTATTGATATTATTCGCAATATGTAATATATAGTTTTGTTATAATGAGGAGTTAAGAAGATAAATATTGCCTTAATAGTATCATTCCAAAGTTGAAACATTATAGTTTTATCAGTTTTTTTACTAATTATTTGACAAACAAATCTTAAATTGTGAGTACAAACCTGACTACTAATTCATTGTTTTTCTCAAACAGATTTAAAATGTATCTGTTACATTGTACTATTTTCCGTTTGTAATAATAATTTAAACAAGTCCAAGTAAAGGCACTAGAGGAAGAGGTGAGTAAGTTACATTTCCGGACGTCGCTTTCACTGTTTCCTGTTAAATGAGTAGAACATAATATACACAGGGTGATCAACTCCAGGAGGCTACCATTGGGATATCAGGAAGAATTAATTTTACAGCAAACGTTGAATTGGGAACTTTACCTTAATTTTTATGTGTATTATAATTATGGCGACCGAATTTAAAAATTTTAAATACGTAATTCTTATATGCATAAAAATAAGGTAAAGTTCCCAATTCAAAGTTTGCTGTAAAATTAATACTTTCTGAGATCCCAATGGTGGCCTCCTTGAGTGGTAATCCTGTAGATATAAATTGTATATGTATTTTAAGGATTACAAACATGTAAAGCTTCATGCCCATTAAGATATTAAACCAAAGAAAACTGTAGATATGATGTAGATTTATTTAATTAATACAAAGTAAACTTTCTTATACTTTTGTGCAATTCAAACCCGTTATAAAGTTTAAACCCTAGTACACATAACTTTTGACAGCAAATTAAGAGCCCCTTATAATAAACTGTCGATTAAGTATTGTTATTGCCATCAGTATTAAGTATTGTAATTTGCCTTCAGGTTTCTAGACGAAATCTACTTTTGTCAGAGGGAGCGAACAAATAGCAACCAATGTTAGAATAATGGTGAATATTTGTGTAAAGAATTTAAAAATATACAGTGCAAATTCCTAATTTGTTGTCAAATATTTTGAACTAGGCTCTTGATAATAAAGGTTACTAGTTTACTAACTGGGCGAATTACTAAATATTATTCAGTAATTGTATAGGATGCATATATTTAGTAACGCTTTTGTTTTTAAATGTGATTTCTCCAAATTCGTAATACAATTAAATGTACTTTCACTTTCCCAGTTGTAGAATAATATCAATGACTACATAAACTACATGTGTAGTTTATGTAGTTTACACGACCCAGTAATTTGGAAGATGCGCGTCTGGACCACCAACACTGTGTATGCAAATTTGGCCAGCAGCTTATGTGTAATGCACCGTGTACTGAGTGGTCTAATGATTCGTTTCAGAAAGGAATTATACCACAGAAAGTACTGTTGTCAGTATGTTGTTTTTACTACTATTATACCTTTTATTTTTTATTGATCACCTGGTAGCTAGTTATCTTTCCTGAAATATTTGTCTTCCCTTATTTTATTACCACTCATAATTTTTTCCTACACTCTACACAGAATACAAAATTAAATAAGGCCAGTTCTTATAAATTTATAAGGTCAGTTCTCTCATTGGCCTGCTGATGACCGTTGTGACTGGTCGAAATCGATAGCCTAGTACCATATTTTATATATGTTTACCGTCAATCTGTATGTATGTGAATCAGTATAAGTGTAAATATATCTTAATTGTTGTAAGACGTATTTTATTACATCCTGTAAGTAATAACAACACATATTATGCTATTCAAAAAGTTGTAAAATTACATAAGTCCGTTTACCTGAGTGACGAGTGTAAATATAATATAATTGTGATTTGAGATAGTTTTATTAAACAAATATATATATATATATATATATATATATATATATATATATATTCTCTTTTTGTTTATAACCTGTATACTTTGATTGGCTTCCAATTTGATCAAATATGAAAAGACCAATAATTTGCTAAATAGAACAACTTAGAATAGAATGCTGCTGCTTCCTATGCATAAAAAACGCGCTCAGAGGCATGTCAAACTTAATAACTTTGCAGCAATGGCAATTTTACCAGTATATATTTGTACGTTTTATATAAATATATCATTTAAATCCTGTTATTTCTTGTATTGAATGTAAGTTACATTGCGATACGCAGTTTATAAAGGGGTGACTTCAACCACCTTACTTTTTATTTTTTACAATTATCTTTAACTTCTATCTATTTATGTTGTTATAAATCTATGACTGTATTTTTAATACAACATTGAGTTCACAACAAGAGGGTACGTATAAGGACGGTTTACTTTATTAAATACATTTAAAGCCAAATAGTTATTATTTTGATTACGTATAAAACCGTCCTTTGTCCTATGTATTAGAACATAACTTCGTTAAAAATAACTCAAATTCCTTATAATCGTAGGAATGCTATTTTGTATCAATAGTGAAATGCTGTTGATCTTAAAGTAGCTTAAACCGAGGCTTTAAAGAAACTTTACTGTAGAAATGCACTCCAAATTCAATGTTCCTTAATGTTTTATTCATGAAGATATCTTATCCTGATATTCTGCACTTTAACTCTCCTTGAACTCCCCTAATTGCCTGACTCAAAAACAAGATCTTTACTTACTCCAGGTTGGCTTAAGCCTTGTCATAATATGTATCTGTGGACCGATTCTCAAAGGAAAGTTAATACTTTCCAACATAAATGATAATAGTTCAGGGAACAAACGTACCAACTATTCGACCAGATATGTGTAAAATATAGTTATTGAGTTTTAAAAATGTCCTTTCCATTGAAATATATTTACAAAATAATATATATATATAGCAATATTATTATCAAAGATAGATTAAAAACAATTGGTTAATCCAGTTTTATTCGCACGCTAAGAGCAGAGCAAAGGGGTTTTCTGGACAGTTTTGTGGCAGCAGATGGTGGTGATGGAGTCCAGTGTGTATAATGGACTACTTGTTTCAGAAGCTAGTTAAACCCTTTTTTCCAAGTTTTCGTTTATATATTTTCGCTGATATAATAACTTAGAGCTTCAATATTGCATTATGTGGACCTAATTATTCACGGTCAGGGAACTTTAACGTATATATAAATTGATAAGTATAACTGAAAAAATATATAATTTAATTATATCGTAGCGATCTTGAATCTAAATATTTTTGATGCAAATTTTACAATCGAGAATAACATGGGGTTGACAACTAGTCATTTTAGTCAGAACAAAAAGTAAAACAAAGTTGCATACAAAGTCTTGTATGTATCAATAATCAGAGAAGACCATGGGAAGAGTTTATTATAAATAAATATTATTATTTATATGAGTTTATATGAGTTTTATATGAGTATTTATTATTATATGATTTTTTAACAATGTTCATAATATAGGGCTTTTAAGCTACAAACATGAACCACTACCACGAACCTCAAAAATAACTGAACGTCCACATGTGTGTTAGAACCATATTTATGAACGAATAATAATGCTGAAGGAAGAGCAGATAAAATACCCCCGTAGCAGCAAACCTGCGTACTCAGCGAATTTCCAATGCATATGTATGTATCTTAATACCACATAAAGCCACATACCAAGTTTCATCAATAAACATTCATAAATAAACGATTTATGACATTTTAATTATTCTCCATAAGAATAACATGGCAGCTGAGTATGCAGGTTTGCTGAAGCAAGGAACACAAAAAATATGGTTTTATACAAATATCAATATAACTCATGTAGGTAAAGTCACATACCAAATTTCATTAATTTATTTTCATAATGAAGGCAGTTAACACGTTACTTATTCTCCATAAGAATAACATGGGGCTGAGTACGCAGGTTTGCTGCTACAGGAGCCTTGGGTAAAAAAGTGTCTTTTTGAGCAAATATCAATTGTCCACAACCAGATGAAGCCATATACCAAGTTTCGTCAGTATAGGTTCATAAATAAGCGAGATATAAAATTTTTATTTTTCTCCATAAGAATAACATTAGACAACGTACTGTGTTTAGCACTTTCAATATCTCGGTAACAAATTGACGTAGAGAAATGATCAAAATACCAAATTGTGTGTTTTTTTAAGCTGAATCTAATGGGGAAAAATAAAATTTGACTATTTCCAAAATTATATGTAAAAAATTCGAAAAACCCATTTTTGGGGTACAAAACCCCCCCAAAATACCCCTTCGGATAGAGCGATCTGGCTGGTTTTCGAACTTAAAGTCATAAATGTTGCTTTACACGTTTATACCAAATTTCATCAAAATCGGATAATTTTTACGAGAGTTATCGTGCTCACGGACACATATATATATATATATATATATATATATATATACAGTTTCGAACGAATGGTGTTTTTGGGGTCTGGGGACCTCAAAACGAAAAGTTATCATGGTCCCGGGCCTAGGTCTTACCATGCCGACTACGGTAATAGCTTCTTCCCTATAGGGGAAATTCGCTAAAAGAAAACCAACTCACCACAAACATAAACAATCATGTTTTTTATATTTTATTTAAATCATTTAGATATATGTTTATATAGTATTTGAGGTTATAAGTCCCGAAACTAGTCAATTGTTAAGTAAAAAAATTTGAAGCGCTGTTATTATTATAATAATACTAATACTATTAGTATTAATTACATTTATTAATTTTACAAACAATTTTGACTATATTAATTTAATTAATAACCTGCATGAGAACCTCCGTTTATGCATTGATTTTTAGTTTATTATTTTAATGGTGACAATTACTTTAAAACAACATGAATCTCCAAGTAAAATCTTGCTACTCCTCTGTCATTGTTATTATTTTTAATTTCAATCAATTAAATTGTAATTAATATTATTTAATTTAAAGCTTTTCAAAGCAGTTAGATTGTTAACATACACGTGTGTATTAGCTAAATGTATTGCGAGTAGCAATGACACCTTTGACGTCATCGGGTTATCCAAATAAAACGGTTTCTTCAGGCATCTCGGGTATCAAGGGGCTTTGCAAATGATGTTTCATATAACCAACAACAATTATTGCACTTTGACTGCAATTGGAGGAAATGCCAGGGTCCATACTGGATGTCATAAGTCGACGCTTAGATACTTAATCCATTGAGGTAGTAATTTTATTCTATTTGCAGTAGCCTATAACGGGAATTGATTGGTGCTGCACTCTAGTAGAAAAATATGTAACTAATGACCGCGTGCGTCTACGGTTCTATCCGCTAGGGGCGCGGACTGACTGAAAAACCTTAATATCCCCGCCAGACCTTTGGACATGTTAGCTGAGTTGGCTACGTCGTGGAAACACCTTGGCCAGGTGGTGATACGATGTTCGTGGGTTCGATTCCCACACACGACACAACTGACCAGTTGTGCAACCCTCAATGAGTTAACCGGTCTGTGGCAACGTTGGCAACAATATTTTAATTAAAATACGCCATTAATCCATTTAAAAACACCAATTTTATACTCCAATTCACAGGTTAATAAAATTACAAGTAAGGAACGAGACCAGCTCGTATGTCTACGCCAGTGGGTTAAGGAGCCCCTACAAATACGACGCGGAAGATGTTTCCTAACGCTTCCTGCACATGTAAAGGAAGGAGTTAATAAAACCAAACTGAACAGTAAGCACGACCCGTTGGCAGTATGAGTGGTTGCTCATGGTCTTTCCACCTACACATGAATCTCTGTAATAGTGTTGATCACAGCACGTAGAGCCTATTGTGACTTGCTATGACGTCATACAGGGTGTCTTACGTAAGTTGTATCAAACAGATTGCAGACGAACCACATTACCTAAAGGGATTAAGGGTAATTTGCATTGCATAAATCTATCCCGAGGAATAATTTTAATTATTGTTTTCTTATTAAAAATATAATATATTTTTATTTTTATTTCGTGTTATTTACTAACGCATCTTCAGGTCTGAACGCCGAAAGGGTAAATCTTAATAAAGGACAAAAGAAAGGCTTGATAAAACATTCGTACACTTAAAATACACACAAGACACATAAACATTTAGTTAAAAATCAATTTGGCCTAATTACGAAAAACACAATAGAAATGTGCGGCGCCATGGATATCGGGTCATGAAGTATATCATTCATCATGCAATGTTTAAAATGCAGGGTGTTCCAAAAACTGAGCGGCCTTGATTCAAAGCTACAAATCTTCAAACGTAAACATATAGCATGTGTTATATTATTTAAATGCCCTTTGACAGATAAAAATTTTTGTAAAAACAAAACCTACCTATCTTTATCCGTTCCAAAATATAGGTCATGTTTGACACAAATTCTGACATTTAAGGAATACCCTGTATCTTCTCAATCACAAGACATATCTTTCTTCTTATTCCAATTTCTTACTCGTAACGCACTTAGCTTAACCATGACATTATTTTGATAGTATAAAACAAATAAAAACTTAACTTTTTTTAAATAATTAAAAATGTCCTTGTTTAATAAAGTGAAATAGTAACGTACGTGGAAACCCGTATTATTTTAGAGGTCTTGCAAATCCTAGCTATATTCTAGTTAATACCAAACTTGCACCTCTTTTTTTACTTAGCAATCGACAAAATACCCCCGTAGCAGCAAACCTGCATACTCAGCGAATTTCCAATGCATATTAATTTATCTTGATACCACATAAAGCCACACACCAAAGTTTCATCAATATACATTCATAAATAAACGATTTATGACATTTTAATTATTCTCCATAAGAATAACATGGCGGCTGAGTATGCAGGTTTGCTGAAATAAGGAACACTATAAATGGGCTTTTATAAAAATATCAATATAACTCAACTAGGTAAAGCCACATACAAAGTTCTATTAATTTATCTTCATAATTAAAGGAGATAACACGTTAATTATTCTCCATAAGAATAACATGGGGCTGAGTATGCAGTTTTGCTGCTACGTGAACTATCGGGAAAAAATGGGTTTTTGTGCAAATATCAATAGACCACAATGAAATGAAGCAATATACCAAGTTTCGTCAGGATAAGTTGATAAATAAGCGAGATATACAATTTTTCTTATCCTCCATAAGAATAACATTGGACAACGTACTGTGTTTTGCACTTTCAATGTCTCAGTAACCAATTGACGTAGAGCAATGATTAAAACATCAAATTGTGCGTCTTGTTAAACTGATTACAATCGAAAACAATACAATTTTACTTTTTCAAAAATGTTGTTTAAAAAACTCAAAAAACCCCCCCAAAATACCCCTTCGGATAGGTCGATCCGTCTGGTTTTCGAACTTAAAGTCATAAATGCTGCTTTACACGTTTTTACCAAACTTCATCAAAATCGGACCTTTTTTACGAGAGTTACCGCACCCACGGACACACACACACACATATATATATATATATATACAGTTTCGAACGAATGGTGTTTTTGGGGTCTGGGGACCTCAAAACGAAAAGTTATCATGGTCCCGGGTCTTACCATGCCGACTACGGTAATAGCTTCTTCCCTATAGGGGAAATTCGCTAAAACACAATTTTCCCAAATTAAATTTATGTTAATTGTGCATCTCTTGTGGTTGAGTCGAAAATAATGTTATTTAATCGTTCTAGGTGAACTGGTTTGTCTGCACTCTGTTCGAGACACCTTACAAGGTACTATATATAATTATGATCCGGTAACATACAATTATGTGAATTGTTGGTGGGGTTTCAGAACACTTGCTATCATCTGTATCATAGTACATTTTAGAATATGATGTTTTATATTTCCATTTAAGTACCGTAATCGCCGTACCATATATTAAAAACAATTGATTTGTTAACAGTGAGTGTAAAATTCCAGATACATTTGAAATGTAAAATGTGTTTGCACATCATCGTGAATACCTACTGTAAACTGTAAACATAATTCAAATTCTAGTGATGGCCTGGCGATGCGATGGGTCGTAACTAATTAGCTAGACATGGCTGGTTTCCTTTAAAGCCAAGACAATTATAGGCAATTATAATGATATTAACCTTTAAAGCCGTTATAGTTTTTTTTATCTAACATAGTCATAATTAAAAATATGTAAAACCCCACAAAAAATCAACACTACTTGTTTACTGTGTCAACTGTTGTTTTATTTAAACCAACCCGCAACTTTAAAACTGTTGTTGTTTGTTTGAACCTGCATTGCAATTGCGTGTGACACGAAGTGTTTTATTTTTAAATGCATTGTGTGATCGATCTTTTAAAGAACTAATACCTGTGAACATAATATAGTATTTATAATACCTGAATATTAATTGTATTAATTCATCCTTAAAAACATATTTATTATTGTTTTGTAACAATTTTAAATACTTACAAAATATTTTTAACGAGACTGTAACATTATATTTTTAGGTGTTCCATGAAACCATATGCCCTTATATTAACGATATTGCCTCGCAGTGGTTTTCTCGTTTATATGCTGCACATTAGCTCTTTCTTGTCTAAAAATTATATCTTTTCTTTGACGGAAATTAATAATATTAAAGTTGTTGTTTTATGATAAATTTAAAAACAGAATTTAAGAATTTCTAAGCCCTTAAATTCCGAGCCCAATCTTTATAAATGTGGTTGGTGTTATTTTGTTAGAAACCTGCTTTATAAAACATTTATTTTAAAAATAAAAGTGTCTATGTCATATTAAATGTAAATTTATTTGAGATATGTATGCTTTAAGTCATTACCGCCTTTATTCATCGATATTCGGATTAAAATATAATATTAGATATCAATTTAATAATTTAACCATAAAACTGTTTTAAAAATAAAACCGTGGTAATAATTAGTTTCAAGTATCTAATATTTATGTAAAAGGAAAAGGATATATACAATTTGTGTATGCAGAAGCTTTAATTGTCGGTGCATCAAAATAGTAAATTATAAATGTGACATCATTAAAAGGAAAATGAGTTTCGTTAGTAAAGATAAAAAACATCAGATTAGCGGCATTTAAACTGGCATTATCCTCTGTTGGATTTAACATAAAACTTGAAATATGTATATGGGATTAACTGAAATTAGCTTAGAAGCAAACTTACTTTTACCGTAAACAGGTAAAAAAAGTTAATTTAATTGTAAAAGTTCGATTATACTTTTCACATACATTATAAATATTATTATTAGCATTATATATGAATGGGTTTTTAATTATATTACTTTTATATGAGAAGTAGTTCCTATTACATTAGGTATCTTATCATATAACAATAAAAACCAACTAAACACACAAAGATAAATATTAAGATTATATTTATTTTATAATATTATTATATTATAATAATAACGATACTGAATATATTACAGGCTCTAAACTAAATGCCTCTAGCTGCTTGTAGGGGCTCTGTTCAATAAATTGTGATTGTTCTGCGTCTACTGTTTTGTTTACAAACGCGTGTTTTGTTTGCATGCTGAAAATATAACACATAGTAAACCTATCAAAACATATTTATACTTAAAGAAAGCAGACGCTAGAATCATATGTGGAATCTGAAACATAGAAGACATTTTACGGCCTCATTTACTATTCTGTTTTTAAAATTCATTGTTCTACCCTTTCATTTCGTCGGTAATTGTCCTTATAGTCCAGTCAAATGGTATTTTTCCCAGAAAAAAATTCAGGAAGATTTTCTCAATGGTTCTGTATGTTTTTTAAGTGCTTAAATTCGAATTTCATGTTTGCCACCTCGAGAAAGGGCAGTTTCAGTGAGAAAATCACAAAACAAAACTCAAATATTCTGCACTTTTTTAGTATTTGACTTATATCTTGAAAATTTGCGTTTTATCTGAAAGATTGTTGGGTACAAAATTAAAGAAGATAATATTCCCTACAATTTCGTATATTAATTGTATTTCTATAATAAATTTTGTAGGAGATACAGCGCGTTGAAAAACAACGACTTTTGGGACGTTCTGGCCAAAACGAGAGAAACGCCCTCTCACACGCTCCTGTTCAGCGGCAACGCTCTAGTTTTATTGTCATGGTAAAAACCCATTTTTTGAACGAATAAATTGCATATTCAGCTAACTACTGTAAAATAAAGCCTGGAGTTGAGTAATCACATTAGATCTCTTAATCAAATTTCATTAGATTTAATGAAGCGTAATGGTAATGGTAAGCGTGATATGTGTTTGAATTAGAACATTAATTATAAGGTAAATTTATTTTAGTAATATAATTGACAAATAGATCTTTCTGTGTTATATTTAAAGGCTAAGGTATTTAAGGGTATATTTAAAGGTATTTAAAGGCTAGATTGAAAAGTTATGGTTTAACTCCACACAAGTAGTTCCTAAAAAACATTTTGAACTAATTAATTACATAACAGTTCAAAGTTCAATAATTTAGTCTATATTTAATTACTTCTAATATTTCCTGGTATGGCAGATAAATGTACTGTCTTTATTGTAATGTTTTTTGTTTTGTTTTTCAAAAGATGTTTGGGTACTGTCGGGATTATATTCTTTGCGATAAAACGTTGAAAAGTTAGGGATACAGACACTTTTTGTTAAAGGAATGGGGTTGAAACCTTGTAATGAGCAAGTAAATTACATCTGCACTACAGTATGGTAGGGTTATTGTATTTAAAAGCAACCCACTAAATTGAATAATACGATGAACGCATTTAATACTTGCCAATAGGAATCAATTTATAGATGAGAAATGTGATGCTTATTCCTATTATATATGTGAAGAAATCCTAAAATAACCCTGAATCACCTTAGACAATCTAATTTATACCTAATGTATTGCTTAAAAGTCAATTGGTTTGTATGTGCGAAGGAGATGGTACCAGACCATGGTAAATGAAATAGTATTGGAATATTGAATATTGTTTACCATGTGAATAAACTAGATGTCAGATAAACTGTTCGAGGACTCACGACATATTATCGTAATGATGTCTTTGGACATGCTATAGTTCCGTATATCGTTAAGAGCCACGGATTGCCTTAGAAGCTGCTGAAGCACAATATAATTTGCTATGGTGACTAAAGACAGGAACACAAGTTGCAGGCAGACCCTACAAATAAAAGTTAGAAGCAGCAATGTAAAGTATTATCAGTTTTCTTGAAAATAGGGTCTAGGAAAGTCAATTTACCAGTGAAGAATTGATCAATGAGATTAAAGGTGATATCCGTACTCATCCAAAGGCAATCAAGGTACACCTTTTCAAGAATCTTTGAAACACTATATATTGGTAACATCAAGTACATCTTATGATAATGGTTTTGGGAGGTAAAAATGGAGCCAGAAAAAGGAAACAAATTCCAATTGTCGAAACAGAAACTGCTATTGTTGAACAGGTACAAAAAGTAAAATGTGACCGAATACGCCTAATCAATGATTTGAATAGTAAAGTCACATTAAAAAGCCTTCCTCATAAAGTGCATCCTGTTGAAGACTTTCTCTTTAATTTTACTGCTATATGAATTTTAGATAGTAAGTAAAGTAATAATACTCAAATATAAAATAGTAATAATAATACACTTGTGTTTTATCACAATTGGTGTAATCCCGACAGTTAAAATCTTAAAAAATACACTTCAACAAAGACAGTATACAGTTATCAACCATATAGGGAAATATTACAAATAATTAAATATAAAAAAGTTTTAATTTTATCAGTTATGTAATTATTTAAGAATTTGTTTAGGAATATTTTGGAAGTTCAACCATAACCTTCTAACCTAGCCTTTAACGCTATATAAGACTGAACAATCTATTACGTTAAATAAATCTACCTTATAATTATTTTTCTGATTCAAACTTGTATCATGCTTACCATTACCTTTACGCTTCATTAAATCGAATGTAATCTGTTTAAGAGATATAATGCTATTATTCAACTCCAGTCTTGATTTTACAGCAGTAAGCTGAGTATGCAATTTATTCGTTTAAAAAGTGGGTTTTTACCATGACTTAGTAAAACTAGAACGTTACCACTGAACAGGAGTGTGTGAGAGGGCGTTTCTCTCGTTTTGGCCAGATTGGCCTAAAACTCGCCGTTTTAATGCGCTGTATTTCTGACATTATTTGTTATAGAAATGCAATTAATGTATTAAATTGTAGGGAATTTTGTCCTCTTTAATTTCGTACAGTCTTTCAGATAAAGCATATTTTTCAAGTTATAAGTCAAAAACTAAAAAAGTGCAGAATATTAAAATTTTTTTGTGATTTTCTTAGTTAAGCCGTCCTTTCTCAAGGTGGCAAACATGAAATTTGAATTCAGCACCCCAACAAACATACAGAACCATTGAGAAAATAACTTTCGCAATTTTTTCTTGGATTAGGCTATTTTAAACACCATTTGACTGGACTATTAACGCACATCCACGCATCCACGCATTCTATTGACTGGACTTATTTGCCCATTTCTGGTTGGCATGGAATTTTCATAGATTAAATCGTCTTTATTACGAGCATCTCCCGCCATTCTGCAACTGGCCCAACGTCGACAAGGAAGGTTTCAACTTACGCTTGTAGCCTTTGAAATACAGAAGTGTATCAAAGTGGTAAAACCCCAAAACATTATGATAAACGATTTGATGCTAGCACCTAATTTTCCGAACCAACCAAATTTCGAGTGTTTATTCATTGTTCTAAGCCTCTAAATCTGATAAGACTGTATAAATAGGCTTCCGTCTTCAATTTTATTTAAAGGCTTTCAAGATTAAAAATGGATGTAACGTAATCTGGTTTTACTCAATTGTTTAACACTGTTATGCTAGTTTTTGTAAAGTAAACTGCTAAGTAGTACTAATTATGAATGTTAACCCTTTTTAACTTAAACTAGACGACCTCTGCGGAATCCCGCACTGCGAACCAAATCTTGACAACTGATCAGATGTTGTTTTGTTTAAATTTTCGCTCCTGTCAAAACAAACTATTTCCTTTATTTATCTTTCATATTATTCAAATTTCCGAGAAGCGGTACATTTTTAGACTTTGGATCTATTTTTCGTCAATAGCCGGCACTATAAGCTTTAAAATGAGAGGTAAAACATAGAATTTGATAAAGGAATAAATAAGATCTCGCGGAGTGGCAAAAAAACAGGCTAGATAAATAATATATAAGATGTATACCCGGGTTTTGAGGGAAAGTAGGTATATATACATTGAACAACCTAGCTTAACACTTTTATATTAGGAATTAGCACTGGTTATAAATATTAATAAATAATCAGTGTAATATTCGGTATTTTTCTGATTTACCACATCACATTCAAAACGCAAGAATAAAAAATGGTATTACAAGGTACTGTGAATATAAATATAAGTGGGTAAATTTTATTCCATGCGTCTGTTATATATTTACAAATGTATAAATAAAATATACAATCCCAGCAATTTTTGTTTTTCACTGCACAAACTAAATGCTAGAATAGTACAATAGTGGTAATGATATAAAATATTAACTAAAAGCCACTCATCAAACCTAGCTGGGATGTTTTAAATTACTACCATTATCGATAATATAAACTTGTTGTCAGATTCAAAACAATAGTTAATCCCACCGAATATTACCTGTACATTGAAGTCATAAATTTCCTGAGAAAATAGAAACATAGAAGTTTGTGAGGCTAGTATATATCGTCCCAATAATCTCGATTCATTTGTTTATAATATATCTTAACTTATATGCTTATACTTAGGCTTATATAACTGTAACTTAAAAGAAGCGTGGTCCTTTGTATATTACCGGTCGGGATTTATTATACACCTACATATACTATAAAACCACGAATTGATTTATAGGAATAAATATATTTCTCCGTTTTAATGTCAGTATAAATAATCAGAAATGTCACACACCATATTGAAATATAGTTGTGTTTATTATAAATAACATATACTCTTTATCTGCGTGAAATATTTGCTTATTTCGCAAGAAAATACTATCCCAAGGAATAAATATATTTAAGTGTAGTAACATGTTTAATATCTCAAAAATATTTATGTGTCGTTTCACCTTATAAATTCACTACATATTTCTCATTACAAAGGAAAATAAAATTTTAGAAACTTGTTGTTTAAACTTCATAAACCCTAGTTCTCAGTATAACAATAAAACCTCGTAAGCTCGCCAAGCATAATCCCATGTTCCTTGAGACAAGATGTATGGCTGGCGGGCGGTTCTGTAACTTTGATCCCACAAATGACCATTAGTATTCAAATTGATTCCAGCCCAATATGGTTATTGCTGTTGTCGTAACTAGAACCTGCTTTGTCCTGTTGCACATTGATTAATTGCCTACTACCAATTCGTTGTTTAAGTTGCTAAAGTCAAAGATCGTAGACGATAGCATTTAGAAGTATCTTTCTCCTACTAATTTACATTCAAACTTATAACTTAAAAACCGAGTTGCTGAAGCCCAACATAATACATATCATTGTCAAATCTACGCAAATAGTGTATATTGCCGTACAAGTTTGAAAGATAAGACAACAAGTTAACTACATTAAAATTAAATAAGTCACGAACATTTCGAAAAATAATGCACGTCTCAAAATGTTGATTATAAGTTGTCCTTGCACATATGCTTCAAAGAAGTCGAAATTGATGTTAACTAGGTATTAAACTTTCTGTCATTTTCCATTATAAAATTAGCTTTACTGCGATTGGTCACACTTGTTTCACACAGAGGCTTGAGAACGCTTTTAACTATTTTGGGCCGCCGCCGTGAGCAATTACGGCTCCACCCCGCAGTCTGCACGGTTGTATTGTTAATCTGTGTGGACAATTAGTTTACTTTTTCACCTCAGAGTGCGCCATTGTATGATTCTCATAATATCATGCATTCACTCAGAAGATAATTTTACCATGGGAATCCAGTCCGAAACATTAACTTTCGCCTAAACACTTATTACCTAAATATATTAACGTTGCGTAATTTTACGTTGCTGATAGTTTACTTGGTATGCTTTTTTATCATAGCTAATCTTTATCCAGTACATATTTATTTACTCAATATTGTATGCTAACTTATTATCTCAAACATCCTTGAAGAGTAATACAGATTTTGTATTTATAGACGGTTTTAATTACAAAAGCTCGTATGAAAATATAAAATGTAATTTGTAAATCCAATTTTAATATACGAACACGTGTGTCACATAAAACAACAAAACCTTGTTGATACTCTATCCCAAACTAACTCCTGACAGGGTAGGTAAACTTGTTTCAATAATTTTACGTAAGAGATAGGGGTACAAATTGCGAAGTATTCGTATCAAACTTAGTAAAAAGTTTATTAAATGTAAACATTCACGGTGATAGTTAATTGGTTTTACTGGATGTGTTGAGTGTTGTAGTAACGGTATCTTAATTTTTTCATTTAATTTTAGTGTTGAAACAACATTTAAAACTATTTTTGTATCAGGACATCTCTTTTAAAAGTTAATTTAATAAATGTGTTTCTGAATATGAACCACAGCTATGGTAAACTAAAATAATTATGTACATATATATTGAATTGTCGATATGCAAAATCTATCTGTTTCATATCAAACATATTTTAAAAGTACAAGGTTTAACATTAAGTAAGGATTATTCTATAAAATATAAAATAATATTATAATTTGTTCTTGGAGGTAAAATTCAAACATAACCAGTTGTAAATTTAATTTTTCGTTATATTTTTAAAGGTTTAAGTTTAAGGTTTACAAGGTTATACGTTTCTGTAATAGCAGATTAAAACGTGTTTAACACAGTGGAAACAGGAAAACCCCATGTTCCACTCAATGAACGTTCGAGTAAAGCAAGTCAAGTATTTCTTCTTGTCAATTTTATTTTCTGAACAACTTCTTTTACAGGTACAGTAATACCCATAAACGTTTTGTTACCTTGAAACGCTAAATAAGCCATTACTTTCCTTTTTATAAATTATAATAACCATGACGAGCATCATATTTTACTGTTATCATGTTAAGTTTACAGTCATGGGCAGTAATTAGATACTAGCTTCATTTTAACTGTTATTAATAATAATCTTTTAGAGTTAAAAGATATAACAGAAACCAGCAATGGTTCGAAATAAAGACTATAAACCAATGGTTATTTGTTTTTTAAATAGATACCCTATTTTAAAGTATACGTGTTTTCCTAATCACCGACCGCAAACATCCTATATTTTTTAAAATACTATTTTATAAATTAACTCATAAGCAACAAAAACAACACAAACAACATTAAAATCAACAACAATACCCCCGTCGCAGCAAACCTGCGTACTCCGAGAATTTCCAATGCAAATATATGGGTATCACTACTACCTAGAGCCACTTACCAAGTTTCACAAAAATACATTCATTTATAAGTTATATATAGCATTTTATTTATTCTCCATAAAAATAACGTTATAAATGATTACGCAGGTTTGCTGCAACAAGGAAGATAAGTTAGGGTGTTTTTTTGCAATTATCAATATAACTCAACCAGGTGAAGCTACATACCAAGTTTTATTAATTTAGGTTCATAACTAAGGGAGATATACAACTTTACTTATTCTCCATATGAATTACATAGGGGCCGAGTATGCAGGTTTGCTGCTACCGGGAAAAATCAACAAAGAACTTTTTTTGTACTATTATCAATATAACACAACTAGTTGAAGCCACATACGAAGTGTCATCAATATACATACATATATAATCAAAATATAACATTTTATTTATTCTCCATAAGGATAACATTGGACAACGTACTGTGTTTAGCACTTTGAATATCACTGCAACGGTTGGACGTAAAACAACAATTAACACGCCCAAATGATTGTTTTGTAGAGCCAAACTGATTGGTAGAATGAAATGTGGAGTTTTTAGTGAAATTATCTGAGGAAAATCTAAAAACCTTTTTCTTATAAGATTAACATGAGAAGTTTTATGGACACATTTTTTGACTTTTCTCCACAACCACTAAACCTAGCTTAATGATTCAAAATACTCTATTATTTGTTTTTTTTTTAAGCTCTACAAAATGGCTATAACCAAAATCTAGTGTTTTAAAAATTTTAGGGTAAAAAGTTCAAAATACTGATTTTTTGAAAGATTTAAACCCCCATAAAACCCCCTTCCCATAGACCGATCGATCGGGTTTTCGAACATAAAGTCATAAATGTTACTCTCCACATTTGTGCCAAATTTCATAAAAATCGGACGCTTCTTTCAAAAGTTATCGTGGTAACGGACACACACACACACACACACACACACACACACACACACACACACACACACATATATATATATATACATATATATAAAATTGAATCAATAGTGTTTTTGGCAGGTGGGGACCTCAAAACAAAAAGTTATCATGGTCTCGGGCTTAAGTCTTACCATGCCACCTACAGTATTAGCTTCTTCCCTATAGGGGGAATTCGCTAATATCATTGTAACAACAAATTAGTTTAGAGGTGTTTCAATCTTACCAAAGTTGCTTTGGCCACCTAAAACAGATGACTGGTTGCATGCATATATGCTTTTAATACTGTCCAACATCGTTTGGAATTATTTTAACATGTAAACAACTAAACAAAAATGCTAAGCAAATACCCAATTGGCATATTTTACAGGCTAATACAAACATAAGCAACCTATAAATGTTTTTAAAAAGTGTTGTATTTTTTCCACCGTGACAACCTATTACGCATAATCCAAACCATACTTTTTGGAAATCCATAAGTCTGATATGCATGAACCATACTTGAATGAAAGATTTCAGTAATGATCAACTATGTGATTTGATTTAACTACATACCTAAAATTTGCCAAACAAGCAAAGCTAATGGGAAACGTTATTTCTTTTGAAGGTAGAAACATTTTTAGTCATAAAACACTGATAGTATCTTAAACATATCGATTGTATGAAACAAAATTGATCTGTATGTTATAGTTTATCCTAATTTAAGACTTTGTTTAAATAGTTTAATGTATTGGAAAGATTGTTTTAAGACTCGTCATGTCACGCTCAGACAACGCAACTCCGTATGTTACACAACGGATCCTCCCGTCCTATTTTTATAATACATAATTTATGAAACGTGTGTTACTCACAAAAATGCTCTAGGAAATGTTGTTAAAGAACGTGCGATCCTTTAAGAAAGTAATGATAGCTACTAGATACTTTTCCTTGCTTTTACAGTCTTTCAGCTTCGTTTCACACAAAATTCGTGTAATTTGATCCTGCGTTTATGAAAATGACTTTTGTCAAACTGTAACATTAAACCTTCCTCATTTAGCATAAAGGTAAATTCAAAATTCTTTTAACGTTACTTTATCAAAGACATCATTTTGCCTGCAGGGGATCCACAGATTTTCCTTAAAAGTCACTTAGGTAAATGGTTAGGAGAAGAAATTTAACTTGTTCGATCTATTCCATAAACGGCTTACAAGAAAGATGGAGAAGTAAGTTTTGTAGTAGAAACCCTGAGGAAAAAAGTTAAATAATAAATTTAAACAGGTAAAAAATAACAAACATTTTAAAACACTCGAAGCCGATTGGCTTTTCAATTTATTTGTATATCTAAATTTGAAGTTATGAGAACGAGCGCAACTGCTCAGTTCAGATAGTTTATATAAATATGATAATACATTGCAGTTATGCCATCAGTGATAACAAGCAGGTGAAATGTATTTAAAATCTTTTACAGACAATTTAATTCATAGTTTGACTTCCAATGAATTTACAAAACTTGATGTTCTTGAGGGCTCGAATAAAACGGTTTACAAATAAAGATAACTTTAATGACTTTATTCGTGTTACATTGGGGAAATGTGACATTGTCTGAGGGTAAATATGAAATGTCAGACGTATTCGTGTATTCTGAGTATGCCATCTGATGGTAAGTTTGTATACAAATCTAGTTGCAGCTCAGTTCGATACTGCCGGACACATATCATCCAATTATGCAACTTTCGAATGAACACACACACACTCACTCAATCGGTCCTTGCCTATGTTATGGCGGATTTTGACTTAAAAAGGAGTTTGTCTGTTACTAAGCGTTCCATGGGTTTGCTAGGTACAAATCCTGCTATTGCCTTTTTCTCGTTATTATATATCATACTACTCTATGGATTATCTGTGGATAAGTTTCTTTATTTAAATTTATTTTATTTGTTTACTTTTAAACATAGTTGTTAGTTAATTTATAAAAATATTATAGTTGCTGTTAACTTCATATATAACCATAACTATGGAATGCTTCACCCTACTTTATATGGCACGAATATACCTTCTTAATCAATTTTAACAACGTTACGATTCTGGGTTGACAATTAATAGGGCAATGTTACGTATTAGCCAGTACTAACAGTAGTAATTTAAAAACGATTCCTATTGAGAAAGTTTAGTAATGGGATCTTTGGAATACATCCGGGTTTTTGTCTTAGTTGATTTAAAAATTAAAGTTATAGGCAGAGAAAATTGGAATATTTTTACAGGATAACTTATAAACTTCACTCCTGCAATAAAATGCCGATGTTTGAGCACCATTCCTTTCAAAACCTTTGAGTAGGGGGCAATGGCCGATTCTGTGTCAGTAGGTAAAGTTGCGGAGGATGATTCACATGACGTCATCCCCCCATGAACTTGAACTTGACCTGCCCCCCTCCCCCCCGGACACCACCCAAGCACTTCTCCTCTGCGACATTTTTGCCTAGGGGCCTGCACCACACTTTCGACCTTTTTACGTTTTTCCGGCTACCCGTGTAGTCCTGATAGTGGGGAAAAGGTCCTGGAGGTCCTTTGGGAACGTCCAACCTGATGACTGGAGTCCCGATCCTCCATCGTGAATTTGGCCCGTTCGCAACAGTGATCCATCTTCAGGCGCCAGATTCCCAGCCACGATACAAATCCAGCAAGTCAAGGTGCTGTGGATAATCCATATGACGTCATCCCCCCTGGCACTTTTCGTCTGTGACACTTTCGCCTAGAGCCCGTACCACACTTTTGACCTTTTTATTTACATTTTCCCAGCTTCCTGTGGAGTCCTGAGAGTGGGTAAAACGTTGACCTAACATAACAGAGCATAACATAACTTAACGATGTAATATGACTGACGATGTTTCCTATTTCTGTGCACAAACCTAACTTAACAGAGCATAACCTAACATAACGACGTGATATGACCGACGATGTTTCCTATTTCTGTGCACAAACCTAACTTAACAGAGCATAACACAACCGAACGACGAGATACGGTTGACTACGTTTGCTATTTCTAAGCACGGCTCTAACTTTGCACTGAATATAGCAAGCTAACGATAAGATATGTCTGTCCATGTTTCCCATAACTAACTGGAGACAGTCTTAATAAACCCAACTATACCTTTCGTAGCGTAACGCATGACATGATGGTGCTGAGATGACACAAGAAGATTGATCGATGCGTCAATGAACAAGTTACGTGTTAAACAAATTAACGCATACGAGAAAGGCTCGCAGTCAAGTTGGTGCTAAAAGAAGCGAGAGTCGTGTTTTTCGAAAAAGAATTCCATATGAAACGTTAGCATCATGAAGAAATAAAAAAAATAAAAATCCGTTCAGTTGAATTCAAAACCAAATAATCATTACACTTAATAACTGCACGATGATGTACAACAGTTAACGTGGACTAAAATCACAGCAGATGAAATGAGATTACGCATGAAATTGTAACTGATGTTGAATGAAAAAATATACATCTAACCTGTTGTGACAAGACCTATCACAACTAAATTTCATGCAAAACTAATACTCATTACACTTACGATCCGCGCGCAGGGCCCATTTTTTAAATAGGCCGAGTAGGCCGCGGCTTAGGGCGGCAATTTTTTGGGGGAAAGAAAAATTTCCAGGAGAATTTTTTTAAATATTAATTTGTCTACTGATTAGATAAATTTAAAATATTGTAAGCCTACTTGCAATAGTACAGTTACTTTTTAAATTTGTTAATCATCTTTAATATCGAGTAACAGTTATGAGTTGACATGTTATACTGAAGGTAGGAAGGGCGCGGAGATCAAAGTATTTTGTTCATTCGTCTTTGCCAGTCTTGAAGGGTGGCGTCACCACGCTTGTTCACTAGGCCGATGTTCACCGGTGAGATCGTGGCGAGTATTTCTTGGGCGAAATATTGGACAAAAGAAACAAATGATGCATTTTTTTTTACCTAAAAACATTGGATAAAAGTACGTTAACGTGGTATAAGCTATGTGATTTGAAGGGTATTTGGTATTAGTAGTATAGGATAGGTAAAAATCACCAACATGTACATTTTTCACTTTAAAAAAATTGCATATTGACTGTTGGTATTATACTTTCCAAACTTAAATAAAATCAGCGTCCACTTTAGTTGTTTTACCCCACAGTTTTTAAGTTGCAGATATAAAATACGAAAATACAGGACCTCTAATTCTGCGGTTACATATTTCGAAGATATGTGTGTTAGGTTACCTTTGTACAACTTAATATTGAGTACCACCAGACGGAGTTTTATATTCAACCCCTCACTGGAAACCCTTAATTATGAAGATTGTAAAAACTTTAAAAATCTGAATTATTGTAAAATTTATGGAGGATGAACGTAAAATTTTCCATTATAAGACGTACTTTAAGAATTTATTAACAAATTAATAGTTTTTTACAGTCAACCATTGCATTTGTTTTAATCAATTATGTCAAATAAGGCTTTATATCGATTTGTATAAGACTGCATAGGCTTAAAGAATATTACAACCATTGTGGTCGATCTACCCCCCATTTTTTATTATTAGACTATAAATCAAAAATGAAACAACCTCTTACGAAAAATTTGTTAAAACTTGAAGGAATAAACTTTGAACAATGTCTACACATTAAATGTTACTTACCTTATCGTAAGGTAATAATAATACTATTTTATTGATATAAAACAACCACAAAGTTGTGGAACAATGTAATAAATACACATACTTTGATAGTAACTAATGATTATAGGCCTAACAATGCAATATTTACAATAGTTTAAACCTAACACTTCCAAGATGTATAAACAAATTAAGAAAAAGTTTAAAACAAACCTAGTTTTTGATAGTTTTAAGAATAATTGGAATTTTATTTCTAAATTGGTCCATAAACTCATATCTACGTTATAAAATACACTATAATAAGTTTTTTTAATATTGATTTCAATCAATTCCAATTGGTTTTGACTTTAATATAATTAGTTAGTTTATTTCTAAACCGACACCTGCATCACGTAAATAATATCCCCACAATCGCTGCTATCTCGCCGAGAATGGATCACCTGTGTGAATTGTGGGTTTGCAAGTACGCAGTGGGCTCGCCGCGTTATCAGCTTCAGGCGATGAGATGATGGTGTTGTTAATGGAACTGGCGAAATACTAGTGCCACTGTCCAAGTAGAACACCCGATGTTCACCGCTCTCTGTTTTTCGACACGATGTTAACTGCTAGGGCTCTTGGTGGGACGATGTACGTAGGTTGACCATTTGTTGCAAACACTACGTGGTTTAGTGTTCTGTCTTCTGAGGGATCAGTCAATTCCCCTCCCCCTCAAACAAACTTGGTGATCATTCTTATTGGATGATTGGAGTGGATGATGATGAATAGTGGAAGTTCGATGATGGTAGGATATGAAACACCATGAACTGCAAAGCGTCTCTTTAGTGTTGAGCAGTAGCCAACCAAGTAAAAACATACAATTGGTGGGTGCGCAACGTTTCTGAAAGTTCTTGTGTTGATCGCAACGCAATGCGTTGGTCTTTTGATAGTAATTGATAATTCTATTACAGTTTTGATCAACCTCCTTGTCTAAAATTCTACCAAGGATTCCTGAGACGTAACGCTCGTCACTACCTGTGCATCGAGTATCATCTTCAAAATGACAACCCTCTGGTCTGCGGTAAATACTAATTTGTGTATCTGTATTGTCACACTCACTACAACATAAGTGTCTGGATGTGTTTTAGTATCGTTACTATTAGACTAAACTAATTTACCACACTTAAATCAGAAACGTACAACAAAAGGAGATACAAATTGGGGTTGAGTGTAATGATTAACACAGTGATTATGTTCTGAACGTTGCTGTACGTTTTGCTTGCAAAAGCTACCAAAATGTAGTAAGGTATTTATATATTCTTTATTCTTTAAGTCTTGCTTTACATATTTACATAAACTCCAAATGTGTGAATCTGCTATTTGAACCCGTTGGACTGTGCTTCACCAAGTGAATGCGATCTCGAAACCCACTGTTGTAGTGATCAATATAGGTGTTGCCCAGGACAGGTATGTTTATATCGTTGAGCCCCCTAGGCAGGTAGTCCCGCAGGAAGAAGTCGTCCCCGACCTGCTGCTGCAGGATCGCGATGACTGTCTCGTCAAAGGGTGTGATGACCATGCTCCATCGCAGTGTTTATATAATCACATTCCTCCAGGAGACAGGCTATTCTGGTGGAGAGCGGGGAGTCTGACTTACAGTTGTTGAGCGTAGTTCTCAGGTCCGTGGTCGCAGCGCTACCCACCCTCACAAACTCTGGGACGAAAACGTTGCTGCTCGACATATTTTTGCTAGTAGTAGGTCTTGACGAAATGTTGGTCTGGTGAAGAATGATGCTCGGTCGAAATGAATGTGGAAATAGGCATTAATTTTCCAAAATTATTAAAGATCGATTAGTTTCTTTTTTAATGTTCCAAATGCCATTTTTTTTGTTTCATACCTGCGCATCAGCCTCTATGAGATGCATTCGTTGTTGGCGACAACACCGATGCGGCTAACAGGTGTCACTGTCCTGCGTTTCTCCCGCCGATTTTCGTTGTCTGTTACCTTCATTACTATCGGTTTTACCCCTGCCCGCATTGGTATCACTGTCTGTGTCAAACCAGTGACTCTGGGGACTCCGGAATATTGGTCCACCCACAAGTTTTCCAATCGCGTTATAATTTTCATAATCACGATGTATATTTCGTAGTCTTTATTATCGACCAAATATAAGTTGCAGCTATTTGTATGCCGACTCCTATGCTATAACTGGATGATCAAGAACACGTTACATTGATTGGTGGGATTCTGTATTGTATATTGATAACCAGCATCGATTCAACTGGCTGTCGGTGATTAATCATTCGAATCTTTTACCACAAGCCCGAAGCTCCAAGTAGCTCCACAGGATGATCATAGGCACTTCCTCCGTTGTTGTCGTTTATGCAACTGCTATCAACACACAATATTCTGACGTTCTGCGAACCTTTCCCAGCGGAGATTTGTGTGGGTGATGGTGCTGCGAAGTCTCCAGGTATCTCCAACGCATTGCCATAGACACTTCCAGTGTTGTTGTCGTTTATGCAACTGCTATCGACACATGTGGTGCTGACATTCTGCGGACCTCTCCTTTCGGAGATTTGTGCAAATGATGATGTCGGTTGCGAGGAATGATTGTTTCTTCGCTCCTTTATAACATCGAGGTGGTGGTATTGTTGATGGTAACGAAGTCCACTTCGCGTCGTGACTGACCCCTCGCAGTGTGGACACTTCCAGGTTGACGGCTCCGATGATAGCGTAGAGGTGGCGATTGATTGTGGCTGTGATGATGGTGCTGGTGGTTGTGTTTCTGAATTTTGTGGAGGAAAGTACATAGGACTGTAGCCTTCCATCGCTTCCAACTCCTTTAACAACGTAAAAACCGATTCGTCCACTTCAACTGTACTAGTCATTTTTGAGTTTACTCTGCAACAGCACTAGTCGAACTGACGGTACGATGCGAATGCGTGCCTGCGTTTATATTAACAAACTCCATACATCCCCATAAGTGTTTCCTTAATCCGACCAATCAGAGAGCAGGACGTCTAACTTTGACCACTCGAAGAGTGGGATATTTCCACCAAAATCACAGTATCCCCAGGTTACAACCTGACTGTTACAAAAACTGCTTTTATAAGGACACATAAAAAATGTTAAAGTTCATCGTCGTCTGATATCACGGCAACCTTCGGTGTCTGTTTGGTTAAAATATTGCCCATCGTTTCGTTTTTATATTCAAGCTGATTTTTCATGTGAGTGAGCTGTTGGTTAGCCTCCATAACGTTTGTAATTTCTCGCATATGTAGAGAGTTTTGGTTCTTTAACTGATTATTTTCATGTTTGATTTTATACAATCCATACTTCCGAAGACTTCAGTTGTAACCCATTTGTTGAATGTTTCATCTTCTGGTTTCTTTGATGACAAAATAAGTGAGTATAATCCAAATTCATTTATTAGTGTAGACTGATCTTGAAAATTAAAGGGGGTTGTATGAATAGACCCCTCTTCAGAGAGTATAGTTACAGCCTTACACTTATCTTCCTTATCAATATTTATCCGCAATGCCTTTTTCGTATGTTAATAGTTTAGGATTTTACCTACATCCTTGGCTTTGAACCAAGGATTATTTTCGCTTTCAAACAGTACGCAACGAGTTGATCATTAAATACATAAGAAGTTAAGTGAGACATTTTTATAGGTTATGTTAAGTATTGATCAATAGTACAGATCAGAGCAAGGCAGGGACACATCTTACTTCGGCAGGAGCAGCAGCAAAAGTGGCCACTTCGAACCTTTGAAGAACAGGGCGGTCACTTTGGCCAAGCTTATAGAAACGCGCAACACCTGAATCACTGTTGCGTAACGGGTCGAATTCATGATGGAGGATCGAGACTCCACTCATTAGGTCCGACGTTCCCTAAGGACCTCCAGGAACTTTTTCCCCACTCTCAGGACTCCACGGGAGGCCGGGAAAACATAAAAAGGTCGAAAGTATGGTGTGGGCTCCTAGGAAAACGTGTCACAGACTAGAAATGCTGGGGGGAGTGTCGGGGGGGCTTTCGTGTGGGGGAAATGGGTGGAGGGGGTCGGGGTGTGAGGGGGGAGTGGGGAAGGGGGCAGGTTAAGTTCAAGGTCACGAGGGGGATGAAGTCATGTGGATCATCCACCGCAACTAAAGTTACTGGCACAGAATCGGCCGTTGTCCCCTACTTCTGTGTCCAGATAACGGACCTAGAACACTGACAAAAAACATAGGTTTGTAGTATTAAGTGAAAACATGTTCCAAAAATAGACTGATCGGTAAGTGGAGGTCTATTAGTGTCTTGAGAGCAAGACTTCTTGAAACTGAAGTGTCTTGAGAGCAAGAACGACTTTTGAACAGGTGTGTTTAACTGGAGGTCAAGAAGCACTCTCGAAGAAATAGAGAAAATGTCTTGGGTGTAGGTGTGGGTGATAACACACCTAAGGTTACTTTTTTAATATTTTAGAACAATTAGCATAATATCAAAAAAGCTGTTACTCCATTATTGAATCTCTTGAATTATAGCTAAACTTCCTTAGAGTTCCTTTTCTGTTACTGAGTTATTCCCGTGGTATATTATACTATGAATAAATAATATTTTGTATTTTAATATTTACTAAAGGTTTTAAGAAGGTATAATATAATTATCGTGAAAATTTTTTTTTATATTTTAATTGTAAAAATGTAACCAATAATTGCATTTATAATCAATAACGTGTTTTGTTTTAGTAAACAAATGTCAAAAGAGTAATATCTGGGGTTTACAATTGATATTAACATAATAAGCAAATAAACTAATAACGGTTCTTAAATAATATTTGTTGAATATTTTAATATAATTTAAGAGTAGTTTTTTTTGGTCTTTTAAAATGAGGCGTTAGCTGAAGGACCTTCCGGTTTAAAATATTTAGCTACCCCTCATTTTTGGAGGCTATTACCATTGTTGAAAATACAGTTTTGTATTATAATGAAACAGGATAAATAAACATAAATAAAACATATAACATATACATAAACATATATTATTTATCCTGTTTATTTGTAACAACACGTATCATACTAATAAAGAAAGTATTATAATGTTCACAAAATGTTAAGGTTGATTGGACCTTTTAAACCGAGATTGTATATAAAATTAAATAGTTGTAAAAGCAATGAGAGGTACCAACCATTAAAGAGATATCGTTGTTATATAAATAAATAGTCGAGGGTAAATATTTCGTGCTAAAGATGAGGTGTGATAAAGCATGTTTTCCTTGTGTTGTGTACTCGCGTTCTACAAATGAATTGTATAAATGTATTTCTTCCCACAATAACGGCATAGGAGTTTAATAAAAACTGGTTTACATTATCCGGTTGCATTTTAACCCTCTTTCCTCAAATATGTTATCACACAGTAAACGACACACTCTCGGGGAAACAAAATATTTATTATTCAACTTTGTAATTTTATGTTGAAATAAAGGGTTTTACTATTTGTTGAAAATTGAAAAATAAAGACGTTAACAATGGTAAAGGTGTATCTATGTTTGACCCGCTAACTCATATTGTGTTTTAATAATATAAATAATAATACAATGTATATACCAAACATAACTCATTGAAATTACAGTGTAAAAAGGCTTAAATAATATAGGATTATGTCACAGTTAATAATTCCCATACTGAATGTTTCCATAGCATATAATGTATCAATGCCTCAAATACAAGCTACAAGTTACAATAAACTCTACCTATATACTTCAATTTGTGTTACTGCATCCCATACTCGTATTTTCCACATGATTTTACAAGCTCAATGTATAATGATTTCCTGTATATTAATTATTACTATTCTCAGCTATGAGTTGGGTTAAAATATTAATATTGGGTATCGCCATCTTATGATAAAATTTATGTTATTTAAGATTTCTCTTTGATCGTTCTATATAATAACCAGTTGTAAAATGGGCAAATGTTCGATGTCCTGATATTTTTTTCAGGAACCATAAGTGCTCTAATAACAGTGTTTAAAACGTAAATAAATTGTAGGTGGTAGATGTGAAGGATTATGTTTTTTTACTTCAAAATTAAAGGCCCGCAAGATAAATAAATGATTTTCGCCAGGATAACGGATAACGGATAACGGATGAATAAATGATAACGGATGAATTTCGCCAGGTCATATTAAAGTAACTTTTTTCGTTGGTTGCAGTAAGCAAAAATTTCTCTGTATATTAATGAATGGATTTGCCATATTCAAAGGAAATAGTTGTTTATGCAAATTATAGTTGCAAAGTAGTGTACTGTATAAACATGAAGTTTTTCAGTTTTAATGACCTATACTTAGCCTAATTGTAATTACTCCTGTACTAATTAAATGATTCTTTAGTTTTTCTGTAGGTATTTTGCTAAATCATAACACGATAGTTAAATGAATATAGGCTTTCTAAAAATAAATGGGGACAAGCCATTGGGGCAAATCGGCGTTGGGGCAACGGTATCATCTCGCCGGGTCCCGTTTAGTGGAGCCAATCAAACGCGAGTTCACCACAACTAACAGAGCCAATCAGCTGTTAGCTCGCCGAAGCAGCTGTCATTTAATTGAGACTTTACTATATTTTAATTGATAATTTTTACACTCTGTTGCATGAGTACCAGCATAAGTACTGGAGAAAATACATATTTCTCATTAGTTAAGCAAGAGAATGTTTATTTTATTATTTTAAAACGATTGTACGTTAAAAGTAGAACGAACATTAATATAATGAAAAATTTAAATAATATTAAATAGATGGTTGTCATAACAAATATCACGTAATGCATACATCGATTGATATGAGAAATTATATCATGTTATAACATATTTTACCAGATTACTTTTTAATAATAGTTAGTGTAGTAAAGTGGCTGATTAAAATTTTTGTTTTATTATACACTTTACGTCATACACCCGTAATATTCAAAGGCATTATATTCATAGTTATGTATGTTAGTTATAAGTAACAGTAACGAAACCAAGCTAATCTGTAACAGATTTAATTATTTTTATCTTGTTTCTGTAATATAGGCCTATTATGGATAAATCTGTCCAGAAAGTTTAGTTTTATGTTCGTAGCCCTAACGTTCAAAATTTTGTCTTTTGCATTCAATATGTTTATTACCGAACATGTAAGGTAAACCGCTGATTACGTTAGCCCTTACCTAAAATAGCCTGAATCATCCATGATCGCAGAAACTTAATTTCACTTGGCTTTAATCTTAGTTTGTTTAATTCTTGTTAATAGGTCTAATAGTATGAAACTAAACTTCGTAAATGTGTATTATTAAGCACTAAGACATCCTACTTCGTTTTAAAACCACGGGAGTATGTTGAATTATACTTCTAGAATAAATATAGGCCTAAACCAAACAAGCCTTCCGTAATACCAAATTAACTTTTGTTATTAATCGTTCAGCAAATTCTGATTAATCTTCTTGAAACAGATCATGCGATGGTATTACAACGATATGTTGGGTAAAAAAGTACAATCAATGAAAAATGTTTAACAAAGAGTATTCGGGTGAGCGTGACTTTCGAACGCGTCTGACTGAGCTATCGAAGCAGCTGACGTAGGGGAACTACGATATACATTATTAATTTTCAGAAGTGTATTCGTCTACCTATTCTTATTGTTATGTTACTTTGGAGGAAATGCTTATATACTAACATGAAAATCTCTTAACCTTTATACATTTTTAAATCTTCTTAAAATCCCTTCCACCTGGATATCGGAAAATTATTTATGGTTAAATTGTTAACTTGAATTTACAATAAAACCATTTCATTCTCAATACTTTACACACCAATATTTGTTTTGTATTCAGATATAACACTTACATATATATTGTACCAAGTGTCCTCATTATTTCTTCTTTGTCATAAAACTGTGTGTAGGGATTGGTGGGTTTCAACAAAAGTTTGGTCTTGGTTTCAATTGAAAAATGTGTAAAACAGTGTGGTTTACTTCATAAAAAACTCGGTACCTAACTATGAACTACAAATAGTTTTTCCTACCCAACATTGCTCATTACATTTCTGTTACCGATACAGTCATTACACAAAACTATATTTATTTTAATCATCAGTCAAATTAAATCAAATCAAATAACTTTATTGCCACAAAACAAAATAAATTGCATTAGCATACGTCATTACAAACTTTTTCTAAAACTAAACTTATTTCTTGTCAAAATAATCCTTTACATTATAACAAACACTTATAAATAAGAACCTTTTTACGTTTCTTTTGAAGGTGACTAGATTACATTCATTAAATTATTGTTTAAGAGTGGTCAGAAGGCTATTGAACATTTTTATACAATTATAGACTGTGTGGTTTTTGAAAAATGTTTATTTGTGCCGTGGTATGTTATAATTGTGCTTGTTTCTGGTTTTACTATTTGAAGATTGTAAAAATTCATGGGAAATGTGCTGGTTCTTAAACTCAAAGATACTCAAAGAGACTCAAAGATATAAATAGATGGAAACTGGAGCAGATCAAAATCCTTTAAGTACGAAGCAAATTATTCTTTTTTGCCGATTCCTGCAATAATTATTCCCACAGCTCTATTTTGAAGAATGAAAAGAGTCTTCGAATATGAGCTCTCAGACCCCAAAATCACAACTTTGTATGAAAGAAATGGATAAATGAGGGCATAATATGCTGAGGGAAGAACTTCAGTACTGGAGAAGGTAGATAGACGTCTTAACAAAAAAACACCTGAAGACAAACTGCTAGCGACACGCTCTATGTGAGAAAAGATTTTTAGATTTGAGTCTAGGTGAAGTCCCAAAAATGTTACGTCATCTTCCGCAGTAACGAAACTTTCACCTATGGGCAGTTTTAGAAGAGATGTTTCTTTATGGCCAATAAATAAATCAAGCAGTTTGGTCTTTTCAGAATTCACACACAACATATTTTCATAGAATCATTGCTCAATACTATTTTATTTAACATAAGAGTCAATTTGCAAATCTGTTCTTGCCTGATGCGATATGAAAAGTGAGGTTTCATCTGCGAAAAGACACAGATTACCATTAATAACACATGATTTAAAGTCAATTATGTATAAATTGAACAACAACGGGCCCAGGATTGAACCCTGAGGAACTCCGGAGATGACAAGCTTCTCATCTGAGAATGAGTACGTCATACAATCTTGATCTATAAAGGTATCTTTACTATTTGTCTACGTGCAGTAAGAAAGGAGGAAAACCATTTTAGAGCAGTGCCCCGTAATCCAATGCTCTCAAGTTTCTCAAGAAGCAGACCATGATTTACCATGTCAAATACCTTTCGGAGATCAAGGAAGACACCCGCAACGGATTTCTTTAGATCTAGCTCTTTTACAATAAAGTTGATGAGGGAAAACATGGCATCAACAGAAGACTTGCCCTTTAAAAAGCCAAATTGACTAGAAAATAAAATACTATGATTGTCAGTAAAAGAAATCAACCTATTTAAAACTGCTTTCTCAAAAATCTTGGAGAATGAAGATGTTATCGCAATAGGTCTATAATTGTCGAGCATTTCTTTATTTGTTAAAAAAAAAATTAAAAATAATTTAAGAGCTTTAGGCTACAGTGAAATATCATACATTAAGTTATTCTGCAATTCTGGTTTCAGTTTAGGCCTACTTTTCGTCTTACTTGCAAATTCTTAACCTATTTAACAATCACATTTTGGTAGGCCTACTGACAAAATTATTGTTAAAATTGTTTCCGATTAAACAACCATGTCATATTTAAAGCCACCAAATTTTCCTTATATTCTTTAATATTAATTAACGTCGATTTGCAATAATTTATGGGAAAATTAATAGATTTTGTTGACTTGAAACACAGATATGTTGACTTTGAGGGTAAAAGAGCTATAATATAAAAACAAATTCACTAACTTATAATAAATACCTGCCAATACTGGCCTTTTGACATTATTATTTTATACCTCTAATTATTGTAACGGGTAATTTATTCATTGATGCATTAGTGGCTATGACGTTGCCAGTCTTTCTTGCGCCTTTGGAATTTACGCTGAGCTATACTGAGTAGACTTTCAATGAACTTGTCACTGGCCAATATCGTATGACATTAACGACACCGAACGTTTTCATTTGTTAACAAAGTTTTCATTCATCATCGTTGCCCCAACGCCAAGATGTTCAAACGCATGGTTCCCGATGAAATAAATATCACTATTTTATTTTTATTATGGTATTGAGCAAAGACTAGTCTAAATATAACAGTTTACGAGAACAACTGATTGAAATTACGTTAACGGCAATTATGAGTGGGTTTATCTTATTGGAGGTTGAAAGTATGAAATATAATAAATATTGTTTATATTTTTAGCTTACTTTGCTAAAAAAGCTACTATAGCTAAGTAAATAAATTAATGTAAACGCGGTCAAAAAACTTTACTAGCTTCTGAAACAAATAGTCCATTACACAACACTGGGTACCATTACTGCCATGTGCAGGCTATAACTGGCCGCAGATCCCGTGCGTTGAGCGCCACTTGTATTAATATAAAAACTGAAATATTAAATAATTGTTACGATCGTTGGTAACAAGACTTCTTTATTTATTACTCAAAATAACTTTTCTAACTTTGTGAATTTTAATTTTCAAGGCCTAATTATGTTGTGCTATCATAAAGCGTTTTTTTCCGAAGGATTTGCCTTTTTAGGAATAGAAAACAAAAATTAAAGCTGCACCCTATCGGCTTGAAAGTTATAATGTTAACCTTCAGCGGTGTTTGTTTTAAGTTTATTGTTAGTGATGGAAATTGTACGTGTTTTAAAGAATTAGTTGGGATATTTACTATCACTGATTGTAGAAAAAAAAGTTTAAGACATCTCGGAACATTGAATCTGATCTCGTTTTCTAAACCTGAAGATCATAATTCAGTTCTTTGTTCAACAAGACAGTAACTAAATATTAAAAACAGATTTCTAAATCACGAATAATAAATTTGTATATTTAAAAACATTTAATGTTAATTGGGTCTATTGGCCCGTTATATCCGGCCAATTTGCATAACTATATTAATAAGACATTTTCAATTTTAATGTTTAGTCGATTTTTTCTCACATGTTCTCAGAATTTGGAAATGTTTGGGAACTATTGGATTTATAAAAATTAATTAACTTGAAAAAGCCCATCGATAATATATTGTATTGTCAAACATTAATAATATTTAAATAATTAGTTAAAACTTCAACAGTCCTTAACATGTTAGCAAAAGTAATAACGAGTACACGTAGAAAATGTTGTTCAGGAAAAATTGAATTATAAACTAGAAGAAATGTTTGCATAATTGAATGACTTAACTTGGATGTTGTTGTCGAGGGAAGTTGTTTTTTCTTGTTACCAGTTTTATTAAACTCACGGAAAATAACAACGAAACACTACATGGTTGATGTAATAAAATATAATCTGAGAAATCTTTGAAATATAATCAGTGAAAGATCGTTGAGTTTATTCATTTGTTGCTGTAACAAACCCTTCACAATGGTAATAATATATGTATTTTTATATAATAGTATAGCATAGTTATATATTTATATAAATTACAAGCTTTCACCATTGAACTATATTGAAACTGAAACGCGCGCTGGGTGCTCTGAAAACGGTCCGCCGGCCGGCCGGCCGGTCGCCATCTTGGCCCGGGGCAAACGCCAAGCGGCGTATATTTCGTCTGTGTAGCGAATAGCCTGTGACAGTTGTTATTTTTTGTTTCAAACATTAATTTAATCAATTGAGTGGATTTTTCCTGTTATTTTTTGGACAATAATCTTCTATTAAAAATACCTTCATATCACAGTTTATAATTTTACCGTTATAATAATATTAATAACAATAAGAGACAAAATGTAACTATTATTTTTCCATAAGTCTTGGCATATTTCCTGTAAATGGATTTGAAATGTCTTAAAACAAACTATGTAAATCTTAATCTAATCCTATTACAACACCGTATGGTGATAGTTCATTTTTAACTTGCACGTAAAACGCTATTCCATTTCTATTTTTATATCGGAAAGGCAGTTATATGCAGAATAAGAGCTCACCATTATTAGTATTAGGTATTACTACAAAACAAAAATACGAATTTACAGTGAATAGTAGCTTTTCCTAGTGCCAAGCAAACTTTCCTAGATATAAGCCTAGTGCGTGCTAATGGTGATGGGCTACTCGGCGTATTTTGCCACTACGCAACATGGCGGGCGCCGGACCGTTTTCGAGTCTTGCCACCCACCTGAGCGTGCGGTCCAGTGTTTATATAGTTCGATGGCTTTCACTTATGTCAGATTTGTTTAGGGAGTAAGAAAATAGTACACGTACTTACGTAGGTTGCCAGCCTGTAGTGTTGGACGAAAGACTAAGGTCATGGCAAACCTTATAAAAACCTTCTTTACACCTTTGATGCAAGGTAAGATGGTAATCCTCATCTCGGTATAGGTCGTTATTCTCGGTGTGGAGGAGTCCTGGACGAAACGAGACACGCAGTACCAGTTTTCCGGCAATCGCCAATTCGACCAGTTGTTAATGTTGTTGTTATTCATGCATTACGACACCCCAGCTTGGCACGTCTTCCGCAAGCGGAAATTTTGCGCAGGTTACCGGAAGGATGGGATATAGCAGGAAAGGAAACGGTATATGAAGCCAACTTATATTTTAGAAGGCCTACTCCCGTGCTGCTGTGTCAGCTGTGATCAGGCTGACCCGCTCTGCCTTCCAACTGGACTACACAACAGTTAAAAATAGGCTAAAAATATTGTCAATACTATTTCCCTCAATCTACTGTAGGGAAGCAGGGGGCTTTTCACAGCAAGGGAGAATGCCTCTCTTTATGATTAAGCTTGGGTTCTACCATAATACTACAATGTATGACTCTAATTTACGTTAGTATGCAAGTATACTGGGCCTTTTAAGATGAAACATTTTGGCTTCAACGAGAATATAATTAACTAAGTAAGGTCTTATTTAGAGTCCAGGCTGCAGGTAACGCAGTAAGAGAGTGAAACATAAAACCCGATAATCAAAAACCAAGGCATTCCTCGAAACAGCTGCCTCGGGTCTGTTCTGTTCAATTTGTAAACGGCAGACATACCAAGCTGTGTAAAACCTTGTACAGTTAATTTGTTTGCCGATGATTCACAGCTGCACTTTTCCTACGAGCCATCCCTGACAAAAACTTCAATTGATCTCATCAATTCTGACCTGGAAAATATTTTACGATGGTCAGATTCAAACGGCTTAAAACTCAACATAGGAAAGTGTACTGTGATGCATACTGCGCCACACAACCTGATTCAGTCCCTCAGCGAGAGCGGAATGAGTGTTGTGATCAGCGGTGAGAGTTTGGGAGTGTGTGACAGGTCAAAGACTCTCGGCGTGGTGCTTGATAGTACAGTGTTTCAAAATGTTTTATTTTTTGTAAGATTTTGCTCTCAGGGTAATTTTGTACTCAGGGTGAGGGTTCTTTGCCAAAAGATCCAAATGTGATGCGTTGTGTCACTAATTGTAAGTGTTCGGTCGCAGCAGTACCGATATGTATGCAAGACAAATGCCATGTGAATAAGTGATAATATTAGGCCGCAGCGCCGACGGACTGACGGAGCAGGAAAAATGCCTTGTTGGTAAAAGGGGAAAAATGCCACTAATATTTTGAGTTCGGCTGCAGAACGAAGAGTGCAAGACAAATGCCGTGTAAAGTGGGTGTTTGTGTTAGGCCGCAGTGCCGACGGAAAGTTGGGGCAGGTCAAATGCCTTGTGTGCAAGTGTATTTGGGAAAATAATACATTTTAAATAACTTACCATAAAATGAAAACTCTTATTTATACAACTGACTGACCTTTTATCTCCAATATTAACAAATACAACTAACTTGACTGAATTATTTAATGTTCGATATACTATCTTTACAACTTTTCACTATTATTAACCCAATGCAATGGAGTTAAGTAAATTGCTAATATTCATGTACAATATTGTTCTATAACTCTCCTAATTATTATTATATATGAAGTCGCAAAGCAAATGGTCAGAGTTCCACAGCTACTGAAATCCCGCTATCCCTAACCTGTAACTGTTCAAACGGCCTTGTCGAACCGCAGCGACTGGGAGAAGCGTGTCCTCTTGCTGACAGCAGGGCTTCTTATATAGGTGGCAGGGCAGTGCCGTGTGCAAAAGCAGATGATCGGCTTGGAGTCGACTGCAACTACGACTGCCGCCACCGCCATGTTTCAATTAGTTGTTAAACATTAACCAAATAGTGTTATATTACATTGCAATAAATCATTGTAAAATGTGTTCTTATAATTCTAAACCTAATTTCAATGAACTATTTATCATTTGTAAACTAAATTTATATAAAATAAAGTATTGGCAAATGCCTACACTACTTATTGCATCGTCATTGTGGATAGCCTAACCTCAACGTTAAATGGGTCTACATTTGAATAAACATTTAACAAATGATATTTACGAATTAATTACGATTATATAATACAACTTGTTCCATTCAACATAAAATATCAATAATAATACCTGCTACAAATGTTAATACAACTCAGTTATTGTATTTAAAACGTATCAAAACATGAATTCTCTACAATCTAAGCTAGGCCTACTTTGGTTACATCGTAATTGTAACCTCTCGATCTCAGATCATCTCACACATGCTTCACAGCGAGCTTTTGGGAAGACTGAGAGGGCTGTACAGGTTCAGAAGTTTGCTGCCAGAATCCGCGAAGCTGCGCCTCATGCAGTCTCTAGAGGTCTGTGAAGTTGGCCTACCCAAATCAGCTTACCAAGTTTATTTGATATCTCTCGTTAGTTCTTCGTTAGTTCCTGTTAGTTCTCATAAAAATATCGTTAGTCCATCAATATTAACCCTGTTAACGCCTTAAATCATGGGTAGGCCAACTTCACACTATGAAAAGTAGCTTACCCACAATTAAACTACATAATCCCTATTTCTTTATGTCTATCGTTAGTTCTTCGTTAGTTCCTGTTAGTTCCCTCATAAATACCGTTAGTTCAATGATATGAATGGTTTTACAGCCAAATATTGAAAATGGGTAAGCTAACATTCCAATGTATGTAGTAGCCTACCCATGATGACATAAAATTATTAATATTTGTTCATGTCTATCGTTAGTTCTTTTTTAGTTCTTGTTAGTTCCCACAAATCTATCTATAGTTCAAACAAAGAAACCATTTCACGGCCAAAACTAAAAATGGGCATGCCAACTTCACACTATGAAATGTAGATTACCCACAATTTGTTACAAGTTCAAACTCAAACTTGCCGCCATATCAGAAACATCTAGAAGGCACTACCGCGCACAGGAGTAACTGACAACAATGCAGTCACGTGACCCGCCTCGCTCATAAAACTGGACGACGGCGGCTTCTCGCTCTCTTAGCCCGGAACTATTCGGTGTAACATCATCTAAAACCTTTTTCTAAATTCAACACCGCGTTTATTTGCCAATTCCAAAAGTTCGTCGATTTGTTAACGGGGTGCATCCCATACGTTTTCTATTTCGCGAATTGTTTTAAAGAAAAGGCCGAAATTCGCGGTACAATCACATTCGTATTAATTAATTAACAAAACCTTTTTCTAAATTACACGTGCTAAGAGCAGGTTTTAACACTGCCATTCTTGTCGTTTTACGGGGAATAAATTAAACAACTGGTATTATTAATATTAAGTGCATAGTAGTGTTACAGTGTATTAATATTGTGAGCGTTTTGTGTATGTAATTTTCTACAATGTTCATGTGAGTAATATTTATTAGTTTTACATACTTGGTCATATTTCATAGGGCACATGTCATAACTGGTACTGGTCAAAGTTTAATAATTGTTAAGTTTAAATTCATTTATCTTTGTTAATTATTTGATGTAATATCGTATTCACAAATCATTTATAGCAACTCCCTATTTGTCATAATTTAACTTAAAGATATTTTTCCCTGTACAAGAATTAATTTGTATTAAGCAAGAAAACTTTTGGAAAATATTTAAACTCAAATCAATTGTCTCAAAGCTAAAATAATTGTAAGAGCTGGAAATTAAGTATAATACAAAATTCTAGGAAATTTAGTATTCATAGAACAGAGTGTTACTATTTGGTTGATTTCAAAAAAAAAAAGAGTAAAATTAATTAAGCAGCAGTTCAGAGCTCAGATCAGGAACCACTTCATATTATAAATAAGTTAATCATGAATCATATGAATGTATAATTTAAATTGGTGGTAAAAAGATATAGGAGGATAGAGTGTGTCGGAGGTCAGGAGGCTTAGTTAGGAGGACTTATATATTATTATTTATTCCCGACCACTCGCTTGTTTTAATAAACCGCCATTTAATTAACTAGGAATTCCTGGTTACCACATTTTGATACTTAACTTAAGAACTGCTTTTGATTATTTTAAATACAAAATACAAAAAAAATATTAAAACTAAAAAGGCCAGAAATCGACCAAAGCCATAACCTCTAAGGTGATCTATATTACATTAATTTAAAATACTATTTTCCGGCTCTAATTTAATTATGTATGTGTTGTAATGTCTTTGCTAAGATTTTAATAGAAAGAGTTTCTTGTAAACGTAACAAGTGGTAGCAGGCAGACACTGATTTGTGGGTTGCAATTGTGGCGAAATATGACCAATTAATTGTTATTGATATTTTTGTTATATTACTGTGCAAATTATTCATATTTTGTTAGATTTAGATATTGATTAAAAAAATGTTTTATGGACGTCAATATGTCACAACAGCAAGAGATAGGGCGGCAAGGGTTCAATCACGTTATCTAGGAGTTCAAGGTTCGGATAGATCCGCTCCAGTTGTGATACAGGTAGAGCAGGCCCCTCAGGCGAACAATAATTTAGATTTACCGCATTCCCATTCAGGTGCGCATGTCAGCTTGGAAAATAGGTTACGTGATGCAAAATTATTGCCCGAGAATTTTGAACCAAGGGTAGACTCCACACATGTTCGATGCACGCCAAGACAGGATTGCGCAACCGACACTTTTTGCACGCGTGACCAAACAGGTCAGGATTTTAGCACGCTCTCAACGACTGATCGCACCGTTGTAATCGAATTAGTTAGGAAACTACAACCTTGTTCAGGGGAGAATGAGTCACATCTTATTCAGTTTTTGAAACAAGTAAACACGATTTTTCAGATTGTTCGGGTTGGTCACAATGAAGTAATTAAATTAATTTTGCCTCAGACGCAAGCACATCTTTTTGAAATTTGGTCACATGGTTTGGAATTGAATCTTACATGGGATAATTTACACTTTTCAATCTTGACAGCCTTTTTTCCAGGATTACAGTTAGAGCGAGTAGTAAACAAGTTTGTTAAAAGATTACAATGGCCCCAAGAAACCTTTGTAGCATTTATCAATGATGTTACTTCCTCAGCCGTAGCACTCCAGTGCAATTTTCCAGACGAATATTTAATTGATGTAATTCTCTCGAATATTAATCCACGCATGCGCAATAGTTTTTCATTTTGTGAGAAACCCAAGACAATTTGGGAATTAAAACATTTAGCAAATGCAGTAAATGCGTCAGTCCAGGCGGACAATCATTATTTCAGTACCTTTCCCCCACTTCAACAAGCAACTGTACCTAACCCCATCACTCACCGAGTTTTTGAACAAAAATCACAGGTTAAATGTTTTACATGTGGGAAGCAGGGGCACATCGCACGATTTTGTAGGCAGGGAAATGCACGAGGCAATTTAATGAGGAGGTGATTAAATTGTCACAAACGAACACCTCCATTTCTGTAGTTCCATTAGATTTTTCCTTGAGATTACCGACAGTAAAGTTTTTTATTCCATACAATACATCACAGAAAGCACTTATAGATACTGGTTCAACAAGTTGTTTAATAGATAATAAATTTTTTCAAAGCATTAAATCATCACCGAGCAATAAGGAAGTTATTAAAACTAAGATGTTGATTAAATCTATTAATCAGCAAAGCACCATGGTTAGAAAATTAGTTAAGCTTCATTTCAAAATAGGCAATTTTTCATGGACATTTGATTTTTTTATAGTTAATTCACTTCCGTTTCCCATCATTTTAGGTGTAAATTTTATGCAGAAATCCCAAATGAATTTAGACTTTTCTAGTAACACTATTAACTTTAAATTCAATAATGATAGTAAGATTCAAATGAGTGACATTTTTGTGAAGCAACAGCAGCCTGATAGTAATTTTTTATTAGAACTTTCCGACGCAAATAAAATTCATTCACAGGAAACAGAGGAATTTTTACAGAAAATATTGCAAGAATACCCCTCGGTCATAACAGAGAGGATAGGGCAGGCCCGCGTCTCTCCTTATCACATCAGCTGTTTGGTAGATAAGCCAATATGCTCCCCGCACTACCCCGTCCCTCCAGATAAGATGAATGCTATGAGAAATATTACTGATGAGTTGCTCAAAAATAATGTAATTAGGAAGTCAACTAGTATGCACTGTGCTCCAGCCTTTTTAGTCGCAAAAGCGGACAAAAATAAATTCAGATTAGTTTGCAATTACAGGAAGATAAATGAATATATTTCATATGACGCTCACCCCTTACCTACTTTAAATTCAGCCTTTGAGTTTTTGAGTAAAGCCAAGTATTTCACATCATTAGATATGAATAATGCCTTCTTTCAAATCCCATTAGATTCACAATCAAGACAGTATACAGCATTTTGCACTCCGTATGGTTTATTCGAATTTAACACAGTACCACAGGGCCTGAAAATCGGATCCCAAGCACTTACTAGAGTTATGGATGAAATTTTGGGCGATTTTAAATTTAAATTTGTCTTCAATTTTTTGGATGATTGTTTAATTTATAGCGACAATTGGGAAGATCACAAGCAACACATCTTACAGGTTTTAGATAAGTTTAAGGAATACAATGTCACAATAAATCCGGAAAAAATTAGGATAGGCCATACCTCCATAAAATATTTAGGGCACATCATTTCGAACAGAACACTTTCACTGGACCCCGATAGAATTGAACCAATTTTGAAATATCCCAGACCCCGTAATTTGAAACAACTTCAGCGATTTTTAGGATGTGTAAACTTTTATTCACGCTTTATTAAGGATTTTTCCAAAATAGCCTTGCCACTAAATAACTTAAGGAAGAAGAACGTTAAATTTCAGTGGACAGCCACACACCAGAAAGCTTTTGATGAATTAAAAAATTCCCTTGTTTCGTCAACTCAACTAACATTGCCAGATTTTAATGGAGATTTTGTTGTCACCTGTGACGCATGTGACAATGCGATTTCAGCAGTTCTACAAATGAAAGAGGGAGATAATCTTTTACCGGTTCATTTTGCATCCAGAACATTAAGTGAAACAGAACGTAAATACCCAATGCATAAGAAGGAATTTTTAGCATGTTTATATGGAGTTGAGAAATTTAGGCCATATTTAAACAAGAAGTTTACACTACAAACCGATAATTCTGCCGTGATGTACATTTTGAAAAATAAGGGTAAACATACAGCTCAATTTGATAGGTGGGTGTTACGTCTTTCAGAGTTTGATTTTGAAATAGAAAATATTAGGGGTAAATTAAATGTAGTGGCAGATGCCTTATGTAGAGTCTTCAAGGATGATACGGATAATACCGTTAAAATCATCGAGGATTCTACATGTTGCACTCTGCAATGTTTTCCAGAACTATTTACTTCAATTAGGGAAAAACAGGCACAAGACCCGAGTTTAAGTTTAATTATTTCAGATTTGAGAAATAAAATTCCAGTCAAGAACCACTCATTGCGCAATAATATTTTGTATTTTGGTAAACAGGGCAGAAAAAGCAAAATAGTAGTTCCAGAGTCCATGCACACTTTTATTGTTAAATATTTTCATGAGAATCCTATGTTTGCACATGCGGGCATAGCCAAAACTATGAATCACATTCAGAAGCAATTTATTTGGAAAGGCATGACACAATTTATTAGGAATTTTGTTAGGTCATGTGAACAATGTCAACTCTCAAAACCGGCGCAAAACCAGAAAATCGGTCAATTAAGTTCTCATATACCGACAAATTGTAACGAGCAATGGTTTTGTGATTTTGTTGGTCCGCTACAACGAACACAACGAGGAAACGAATCAATCTTTCGTGGACAATTTTTCGAAATTCTGCTTTTTATACCCAGTTAGAAAACAGACATCAGATTCCGCAATAAATATTTTACGAAACAACATTTTTGCACAGCATGGTATTCCACAGCGCCTAATTACAGACAATGCCTCCGTCTTCACATCGCAGAATTTTTTTTCATTTCTTTTTGGTTTAGGAATTAAGCATGTAACAACTTCACCATATAGACCTCAATCAAATGTTGCTGAGCGAGTTAATAGAAACCTAGTTACTGCATTGAGAATTTTTCATAATCAGAATCATAAGTCATGGGACATTTATTTACCATATTTAATGCTTGCTTTTAATTCCGCAAAACATGAAGCAACAAAGTTCACCCCCGCAAGCGTTTTCTTAGGTAGAGAACTTACACACCCATTGCAATTTCTTTGGAATTTAGAGACAGGACATAATAACAAACCGAGTTTAGACAATGTTTTTCAGAATCTCACGAAGGCGCACAATAGAACGAAGTTACGGTATGACAGGAATCGAACTCCATCTAATTTTGTTGTTGGTGATAAGGTTGTTTTGTATAGGCATTCCCTCAGTAATAAAGATAAGAAAATAACAGCAAAACTTTGTCACAAATGGAGGGGACCTTATACTGTAACTAAACTCACTTCACCGGTTAATGTTGAAATAACTTTGGACAATGATCAGACACAAAAGCAAATAGTTAATGTTGATCAAATAAAGAAATTTTTTCCTCCAGTCTGAAATATATATATATATATACTTTTTTCTCTCTTTACTTCAGAATAAATTGTTGTGACTTATTGATTTAATTTTTTTTAAGATCTATTTCCTTTTTGTAAATCCATATGACAGGTTTTCTTGTGTGGGAGACTCCCATCTACACAGAGCAGTGAAACAGTGGAAACTAGCCGCCGCCAAACACATCACCATACCAGGGGCGACTACGAGACACATCGTCACCGAGGTGCGAAAACACGCTGCCGAACTACAACCAACCTGTGTTCTGCTCATTGGCACCAACGATGCCGGAAGTCACACCTCTCTCTCTGTCTCCAAACGAAACACAGTCTCACATTTTTATTTTGAATTTAAATACAATTTTCACTGGTCACAACATGAACTATTTAATTGAACATTTCTATTATAATGGTAGGACAGATGGAATTCACTTAAACAGAAAAGCCTTCATCATAATCATGGACAGTATTCAGGATAAAATTACATGTGTAGTGCAGTGCAACAAACTGGAACCTTGTGTAGCTCTGAACAGTTTAGTTTCACCAAGTGTTAGGGATGAGTCTATGACCGAAGTGGAACTTACAGGGAATGTAGCCGTAAGAGTCCACCATCTCTCTCACTAATGATACTATATTGTTATGTTTATCTTTATAAGTATTGTTACTGTTAACTTTAGTAATTTTTAATTTTTGTGTAAAATTATTTTTCTCTCTCTTTATCCCAAGTTAGGTTAGACAAAAATTAAAAATTCTTTTGGAGGGGGGGAAAATTGTTACAAGTTCAAACTCAAACTTGCCGCCATATCAGAAACATCTAGAAGGCACTACCGCGCACAGGAGTAACTGACAACAATGCAGTCACGTGACCCGCCTCGCTCATAAAACTGGACGACGGCGGCTTCTCGCTCTCTTAGCCCGGAACTATTCGGTGTAACATCATCTAAAACCTTTTTCTAAATTCAACACCGCGTTTATTTGCCAATTCCAAAAGTTCGTCGATTTGTTAACGGGGTGCATCCCATACGTTTTCTATTTCGCGAATTGTTTTAAAGAAAAGGCCGAAATTCGCGGTACAATCACATTCGTATTAATTAATTAACAAAACCTTTTTCTAAATTACACGTGCTAAGAGCAGGTTTTAACACTGCCATTCTTGTCGTTTTACGGGGAATAAATTAAACAACTGGTATTATTAATATTAAGTGCATAGTAGTGTTACAGTGTATTAATATTGTGAGCGTTTTGTGTATGTAATTTTCTACAATGTTCATGTGAGTAATATTTATTAGTTTTACATACTTGGTCATATTTCATAGGGCACATGTCATAACTGGTACTGGTCAAAGTTTAATAATTGTTAAGTTTAAATTCATTTATCTTTGTTAATTATTTGATGTAATATCGTATTCACAAATCATTTATAGCAACTCCCTATTTGTCATAATTTAACTTAAAGATATTTTTCCCTGTACAAGAATTAATTTGTATTAAGCAAGAAAACTTTTGGAAAATATTTAAACTCAAATCAATTGTCTCAAAGCTAAAATAATTGTAAGAGCTGGAAATTAAGTATAATACAAAATTCTAGGAAATTTAGTATTCATAGAACAGAGTGTTACTATTTGGTTGATTTCAAAAAAAAAAAGAGTAAAATTAATTAAGCAGCAGTTCAGAGCTCAGATCAGGAACCACTTCATATTATAAATAAGTTAATCATGAATCATATGAATGTATAATTTAAATTGGTGGTAAAAAGATATAGGAGGATAGAGTGTGTCGGAGGTCAGGAGGCTTAGTTAGGAGGACTTATATATTATTATTTATTCCCGACCACTCGCTTGTTTTAATAAACCGCCATTTAATTAACTAGGAATTCCTGGTTACCACATTTTGATACTTAACTTAAGAACTGCTTTTGATTATTTTAAATACAAAATACAAAAAAAATATTAAAACTAAAAAGGCCAGAAATCTACCAAAGCCATAACCTCTAAGGTGATCTATATTACATTAATTTAAAATACTATTTTCCGGCTCTAATTTAATTATGTATGTGTTGTAATGTCTTTGCTCAGATTTGAATAAAATAGTTTCTTGCAATCAGATTCTTCTTTCAAGCAACCCACAACTAAATCAGAGATCCACGAGTGTTTTTGGGCCCAGCAACACTCGCTCTGCATTACTGTAATTGACAAATCAAAATTAAATGTGAAATATAATATATAATAGAGATGAATTCAAGTACATGTAACAAATTAAAATACATAATTCCTATTTCTTCATATCTATCGTTAGTTCTTCGTTAGTTCCCGTTAGTTCTCATAAAAATATCGTTAGTTCATCAATATTAACCGTGTTAAAGCCTGAAATCAATGGGTAGGCCAACTTCACACTATGAAAAGTAGCTTACCCACAATTAAACTACATAATTCATATTTCTTTATGTCTATCGTTAGTTCTTCGTTAGTTCCTGTTAGTTCTCATAAAAATATCGTTTGTTCATCAATATTATCCGTGTTAAAGCCTTAAATCAATGGGTAGGCCAACTTCACACTATGAAAAGTAGCTTACCCACAATTAAACTACATAATTCATATTTCTTTATGTCTATCGTTAGTTCTTCGTTAGTTCCTGTTAGTTCTCATAAAAATATCGTTAGTTCATCAATATTAACCGTGTTAAAGCCTTAAATCAATGGGTAGGCCAACTTCACACTATGAAAAGTAGCTTACCCACAATTAAAATACATAATTCCTGTTTCTTCATGTCTATTGTTAGTTCTTCATTAGTTCCTGTTAGTTCCATAATAAATACCGTAGGTTCGATAATATTAATGGTTTTACAGCCAAAAAATTAATAATGGTTAGCTAACATACAATTTATGTAGTAGCCTACTCATGATGACGAAAGTTTATTGAAGATTGTTCATATCTCTCGTTAGTTCTCTGTTAGTTACTGTTAGTTCCCTCATAAATACTGTTAGTTCAATAATAATAATGGGTTTACATCCAAAAATGAAATGTTGGTTAGCTAACATTCCAATGTATGTAGTAGCCTACCTATGATGAAATTTCGGCTGTGAAATATTATTATTGTTATTATTGAACTAAAGGTATTTATGAGGAAAATAACAGGAACTAACGAAGGAATAACGACAGATATTAAAATATTTAAATGATCTTATGTCAACGTGGGTAGGCTACTACATACATTGGAACGTTAGCTAACCAAGGTTAAATTTTCTTCTGTAAAACCATTATTATTATTGAACTAACGTATTTATGAGGGAACTAACAGGAACTAACGAAGAACTAACGAGAGACGTGAACAAATTTCAATAATCTTTCGTCAATATGGGTAGGCTACTATATAAATTGTATGTTAGCTAACCATTATTGAATTGTTGGCTGTAAAACCATTAATATTATTGAACCTACGGTATTTATTATGGAACTAACAGGAACTAATGAAGAGCTAATGATAGACACAAAGAAATATGTATTAAGTAGTTTAATTGTGGGTAAGCTACTTTTCATAGTGTGAAGTTGGCCTACCCATTGATTTAAGGCTTTAACACGGTTAATATTGATGAACTAACGATATTTTTATGAGAACTAATAGGAACTAACGAAGAACTAACGATGGACATGAAGAAACAGGAATTATGTAGTTTAATTGTGGGTAAGCTACTTTTCATAGTGTGAAGTTGGCCTACCCATTGATTTAAGGCTTTGACACGGTTAATATTGATGAACTAACGATATTTTTATGAGAACTAACGGGAACTAACGAAGAACTAAAGATAGACATAAAGAAATATGAATTATGTAGTTTAATTGTGGGTAAGCTACTTTTCATTGTGTGAAGTTGGCATGCCCATTGATTTAAGGCTTTAACACGGTTAATATTGATGAACTAACGATATTTTCATGAGAACTAACGGAAACTAACGAAGAACTAACGATAGACATGAAGAAATAGGAATTATGTATTTTAATTGTGGGTAAGCTACTTTTCATGGTGTGAAGATGGCATGCCCATTTTTAGTTTTGGCCGTGAAATGGTTCCTTTGTTTGAACTATAGATAGATTTGTGGAAACTAACAAGAACTAACGATAGACATGAACAAATATTAATAATTTTATGTCATCATGGGTAGGCTACTACATACATTGGAATGTTAGCTTACCCATTTTGAATATTTGGCTGTAAAACCATTCATATCATTGAACTAACGGTATTTATAAGGGAACTAACAGGAACTAACGAAGAACTAACGATAGACATAAAGAAATAGGAATTATGTAGTTTAATTGTGGGTAAGCTACTTTTCATAATGTGAAGTTGGCCTACCCATTGATTAAAAGCTTTAACAGGGTTAATATTGATGAACTAACGATATGTTAATGAGAAATAACAGGAACTAACGAAGAACTAACGAGAGATATCAAATAAACTGGGTAAGCTGATTTGGGTAGGCCAACTTCACAGACCTAGTCTCTAGTCCTGTCAGTGTTCACCTACTGTCTCCCGGCTTATGGGAACAGCATTTCTGGTGAAGACATGATTTACGGAATAAAAAAATTGCAGAACTCTGAAATTCGTTTAATTTTCGGTCTTAAAAGATTTAAACATGTTTCTCCATATAGATATTAAGCAGGAATGATGACCGTGGACACAGTTTGCAGGATGATGACTTGCTGCAAGGCTCTTGTCTTACAGGTGCCACACTACCTTCTTGAGAGGCTTTCTTTCCGAAGGTCTCTCAGCGCAGTAGCAGGAATGATGACAATGGACACAGTTTGCAGGATGATGACTTGCTGCACGGCTCTTGTCTTACAGGAGCCACACTACCTTCTTGAGAGGCTTTCTTTCCGAAGGTCTCTCAGCGCAGTAGCAGGAATGATGACGATGGACACAGTTTGCAGGATGATGACTTGCTGCAAGGCTCTTGTCTTACAGGTGCCACACTACCTTCTTGGGAGGCTTTCTTTCCGATAGAGGTCTCTCAGCGCTGGAGCAGGAATGATGACGGTGGACACAGTTTGCAGGATGACGACTTGCTGCATGGCTCTTGTCTTATAGGAGCCACACTACCTTCTTGAGAGGCTTTCTTTCCGAAGGTCTCTCAGCGCAGCAGCAGGAATGATGACGGTGGACACAGATTGCAGGATGATGACTTGCTGCAAGGCTCTTATCTTACAGTAGCCAGACTACCTTCTTAAGAGGCTTTCTTTCCGAAGGTATCTCAGCGCAGTAGCAGGAATTATGACGGTGGACACAGTTTGCAGGATGATGACTTGCTGCAAGGCTCTTATCTTACAGTAGCCACACTACCTTCTTAAGAGGCTTTCTTTCCGAAGGTATCTCAGCGCAGTAGCAGGAATGATGACGGTGGACACAGTTTCCAAGATGATGACTTGCTGCAAGGCTCTTGTCTTACAGGTGCCACACTACCTTCTTGAGAGGCTTTCTTTCCGATAGAGGTCTCTCAGTGCTGGAGCAGGAATTATGACGGGGGACACAGTTTGCAGGATGATGACTTGCTGCAAGGCTCTTGTCTTACAGGTGCCACACTACCTTCTTGAGAGGCTTTCTTTCCCATAGAGGTCTCTCAGGGCTGGAGCAGGAATGATGACGATGGACACAGTTTGCAGGATGACGACTTGCTGCATGGCTCTTGTCTTACAGGAACCACACTACCTTCTTGAGAGGCTTTCTCTTCGATAGAGGTCTCTCAGCGCAGTAGCAGGAATGATGACGATGGACACAGTTTGCAGGATGATGGCTTGCTGCAAGGCTCTTATCTTACAGTAGCCACACTACCTTCTTGAGAGGCTTTCTTTCCGATAGAGGTCTCTCAGCGCAGTAGCAGGAATGATGACGGTGGACACAGTTTGCAGGATGACGACTTGCTGCAAGTCTCTTGTCTTACAGGAGCCACACTACCTTCTTGAGAGGCTTTCTTTCCGAAGGTATCTCAGCGCAGTAGCAGGAATGATGACGGTGGACACAGTTTGCAGGATGATGACTTGCTGCAAGGCTCTTATCTTACAGTAGCCACACTACCTTCTTGAGAGGCTTTCTTTCCGAAGGTATCTCAGCGCAGTAGCAGGAATGATGACGGTGGACACAGTTTGCAGGATGACGACTTGCTGCAAGTCTCTTGTCTTACAGGAGCCACACTACCTTCTTGAGAGGCTTTCTTTCCGAAGGTATCTCAGCGCAGTAGCAGGAATGATGACGGTGGACACAGTTTGCAAGATGACGACTTGCTGCAAGGCTCTTGTCTTACAGGAGCCACACTACCTTCTTGAGAGGCTTTCTTTCCGATAGAGGTCTCTCAGCGCTGGAGCAGGAATGATGACGATGGACACAGTTTGCAGGATGATGACTTGCTGCAAGGCTCTTGTCTTACAGGAGCCACACTACCTTCTTGAGAGGATTTCTTTCCGATAGAGGTCTCTCAGCGCTGGAGCAGGAATGATGACGGTGGATACAGTTTGTAGGATCATGACTTGCTGCAAGGCTCTTGTCTTTCCGGTGCCACACTACCTTCTTGAGAGGCTTTCTTTCCGATAGAGGTCCCTCAGTGCAGTAGCAGGAATGATGACGGTGGATACAGTTTGCAGGATGATGACTTGCTGCAAGGCTCTTGTCTTACAGGTGCCACACTACCTTCTTGAGAGGCTTTCTTTCCGATAGAGGTCTCTCAGCGCTGGAGCAGGAATGATGACGGTGGACACAGTTTGCAGGATGATGACTTGCTGCAAGGCTCTTGTCTTACAGGTGCCACACTACCTTCTTGAGAGGCTTTCTTTCCGATAGAGGTCTCTCAGCGCTGGAGCTGGAATGATGACGGTGGACACAGTTTGCAGGATGATGACTTGCTGCAAGGCTCTTGTCTTACAGGTGCCATACTACCTTCTTGAGAGGCTTTCTTTCCGATAGAGGTCTCTCAGCGCTGGAGCAGGAATGATGACGGTGGACACAGTTTGCAGGATGATGACTTGCTGCATGGCTCTTTCTTACAGGAGCCAGACTACCTTCTTGAGAGACTTTCTTTCCGGAGGTTTCTTAGCGCAGTACCCGCCATGGTATACTCCTTCGTTTCCCCAAAATTAGACTCGAGGTTGGGAGGAGAAGCTTTTCTTACTCCGGCCCAACATTGTATAACACCTATGCAATCTCATATTTTAAGGTAAAAATTAAAGAGTTGTTTTTTCCTACATAGGTTGGTTATTTTTTGTATATATTTGTTAATTTGTAAATTTAATTGTTTGTTGTTTGATTTTTTGTAGTCTAAAACGAAAGTTGTTCTGAAAATCAGTTAATGTACTGATAAACGCTGTATTAATAACGACATTTTTATTATTTATTATTATTATGTTTGTTTTTTCTTTGAAATTATACATTAGCTAACGAACAGTTTGTTAAAACATTTTTAAAATATAAGGGAGTAATATTCAAAGTTATGGGATACATGTCTGTTATAATTATAATCTATTCACAAGTTTGTGCAATTACAGTAATAATTGAGCTGTAAATATTAAGAGGAGTCGTTACTTAACACTGTCTAATGAGTGTGGATAAGCAGCAAACGGGAGTTTATAACACGGGTTCTGTTTGCTTACAATTACTACATTCTAAGAAAGTCTTGAGTCTATTTCTGTTAGTAACTAACCAAAAATTTGTCTCCGCCTCAAGAAAAAAAAAACCAACCCCCTTATTCGAAAGTGGTATTTAGTGTGTACGACATTATATCATAGAAAACACTTTAGTTTTTTTGCCTATCTTAGGTTAAAAAAACAACAAGAAAAAGGAAAATAACATATTTTATTTGTATAGAAAAATATTAGTTATAAGGTCAGTCCCTGGCAACAGCATACGAAACTGTGGCAGCGCAGCGGTCCTATCGTGAGTTCGAATCCCATTCCCAGCTAGTACACATTTTTCAGTACTATCTATCTTGTACTGTAGAAGCTCACCTCTTGTTTTGCTTCATAAGTTCCAAAAACAGGCCCCAGGCAGTATGTAACATAAATGTTAATTAATATATGCATGCTTTACTGAAACAAATAATAATTTTCTAGAAAAACGGTATCCTACTAATTTGTTTTGATTTTTTATATAACTGCTAGAATAAAAGGAGGCCAATAGAAGTGGGTTATTTGTAAAGAGCCAATGTCAATATGGGGTAAAGAGCTTTTGAATTTATCTGGTTATTTATCTGCAGAGGTCACCTCCCTCTTTGCCCCAATTTCATTAAAGTATTGTTTGAATAATTCGTACAGAGTTGCTGATGAATCTTTCTTTGAAAATTACAAAATAAAAACTGTTAATGCATAGGTATTTTCTTATTCAATTTATTTTGTTTTCACATTCAGTGGTGAAGTATTCATGAAACTTATTGACAAATACTTAAATGATAAGTGGCTTAGCCCAAATTTAATTGTTTCCCTTTCCTCATCTTTAGTTAATGTTGATTTCAATAACGCAAAACCGTTGCTTTTGTATAGGAATTTATACCACAGAAAGGTTTAGCTTGAAGACAAGTTATACGAAAAAACTATAACCGAGTATTTTAGCTTAAATATACTCTTGTAAGTATTTGTTTTCATATTTTGTGAATACTTTTCCCATACACAGATAAAATGTTACACTCTTTCCCTACAGGAATATTTCAATACTTGGACCTTCTATACTCCCACGAGATTGGAATTATTTCCCTAATTATGGTATTAGCTAAACACTTAATAATAATAATAAAAAACTTATATTTTGTATAGATTTAAAACTATATCTTTATAAATAGTTCTGTAAGCGAAGTTTGGTAACACGCTGGTTGATGGGAGTCGGCTAAAATTAAAGGTCTGGATCCCAGGGACTGGGCAAAAAAAGCAGTATTTCCAAAACGTTACCAGCAAACGATAAATAACGTAAAACATTAAAGATGATTTGGTTTTAAAAGGTAATTATTAATTTATATTCCATCAATTGTTTACAAAGGTACAAGAAATGGTGTAAATAAACCTAAAACTTTTCAATAATACACTGAAAGATATAATATTAATAAATGTTGCTTTATACTTTAAACTCTAGAATAAACTGAGAATCAGGCATAGTAATTTGTTGACTGATATTGTGTTAAATTAATCGGTACAACTATTTATAGTCATGAAACTGATGAACAGAAAACGTTGAAAGCAAAAGCTCGTAAGTTGCAGCTCGAGAACGTAAGGGATTATTTAGCATTTTATTGCAACTCATCCATGTGTACTAGACGGAACCCAGTGCAAAGTTAGTTTTTTATCTGGTTTTTAATTGTTACTTTTTATTCATTTTATCAATTATTTACTTAGTTATTTAAAAGTCAGCATATAAAAATCCTACATCAATTTACTAAAATAAAAAATAATGCAGCTGTACAAGGAACCCTTGTATTTCAATGAGTAAATAAACAGTTATATACTGGCACAAGAGTTGTTTTAAAATATTATACAATGTTATTTAATTTTTATTTAAGGGGAATTTCCCTAATACAACAAATGATTACCTACCGCCTTCATGAAAAAAACATTCTGAAGAAAAACTTATACTACTTTAAATCAATAAGTTATATAAAGTATTTTAGTCTATTGCATTACAAATTAAATTGAAGTTGGGCCTGTATTGACAAAGATACTCTAAGTACACGTGGAAATCAGGGTATCTCGCTCACATTGTCATCATGTTGTTGTTATGTATTCTTTAATCTGGAATACGTACACTAATTAGTAATTCCTAACACAGTCTTCATCCAATTCCGAAGGATGCAGTGGTGGAAAAATTAAATAACAATAAATGATTGTTAAATAATTTGACCGTCCCAAAAACTGAATGATCGAACAGTTACTTTACAGCATTTCGTGTTGTGTTATATGAATCGTGTCTTTATAGGGTAAAGTATAAGCAATCTACAAAATTCTTCAGATAATTTTCCTAAGTAAGTATCAGAATTATAGAACATTTTCCGTACTTTAAGGACACAATGAAATACCCCCGTCGCAGCAAACCTGCGTACTCAGCGAATTTCCAATGCATATATATGTGATTCACTACTACATAGAGCTATTTACCAAGTTTCACAAAAATACATACATAAATAAGTGATATATAGCATTTTATTTATTCTCCGTAAGAATAACATTAGCGTTGAGGACGCAGGTTTGCTGCAACGAGGAAGATAAGTAATGTGGTTTTTTTTGCGATTATCACTACAACTGAACCAGGTGAAGCTACATACCAAGTTCTCTTAATGTAGGTTCATAATTAAGGGAGATATACAACTTTACTTATTCTCCATATGAATAACATGGGGTCCGAGTATGCAGGTTTGCTGCTACGGGGACTATCAACAAAAAACTTGTTTTTGTGGTTATATCAATATACCACAACTAGCTGAAGCTACATACCAAGTTTCATCAATATACATTCAAAAATAATCAAGATATAGAATTCTATTTATTCTCCATAAGGATAACATTAGAGAACGTACTGTGTTTATCACTTTGAATATCTCTGCAACGGTTGGACGTAGAACAACGATTAAAACACCAAAATGTTTGTTTTGTTGAGCTAAACACATTAAAAAACAGAAATGTGAAGTTTTTAGTAAAACTATCTGAGAAAAATCTAAAAACCGTTTTCCCATAAGATTAACATATGACACTTTTTTTGGATTTTCTCCGCAACCACTTAACCTAGGTTAATGTTCAAAATACAAAATTATTTGTTTATTTAAGCTCTATAAAATGGCTATAACCAAAATTGAATGTTTTTAAAATTTTGGGGTCAAATTTACAAAAAACCGATTCGTGGAAAATTGTAAACTCCCATAAAACCCCCTTCCCATAGTACGATCGATCTGGTTTTCGAACTTACAGTCATAAATGCTACTCTCCACATTTGTGCCAAATTTCATCAATATCGGGTGTTTCTTTCAAAAGTAATCGCGGTAACGGAGACACACACACACACACACACACACACACACACACACACACACACACACACATATATATATATATATATAAATATATAAATAAATAAATATATATATATATATATATATATAAATTTGAACGAATTGTGTTTTTGGCATCTGGGGACCTCAAAACAAAAAGTTATCATGGTCTCGGGCTTAAGTCTTACCATGCCACCTACGGTAATAGCTTCTTCCCTATAGGGGAAATTCGCTAAAATAAGATTACATTAATACGATTTTTTTATAGTTATGCAAATGTAAAATAGTTTACTAAAACGTTAAGTATTTTAGTAGTTTCCAAAACTTATAACATCTGAAGTTACCAAGCATCAACGCAGACAGTGAGAAACGAACTTTGCTCTGTCAACTCTCTACTGCATTCACCAACATACTTCGCAAGTAATATGTTTAAACTTGGAAAATCATTATTTTGTTTTTATTTTGCTCTTTATTAAACTATTATTTTATGCATGTTAAAAAAATGTGTTTATGTAGAACTTTTTTGAGTTTTCAACCACAGGTTATTCGAATAAAGGTACCTCAACCTCTGAAATGGTACAGATCCCCTGATATAGAGATTATGATTGCAAAATAACATAATACGGACTAAAATCTCAAGTATTACCGATATGTTTGTGGACTTTAGGCCAGAGCGATCGTAAAGCTCAAACAAAAGTGATTTGGACAATGTAGTTGTCTATAATGTTGTCGTTCTTAAATTATTTCTGCCCGGTTTGTAGTGTGAACAATATATTTGTTGAAAATACTAGTAGCGAGTTGAATTTTATACTTATTCATATTGAATAGCTTCCCAAACTGATAAGGAAATTTAAAATACAGGTTATTTTACCTTAGTATCAGTTTTAAGTTGATCCAAACTCGACTACAGAGGTTTCAGAAGTTTATTGTGCTTCCATCCTCAGGTCTTGAAGTTCAATGAGATGTTTGAATGTCTCAGAGTTTGAATGTCTCTCGTCAAAAGTAAAAAAAGACACATAACAAAAAACATAAACACACGACACACGACAGCGAAAACATGTAATACACTATTAAGGATAAATTTAATAAACTATCCTACTTGTATCACCGTCAATCACAACAATCCAGTTCAAATTTATTTATCTATACGTTTCACAGCACAATATGCTGCATCATCAGCAGAGATGGGGTTATGCTACATTTAGTTGATCAATGAAAATCTCGTCAGTTGTTTGTAAAATACAGTTAAAACATTCACTTGATATTAATACATACACGAAAACGACCTATACTTAAAGCGATGGCCATTTTCCGGAATGAAAGAGGACGATTGAACATATTGTTTTAACAGTATTTTACAAACAATTGACGAGATCTTCATAGATCAACTAGATGTAGCATAACCTCATCTCTGCTGTGAAACGCGTATAGATAAATAAATAGATTGCTCTGATTGGCGGTGAGTAGGTCTACAATTTATAATCAGCAATTCCTGGTATTGGCTATCATTGAACAAACTATCCTACGTCTAACTAAATTTCGTCCAACTACGAGTAGGAACTACGATAAGGCAGTCCAAAGTCCAACTAACGTTTCAACTTCCGCTGTCTTGTACACCTCAGTCGGCGTTCACCTAACGGCCGGTACGCGTTAACAGTGCACTAAATGTTTTTCGCTGACGAGTGTCGTGTGTTTATGTTCTGTGTTATGTGTCTTTTAAACTTTTGATGACAGAAATGCAAATTCTTTTAAGATCTCATTGAACTTCAAGGCCTGAAGATGGAAGCACAATAAGCTTCTGAATCCGCGGTAGTCCAGTTTAGATGAACTTAAAGCTGAAGATGGAGGTAAAATAATCTGTATTTTTAATTATATTTTATATTCGTGATTTATCTTTAGATGTTAGCCGACTTTGTTTAAACTCAACCTTTCAGAAGTTTCCGTACAAAATATACGTAATTACTTAAATCTAATTTTACGTATTTACTTCTGCACACTTATATATGTTCAAATGTATTATAATCTTGCCTTTAATCTTGTGTTTCGTTTATGACAAGTAATTTGCAAACTTAACGACTTTATGAATAACTAAAATGTGAACCATGAAACGGTTTAAAACCTAAAAATGTCTGAACCCGAATTTTTCCAGGGATTCCGGTGGTTTATTTTTGTTGGAGGCCTGAAGAACTATGAATCACAACATTTTAATAAAAATCGTTGAGCCATTTTGATAAATTTGTATTTTTCATGGTTTAGCTGTTTTGGTATTACGCTTAAGATAACAATTCTTAAAATTCTAATAAGAAAATTTGTACAAAAAGAATATTTGCTCTATATATTATGCAGAAGGGGTAGAAAATATTATATACAAAAGAAAATCGTAACTAGCAATGATAAAGGTAGGTTTATTTGGAATGTTAATCGTGGTTTCAAAGAGGAGGGTGGGGTGCGTAGCAAATGTTATGAAAATACTAACCGTATGATAACCGGGTTAAACATCGTTTAAGGACATTCTCTATAGATAATTTGAATGTAAATTTAACTTAATCTGAAACTGAGAGTACAAATACAAATTAAAATGTATTAATTTGAGACAAAAAATATGTAAATTACAATTACAATAATAATCGCAAACACAGTCCCCACATAGGTGAAATCCAATGCGTGGGGATTAGTCGTTGTTTATATTTATTCACTGAACATAGCTGAAGAGAGCAGACTATATTATCAGTTAAAAATACAAATAAAAACTATTAGAATTCTTATAAATAACTAAATACACGTACTAGACATTCCAACTAAACAATAGATAATATCAATAACAAGAATGTAATGTAACTTATACATATATTCCTATCGAAAAGATAAATATGTGGCATATTCAAATATCTAAAGGAACAAAGTTTATTTTGTGATGGTTGTTCCCGCAAAAATGCTATGATGGAAGATAGCGGAACAACGACATTTCTAAGGAAACCAATATGTGGAGATGGAGTGATACCGGTAATAGTCTATGATAACTCTTGTATTGAACAGAATTTTGGTAAAATGTAATAATGCAAAATTGCATTTATTTCGTAATATACATATTTTTTTAAATAATTTATTCATTTAAAAGGAGGTTTTTTATTATATTTTGTTAAAGCTTGCTGAGCTTCATATTTGCCAAAGATTTTATTTATAACAATCAGAAGTTGGATGTTTGTCAAAAGCAAGTTGTTGGGTAGTGTTCTTTGGCACTGTGTTAGAATGATGATTGTGACGTTAATTTAAACATAATCTCGCTAAGACTAATCCTTCCCCTCGATTAAGATATAAATAGCAAAGTTTCCCGCCCACTTCCTGTTTCCGGTGTGCCGTGGCCGGAAGTGGCGTGACCGGGTTATCTTCCAAGAACATAATCTCTACTTCTCATAAGATATATTTTTATAATACTAACTGCCCTGTATTACAATGTTAACTAAGTATAAGAATTATTGCATTGATCCATTATAAACCAGTGAGAATTAAATTGCAAGACGATTATGTGGATTCTTCATTGATTATTGAATACGTTTATTTTGTTTGTTTTTTTATTCTATACAAAAATGTTTATTCCAAAGATATGTATGGTATATATGTAATTTTACTTTTACAGAATTGATATAATTGATAATATAAATTTTAAAGAATTGATAATACAAAAGCCTAAAATAGTTTTGTTATGGTTGTCTTCATAACCCTAATAAAAAGTAGCTTAAACCTCAACCCAGTAGGAAGTACAATATAATATTAAAAGGGAAATATGGAAGGACTAACTGAATATAAATCAACTCAACAGATGCAACGATAAAAGTGATATAATACCGTTGAGAGATTCAGACAGTTGAAAACAAACAGAAGTAAAAGAGCAATAGTTTATTTTATTTAGAACATTACTGACATTTATAGCCTCATAAAATCTAGTACTAAGGACAGTTTAAATTGACACTCAATTATAGAAACAATTAGCATGCCCCTTCTATGTTGACTTCGTTTAAAGATAACTTGATAACTGATAATGAACTATTCGTATTCTACTACTTGTTTCTAATGAATAAAATGTGTATATCACTTACAATTTTATATCTGCTTTGTGTTATTCTTGGCACAGATCCATAAATATGCTGCAGTAATCTATAGATGGATATTATTTAATTAAAAGTTTTAATATAAGCAAGTTACTTGAGTAAAAACGGATTTCTTGAAGAATGTCATATAACTGTTATTATAAGTCATAAAAAAGGATGGAAAAATTATCGTCACAAAAATTATGGTTGTGTTTATCATGATTTGTATATTTTTTCTAACGTTTGTCAATAATTTTTTTTTTGAAGTATCATTGGTTATTTCGCTTTATTTTCGTTAAGGCAATTGATCCTATTAGAATTATTGTGTTTTATTATGGTTTTTTTCACAGATAATTGTAATTTTAAGTCCTGGACAGTACCACAAATGATCCAAAATAACCCATCATATTCAAACCTTGCATATATTATATTTTATAACCTGAATTCAAGCTAAGCAAATATATTAAAATTATATCACTCATATTAATAATAATTGATTACTAGTCCAATCAACCTTTAATACTAATGTAATCTCTAAAAAACTCTTTTCTAGTTTAATTGTATTCATTTATTGTGTTTCTTGCTAAAAATTAACGTGTTTTAGCCCTAAGTTTAATAATACCCAAATTTTATCACAGAGTTATATTACATTAAACTGTTATTATGTTAATGTACTTAAGTGGTTATACAACTAGAAGCTATTTCCTTAAAATACAACTACTAAATATTTTTAGGTAAAATAAATAGTATATATTTAAAAAATTGAAATAAATATTTATACATATACTTTTTATATTTTTAAATATGTATATAATCAACAAAAGTATATAAACCATAGTAGCCTTGTAATATTGTTTTCATTTCACTTACACTTTGTTTATAATATTTATCAGTAGTCCTAATCTGTGAACTTAATGTTTTGATAAATGTTTGTATGCATATATAAATATATGTATATGTATAACTGAACTAACAATAAATTTTGTTTGATTAAGATAACTGTATGCAGTCTAATAATACTCAGTACTTTTGGATTAGAATGCACTACGACGCGAACGCAGTAGCGCTCGCTAGCCAACATATAATTGATATGCGATGATACCGTTCTCTTTCAATCCATTAGCTGCGTATGCAACGGTCTATTACATATCTTGGTACCGTGGATAAAGATTCTGACAGACAAAATAACACAAATGATGCTTTACTGTGTTTCATGACGGAGATGTACGATAGTGTACACGATGGGATGTACTGTACGGAACTATTTGTTTATGTTATTGCACCTTCGAAACCGTATAAAGCACAAAACACTTCTTACTCTGCAACATTACGTGGGGTGAGGCTTATTTCTTAAAGTGGTTATTGTCAGATTTATCAGTAAATAAAAGTATTAGGAGGAATGAGTGATTACGGTTACCTCTGTCATGGTATACATTAATGGTTCTGTGCTTTCTATAGTTTATTGCTTTTTTGTTTATGCCAATCGTTTATGCAATGCAAATATTTTTGGAAAGCTAGTATCATGTGCAGACGATACGCCATTACTTTAGAACGCAGATACAGTTTTAGTGTTTAAATATTAAATGCAGAGTGATATAAAACAATGATGTAACAACATGATCAAAAGAGAATTATATGGTTAAAATATCATGAGACAAACTGTTTGCAAAACAATTGTAATAGCCTCTTTACATAAAAATTAAATAAATCAAATATCTTGGTTTTATTTTGAATACAAATTTATCGTGAAATGAACATATTAGTTCCTAATACAAAAAAGGTTAAAGTATATGTTTAACATTTAAACTACGTTTGTTACTCAGAGTTTTTTTTATCAATTTACTATGAGTTAATTGGTTCTAAACTTGAACATGGAATATGTATACGGCGAAAGAGGTGGAACTTACCTGACAGCTGGAGTACCTGTAATTTTGTAGCAGAAGTGTGTTATAATATTACATATACTTAAATACGTAAATTGGTCATAAAAGCAACTGTTAAAAAATGTACCTCTCAGATATTTATATGTATAAAGTTTTAGAGAATTTTACAAGTTTTTAAACTAAATTAAATATGAGTCAAGCTGAAAGAGTATTTACACCAGGAGAACTCGATGTTTTTTTATGTGATCACCCTTTATTATAATTTTCCAAAAGTGGTGTCTCAATAAATTGATACAGTGTGGTACCGGTTTCGGATATACACAATCCATATTCTGACACTATTCTCATTTAGCGGCATTATAAGTTCAAGTACACCTCCGTTTTTGACTAGAATGATACAATTAAATAACATTTAACGGTTTACATACCCACACGACGATTAACAGGAAATATTGTATTGACCGGGTCAGCAGCATCACAAACTACTTGGTTACTATTCCCGCACGCTTCAACTTACGTAGTTATACTGTCGAATGGCGATTAGGGTGAAATCTATCAACCCAAATTGGGTCAAAGGTCTTAATTCCCAACGGCTGTTGGGGCTTATTTAAGATCTAACCCACTGTATACTTTTATATTTGGTTTTCCTGAAAATTAGTCACTCAGTTGATCATAACATACCTGTCATCCTAAAACTGTTTATAAAACATTCCTTCCACACCTGTTACTACACGCTTTATCCCCACGTCGTTTTAGCACTGCCACAGAGGGGTTTAAATCAATATAATGCAGAAGATTATTTTTTTATGCTGAGCTAGACTTAAGGGTAGATTGTTGTGATTTAGGACTGTAGGTACAGTTTATTAGTTCAGAAAATTAATACAAATTACTTCCGCGAGTACAATTGACTGCTTTCAGCGTGTCCCGATAATTACGAATGAAACGTTGCACGCCCTTAATGTACTTTATTGTAAGTTCTTTTTATTATAATTGTTTATTTCCTTTAACCAAATTCAATATGCTTTTAACTATTGATTAATTCATGAATTATAACGCGGAATAATATATTTTTCTCCACACTTATTGTAGAATATTTGATTAACATTAAGGTGTGATATTTGTTCTTGGGTTTTATATTATAGTTTACCAATATAATCGATTTATCTTTTAATTTTGCAGTTTTTGTTACTGTCTTTGTTGTACATAGACATGGTATTTCATGAACTTATTAATTTTGCCACAAATTAACATGTAATTTAACTAGCAATACTGATTAGTTATTTAGCCAAATGGTTGTGCAGGTTATTTGCGTTTTTCAATGTTTCTAATGTCTATGCATTAATTTGATTATTTACTTTACAAAATATTATAAGATTTTGGAGACAAATCAAATAGGCCGTTTAGTTGCATTATAACTGTTTAATCCAAGTCAAACAAGTAAAACCATTGACTGTAGATAACTATCTCTAGTCAATGGTGTAACTAACATCCTTTAAAAAACTCCAAAAGTGTTCTATATCAGTTCACATTCATCAGAAACTTAATACTATTTGAGATTATATACGTAATTTTAGTAACAATGAATGATATAACGATAAAGGTTATTCCTTGAAGAGGTGCTTTGTCTATTTGCATTAAATATGCTCCATTTACGCTTAATTTGTTATCCTTTTTCCTCTTTTTCACTGAAACTTTGTATCCTTTCGTCCTTTTTTACTTAAGATTTATATTTAATGGTAAAGTTTCCAAATACAAATAGTTGATTCATGTTGGATCAAAATTACACCGGATTATTTGTAATATTAATGAAATATTAGAAAAAATTGTTTCGAAATCGTTATGCTAAATGTTAACATATTTGAGCGATAACATTGTATTACTGCTGAAAAGGTTTCGTACATAATCTATTTATTCTTTGGTCGTATGATACAAAGTTCTGTACTTAATAATTACTCTAAAACTGTGAAAAAGCTAAGGAGTAAACGAACAAATGTTGACTAGGCTTTCTGAATTACTATTTAACAGTTGATTAATTTATAATCATATATGGGATCACAAAGAGATGAGAGCTTCATACAAATAGAGTATTTTATAATATATATATATATATAAAATAAAAAACCAAAATGTCATGGGAGGATAACAATTAAAGACAACTCATATTAATCGATTATTTATTGATTTCATTGTTAATGGATTTGTTTTTAACACATCTTTTATTTAATAAAAATCAATTAAAATGTTTACAATTGTTAGGGATACATGGATCCTTTTGGTCAGAGATCTACTCAGAGTTCAACATTGTGGTCAGCAGTAATGGTTTATTGTAATGGGAGCCATTGAGCACCCAGCATTCACTTTTGCACTTTATTTTTTTTTTACTGAACCAAAAAGAGTTATGAATTTTTTATAATCCCTTATAAATGTAGACAAAAGAGCTTCTTCAGACTGCAATAACTTAATACACATTGATTATACTGTATTGAAATTCTAAAAACAGCAAGAGTAGAGTTTACTGTATTCTTTTAATAACGTTTAGAGTGTGTTGATAACAAGACATTTTTACTTAATCCTGGGGGCCTCTGCAACTGTTCCTCTAACCTTACAATGTATTTCTACGCGCCGTTGCAGACATCTTCATAGAGTAGCCGGAAGCTTTAAACAGCAAATAGTTAAACTATATATATATATATATATATATATATATATATATATATATATATATATATACCGTATTATTAGCCTATATAATAATTAGCTTGCTCCTCTGTTTCATACTAATTTAAAAACAAATACCCCAAAAGCCGAAAATATTGAGTAGTTAATATGACAAAAATATCACTTAAGCTTGTTAAAAATTCAAACACTCAATTAGAACTATTTACGTCATTGTTATGTAATTAGACCACAAATACTTTTATTGAATAAATTTCCTCAAGAATCTTAAGTTTTCTTTTTTACTCCACGTAACTATTATTGAATCGTGAAATATTAAAAACTTAATTGTTTAAGATGAAGGCCAATAACTTACATAGTTTCTAAAAAATCGTCAAAACAACTTTGTACAGTTTTTACAGTACAGATCATTTGATACTATATAAAAAGAGAATGAACAGAGTTGGGAGCAGTTTTAATTTTTCTATGAGCTAAATACGTGCTGAAACATTTAGTTAATTACTAAACACGTTTTAAATTACAAGTGATAGTCTTTATGTTCTACTTCCACCTTCAGAAACATAAATTGGGTTCGTTCATTCGAGAAGTAAAAATACCCCCGTTGCAGCAAACCAGCATACTCAGCGAATTTCAAATGGTACTTCACTAAGTCATGAAGCCACTTACCAACCTTCATTAAAGCATATTCATAATTAAGCGAGATATGACATTTTATTTATTCTCCATAAGAAAAACGTTAGGACTGAGTATGCAGGTTTGCTGCATCAGGGGCCACAAAAAATGGTAATTATGGAAATACTAATGAATCACCACCAGATAAAGCAACAAACCGAGTTTTACCAATTTATGTTCATAAACAAGCAAGATATCACATGTTTTTTATTCTCCATAAGAATAACATTATAGCTGCTTAGTACGCAGGGGTGCTGCCATGGGGACTACAACAAATGGGTTTTGTATGCAAACATCAGTAAACCCCAACCATACGAAGCCACATACCAAGTTTCATTAATATATGCTCATTAATAAGCAAGATATAACATTTTACTTATTATCTATAAGATTGGTCAACGTACTGTGTTTAGCACTTTAAATATCTCGGTAACCAATTGACGTAGAGCAATGATCAAAATACCAAATTGTTTATTTTTTTAAGTTGAATCCAATAGTGTAACCTCAAGTTTAGCTTTAAAAATAATTATTTGTAAAAGGTTAAAAAACCATTTTTTGGGTACAAAACTCCCCCAAACCCCTCCTTATATTGTGCGATCTGTCTAGTTTTCGAACTCATGAACATATATGCTGCCTTACACGTTTATACCATATTTCATCAAGATCGGGCCATTTTTACGAAAGTTAAAAATACAGTACGGACACATACAGTACGGACACACACATATATATGAATTTGTACAAATTGTGTTTTTGTTATCTGGGGGTCTCAAAACAAAAAGTTATCATGGTCCTGGGCATAGGTTTTTCCATGCCACCTACGGTAATAGCTACTTCCCTATAAGGGAAATTCGCTGAAACGTAAAAATTTTTAGATTTTAAGAGAATGACAAGGGACTGGTTTATTCTTACGAAAAAGTAACTGATTGGCTTTGTAATTTAGATATATTTAATTTTATCACAGTTATATACTGTTTAAAAACTAAACCCATGACCCATAGCAAAATGTTATATCTCACTTATTTATGAAATATTTTGATGAAATCTGGTAAATTTCATTATGTGGTAATGAAGTACCGTTTTAAATTCACTGAGTACGTAGGTTTGCTGTGACGGGGATTTTATTTATATAGTCACTACATTAGGTTTTAAATATTTGAACAATGAGTAAAAAGGAGAACCGTATTTTATTTTTGTAAGTTTACAGTATAAAGTTTAAAATATAAATAAAACAAAATGCATTTTATTATATTTAGAACAATTAAAATATAATGTGGGTAAATACATTTATTTTGCAAACAATCTAGACCAACCACATAGTATTATTTTAGGTTTAAAAGATCTCTAGCGGCATTCAGTTATAACCTTATATAGCTATCTGCCTAATCCCCTGGCAGACATTGAACTAATATAATGATCCGCTTCGGGCACATGTGTCTAAAACATATACTGATGAAGTGCGCCTGTGTACAGAACGTTGAACGTACTCACGCTTGCGATTCGCTGCTCTTGCAGTAATAGTAATAGAAACTTTTTGGTTTAATTAACTTCTTTAAATTTCTATCAATTATTAATATCTGTTCCTGTATTCATTTACTGTTTCACTAGGATTTACTGTTTCACTGCCAGTATCAGGGCCCGCCCTCACATCCATCGCATCGCTTCTCTCCATGAGTCAACAACAAATTTGTTAAGTATTTTAAAAAGGTGATTTTCCGGTTTTTGGATGGAGATATAAAATGTAATACTTCTCTGTATTTAGTTTTAAATGTATTACTTACTTTTTTCCTTGGGTCCCGTTTTTCTATTACATCATAGTATAATTTGTATCATGCACTAACTGGGGGTAGAGCAAATTGTAAGTGTACTGCTTTGTTGGAAAAAATATATCAGATTGCATTTCTACCTTATGAATGTTATTTTATCCTTCTATGGTAATTATCTCATTTGAAATTAATTTACGACACCTTACGAGAGTGACCCTGCATATTAAGATGTATTTCTACCCTATGAATGCATATATTAACTTTCCAAGTGGCTTTATACAATTACTTTCCCACGGTTAACTGCTGTTTTGTTTTTTTATGTCAGGGAGTCTTTACTTTAAACAAAATTAATCTATAAAATTTTACAATTAAAACAAAATAACAAACTTTACTTTGCTCTGAATTCCGTCTAATACATACGGATGGGTTTAAATAAAATGCTAAATAATTCGCAAGTTCTTAAGCTGCTCAAGTTTTTAGCTTTTGCTTTCAACGTTTTTTACTCATTATTTTTTTGACTACAAACTGCTACACATCATCTTATTTCAATTTATTTAACACAAAATCTGTCAACAATATGGAGTGGTTGTTTACCCTATTCCAGAGTTTAAAGTATAATGTAACGCACTTTTACTGACCCTTCTTATTTTTAGATTGTTAACAAAAAATATTGTTTTATCTTAGATATTGTTTTAGATTGTTTTATCTTATGCTCATTATATTACTTTTACAACCACTATGGAATGAACAATAAATATATTATTTTACAGGCTACATTAATGTTACTTTCAAAATCATTCAGAGGGATTATTTAACAAACATTAAAATCTATGTTTTAATAAATATCAGTTTATCTGTAAAATAATAATAAATAAGTTTCCAATTGTTTTTATCATGATACATCCCAAAGCTATTTAGTATACCAGTTCCGAAATTAGTTTAAATATAAATAAACGGTATCAGGAAACTGACACATACTTTCTCCCTTTTAGCCAAACTTTAATGACAAAAATATTTGTTATTTACTAAATATAGAATATGAAGTATTGATAAATGTACAGAAAATTGTCTAAAATAGTTGTTTTCAGAAATATCCACCCAAATCCCTTTTTGGGAGGCACTATAAAGTCCGTTGCTACACACAGTGGTTTTGAGAGGGGAAATGCCCCCTTGCCCCCCCATGGTTAAATAGCAACACATTTTGAACATCATCTGTTGGTCAATGCTAACTTGACCTGCATACCAAATTTTAATGAAATTGATCAGTAAATAAGAGATAAATAGTTATTTTTGTATTCCCCATAAGAATAACATTGGACAACGTACTGTGTTTACCGCTAAATGAAAATTTCAATTTTCTCCGCAACTAGCAATCGTAGAATAGTAATTTAAAATACTAATTTATTTAGTTTTTTGAGCTCTTTTTAATGGTGAATAGTAATCTTTTTTAACATTTATGATTTTTTATGAAAAATCCAAAAAACTGAATTTTTGATTTTTTAAGTCCTGTAATTTCTGAACCCGCATTTTTGCAGAAATGCGGGTAGTGTCATTTTGTTGGAAACCTAAAGTTCTACAAACCACGAAAGTTTAATCAAAATCGTTAGAGCCGTTTTTGAGAAATTTGGATTTTTCATGTTTTTTGGCGGTTTTTGGGGGATAATTACCCTTAAAAATCAAAAATTCAAAAAAATGAAAAAAACGCCTGGAGATATCGTGGATTAGTACCTACATACCAAATTTCATAAAAATCGGCCCATAGGTTAGGGCTCTAGCTCTGTACACATCCACACAGACACACACACACACACACGGACACACACACACACACACACACACACAGACAGACATCACGTAAAAACCACTTTTTTGGGTTCAGGGAGCACCAAAACGAATATTTCCACTAACAACTCAAATTCGAAAATTTTTACGAAAACAATACTTTCTCCATATACTATGTATAGGGGGAGAAAGTAAAAATAGGTCAACAAAATCATTATTATTTTCTTGTTTTTCTAAATTTTAATTTTAATTTTTTAATTAAATATTTAGGGTATAAATTATCACATAAGTATTCAAACCAAAAATACTTCATTGGAATAAGAGGAAATTAAATTAAACTTGAACGTATTTCACTGCAAAATTGAAACTTGAACCGACGACGTCATCAGCGTCAAACAAAGTAATTCAATCTGGAGTGCGATTGCGTGGGAGCTGTTCACTTCACCGTTTTTAAATAACCCACCATATCAGTGTCTTTTTACACTATAAATCTCTTTGACTACGAACTACACAAAGTCATTAATACCTCTAAACTTAAATCATGTTTTAACCCAGTGTCTGGCTGTTTTTTTAATTATTTGTATTTAAAGTATCAAGCAGTTAGTTAATAGTGTTTTAGTAATTTTCATATTTTTGTTTCACTTGTTATATTCGAAAATGAGTGTGTAGATCTATTGATATCTCCCAGGTTGTCAACGATAACCTACTATACTACAAAATTGTTGCGCACAAACAGAGAATGGAACAATCTCGTTTAAAAATATATGTATTGTTTTAGCAAATTTCCCCTATGGGGAAGAAGCTATTACCGTAGGTCTCATGGTAACACTTAAGTCCGAGACCATGATAATTTTTTGTTTCGAGGTCCCCAGATGACAAAAACACTATTCGTTCAAATTTTTTTATATATATATATATATATATATATTTATACCGGGTGCCCCACGAAGAGGTTTAAACGTTTGATTTTATATTACGTGCCCATTCATGCACCGAACTTTTTTAAACTTACACAGTTTATAAAGTAGGTTCTAAAAATATTCTGGAAAAATTTCAGCTCCTTAACCTTAATAGAAACAAAATGGCGGCATATTGAAAAATTTACCAATTTGCTTCCTATAAAAACTACTTTCATGATTTATTATCTGATTTGTTTACTACGTTGCGGTTCTAACTCCTTTTACTCCGTTGGATTGGTCGTGGAAGTGATTTTTTAGATTGGCCACCCCGATCACCTGATTTAACTGTTTGTGACTTTTTTTATGGGGTTATTTGAAGGAACAAGTTTATACCCATAGCTTCAATAATGATGAGGAACTAAAACGATCAATAGAAGAGGAACTTCTCCGGATACCGCGGAGTTTCTTTGTAAGAGCTTACGAATCATTTGTTACGCGCTGTTATCAGTGTGTTGCTGTGGATGGGTTACAGTTTGAATAATTTTGGACTTTAAGGTTTTCCATTAGGCTATGTTCTAGTTCTTTTATTTAAAAGTCATATTGCCCTAGAATGTAACAATACAAATATTTTATAAAACCAAAAACACCTTTTTTAATGTTTTAAAGTATCGTTTTTCAATATGCCGCCATTTTGTTTCTATTAAGGTTAGGGAGCTGAATTTTTTCCAGAATATTTTTAGAACCTACTTTGTAAACTGTGTAAAGTTTAAAAAAGTTTGGTGCATGAATGGGCACGTAATATAAAATCAAACGTTTAAACCTCTTCGTGGGACACCCGGTATATGTGTGTGTGTGTGTGTGTGTGTGTGTGTGTGTGTGTGTGTGTGTGTGTGTGTGTGTGTTTGTGTGTGTGTGTCCGTGAATGCGATAACTTAAGTAAAAAAACGTCCGATTTCGATGAAATTTGTCTCAAATGTGTAAAATGACATTCATGACTTTAAGCTCGAAAACCAGAAAAATCGGACCATGGAAAGCGGGGTTTATGGGGGTTTTAAAATTTCCAAAAATCAGTTTTTTGCATTTTTCACCCTACAATTTTTAAAAACTTAATTTTGGTAGTAACCATGTTATAGAGCTTAAAAAAATATATATTGTATTTTGAATTATTAACCTAGGTTAAGTGGTTGCGAAGAAAATCCAAAAAAACCTAATCATAAAATCTCCCATGTTAATCTTATGGGAAAAAGGGTTTTGGCATTTCCTCAGTTTATTTTAATTTAAACTTCACATTTGCTTTTAGAACTCTATTCAGTTCCACAAAACAATCATTTTGGTGTTTAAATTGTGATTCTACGCCCAACCGTTGCTGAGATATTCAAAGTGCTAAACACAGTACGTTGTCCAATGTTATCCTTATGGAGAATAAATAAAATTTGATATCTTGATTATTTATGAATGTATGTTGATGACACTTGGTATGTGGCTTCACGTTGTACTGGTATATTGATATTTGCACAAAAAATAAATGTTTTGTTGGTTGTCCCCGTAGCAGCTAACCTGCATACTCAGCCCTAATGTTATTGTTATTGAGAATAAGTAATGTTTTATATCTCCCTTAATTATGAACATAAATTAATAAAACATAGTAAGTAGCTTCACCTGGTTCAGTTATATTGATAATTGCATAAAAACTCATTTCTTATCTTCCTTGTTGCAGCAAACCTGCTTACTCAGCCCCCATGTTATTCTTATGGAGAATAACTAAAATGTTATATAGCGCTTATTTATGATTGAATATTGATGAAACTTGGTATGTGGCTTCGCCTAGTTAAATTATATTTATATTAGCATAAAAATCAATTGTTTGTGTTCCTTGTTTCAGCAAACCTACGTCCTCATTACCATGTTATTCTTATGGAGAATAATTCAAATCGCTTATATGTGAATATATTTTTATGAAACTTGGTACGCGGCTTTATGTGGAATTCAGACAAATATTATGCATTGGAAATTCGCTGAGTACGCAGGTTTGCCATGACGGGGGTATTTATCTTCATCCTGCCCGAAATTATTATACTGTTTCTGCCATTTGGTTTATGTTTTATTTTAATTTTATCATCTATTTTTATTTTACTGGTTCTTCATCACTTTTTAAAAACGGCAAAATGAGTTTATTAATGTAATAAATCCCTGAATACACTTCTTTCACCTTATATCAGACCTTGTTCAAAGTAGAACGGAACTATGTGAACTGGACAATATATAACGCGAATGATATATGAACTTGGACCAATAAATACCATCGATTTATTGTGGACAGTGTTGGTGAGAGGTTGCAACCTTTAGATTGATTCTGGGTGCACACCAACAAGTTTTGTATAGTATTTATATCCGTTTTGTTTTGTCTATCCTGTTATTAAATAATTCTCTCTCTTTACTTTATCAACCGTATTTATTTTAATAAAGATATCACCTCCCTGTCAACACAATATGTGTTTAGTTTTTTTCTTTTGGAAATTTATCTTAACTTCCTGGTCCTCCATCTATGTGAATTCGCTTTACTTTTTATCATTTTTTCCCCTAAGCTACCTGAATCCCCCAAATATACTGTAATAAAACATGTACAATTGTTTTAAATAATTATTTTGGAGAACTAACTTATACTCATTATAGTATTCCAAAATGATGAATATAAGACTCCTATGATAAATCATTTCCATTAAACATACAAAATACAGTGATGCTTTTAGATTGATTAATATTTATAAGAAACATTTGTATTTGCCATATCAAACCTTGTTTGATCCTAGTAGGCACTTTTTTCAAGTTCGAAAGTTCTTCATCGTCGTAGGAGCTTTTTCAGTCAAAAGTTTTCCTTCGATGTGAAGGACGTCTCCGGTGATAACATATCATATGACATTCAAAACACACTATCACATAATAAACATACTGACACAAAGGCTTTAATCTAAAACTTGTCATAGGAGACATGGTTCATAAACTTAACGTCATATTCCTAGAACAACGTGTGCTTTCAAGTTGTGTAAAGTTAGTTTATAAGATACATAATTATAGTAGGTAAAGATTATTTACTTCAATATTAGCTTATCTCAGCTTACCCCCTCTGATAATTCTAGTGTTAATATGTTAGATAAATAATGTATTGACCCTCTTGCCTAAGTCCTAGGCTTGTTAGGAATGATGACATACTTTAATTGCTAATTAACGAATGGAACGTTTATAAATGACATGTTTGACTTAATTCAAACTGCAATTAAATTGAGGATAGTACATGTGTATTGATTTTCTTATTATAAATTCCACGCTTTTCGAATGAGATTCGTTAACAAGATGACGAATTGCGCCATTCACACAGATATCAGGAGTCTGATTATACATGACAATAGAGCATTGTTCCCTTTTCCCTGGCCATATTTAGGTCCTTTTATATTTTTCCAACAGACAGCCATACTCCATTACATGTATATTATTTACGTTCTTCCCAAAATAAACAAAGTGGATCGGAGTTTAAATGTAAAATAAACAAAGTTTTAAAAGTTAAATAAATAGTGTTTGAGGACTTTAGAATATTTTAGCCACATTAACAAACACTCTATTATCTTTGATCGATTAAAACCAACTAGATATTGTTAAAATATTTGAAATCAATCGGGCTGCTTAACCTGATTATGCGTTTACCATCAAAACTAAGGAACATACCGCTTAACAATGTTTAATTGTTTACAACAAATAAATTGGATTCCAGTGATTATTATAAGAGTAAAACAACCTCTTAGAAAATTCAAAAGTGAAGGTATCCAATATCTATAATATTTGCAAATTAATAAATCACATAAAACATTAAAACATGTTAAAATAGAAAATAAGTAAAACAAAAACTAATTTGAGAGCTATACAAATTACCAAGTTCTGGTTCTTATTTGATTTATTTTTGGTTGTGTAATAGGCCCCCACTATTATATATAAAATTACCACATATTATTTCCAATAACCCTTTAATGCAGTCGATATTTTGTTTATTTTGCTGTAATCATGCAAAAACTAACCTTGGTGTAAATTGTTAGCTAATTAAATGAATTGAAAAATAGTCCCAATTAAGTTGGAGTTCAAAAGATTTAATTTTTTAAATATCCTTTATTCGACTTAAACGGCGTAGTAGTATAATGGATTGCCATCTTATTTGTAAAGGCGACTAACATATCAAAGTATATTTTATATTAGATAACTATTTAAATAATATTAAAACAAATAGTGATTTCGGTAAGCTCAAGCTATTGATGAAATATTTGTTCTATAAACTTTTATTTCAGCTAAACCTTTTTGTTCAATAAATTCCCAGAAACACAGACATTTTTGCGTTACCGTTCACATTAACCACACTATATTCTAAACTAACAGACTTGTGAGAGAAATAAAGTAATTAGATGCGGGCAATAGAATTTTACATTTAAAGCATTTTTTGATATGTTTCATGAATACTTAACCATTAGAACGTATGATTGATCTGAATTTAATATCAATATACCTGATATTTTATGATAAACAGGGATTTTTTTGATTTGCATAGAAAAATTCATCAGCAACAATGTACGAATTATTTAAACAATACTTTAATGAAATTTAGGTAAAGAGTGAGTTGACCTTAGCAGAGACATACCCAGATCAATGCAAAAGCTCTTCTCCCGGTATTGATATTAGTTCTATCCAAATATTCCATTCCTACTGGAACTGTTATACTGCAGTCGTATAACAAATGGTAAAAATAAATTGGATATCTTTTATCTAGAAAATAATAATTTGTTTATTTGAAAATTAGTATATATAAGTATATTTATTTACATACCTTGTTTTTTGTAGTATTTATCAAATGATTTGTAAGTACGGAAACAAACAAAATTACAAATATGTATATTAACGTCAACGGTTTTATTGTAAAAAATAAGATTTTAGAACGTACTATTGTTTGTATAAAATTCACTGTTTGTTATGGCGAATTTATGTTATTTAAGGAATCTGTGTGGACATTTTCCATTACATATATTGTTTGACTAACAAGTGATCGAAAATGTCCGCTAAAAGTTGTTTAATAACAAGTTCTGTTTGTTAGAAAAACTTTCGTATAAAAAGTCAAAAGAATACATAGATTGGTAGGCTTTTTACCTATATGCTCGTACTGATATAATTTAGTAGACAGGACTGGGAACCGAACACATGACAGGACCGCTGGCACGGTAGTGGAGGAAATATGAGGGGATGACATATGATTTGTCCCTTTTTACCATGTTATTTTTATGGGGTTCAGTTTTTGGACACTTGCCCGAACCCGGCCTACACAATTTTTTTCTGTAGCCTATACTTGTGTCCGACTCTTGCCTATATTAAATACATTTTTCCAAACCCAATCCGTCCCCTACATTAAAAAAAAATTAATTTTCAAAACCAGTCTAAATAAACTAACTTTGGTGTTTACAGTCCGATTTGTTTAAAATTTAGATATGTCATTGTTGTAGGCTAGTGTATATGTACACCATCCACATTTAAAAATTCAATATAACGGTCGAATTAAAAAAATGTTGGAAAAATACTGCCAATTGCCAACTTCTTTATTTACTATCCGATTTGATTGATTTTTGGATATGTTATAGCTCTTATATAGGTAGCAAAACCACACTACTATACTTTCCACTACCCCCTATAATAAAGTCAATGTTTGTGTTTTGTTTGTTTATTTTGCTGTAAAAAAACTGTTGTGTTTATGGTCCGATTTGTCTTCAATTTGGATATGTTACTGTCTTAGACTAATACATAAGTAAATACCACCTGCAATTTCCAAATTCAATATTACTGTCAATTTAAACAGTATTTTCTAAATTACTGCCAATTGCCAACTTATTTATTTTGTGTTCGATTTGATATATTTTTGGATATATTATAGTCCCCAACTACTATATCTAAAACCCACATATTATTTCCAATAACTCTTTAATGTAGTCGATATTTTATTTTTTGTTTATTTTGCTGTAATTACGTGTAAGCTAACTTTAGTGTTTATGATCCGATTTGTCTGCAATTCGGATATGTTATTGTCCCAATGCATTAGTAAATATCACCAATCATATCCAAATTATATATTAATGCCAATTTAAACAATATTTTATAAATTACTGCCAATTACCAACTTCTTTACCAAAGGATTTGATTTATTTTCGGATATTTTATAGACCCAGACTATAATATATCCAAAAATAAATCAAATCGAACAGTAAATAAAGAAGTTGGAAATTGGCAGTAATTTACAAAATATTGTTTAAATTGACAGTAATATTGAATTTAGAAATTGTATGTGGTATTTACTTATGTATTAGCGCCTAAGACAGTAACATATCCAAATTCCAGACAAATTGGCCCACAAACACAAAAGTTAGTTTTTGATAACAGCAAAATAAACAAACAAAAATCAAAACATTGACTGTATTATAGAGGGTATCTGAATGTATAGTAGTGTGTATATAAGAGTTATAACATATACAAAAATCGATCAAATCGGACGGTAAATAAATAACTTGGTAATTGGCAGTATTTTCCTAATTTTTTTTTAATTCGACCGTAATATAGAATTTGTCAAATGAGGATGGTGTGTACATATACACTAGCCTACAGCAATAAAATATATAAATTTTAAACAAATCGGACCATAAACACCCAAGTTAGTGTCCCAGGACTACCTTAAGACTGGGTCTATACCAGTTTTGAGGCTGACATTGGGTACAGCAAATGAAGTTGTCATTACATATGGTAAGTCTTTCGGCTGTCCATTATGACTAACTTCCCTTTCACCTTTGGTCCCTCCATTTGCAGCGGCTAGGGACAGAGTCTCCGGGTTTGATCCCTCCTGCCAACCTGAGAATGAATGATCCCTGGCTGTTGTACATGGATACCCTGTCAGTTGAGTTGACCTGTTGGAGGGCAAAATGAGGGTCCCCTGTTGAGAGCCTCATCCCAGCTGTCACAGGGTCACGGGAATTGGCCCTCTGAGGGGTCGATTTGGCTGCCGTCCCTTCCCACCCTTTCCTTTCCTGCTATATCCTATCTTTCCGGTACCCTTCGCAATATTCCCGCTTGTGGAAGAGGTGACTATCAGCAAAGCTGGGGTTTCCTAATCCGCCAATAACAACAACAACCCAAGTTAGTTTTTTAGACTGATTTTGAAAAGTAATTTTTAATAATATAGGGGACGGATTGGGTTTGGAAAACTTTAATTTAATATAGGCAAGGGTCGGACACTAGTATAGGCCAAAGAGGAAATTTGTATAGGCCAGGTTCAGGCAAGTGTCCAAAAACTGAACCCCATAAGAATAACATGGGAAAAAAGTGCCGAATCATATGCCATCCCCTAATTTCCTCTACTCACGGTTCCCAAATCCCTCGTCTTAATCACTACTTCATCACCTTATAACCTTAGAACTAATATTTTTTAAATTTTATTTGTAACTTAAGATACAAGACGCAATGGTTATACAAGTGTAAAACATTACATAATGTTGTGTATTATTTCAAATTTACATTCAGTATTTAAGTATTCAAATAAGGGGACTAATTGAAGTTTACTTGAGGCGGAGGCAAAGTTTTGGTGAGATATTAACTTAAATAGACTTAAGACTTTCTTGGAATGTAGTAATTATAAGCAAACAGAATCCGCGTGTTAAACTTCCGTTTGCTGTTTACCTCCACCCATTACAGTCTGCAGTAATGACTTCTCTTAATATTCCCAGCTTAGTTATCACTGTGAGTACAGAACTGCACCGATTTCTAAATATATAAGATTATGACAAACATTAATCATATAGCTTTAATTATTACCTTTATATACTTAGTTACATTTTAAACGTTTAGGCGTTAATATATCATTTCAAATACAAAATCACGCATCCTTTGTTCATACGTACCTAGGAGTATTATAGTGTTATCCAGAGGGAGAAAGAGAGAGATAGACAGAGGACAGCCTCCGTTAGTGCGAAAAACATCCTGCTTCACTGGATTGAGGTAAAGAGTCTTGTAGCCTTTGTTTAACTGTCAATAACTATTCGTGTCTGGTGAGACTCTAGTCGTTTTGCTTGTGACTTTAATTCTTGTTCAGAAAGGTTCTCCAAATAAAATGTGCATCGTATAGATTATTTATAGGACGACTTGTACAGTGTATAAGAAAGTTCGCTTGGTGGTAAAAATTTAATACTCAAAGTAAATTATAAAACCGATAGCACTTGGAAATAGTGCGAGGTTTACTACTAATCACTTGAATTGGAAAGTTTAGGATTAGAAATAATGTAATGCTACGTTTCTGATCAATAAAAAGTATAATATAAATCAAAATATACAGTTACAATAATTTGTTGATTATGAACTCCTGTGAATGTTTTCAAAGATAATTAGATTGGTATTAGTGTATTAAAATAATTTTTCCTTTATGAATGAATTAACTATTATTAAAAATTGTTTTATATACATATGAATAAAATTTGAATTTATCTTTAAAGTAAACTGTCTAATTAAAATGTAAATTAATGAATGTTTACTTTTGAAACATTATTCTTATAATTCTGAAATGTATTGCACTTCTGTGAAACTAATATTACTTGAATAAACTATTATAAGTTTCATGCAAATCTAATAGAGTTGTTTCATATTCTCTGTATTGATCTAAAAACATGTATTAATTTAAAAGATTGGAAATGTGAAGAGATTTCTGGATACACCAGATGAATACACCGTATAAGGGTTTTAAATAAATTTAAAAGAGTTACTTGAATTTTTGGGTTTATCCTGAGTTTTCACACCGACACATCACTAAGTTTTGAATTGCCCATTTTGGCGCAAGGCAATCACTCCCTCACTAGTCACTGAAATTTTCTAATACATTGTTGTTGGATGATGTTGGCAGACTCATTTAATTTTCTTTATCTTTCTTCAATCACCTTCCACATTAAATCTGGGGTTTTTTTTCATTGGCTGTTTCATATAATTCGTCATGGAGAGGAAGAAGGCAATTGGCTCAACATTATATGGGGAGGTCTTTAGTTGGAATCAGTATTGGATCAACATTTCTCACGGGTACTGTGGATCTCATGATGATAGGGTTCAGGGTCAAAAGGTATAGGTTTACTGGCTATATTGTCTGAGAAAGGAATTCGTTCTTATAAAGTTCTTCGTCGGTCCGAGGAAGAAAAGATTTATAGATTTGGTTATAAATTTTAAGGGAAACGATTTTAGCAAAATGTAAAGTCCCTTACACTCCCCAGAGACCGAAAATAATTCGTTCCAAATTCTATTATTGTGGTTCTTCTCATTGGTGAAAGTTGAAAATCATGTATGCGGGATGTCTGCAGTCATCGGGATATATGGGTTGGGGTTCTACCGTAGGTTGTCTTGGAGTCCTTGCAGGTCGTCTTGGAGTTCTCGTAGATTGGGCTGGTTCGCTGATCCTTGTTGCTGTGTTGTGGGATTACTGCAGTCAGGGTTTGCTTGGATAAGGGTGTTTTTATAATATTTGTTTGATTTAAATGATTTGCAGAAATGTTTTTGTTGGAATTAACCCACTTATTTTATGAGTTTTTATTACTTAAATTAATATAGTGCGCTATGTTAATATTTTTGTTTGAATATAACACTGTAAACAATAATAAAAGGTGGATTTTACTAAATTGCTATTGGTTAGTCTACTATATTTTTCTACTATAATCTACAATAATATTATACATCTAATATATTTTTTTATACTCTAACTCTGTTCAACTAAAAGTGGTCATGGCGGAAGATGATGAGTTTTTTCTATAAAGCTTAATTTTACAATTGGTCTCACCACTATTATTTGTGAGTATCATATTTCTATACTTTCTTATGATACCACTAAACTACTTGTTTTCTTTTTACTACCTTCAACAGTTTGTTATACTCTAAAACTTCTACTTATTTTTGTGAATAGTTATATTTAAATAGTGAATTATCAACTTTAAAAATTCTAAACCTTTAAATGAACATTTTCTCTACATTAAGTGACTATTAAGGTTTTTTTGTAATATTTTTATATATGAGTAAGTTTGTCTCTTGAATGTAAGAGATATTTTTCTTAAATCCGATATAATACTTCGACAATAAATTAACTTTTACTTCCATTTGCACAACTCATACCTTCCGAGCCCTTGAAAGCAAAATTCCACAAATGGAGTAATTAAAAGTAGTTTTGAAAATGAAAAATGAAACAACTTATTATAAATTACCAGTAAAGTAAAACTAATTTGCATTAAGAAATTTAATTAAACAAATATCTTGATGTATTCAAGAGACTATATTGTGTGCTTTTCTACAAATCTATTCACATACATTTACATATTATTGTATTATCTTTGTAAGATACATTGACTTTTTTTGTTTGCTGGCCAGCTTTTTTTGTAATAACTTTTTGATATCCTTTAAGTGACATTTATTCTTTGAAAAGTTATCTATCTATATAGGGGCATATTTATAATGCCTTTTTCATCTTATAGCCCTTCACAAATTGTATTTCTTATACAAATTCACATTTATACATAAACCCTTTTCATTTGTTATATTTCAAGAACAAACTATATTTACTATATTTACTTATTTAAATCATATTTATTTACAACATTTACTGTAGCGTAGTTAATAAACAACCGCTCAAAATAATATTTATGAGCGAGTGTAAACAGAGAGTGTGCTGACCCTCTCATTGCTAACCTGAGCGTAGACAAGCACTTTAGTTACGTTTGATTCTGGAGAACGTCTGCTAGGGTTTCTCCCACGCATATTGCCTGGATTAAGTGTATTTGTTGAAATATAAGAGACTGCTTATAAGAGAAAATTTAGATTACTATAAATATACATGTCTTACACTGTGTCAGTGTCTAATTTAGATATCTAGTATTAGTAGCATGTTATTACGTAAGCCTTCTGTTTGATAGTTAATCTATTGAAGCATAATAAATTACGTGTTGTGCCATGTTGTTGGATACATATTGGATATAATGTGTGAGTGAGCAGTTTTAAGTATGTTTTATTATGTCTTAAAATTGAAAATATTCATTCTAAAAGTTTATCTAAATTAATTCTTTGCAATTTTATTTCTCTTAAAGTTAAGGTTTGAGATATAAATAATTATGAACCTACTTGCAGAGTAAGTTTTATTTTATTTTTGTATAAAAGGTTAAACATTCTAGAAACGTAAATTGCTTCATGAGCAATCCCTCCATGTTTAATTAATTGAACTAAATAGGCTTAAGTGACCTCGTTTAGTTTTCGTAGTATTGGGGATGGACCTGCGAATGGTGAATAAAACTAGACTTTTTTATCATTTGGCGATCGTGGAAAAAGTATCATAACTTCATCACCTGGTTTTAACTCTATGTTTTGTTTATTTCTCTCATAATACTTTTTCTGAGAACTTTGAGCTTTTTCTAAAATTGATGGTGAGGTTTTTCTGACTTCTTCGATAATTTTTGCTGCTTCAACGATGATCTGATCCGCTTCTGGACGAAGATAGATGACATCCGTTACTAAAGGTGGCTCGATTCCAAATGTTAGGTAGTATAGGAAAAATCCTGTTCAAATATTTTTGTTGAATTACAGCTGAACACAATGTGCTGTACATATTTTTATCAATCCGTAGGGTGTTCTTTGACGTAATGGGAAATTCCGCGTACTATAACTCCGTGTAATTTTGCCTGTTAAACCTCAGATATGCTGAGAATATGCTGGTGCGGCTCTTTTTTCTATTCCTATCGCTTGATAATGTCTGTCATTACTTGACTCATAAAATGTGTACCTTGATCATGAGTTATAATTGAAAAATATCCAAATGTTGTACAAAAATCTATTAAGTTTTTGCTACAGTTTTTGAGTTAGCTTGCCAGAAAAGATATGCGAATGCCATTCTTGTTGTGGCATTTATTAATAATATAATATTTTTATATCCATTTTACGAGTTTAATGGTCCTAAGAAGACAACAATTATCATGAAGCGTGGTTTTATTGATGGAATTTGAGGTTTCAAAAAGCCATAATTTTTGTAAGTTTTAGGACTTACACACATTTGTAAGTTCTGCACATTACACGCAATTGTTGCAATAGTCATAAACATCTGTAGATATATTTTTACAGTAAAATTTTGGCTTAATTTTTTAAAGGGTGCGTAAATAAGGACTGTGAGCACCTCTTTTAAAGTCATTGTGAAATGCTTTTAATATTTCTTGTTTCAGAGAAGTGGGCAATGCAATAACATTTTTTGCTTCGTTGTTGCTAAATGTTTTATAAAACAAAACATTATCAATCAATTGATAGTTTCTTGAATCACGAGCGATTTGTTTGTTTGTAGAATCTATGTTCGTCAACGCTAACCTGATTTGTTTAAGATATGGGTCATTCGCTTGAAGTAGTGGCAGATTTACATCTCTTATTATATTAATCATTTCTTCATTTTGAATCACTCCTGGTTCTACGTATTTATAAATTGGATTTCGACTTACTGCGTCCGCTCGAGTGTTATGTTTGCCTGGTTTATGTTTTATTATTAGATCATAACCTACCAATGCAAGGGCTAAATGGTTCAGTCCATTTGAAGCATTTTTAAATTGTTCGTAGTATTGAAGGCTAGCACAGACTGTGTACACAGTGACTTGCCTGTTAAGCGTAAATTCTCTCCAATAATTCGCACAGCATGATAAGGCTAGAAGTTCTCTCTCTGTGTTTTCATATCGTGTTTTATAGTCTTTAAGTTTGCGAGATACGTATGCTACGATGTATTCCCTGTTATCTATTAGAATTATTTGTCCCAAATAACCGCCAATACCATCAAGGCTGCTATCAGTATGAATGAACGTTTCTTGGTCTTCTTTAAAATTTGCTAATATGGGGGATTTGTTAATGCCTCTTTGATTTTGTTGAAAGCTGTTTCACATTTTTCATCCAACATATATCTGGTTCCATTGTTAGTTGCTTTGATTAAATCTGTTAATAGATAAGTTATTTTAGAGTACGATTTTATATATTTTCTATAAAACGATGATAGTCTCAAAAATTGGCGAACTTGTCGGATTGTTTTTGGGCGTTTGAAATCCAAAATCGCTCCTACAGTTTTTCTCTGAGTTGTTGTTCCTGATTTTGAGACTGTAAAACCTAGTATGTCAATTTTCTCGTACAAAAATTTACATTTTATTGTGTTTACTTTATGTTTGCTTTTTGGAGTTCTTTCAACACAGCGTCAATATTTTGTATAGCTTGTTGTATTTTATTGTCTGGTAGAACTATATTATTAAGATAAACTAATGCTTTTGAATACAAATGTTTGCTTAATGCCTGCGACAGTATTTTTTGCCATATGTTTGAGCTTACACTTAAACCCATAGGTAGACGTGTATATCGAATTAATTTACCTTGAGTCCGAATTGTTAACAGGTTTTGAGATTCCTCTGCGACTGTGAGTTGGTGAAAAACCATTTTTGCATCTAGCTCTATGAATAGAGTGCAGTCGTTTAGGCAAGATAGTATAAGATTGATAGGCGGTATTACATAAATTTCATTCTTTAGTGTCTTGTTAATGAGTCTGAAATCAGTTACTAATCTTTGATTCTCTTGATTTTTTTTCTTGGGTTGGCTTTGATTTTACGATGAAGCAAGGGCTGCAATTTTCTGTAAAGTTGGGAGATTGCTCTAACGTTTTTGCTTCAATCAGTTTATCAATTAGGTGGTTTAGTTTCTGTCTTTCTTTCAGAGATTGCTTATAAGGAGGGAGATTAATTGGCTTTGTAACTTGCACTTGTTGTAATTTTAGAGGAGGGAGATTAGCTGCACCTAAGTCTTCAATTTTTGTTGTAAATATTGTTAAGTATTTTTTAAGGACCTTTACTAGCTCATTGTGTTCTGTAACAGTAGTTAAGTGTGGTGATATGTCAAATGGAACTTCATTCTTGTAACATAACGTTATTTTATCAGATTGATTAGGTCTTTCACTTTTAATGACGGTTGAGTTCCATAGGTTAAGCAAATCTTTTTGTTGATCTGGTTGTTTTATATGTCCTAGTAAGGTTCCATTTTTTAGTCAACAGTGTGATTTTGAATCATTGTATACAACTAAATCGTTTCCATTTATTTCCTTATTTTCTGATAAGTAAACATGTAATTTTTTGTTTGTTCATACAATTAATTTTATTTATGCGCCCATTATGATCGTAGTTTGATTTTACAACATTTAAATTCAATACTTAAATTCAATACTTATGCACTCAACAGATGTAATGCTACTACATATACCCAACCACAATGCTTGAAGCCATTTTCCAAATCTTATTCAAATGTATTCACTAATAACCATGAAACAATTTTTTATCTAATCTCCTTACGAACAACATTAGGCTGACTACCTAGGTCTACTGCAACAAGGAACCCAAAAATTAGTGTTTTAGGCAAAATCAATGAGCCAACACCAAATGGAGCCACCCACATACCATGTTTCATTAAAATAGATTCATTAATAAGTGAGATATAACTGTTGCTTTTAAGATTAAGATTAGTCAACATACTGTGTTTAGTACTTTGAATATCTCTTCAACCAATGGACCTAAAAGATCGATCCAAGAACAACAAAATTGTTGTTAGAGCTGAGATCTTTGGTAAAAATAGAAGTGAGGTTTTCAATCATATCAACTGAAGAAAAGAGAAAAATCCTGTTGTTTTAAGATTAACGTAGGATTTTTCTTGAAAGAGATTTTTTCCGTAACCACTTAACCTAGGTTTCTGGTTATTATTAAAAATACTGTATTAAATTTTTGAAGGTCTTTCAAATGGTTAAAACCAAAATTGGATTTTTTTAAATTGTAGGCTGACAAAATACGAAAAAGTTATTCTTGACAAGTTGTAAGCCACCATAAACCCCACCCCTTTCCATGGTCAAATCAGTCTCCTAATATTACGATGGAGAAGCCCAGCTATTGTGTGGTCTGCGATGACTGAAGGCCATGTATGAAACGTCATTGATTGTAGTGCAGGAGTTATCGACTGACTGATAATAACGAGTTCGCACGCAGCACGCTGACGTGATGGAAGTGAATTTCAACATGAAAAACTTTTAACAATCAAAATCACTGTAATAATATATTTACATTTATTTAAAACTTTATCGAAATCTGAAAACATTGATTTGTTTTGGCTGTTCTGAGGTTCCTGGTTCCATTTACCTGCAATGCGCATTATACCTGGTTATTTACCTGGTTCAACTTTGCGCATTATAAGTTTAGGAGAAGGTCCAGTCAGGCTTGAACGTAGGCGTGAGGTTGCTGGGGATGATAAAAATACACCAAGAAATGAATAACATGCTTTTCCAATGTAAAACCCCCATAAGACAACGTACTGTGTTTAGTCTATATAAGTTATCTTTAATAACTCGGAAATATTCATGCTAGTATGGCGAAAGAGGGCATATAACTTTCTCCTTATTAAGTTTCATCTTTTTCCATGTATTATTTTTACATCCAGGGCTTTTCTGAAATTTGAACGATTAATCGCCAAAAAAGGGGGTTAGAGTTTTCCGATTGTTTGTCCAACAAACTTGTCTAATTGATTATAGAACGGAACGTCCCTGCCAAATTTGAAGTACATTGAACAAAAAATGCCACCGCTAGGGTGCAAACACACACACACACACACACACACACACACACACACACACACACACACACACACACACACACATATATATATTTTTTTTTTTTAACGACCCCCAAAACGTGTTCAGGGAACTTACACATTACACATTAGGAACACATTAGGAACTTCTATGGTGGTCCAGAGCAAAATTCAGTTAGGTGCAATCTTACTTTATATTACATAAGATTACAGTTATTGGAATGTACGCGTTAGCCCCACAAGTATAGACAATGACAGAGAAGTTTCTAAATAAACCATTGAAACGTGACCAACGCGGCTAACCGGACTCAGGTAGGTGTCCATTCATTTGTACATGGAGGGGTAGCATCTGCCATTGAGATCAAAACCAGAAAGCAGGTAGGCGCCCATTCGTACATGGAGGGGTGGCTTGTGTGACTGAGACCTGACGCCTTCGCCCACGCGTGACTTTGAGCATGCTACACCTGTAGCGTTGGCGATTCTCAGAATCAACTGAACAATTATTATTAATTAAATCAAGTAATAGTAATGGTAAGTGTTGACCATAGAAAGCTCTAAACACAGTAGAAATGTTTTACTGTGGAAGCAAAATAACTTATATCGGATACCGCAAACACCAAAAAGCGCTCCATAAACCGGCAGGGCAGAAAACAGGGCATAAGAGGCCCGCGGATGCTGTACTGCCTCGTTGAGTCAGCACGTCCAGTCATTGGTGGAACGGAACACGATGCGGTCGACTAATATCTCATGGCATTTGTTCAGGTCATGGATTTTCCTGGTCACACCTATACAGGTTGGGCAATACTGGCATATATTGCTCGGGCGTACCCAACGATGCGACGCGGAACACCCTTTCCTTCGCTGCTCCAACGTAGGAAAACGACTGGCCTGAAGGTTGAGTGACAAGTGTGGCGTGTTGTTTGTGAACACAGTCTGTGCGAAGTAGATGATGGAAGGTGAGGTCAACTGGGACTGCGTGTCTTGATTATTTCAGGGCTCCTCTACACCAAAAATAACGATCTAGACTGAGATTCGAACTAAGACCTTCGTTTCAAAAACGTTCGATCCCTAAGAGAAGATTGTTTTAGGCATAGCACGATAAAGAGGAGTTATTGGCCTTAGGATGTGATTTTAAGATGTAGAGAGGGTTTTCAGAAGGTATAATATGGGCTTTGGCTAGTCACCTGCGGGCGTAAGTTCACTTTTATTACTCCCTAAAATATATGACACGGTAAAAATCTCTTAAAATAAAAATGACTATGCTATATTATTATATAAATCTACATATTGCATTACTTCTGAGACGAGTTAAATTAAAAACGACCTTCCACCGATTACTTTTTAATATTTTTAGTGTGTCGTTGGTAAGTTCTTTTTTTTAGAAAACTGGTTCAATGCAGCGGAAACAAGATAACACAACTTCCCTCGGCAAACCAACGTTAAGTAATTCAACTATGCGAACATTTCTTCTCGTTTTTAATTCAATTTCTTGAGAAACAAATTTCCTACACGTAGTAATTACTTTTGTTTTAACTTTAAAATCTCTTCAAGTAGCAATTCGTTATAAATATATTATTAATTTTAATCTTTGAAAAACGTTCAATGATTTGCGTAAAGCTAATGTTTTCTAAACATTTTTAAAACAATATCACCTTAAAATTGAATTTTAAAATATTTTATTAAAGGATGTAGCAAATTGCCGGATAGAACTAAACTACGGACTGCCCCGAATATTTCACAGTAAGCATTTATCACACTGTATACAAAATGTAATTTTCTTAATTCTACTAATAATACCACGTAGTGACGACGTGTAACCACCTATTCCAAGTAAACTACTAAACGTAGAGAGGCAGGTTGGTGTCAATAGGTTTCCCTTAGACCAAGGATGATGAAAAAAATACGATATCCTAAATTTACTCAGTTATACGTTTCCAATCGGCAAAAAACACTGTTTTTGGCCTTTTTCGCCATCCCCATGTATAAGAAACGTGTAACCACCTATTTCGAGAAAACTACTGGACGTAGAAAGGCTAGGTTGGTGTCAATAGATTTCCCTTAGACCAAGGATGATGAAAAAATACGATATCCTAAATTTACTCAGTTATACGATTGCAATCGGCAAAAAACACTGTTTTTGGCCTTTTTCGCCATACCCATGTATAAGAAACGTGTAACCACCTATTTCGAGAAAACTATTGGACGTAGAAAGGCTAGGTTGGTGTCAATAGATTTCCCTTAGACCAAGGATGATGAAAAATACGATATCCTAAATTTACTCAGTTATACGATTGCAATCGGCAAGAAACACTGTTTTTGGCCTTTTTCGCCATACCCATGTATAAGAAACGTGTAACCACCTATTCCGAGAAAACTACTCGACGTAGAAAGGCTAGATTGGTGTCATTAGATTTCCCTTAGGCCAAGGATTAAGAAAAAATACGATATCCTAAACTTACTCATTTATAAGTTTGCAATTAATTGGCAAACAAATTTTTATTTTGGCTTTTTTTATTTACCGTGCCATGTGTTTCCTTTCCCTTCTTTGTATCCAAATTCAATACGACAGCTGAGTGAAGTTAGCAAGTTGAGCAAGTTGAGTTTGTAAACAAAGCAGACAATCTTAATTCAAATTAGGTTTTTTAATTGAAATTGGTAGGCAATAGGCAACAAAAATTATATACTTTGTGGAAATAGAGTTTATAATGCTGTATATAAAAGTGGCAGAAAAATTAATTGTAATTCAAATTAGATTTAAGTATTATACATTCTCTATTTCAATTTACAATGTGTTTCCTTTAATTTTGCAGTAATAAATGTGTTTTATTACTGAAAATATAACTAAAGATAGATTTTTTCCTTTAATCCTTCGTCACAGAAATTATTATGACAAAGCGGCATTATAGTAGTTTACATCTGGAATTGTAGTCTTTGTTGTTGTTGCAGTTTAAGCGGTTTTTATAGTTTTGTGTAAATATGAACAGTCAAAAGCTTTTTGTAAACTACGATGATAGCCATTATTCTTTCTAAAGAGAAAGAATAATATCAGTATAAAAAACCATGATTAAAGACACAGATACACGATTCAACAAAACGAAAATAGGAGGGGTTATTTATTATGCTGATGATAAAATGCCATGGTAAAGTTAAGGCAATTTTTATATTTCAATAAACTATTTTTAAGTCCAAAATTTAGTTTTATTTCACAAAGTCGTTCTCTGCTATATAATACAACTTCTTTGTTATATTGGATGAAACTGAGTGGTAGATGAATTTCTGGTAAGAAATTGTGATAAAAGGATAAGAAAACTAAGGACTATGGCCATCCCACAATTAGCATTGAATAATTACATATTTATTCAGTTTAGCTAATTATGTGTTTTTGTAGGTCTGTCTTTAAATAGTTTGTATGTCAGTAGACGAAATAGAATTAAGCATTGGTAAATATGTAGACTGTGTTTATCTTTTGGTTATAAAAACAAGGAAAGCAGTTAGGTAAATTTGTATTGCATTTTTGAGCCCAAAGAAAACAAAATTTAATACAATTTTACTACTGTTTTTAAGAAACAGAATTTGGCTTAAAGTTACATAAATCTGCATTTAATTCAGTATCCAAAACTAAACTAGGTAACAACAAAGTTTAAACTAAACCATCGAATTCTTTTTTGGGCTATTTTTTGCGCAGGCATAATAAGTCTTTCGTAAAAAGAATGTTTTAATATGCAATATGCTTTGTTTCAGTAGCATATTCCAATTTCGCAAGGTGATTTCCCATTTAATTGCATGCATTTCAAAATTAGCGTTTTAAATAACCAACAGATATTTAGATTTGTAAAGAACAATTTTGAAGCCACTACATTTATTTGGTTACAAATGAAAACTAATTTATTCGTGTTTTAAGACCGTAATTTTTGACGACCTAATAACAGCTAGTAGAAATATAATAGATTTCCTTAATGTTATCCCAAACAAAACCCTGTGTGACAATTTCCAATTATACTAGATTTTGTACATATTTTTTTATTTACAAGTTACTAATTTGTTCTAAAATTCACTAAAATAATTTGATTGTATGTAGCCTTAAGGTATCAATGAGTTTATAATATGCGAGACCGGTTTCGGGTCAGTCACAATCCATCTTCAGTCACACTTATCTTCTATTAAGTGATACGTATACGTTATTTATATTTAAAGTAAGTAGGTAAGTAAATAGGTATTATTTTAAAGTGAATGATATGTGGGTTGTTTTCATGGTAAACGTCGACAACTGCACAAGTGGGCTACAATTTAAGTAGATGATAAGTGTGACTGCAGATGGCTTGTGACTGACCCGAAACTGTTCTCGCATATTATCAACACATTGACACTTTAAGGCTACAACCAAAGGATTTTTTCCAAGTTTTAGAATAATATTATAGGTGTCAAGGTTTCAGCAAAGTAAAATCACTAATTTTGTTCTGCCTAAAGATATTCCTAAGTATATTTTATATATGCCTCTTTTGTGGTTTAAATATTGTATTACTTACGATACCTCTTCAGCTAGACATTTACAATGTTGAAAATGAATAACGTGACAAACCTCGCATCCGCACTCATCTAAGGGTTTAACAATATATATATATATATATATATATATATATATATATATATATATATATATATATATATATATATATATATATATATATATAATTATTTGACCCACAATAGGTGGAAAAATCACTTATATCTTGACGTGCACAACTGTTGGGTTTTGGCTATACATTTTAAAGATCATCAATCAGTGATAAAGCCATTGAAAACGGTAGAAAGCTTTTCGTTCTTGAAGTAATCACCGTTTAAATTTATCCATAAATAACTTCACTTACAACCTGTTGGTACCTGTCGATTTCGAAATCGTGAACAAACTAAATGGAGTTTTTAATTATTTGTATAGTAGTTAGAATAGTGCCTACCAGATGAAAGATTTTTTATTATTCCAAGCAAATGAATATGTAATAATATTTCATATCCCGTAACGTCATCCTTTTCTCCTATAAGAGATGGTAAATATATGCTCTAACTCCTTAAACAATGTAATCCCGTCATCACTAGCAATGACCTTCAAACCAAGAGTTCGTAACATTTCAATCACCTTAGGGCAGAGTGTTTAGGGTTGATGTTTTCCACGCCCAAACAATGCAAATCTATAGGGAAAGAGCTGTTTAGGGGCTCAACAAAAGTGTAAAAAACAATGGTTTTACGTAAAAGAAAATCAAATTTAACATCCTAGGAAAGTTATTTTGAATAATATTTAAATTAGTGCAATTACCAAGGTGTTTCACAATAATTTAACCCTTCAGTTTTTATATCCGCACAAATAGCGCTCAACGTACGGGTTCTGCGGCCAGTTATGACCTGCACATGACAGTAATGGTACCCAGTGTTGTGTAATGGACTATTTGTTTCATAAGCTAGTTGAGGTTTTTGACTACGTTTCCATATCTTTATTTATTTAGCCATAATATATTACAGCTTTATCACAAAGCTATGTAAACCTAGCTTTCTTGACAAGGCTAATTAATATAGATATTTGCACGTAAAATACATGGGAACTTATCAACAGTTTATAAGAACATAACTTGAAATATATCCTTTGTGGTTATTACACCTCATTGCACTTATATCCATGGTTTAAAAAGTACAATCCCCCTTTAAATTTAGTTTCAATTTTATAATAAAGAGATATATTTTGAGCTGTGGTATTAGGCCTCAATGATGCGGGATTTTAGGGGAATCTTAAAACGTTAAACTTGAAAAGCCTTAAGTAAGGAACTCTTTGTTTTAGAAAAAAACCTAGAATAAAAAAAAGCTAGTAAAACCTAGTAAAAATCCTTTGTTAAATAAATATTCCAATGGATACAGTATGTTTACTATTTCCTTATACAAAATTTTGATTTAGTTAAACAGTTTTCTACGACAGTATAATTTATTTTCATTCTGTATAAAAAATAAGAGGGAACAAGAATAAGTCAATTTATTTTAAATGACGACATCAAAGAAGAACACTCGGTGCATTTATTTTTGTCTTTATTTTATACAAAACACAATGACAATGACACAGAATTAATAACCAAAACTATTCAGTTTTACTCTTTAGAAAATAATATGGATAATTTCGAATAACATGACAGGTGACGCTGGTGTTTAAATTATCCTTTCCACTCATCCACCAATCACGGGCATCGTGCCCTTTGTACCTGAGTATTTGGAGCAGCCAGACAAGCAGAGTTGCCTCCATGTTGATGAATAGGTACACGCACAGTTGTGCAAGTGTTCCTACTCTCTCGTTCCAAAGTCAAACCACAGCACAAGTTATCAAAATTAATTTTTCCTGTCATCATTGGGAAACCTATATATATATATATATATATATAGGTATCTCTAACCTGTGAATTTGCAGTTCGTTAATATTTATTCATATGTAAGTTAGTTTCTCCTGACCATGAATAACTTGTTAATCTACAATGTAATTTATAAAATTGCAGATATTACAAAATTGAAAACATAGAAATTAAAACGTGGAAAACAGTTTAAAAACCTCCTGAAACAAGTAGTTTCATATCACTGGACTCCATCACCGCCATCTGTTAACCATAACTGTCCGTCAGCTGTAATCTCAGTGTGCGAATAAAAACTGGAACAACACTTTTTTATTGACCTCTGATAATGATATTGCTACATATATTTGTTGTATTCACTTTTAATCGTAAAGGATATTTTTCACATTCCATAACTACAGTTCTACATATATCTCGAACTATACTTAGTAAGTTTGTTCTTTTAACTAGTAACATTCCCCTTGTTAAATATCAACATGTAACTTTCTTCCTAGCAAAGCTTGGCTCCCAGGTACCTATTGTGACGATGCTAACCATCCTGAAGTAACAAAAGCTCAATTTATTGAGTCAGAATACTAGGGGAGTTCAATGAGAGTTAAAGTGCAGAATATCGAGATTAGATATCTTCATGAATAAAACATGAAGGAACAGTGAATTTGAATTGTATTTTTACTTTAGGCTTTCTGTAAAGTCTCGGTTTCAGCTACTTTACAACCAATGGCACTAAGTAAAGTTTGTTCTATACAAAATAATATTCCTGCCATGCAACTGTAGAAAATGTTTAGTTAATTTTATCAAAATAATGTTACACCTAATATATAGTTTGCTTTAAAATTAATCAGAGAAATAATTTATTCTTTAACTTAACGTTTCCCTCAACAATTTATCCTTCCTTAAGTTAACACTAAATATATTTAAAATAAATACATTGCGATGAAATGTATATACACATTGCATTTGTAAATTTCAGTATTAAAAACCTACATACACCTTGATGTTAAAAATATAAAAAAAATAACTAATTGTACCCCTATGACTTTAAAGACAAAAAAATAGTGAATAAATCATTTAAATAATATTTGCAGGAAAATGTAATATATTTCTCTCAAATTAATATAAAAAATGGATAGAATAATTCTCCGTAAATATTTCAGGAAGATATCTAGCTACCAAGTAAAGCTAAGAAATAAAAGGTATAATAATTGTAACAAAACATAACAGTTTCACTCACTACAGTACGCTCTGTAGTGAAATTATTCTTTACAATAAATCAATAGACAACGCTGTATTACACATAAGCTGCTGGCCACATTTGCATACACAGTGTCGGTGGTCCAGACGCGCATCTTGCAAATTACTGGGTCGTGTCCTGCCTCCAATGTCACAACGTGATTTGCTATGGTTAGATAATTTTAACGTAATTTTTGATTTGGGTATATTATCCTCCAACTTTAAAATGGATTTAAACCTACAACACATTTTACCACACATTTGGAGAAATTGCATTGACGAAACGTAAATGTGTTACTATTACCCTATAGTGTTCCCGAAACAATTACTAAATATTAATTAGTAATTTTTTCAGTTAATGGGCAGTTTTATTTTTTAAAGTTTATCATACTTGACGATAAATTTGTAATACTCATTATGTAAATTTAAATTATGTACTCTAATTTTTTACCATGTTTCAAAACCTAGCGTTGGCTATTGGTTCCCACTGATAAAGGTTATATTCTTCTAGAAACATGCAAGCAAATAGCTTGACAATACTTGGATTCTATCAACAGTTTAAAATAAAGAGCTCTTAGTTTTTTTTAAAGTTAATGTATACTAGGGAATTATCTGTGTAAACTTTAAAATGGTTTAAATTCCATATAAAGGATGAGACAAAAGTCCGAATGTCTACTGTATTAACTTGTATTTTATTCCCGTAGTCTGACCCGCTTCCTGATTCCATTTATCAAGTTATAAAATCCAAATTAATCTTACTTTATTCATTATAGCTATTTCCCACAACAACTTAAATGATGAATATTATAATTTGCAATTTAGGTTTGTTTGCCACCCAGAACTACATATCAACAAACAATTTCAGTGCATTTGGCCACTCCTAGGGTTAATCAAATTATCTACAACAGGTCCACAGGACTTTTAATTATATGAATGGCCTTACAATTTTAACTTAGTACAGGTTTATAATCGAAAATAAAATACATATATACGTTGTGTGTATTAGTTTGTACTCATTCCACTGATAAAACAGACAACGCGACTTCCGGGATTGTCACTTGTTCACATTTTTTTTAACAGGTCTAGCATACAACTTTAATAAACTCTAAATGGTATAATTTTAAAATTATGTTTCGTTTACTTGTTAAAAAATAGTGTAGTCTTTTACACACTGTATAGTTAATAACATTTGAAAATATAGGATAGTAATAGCTAATGATGATAGTGAAAGTATTTAAATCTCATAGATATATTTAACAGATTGTTAATTTATAAACAACTTTAGTAGCTTTATTTCGTTAGCAACGAAATAACGGAGACAATTTTTAATATATATTAACTAAAATGAAAGTTCATGAAGTTTTTATTATTTATTTGTTTATTAGTAAACATGCTCTTGAGGTGGTATTCAATATTACATGGTGATGCATATGGATACATGTTTCCCTGACAAGAGCACCCATTAAGCTGAACCCAATACTGCAGCCCGCTAAGCCATAACTGTCATAGATTGGCCCTTCGTTAGTGAAAACAGTGGTGACTCCCCCCCTCATACCTATTTAAGACAAAGACATACTTTCGATTCCTCTTCATAGATAGTTATCACGTTTTGAACAAGATATTTTACAATATATTTGAGACAAAGACAAATGATAAGCTGTTCATATTAATTATAATAGTTTATATAATAATAATAACTAAAGTACCTTTTAATGGAGACTTGTTTGGCTATTTAAGACATAATAGCCGAATTAGTTGTACAACATTTTAATAGTTTTACTGCCATGAGTTAGGTCAATAAAATGTTTAACCACTTTATTAAGCAAGTCTAATTATTTTTGTATTTATTCATTCATTCAAACACGTCCAATAAGCGAAGAATGGACGATTTTGTAAAGGAAAAACTCATTAGCTCGTCAGTACCTTTATTAACGCATTGTTTTATACATAGAGGATTTGTTTCAAAGAAGTTTTAATTAGAAACGAGAATTAATAGTTCCATTATATAATTACATTATATAATTATATAAATAGGACGTTGTTGTGGAGGAAATTTGATTTTTATTTTTATTGCCCCATTTTTGTTCCCAACAGAACAAAAAAAAAAAACAGTTCAAACCTGAAATATATTTCAATATCACTAGGATAACACTCTTATGTCCTAAGATTCATTTTATAGAAATTGGGACTAATCATGTTTTCCCCAGTTTTTGGACGATAGGTGCCCTTTAAAGTCAAAAAGTCGAAAAATCTAGATATGTGTACTGTGGAATCTACATGTCATACCACATTTCATAATTTGTTTTTTTTACTCAGGGGTTTGAAACAAAAACTATCACGAAAATAGCTCTAGTTAACGGGAAGAATATTTTCTCCATATGCAATGTGTATAAGGCAAATACATTTATTTATATTAAATGTACACATTTGATAAATGTATGAATATGAGTAAATTGAGCACTTTAAAATTGTTTATCTTATAATTCTTATATGGTACCTGCTTGTACTTTTGGTACAAACTCTTTCAAAATATCACTTTGCGATAATAGTATAACAATTAACAAATACATAGGGATGATTTTTTTATGTTACCCAATGTACAAGGGAAAGTGTCACGAATTCGGGATGAAGAAAAGGAAGTATTTTTGGTCGTGTACAATTTTATATTTAACAAAAAAAAACACTCTGTTTTACTATACCATATTGTGAGATAATCAAATTAGTATTTTTGTTTAGTAAAAACATTAATGACAGGTGCATGCTGCCTAGTTTATTATATATCAAAAATGTCCAATTCCTGGTATAATTGCTTGTTCGTTATTTATTTGACGCTATTGTTATTATTAGCTATTTTTTTCGTCTATGGAATTTTTACGGGAGTTTAATGCTTTTGAGGACAAATATTCCAAGCCCTTTTGGGAAAAATATCATAACATTATTATTTTGTTTTTAAATTTACCTCTTTAATGTTACGTTGAATCGTTAATTCAACAGATGATGACATTATAAATGCAACTAATCTGATGCTGTTTGCAAAGACCACTAGCAAAGCACTCTAACTTATTAATAATGCAGTTGTAAATTACTTGTTTGCCAGTCGAATTAGTTTTATATTTCTACATGTATGTAATTAATGTTTCCCAGCACGTTTGTCAGGTGCACTAAAAACCCATAAGTTAAGTCTTAACTGAGAAAAAGGTTGAAGTTTACTGATTTGTAGGGTCAATATAGCACCGACCGAGATGGTTGGTTACCAGTAACCTTGTTATATGGGTCGGTGATTATGGGTTAGGAATGACCGACTAAGTAGTTTAAATCATTGACCAAGTACTGTAGGTTATAAATGACCAGGTAGATTTTTAGTTGATTTAACTGATCAAGTTGGTTGTTTTAACCTAGCAGATAGGTTACTTTAACTAATCTTCTGGGTTACTTTAACTGAGCTAACGGGTTACTTCAACCACGTTAATGGGTTACTTCAACCGAGGAGCAGGGTCACTTTAACCCAGCAAGTAGGTCATTTTAGCCGAGTAGCTGGGTTAAAGGTTAGAACACCTCACGCCTCGTGGTTTTAACTTTTACCATGTTTGACTTCGATGTTCATGGAGATATGTGGAATCTTCTGACCAACTGCTATCTTGGCTCATGTATTTCATAATTTTAATTTACGTTGATAAAGAATTTCATAATTGTGGTGTATCAGGTTAGGAGTTTAAAATTTTATATTGGTCTGCTGATTATGGTTTCAATCTGGTTTTATCAATCCAACTCTACTGAATATTTAGCTAAAAAACAATTTTTAAAACAAATACTCATGAGGCTTCTAAGAATGTCCCTAAAGTGGGATATTGTACGCCGTTAGCCCTAAGGGGGAATTCGCCTACCTACCTAACCTAACCTAAGATACAAAAAACTTAACAACTTAATTGGTATTTATTTTAATAACTGCATTTTAGTTAATTTTCAAATAGAGCTGAATTAATCAATCTAATCTTAAACCATATTCAGTTGACCGAACGACAGAATTAAGAAGGCCATAATCTACCTACCTACAAATGAGGATATGAGCCCAGACCCCAGTTGGTCAGAAGGTTCCCCACATCTTCATAATCATTGAAGAAGAACATAGTATAAGTTAAAACCACGAGACAACATGAGGTGTTTTAACTTGTAACCTATGACCTGCGTGTATTCTACGACGCACTCGCCGCTCACTTTTGCTCTGATCTGATATCTCTGCAGAGATACAGTGTTGTTCCCAATATCACAAAGTTAGATCAAACTAATTTAACCATGCTGCTAACCTAGCTAAGACGGTTATAAACGACCCATCACACTACCATCGGTTAGTTTCCACCAATGTGTTAGTGAAATTCTCACCGAGTACAGGGTCAAATATTAAAAATCAATGGGTTATTGACAACTACTTCTACTCAGTAAAATTTTACCCAGAGGGCACTAGGTTAGTGTTTATCATGCTGTAAGGTTATGTTTAACCGGCATTATTAGGTCAAATAAGCAATTAGTTAGCATTAACAAACCACTCGGTTACAAATAACCGTATATACTTTGACTGCTTCAACAATTGGTTACTGCTAACCCAATAGATTTTAACCCAGACTAGATTAAACTCTTGAGTTTTTCAGTGTGAGTGTAAATTAAAATGAACTTTTTAATTTATGGATTTATAGTGAATGTTGTGAATTATTAATAATAAAATGTCTCTTTCTTGTACACACAATTATTATTTTACAGATAACCGTAAAAAAGTATCAATATTTAGTACAAATGTGGAAAAATTAATTTTATTTTGTAAAGTAACATAATACATATTTAGAGCAATCTTAGTTCAGATATTATTTCATTATATTATCATTACTATTATATTATATCATGAGTGTTAAAAGTTAGGAATTATAAAAATTCAGGCAAAATATTATTTAGTAGTTTTGTTAGAATACATATTTTGAAGCACAATTTTAATAAGGTCATTGACCTGGGTGTGACGAAGCAAAATGTTGGTCTTAAGCCACACTTTTAGTCGCACAAGTTATCATTTAAAACTACAAATTGCAACAATAACTTGTATAATGATAGGAAATCATGTTGCGGCATCGCAGGCAGGACACGACCCAGTAATTTACAAGATGCGCGTCTGGACCACCGACACTTTGTATGCAAATGTGACCAGCAGCTCATGAGTAATACAACGTGGACGGAGTGGCCTAGTGATTAGTTTCAGGGCAGCGCTACAAGACGATAAGTACAGCAATCAATGAAGCGTAACTATTTAAATGTATGTATGGTAAAAGGATATTATTTTATTCATAAGGGAATACTATCCAAGTTAATTCCTGCTATTATTACATATCATAAAAAACTTTCTATAGATATTAGAGTACTTGATATTAGTAAAATTAGTAACCACTTATTTATAGTTGCAAGGAAAAATCTTATATTGTATCAATTTTAAAATTCTATTTAATATTAGTTAACTACAACAAAAGTGAAACGTAAAGTGATTCACTGTGTTTTTGTGTTTTATTTATGAGGTTGGATTACCTCAATATTCTACATCTTTTCTGGAATCATCCTACCTGTCTTACTCAAGACATCAAACATGTTTTACCTCAGTTTTGCTAGTCAAATCACAATAGTTTAGAATATATAATAATTTACTACGTTTAACATTTGTTTGGAATAACGGACATGTGAGTAAGAAATGAATGAAGATATCATTACACACCGACTCAGAATAAGTGAATTTACTTGAATGATAAAACTTCTGCAAGTACTAATTCAGTAGCTACTATTTATTCTTTTACTATTTACTAATTAGTGATCCATAAATACAAATTAGGAATAAGAAGAAAAACAAAGTCCTCACAAAAAATGTTAAGTAAAATATTCGTTAACAACTTTGTATGTGCAGCATGAATGTGTCACGTCCGTCCAATACAATGTTGTTGATGCTATCTCTGGAACTAACTGCTGATAGAGGGAGATAGATATACTCTGCTGCAGTGTATGTTGGAGGTGGCCAAAACACTGAAATGTTTCCGCTTCGTTTTTTTAAGATGCTTGTGCATTTTTTTAAATATACTAACTGCTATTTGAGATGAATAAAACAAAAAAGTTGTATTATATTAAATGTAGAAGTAATTTTAAATATAAATAAAGGAGATATGTCACAACTCCGAATTGGGGAGGCTGGACTTGAATTTACAATAAGTAAATGTATAATACCCCCGTCACAGCAAACCAGCGTACTCAACGAATTTCCAATGCATAAGATATGTCTTAATACCATCTTGAGCTGCATACTAAGTTTCATAAAAATAAATTCACAACAAAGCGATGTATAAAATTTTAATTATTCTCTATAATAATAACATTGGAAATGAGTACGTAGGGTTGCTGAAACAAGGAACACAACAAATTGGTTTTTAAGCATATATAAATATAATTCAACTAGATGAAGCCACATACCAAGTTTCATCAATATTTATTAATAAATAAGCAATAGATAATATTTTAATTACTCTCCGTAAGAATTACATGGGGGCTGAGTAAGCAGGTTTTTTGCAACAAGGAACAAATAATATGGGTTTTCATGCAAATATCAATATAACTAAAGAAGGTGAAGCAATATACCAAGTTTTATTAATTTGAGTTCATAATTAAGGGAGACATTACATTTTACTAATTCTCCATAAGAATAACATGGGGTTTGAGGATGGGGGTTGCTGATACGGGAATTATCCGTGAAAATAACATTTTTGTGCAAATAACAATAGACCACCACCAGATGAAGCCGTATACCAAGTTTCGTTAGTAGGCCTATACTTCATAAATAAGCGAGATATAATTTTTTTCTTGTTCTCCATAAGAATAGCATTGGGCAACGTACTGTGTTTAGCACTTTCAATATCTCTTTAACAAATTGACGTAGATAGATGATCAACAGACCAAATTGTTTGTTCTTAAGGCTGAATCCAATGGTGGGAACTAAAATTTGACTTTTTATAATATTACTTGTAAAAACTTCAAAAAACCCATTTTTGGGGTACAACCCCCCCCCCCCAAAATACCCCTTTGGATGGAGCGACCTGGCTAGTTTTCGAACTTAAAGTCATATATGTTGCTTTACACGTTTTACCAAATTTTATCAAACTCGGACTATTTTTACGAGATTTATCGCACCCACGGACACACACACACACACACACACACACACACACACACACACACACACACACACACACACACACACACACACACACACACTCACACACACACACACACACACACACACACACACACACACACACACAAACACACACACACACACACACACACACGTGTGTGTGTGTGTGTGTGTGTTTCCATATACATATATATATATATATGTATGTGTATACACACACACATATATATATATATATACACAGATGCGAAGGAATGGTGTTTTGGGGGTCTGGGGGCCTCAAAACGAAAAGTTATCATGGTCCCGGTTTAGGTCTTACCATACCGACTGCGGTAATTGCTTCTTCCCTAAAGCGGAAATTCACTAAAATGTGATAAGTTGATGGCACAGGTCATTAAATCATCATTTGTCATGTGCAAATAACCTACAAATCGATACGTAATGTTTGTTATATTTTAAATAGAACAATTTTTGTTATATCTTGTGAAGCGTTAAAGGAAGAACATAAAAATACACGTGATGATTTTCTCCTCCTCTATATTAAATGATAAATCTATATCTATATACTAAAATATAATTTAAGTCAGTAAAACTATGTATGACCGAGATGTCAGGGGAAATATGGTGTCAAAGATACTACAGCTAAAACGTTTTTAAAAAAGTTTTAAAAATCGAAACCCTTTATTTTGACTAACATTTAATATCTTAACACATCATTCATAATTGAAAATAGTGAAAAAGATAAACTAACATTATCTGGATTTTTTTATTATACGACGAATCGTTGGAGAAAAGTATAATTTTTAAATTACGATAAATAATGTTTCTTATGTTGAATAACATCGGACGTTATTCTAAAGGAGAATAAATTAATTATAATTTATTTTCCACTTACTGATAAATAATTGTTTTATTTGTTTACTTTATTTTTTATCTGAATCCTATTGCTGGCCGGATCATGCGTGTAATGTAATCTATTATAAATTACGTGTTAACCAATGTCATATAACTGTGTTTATTTTAAACGTTTTACATTATAAATATATTGGCGAAATCTGAAATGATTTAATGGCGTTTTTAATTTACCTGAAGAAAAATTTCGAATTCTGAATCAAGTTGATGTCACAAAAGAAGGTAAAAGTATTATAACGTTTTGAACGGAAAGATATGTTCACATGATCAATGTAATGCAACGTGAGCAATAGAATTTAGATATGTGTTAATTTAACACTGACTAGTAGCAACAGTTCAGAATATGTGTCCAGTTAACCCTGGATGCTGAATTGGTTCTGGAAATACCTCTGTGGAAGGATTTGCGTAAACAATCCTAAAATAATGTAAGACAAAGAGATCGTCTTTCAACAATACAAGTATTGTGTTTCACAGGATATAAGTTTTTCCATCCTTTGCTCCAAATGGACAGTAAAATTATTTTGCAAGGTTAAAAACTGCATTAGTTGTTTTTTGACCATAGGTGAACTAATAAAATCTTCAGACTCATTTACATCCTTTTGAAAACGCTTAAATTAGTCACACTTCTTAAAATCCAACTTAAGTTAACTAAATTGGCAACTGATACTTCAGCTGTTTTTGGAGTTCCAGTCACAAAAACCCCTAACGTACTAAATAAGTAATAATCGATAGATATTTATTTAGCGTCCAATAAGCGTAGAATGGACACTTTTTGTAAACAAAACTCAATAGCTCTTCAGTAACTTTAATTACGCATTTTTTATATAAAGGATTTGTTTGAAAGAAATTTTAATTAGAAACGATAATATATGGTGCATAATATATTTATGTATCACGGACGTTGTTGTGGAGGAAAGTTGAGTTTTACTTTTATTGCTTCGTTTAAAGTGTAACAGTAAAAAACAAAGTTCAACCATGGAATATTGAACATGAGAGATATTAAAATATTACTGGGAGAACAGGTTTATGTCTTAACTGACATTTTAGAGAACTGTGGCTAATCGTGATTTTCCTCGGTTTTTGGAGGATAGCAACCCTTCAAAATCAAAAACTCAGTAAAGTTTAGATAAATGTTACTAATGGATCTACATTTAATAACAAAAATAACCACACAAATAGCTCTAGATCTAAAACAATAACGAAAAGAACACTTTCTCCTTATGCCATGAGGTGATTTTATTCAAATTATACATAAATTGACACATTTGGAAAAATTTATAAATATGAATCAACTACTGAGTACTTTAAACTGTCTTATAATACTCGATGGTAGTTTATTGTACTTTTGGATACCATCTAAAGGCTGGTGGTATACAGCAGTAGTGGTCCCTTTCAAGTATTATGTTTCCTTATAATTACCACATCATAAGAATGTCTTAAATCTACTTACTTTATTAATTCCTAGTTTAAAAAAAGGAAATTTACGCTCTTTGGAGTTAAATTAGTTTACGATCATATTTTACACTTATAAGATTGTTCTATGTTGATATAGAAGCGTCGAACGTAAAAATGTGTATTTATTGCTATGCTTATTTATTTATTACGTTAACTGGTGTTATAAAAAAATTGTCTTTCGAATTTTGCGAACGTATATATTTATAATTAGCTAAATATAGCCATTGTACTGTAATGAACACAAAGTTTGCAAATATAAATAACAAAAATACAGGAACAATATACGATCAAGTAATAATATTACGATATTAAACGGAATATATTTTGCAATATTTTTAAATATATATAAAGTTTATATAAAAAAGTTTTCAGAAAAATAAACAATGAAAGGAAATACTAGTAAGAGAACTGAGCAGTTTGAGTACATTAAGGGTTATTTAACATTTTATTGAAGCTCATCTATATGTATTAGATGGAACTCAAAACAAGGTCAAGTTTTGCGCTTTCTCTTAATGGCTCACTGTTCACTTTTATCGTTCTCCATAATTTCACTTAGGTATTGTAAATATTAAAAATCAACATCAAGCGTATTTTTAATTTTACTTAAAACATATAGTAACTAAGGGATATAAATATATACATAATAAGAATACTTTCTCGTGTATATGTCTTTATATTTACTCGTATTTTATAAAAGCTTTAATTTCGGAAATTATTGTTTTTACTATGTAAGAAGAGTTTTAGTCATTGACTTGTTATTAATAATTCTGTAATAATAAAGGTTGTTGAAGAACGGGTGCAAAAAACGAAGTTCCAAGACACCTTTATCACTCACATTCCTGTATTGTTTTAATAAACACATATGTTTTAATATAACGCATTAATAAATATTCACCTTAAGACCTCCAATAAATGTGATCTATAAATAGTAATTTACTCGTATTTGTTCACCTTTTTACTTTCTCCCCCTATACATAGTATATGGAGAAAGTATTGTTTTCGTAAAAATTTTCGAATTTGAGTTGTTAGTGGAAATATTCGTTTTGGTGCTCCCTGAACCCAAAAAAGTGGTTTTTACGTTATGTCTGTCTGTGTGTGTGTGTGTGTGTGTGTGTGTGTGTGTGTGTGTGTGTGTGTGTGTGTGTGTGTGTGTGTGTGTGTGTGTCTGTGTGGATGTTTACAGAGCTAGAGCCCTAACCTATGGGCCGATTTTTATGAAATTTGGTATGTGGGTACTAATCCACGATATCTCCAGGCGTTTTTTTCATTTTTTTGAATTTTTGATTTTTAAGGGTAATTATCCCCCCAAAACCGCCAAAAAACATGAAAAATCCAAATTTCTTAAAAACGGCTCTATCGATTTTGATGAAACTTTCGTGGTTTGTAGAACTTTAGGTTTCCAACAAAATGACTCCACCCGCATTTCTGGAAAAATTCGGGTTCAGAAATTACAGGACTTAAAACATCAAAAGTTCAGTTTTTTTTTTGATTTTTCATAAAAAATCATAAATGTTAAAAAAGATTACTATTCACCATTAAAAAGAGCTCAAAAAACTAAATAAATTAGTATTTTAAATTACTATTCTACGATTGCTAGTTGCGGAGAAAATTGAAATTTTCATTTAGCGGTAAACACAGTACGTTGTCCAATGTTATTCTTATGGGGAATACAAAAATAACTATTTCTCTCTTATTTACTGATCAATTTCATTAAAATTTTATATGCAGGTCAAGTTAGCATTGACCAACAGATGATGTTCGAAATGTGTTGCTATTTAACCCTGGGGGTAGGCAAGGGGGCATTTCCCCTCTCAAAACTACTGTGTGTAGCAACGGACTCTATAGTGCCTCCAAAAAAGCAATTTGGGTGGATATTTCTGAAAACAACTATTTTAGACAATTTTCTGTACATTTATCTATACTTCATATTCTATATTTAGTAAATAGCAAATATTTTTGTCATTAAAGTTTGGCTAAAAGAGAGAAAGTATGTGTCAGTTTCCTGATACCGTTTAGTATGTTATGTTGTAAACAAACTAACCAAAATTGTCACGGACATTTTTCGTTAACGGATATGATATAAGAAGAATTAGTTGAGAATATTATTTTTTTGTATTCATAGCTATCCAGTCGTTAAGTAAAACTTAGCATAAAAGGAAAAAGAAATATTTTGAAAAAACTGTGAAGTGTATGCGGGGACTGGAGAATATTTATTAACATTTCTAAAATAAAGACAAAACCTATTTGATTTACCATCGATTCAGCTTTATTAAATTATTAAAACTGTAAGAAATACTTAAGATAACAACTTTAATATCACCTTCAAGAACGGGAAAAGCTTGAGGTTGCAGTTTTGACTCAAGGATTCATAAAAACTTGTTAAAGGATCTCAGAAAAAATAGCTTGGAAAATCTTACCCTTTTTAAAATTTAAATTTCTAACCCTTTCATATCCACTGTCCTCAGTAGAAGACATAACATTTTTAATTTTTTAGCATTTCTCTAGTCATTGTTGAAAGCTCTAAGGCCCGCTGTCTTGTCGACGGGACATCTTGACAACATAAAACTCAGCATTCTGTTGGATATTGTAGAACCATGACAAAAATACTGAGGCAGAACAAGAGCGTCTTAGCCTCATCGGTTTCAAGGCATGACATGGCTGGAATATATATTTTACACATTATTATAAACTCCAAGTTTTTGAAATGTTGGTACATTATTTTGTACCTTAGTAATGTATAAACAGATTTATAAAAGTATTTTGACTCAACAAACTACTATAAATGAGCTAGATTTGTTTTTCGATGCCCTGTGGAGAGGACATCGGACATATATTGAAGTCCAAAATACCATTTATACTAAGTTGTGGTGTGTAGAACCTTAGACTACCCTATAAACAGTTGATTGAATATTAATTGTTGAATATAGGAATTGACAAGAAGAGACCATCCTAAACTTCCCTAAACGTTCCTAAACTTCCATCTGAATTAAGTTGAACATGGACTCATTGTTGCAGATGAAGTGTAACAAACATTTTCTAAAATATTTGTAACCTAATTTTTATGTGTAAATTTATTTGTCATTCAGTAATACATTTGTAAGGTTTGTTATTACACTATTTGTTTTATCAACAAACAAAAAAACCTGTAAACTTGTATTTTCCATGTCCACCTTGATATACGCCCAACATCCTCTACAGGGGACATATCTTTGAATATTTTTTTTAATGAAAGTTATAATGATAATTATTTCGTTGAGTTCGGTGTAATGAGTACCTACTTTAGTGAATAACCAGGTCTTATTAGAGGAATCGCTCAACCTTATTATCAGAAAGTATTCAAAAGAAGCACACTACGTCACATTTTTAGATTTATTTTCTTAGTTTCATCAAGTTATGTGTTTTATTTAGTTTGTAAGTTAGTATTTATTATGTTTATAGTGTCATATAAACATAAATTGTGTGCATTATTCAACAAAAATAATATGTTAATATTTTAAAAATTAATTTTTTACTTGCGTATAAGCCCATTGTCCTCTCCAGAGGACATGCCTGTAAATTACTTCAAACAAAATTTAAAAATAAAATATGCTCAAAACATGTTTAATGGATGTAACTGAATTAGTTTATATCAATAATTTATTTTTTTATAGAAAACTAAATTGGGTGAAAAAGGGTTAAGTTGTTTTTTCAAGGCATTGATTACTTTTCCTTTATTTTAAATTTATTATTTTGAACGACGAACGTCGCATCGTTTTAAAAACACTACTAAAAACTGCATTGTTTATATTACACTACTTTCCAGTTGTTTGCAGACTCTTAGCAACAGTCCCATTACAGTTGACAGATATTCAAAGGCTGTATTTGTCAAGCTATTAGTGAGTCAACACTTGAAATAGCACTTTCCTTGTTATAACAGAGATAAGGGCTCTTAGCATGTAATTTTACTATTGATAATCAATTAGTATGATTATTTATGGTAAAAGTCGTTATCCTTGTTGGTTTGTTAAGGCAACAACACATGATATTTTAAAATAATACAGGTTTTATTTTATAAGCACATAAAATGTAGAAAAATAACCAAGATTTAAAACTTTATGATATGATTATAGATGTACAGGCTGCCCAAACATACGTTAACTTAAATAATCTGCTTCACACATGAATCCTGAAAACTTGTTGTATGCGTTATAAATGCCTCTGGTCTTAAACTTATGTTTCTGGCGAGAAATTATAGCCACAATTATTGAAACGTAAACTCCAATCAAGGGGTCATTACTAATTAAATTTTCCTCTAAAACCAAAGTAAAAATTTGGCGACCGTCGAAAACATTGGTGGTTTCAAAACTTCAAACGATTTCTTATCGGGCAGTAATTTATGGCCGTAAAGCCATTAAATGAAAAAGTAAATACCCCCGACGCAGCAAACCAGCATACTCAGCGAATTTCCAATAAAAATATAACATAACACATTAAGCCACTTAACAGGATTCATAGGATATATATTAAAAAACAAGTTATATTTAAAATATTAATTATTCTCCATAAGAATAACATTGAGGATGAGTACGCAGGTTTGCTGCAACAAGGAACAGAAAATAATGGATTTTTATGCAAATATCAATAGAACTCATCTAAGTGAAGTCACATACCAAGTTTCATCCATATACATTCATAAATAAGCGATACATAACATTTTAATTATTTTCCAAAAGAATAACATGGGGACTGAGTACCTAGGTTTGCTGCTACGGGAACCATAGGCGAAAAATGTTATTTTTTGTGTGCAAACAACAATAAACCACAACCAGATGAAGCCAAATACCAAGTTTCATCAGTTTATGTTCATAAGTAAGCGTGATATAAAATGTTTCCTTTTCTCCATAAGAATAACATTAGACAACGTACTGTGTTTAGCACTTTCAATATCTCAGTAACCAATTGACATAGAGGCAATGGTCAAAGTACCATATTGTTTGTTTTTTAAGCTGAATACAATGGTGAATATTAAAATTTGATTTAAATAAAAATTACATGTGAAAATCCCAAAAAACCCATTTTTGGGGTACAAAACCCCCCAAAAACCCCCCTTTGGATAGTGAGTTTCGTCTGGTTTTCGAACTAGTTCAAATAAATGGTACTTTACACATTTCTGCCAAATTTCATTAAGATCGGACCTTTTTTACCATAGTTATCGTGCTTACGGACACACACACACACACACACACATATATATATATATATATATATATACATACATATATAACCATTTGAAAGAATGGTGTTTTTGACATCTGGGGACCTCAAAACGAAAATTATCATGGTCTTGGGCTTAAGTCTTACCATGAGGCCTACGGTAATAGCTTCTTCCCTATAGGGGAAGTTCGCTTAAAGTAAAAAAGGATTTGCCACATGTTTCCTGGCAATAAAAAGCTACTGATTGTCCTTTGAGTCCGTTTACTGCCCCTAGTTGAGTTTAGGAAGTGTTTTTTAAACGTCTAAAACTCTAGCTATTTTATAATTTAAATTCAAAATTTAATTTAGTAGATTTTATTTGGTTAACTACCACACGAAACATTTCCCGTTTTGAAAGGGCTTAAATAACTGACTTGTATCTGTGATATTTAATACAACGTTACATCCTCTCAATGGAGCTTTTACTTGATAACATAGTTAAAATGACAAGCAAATTTTCATCACATGAAACTACCACTTTAAAACTGTAAAAACGCAAATAAGTTCAGCAATAACATTACATCTTTCGTTAGCACTACTGTACATGGTCACTTGAAGTAGTAAACGAAGTAGCAATCGAAAATTCTTTTTGGTGACTCACAGAGAACATGATATTTGTTTCTGCTTCAGAAGTAATATTAAAGTCATAAACCCATATCAAAGCCATTATTTTGTTCCATAAGATCCACAATGACATCATATATCAACGAGGAGGTTTTCAATGGTGATGAGCAAAACAAATCTTGCTTATAGTTCCGATTGTCCCTTGGGGCCCATCTGTAAATGTTTTGGAACTTTTAGAGACCAGATTTACTAACGTTATTTATTATTAGAAGTATTTTATCTGAATATATTATTATTTTGATGGGCGTTTTTTAAATATTTGATTATTTAAAGTCCATGATAATTTTTCAAATGTTATTGTGAGATATTGTACAGTAAGGCTGTAACTATTGGTTGGTGTATATAATTAATGTTTGGTCTGTATAATATATATTTTTTCGAGTTTGTGTGACTATAAAGTAATTGAAAAATCTTAAAGTTTATTGTCTAATTAATCGTTACAATGTGTATAAGTTTTTCTTAATTTAGAAACTTGCAAGAGTACTAAAGATGTACACTATTAGGTGATAGTTTTATAGCATTTTGTATGAAATAGTCAATTTTTAATTTTCATTAACGAGTTTTAATAATTGCCAACTATATATTATATAATTGTAAAAACAATACAATGGATTGACATCCAATCCATTAAATATTTATGGTAAGGCAATGAAAACCACTTTTTAGTATCACAAACTGAATGATTTTAATATTTCACAGCAAAATAACACATAAATTATACTATGCCTTTTTACTCTGTCTGTATGAAATAAGTAGAGGAAGCGGACTGTAAGAAAATAAAAAAATAAAACTGTTAGAGAAGTACATGTGTTTTATTCAATTAAAACAGAACGTAAAGTAATCAAAAGATGAAAACAATAACATTGAAAATTAATAACAGCTGATTCATTATTTACACTGGAAATACTGTACATATGATTGCATAAAGACAATTTTAAAGGAAATTATAATAAAGAGTGAGAGTCCGTCCTAACACTGTCAAAATCAATTTTTTTTAAACCACATCCTTTAAATGACAACCTTGAACGAGCTGACATTCCTCAAGACGCTTGGAAAAGCCCCATGGAAACAAATCGTAAACAGACAAATCTGGCGATCAAGCTGGCCAGGGTATATCACCAAATCTTGAGATCATACCATCTTCAACAAATTTGTTAGAGTGGTCATGGAAATGTCTGCTGTGTGTATTGTCTCCATCCTGTTCGAAATAGAAAGATTCTATATCGATTTCCAATTCTTTCAATAACGGAATACAAATTTTATTCAACATGTCTACATACCACTCTGAGTTTACTGTAACGATATTTTCATTGTCTTCAAGAAAGTAAGGTCCAAACATTTGTTTTGTTGTAACTGCACACTACACTTTCACTCGAGGGTTTTGTAAGGGCTTATTGTAAGGCTTTTTTGAGATTTTTTTTAATAATCATAACCAGTATGCTATTGTTCTAGGACCTGGATCCAAACCGTGTCGGCAAACATTGAAATCTCTTCTAAACATTCTTTAAGTTTTCATAAAAGAATCACTATCATAAGAAAGCTTCAAAGGCAAAAGTATGGTAACCAGGACTCAAAATCACCATGTTTACTAAAATTGCACAGTTCAATTGAGGTTATACACAGCTGTTGATTCATTGTTGCATTATTTACAATATATCAGCTTAGACTAACTGAGGCGTTTTCGTTGCTTAAGTGACCTAATTTAGTTTCGAAAATAGTTTTATCGCAATGATTATTAATAACTTGCAATATAAAAAAACTATTTTGATCGTAACAACAATCTAACTTAACTGTCTATAGTATGTTTTAACTATACTATAATTATGGTAATTTAAACATGTTTTCATAGTAGACTTATAATAGTCTCTTGCCACCAGGAATATTTTCGTAACGATTGATTCGCGAGTAATCTTTCACCATTTAAATCACTGACCAGCTGATTTTATACTATAAAGATTCATCACGTCGAGTGAGATATAACAATTGATTCATTTTTCAAAATCAAATAGTCAAACGTAAAAATTTACGAATATACTAATTTAATCATCCCACGGATTTTGGCAAACATTTTATCTGTACTTATGTATTTCCATGATCATTAGTTATTCAAAATTAGTTTAACCACATAATGGCGACAAGTAAACATAATTGATTCGGTTGGAAAGTCTATTCCTGAGACCTTTTGATACTTCCTGTCCACATGAGGAAGAAGAAGGTTATTTCCGGTTCAACTCACCAATTTTACTCAGCAGCAATTTATCAAGTGAGTGGAAATAAGTGAGATAGTAAATAAGTAAATATGATGTAGTAAATTTTTAATGTTAAACATTAATCAGAACTGTTTATTAAAATATGAGTGACTCAACCCGCTCTCTCTTGTCTCTCTTTTCCTGAACAGATCCTAGTAACCTCTTTGAGCCAGTTAGTACAATCAATTCATTTATCTACACCTACATAGGGACTATTGGAATGCCTCACCCAATAAATATTAGTTGATGGGGTGCAACTTTATTTTCTTTTAAATGTACCTCAAATGCATTATTATTAGACTCATACCATAACATATAAAAATATAATTTGTAAGAAACAGTTTAATTTTACAACTTTCATCCTCTACCATTAATAATATTCTTGGACAGTGTACTTACGTACAGTTACGTTTGTAAAGACTTTTAATAACCAATAGCAAATAATCTGAAAATACATAACTGGGACTGGTTTAATCAGTGTGATATTAGCAGTAGCCCCTAAATGATCCTACTTGAACATCGAAACATTTGTGCCAACAATAATTATTACGGTCTCAGTCAGACATTTTTACATTTACTGTGACATACATATTACAGTAGACGCTCTTTTATCCGGCATTCTATGAACCGGCACATTCTATTAACCGGCACCAGGCGACCCGGGTTTTTCCAGGTATTTTCGGTCGTTTCCGTTTCGTACTGCGACTGCGCTGGACTGTTCCCGCCTTTTTCTTAGTCACCTGTTGTTTGTTTACGTCTCAAGCAGTAACGTTCAGTGATGTTCGTAACCTTTGCTCAGTACACTACTGTATTCAACCTATTTTTAGACGCCAACTTCCGCCCGGCTGTCTGTCCGCCCGTCTGTCTGTCTATCTGTCTATCCGTCCACAAATGCAGGTGTTCCGGAGCAGTGCCAAGGTCAACCAACGCACGCAACCACCGCTCATTACTGTAGCGAGACTCTCAGATTACAGTATTCCCATTAATAACTAATAAGTTCTATTATCCGGAAAAATCGATTTACCGGCATGGGCGTGGTCCCGAACATGCCGGATAAAAGAGCGTCTACTGTACATCGGTTTGACAGTATTTACACAACAACAATGTGTTTCTCCATTTGAAATACGTAAATGAAAAACTCTAAATAAGGAATGTTTGGGTTTTATTAGTATGTTCTGGAACCACACATATTTGATTAAATTCTACAGGCAATTTTAATTTAAGTGGTTTAAATTTATAAAATGTTCAATAGATATTAATTTTTTCATCCAACTGATTGACATATAAACAGTTATCCCCTCAAAACCTGGTAGGTTTCGTATAAATTATAATCATATTTTTACAAGAAAGTTCTATTTTTATAAAAGTTTGTATGATCCTAAGCTAGCGTTAAACATTTCAAAGGGATTGTTAAGGAAAAATATATTTATATATTTTTACTATAAAACAGCAATTTATATTTAATGTAACAATAATAAGTTGGTTAAAAAAGGGCAGGACCAACAAATAATAAAACTAATCTAATGTATAACTGAGTAAAACACTTGCTATATAAATGATTATTATTACTATTTAACAGTGTGTATCAATTTGTTTATGAAATTACTGCCATAAGACTGAATCAATTTTTGTATTTAACTTGTCTGTCGTGTTTTCTTTAATTAAACTTTTGAAATAATAAACATAAAGACACTTCTACTGTATAACAAGTAAAAATAATCTTTTTATACCTTATAAGGTAGTCAGAAATAAGGAAATGAGTACAGACTTAATTAAAGACATTTCTTACTATAAGGGCTGTCTCTAACCCACCTATTCTCCTTATGCTTTAAAAACTCTGCAAAAACGAAACTAATTTATATTATCTCCTTATACTAAGGAATAATGCATCAATTGTAAACATAGATAACGTACAGCGGAAATTTAATTCATGTTGTACATCTAATGTATGTTGTTTATGTCTATTACATCAAATATATTTTTGAATACGGTTGGTCAGTCAAAGTCAATTTCAGTTTCTCGATCACATTTGTAATCTGTACGAACGCAATTTGCATGGAAATTGGTCATGACACTGAACCCTGGCCCTAGTGTAATAGTGGACATTGCCAGAGTGTTTCGGAACAAAATTGCTGTGACGTATTTTTAATGGCTTATCAATACTATTATCCATGAGTATTTAATTATTTTGATTAAAACTAGATTGATTTAACAATAAACAAATGTGTTAATAATTATTAAATCGTTTCCTACTCTTCAACAATTTATATTTTATTCCAGTAAAATATTATCTACAATTTGTAAATTTGCAGGTTAACCTTTGACTTACAAAACGAGTGAGGTCAGAAAGAGGGCTATCTTTTAGCAAAAAAAAAAAAAAAAAACGGTTAATTAATTAACCAACCATGATCTTAATAGTCAGTTTCCATTGGCTTCGCATTCCTCATTGTTATCCGTTACTGGGTGTATTTAGGCTAAATATTTCAATGGTATACAATATTCCTATATAATATATTAATAATTTTGAGTGATATATCTGTAGATTGTTAAAAATTTAAACTAACTAATTATTTACAAATATGAAAATAACTTGACTTCCGCTGTCATTTTTATTAGTTCAGTGGTCTGTTTGAGGTCGGGGTTAGCGACATAGTGGTTTACATGTTAAGACCTTTAATTTGATGTTAAGTTTAACCTATGTTTTTATTTCAGATGTTCTTGTATCTTGTGTGTCGTAAGAAAATCTAATAAGTATTGATAACCTATTGGTTTGTGAAGGTAACTAACCAATCGCTAAACCTAAGGTTCGTACTAAAATGTTAATGTTAATATTACTGCTGTTGATTGCAGGCCATCACAAAAATATTTGGTGTGCCCAATTATAACCTTTCAGATATTATTTAAGTGAATAAAAATACGTTTACACCCGTAAATATAATTTAAACATAGCCATCGCTTGAAGACTTTATTTGCAAGTCCAAATCAATAAAAATTACAAACTAATACAAATAGTCTACATAAATTTAAGGATTAAATTTTTTTGAGGGGTTTAAACTGGTCATATGACTGATGACGTACACTGACTGTAATTTATATGTATTGTGTGCCAAATATTATGCTTCTAAGTACTATAACATAATTATAACATATAAAATACCCCCGTCACAGCAAACCTGCATACTCAGCGAATTTCCAATGGATATATAACATAACATATTAACACTTAACGTGATTTATAAGAAATATATTCACAAACAAGCGATATTAAACATATTAATTATTCTCCATAAGAATAACATTGGGGATGAGTACGCAGGTTTGCTGCAAAAGGGAACACAAAATAATGGGTTTTTATGCAAATATCATTAGAACTCATCTAAGTAAAGTCACATACCACGTTTCATCCATATACATTCATAAATAACTGATATATAACATTTTAAGTATTTTCCATAAGAATAACATGGGGACCAAGTACCTAGGTTTGCTGCTACAGGAACCATAGGCGAAAAATTGTTTTTTTGTGCAAACAACAATAAACCACAACCAGATCAAGCCATATACCAAATTTTGCCAGTTTATGTTCATAAATAAGCAAGATATACAATTTTTCTTTTTCTCCATAAAAATAACATTAGACAACGTACTGTGTTTAGCACTTTCAATATCTCTGTAACCAATTGACATAGAGCAATGATCAAAATACCAAATTGTTTGTTTTTTTAAGCTGAATTTAATGGTACAAATTAAAATATGATTTAAATTAAAATTACATGTGAAAACCCAAAAAAACACATTTTTGGGGTACAAAACCCCCCAAAAACCCCCCTTCGGATGGTGCGATTCATCTGGTTTTCGAACTCGTTCAAATAAATGGTACTTTACACATTTGTACCAAATTTCATTAAGATCAGACCTTTTTTACGAGAGTTATCGTGCTTACGGACACATATATATATATATAAATAAATATATCAACTCAATATATAAATACACCCGTCGCAGCAAACCTGCATACTCAGCGAATTTCCAATGAATATATAACATAACACTTAACAGGATTCATAAGAAATGTATTCACAAACAAGCGATATTTAAAATATTAATTATTCTCCATAAGAATAACATTGGGGATGAGTACGCAGGTTTGCTGCAACAAGGCACGCAAAATAATGGGTTTTTATGCAAATATCAATAGAACTCATCTTAGTGAAGCCACATACCAAGTTTCATCCATATACATTCATAAATAAGCGATATATAACATTTTAAGTATTTTCCATAAGAATAACATGGGGACCAAGTACCTAGGTTTGCTGCTACAGGAACCATAAGCGAAAAACTGTTTTTTTGTGCCAACAACAATAAAACATAACCAGATCAAGCCATATACCAAATTTTGCCAGTTTATGTTCATAAATAAGCGAGATATACAATTTTTCTTTTTCTCCATAAGAATAACATTAGACAACGTACTGTGTTTAGCACTTTCAATATCTCGGTAACCAACTGACGTAGAGCAATGATCAAAATACCAAATTGTTTGTTTTTTTAAGCTAAATTCAATGGTATAAATTAAAATTTGATTTAAATTAAAATTACATGTGAAAACCCCAAAAAACACATTTTTGGGGTACAAAACCCCCCCAAAACCCCCCTTCGGATGGTGCGATTCATCTGGTTTTCGAACTTGTTCAAATAAATGGTACTTTACACATTTGTACCAAATTTCATTAAGATCGGACCTTTTTTACGAGAGTTATCGTGCTTACGGACACACACATATATATATATATATATATATATATATATATATATATATATATATATATATATATATATATAATTTGAACGAATGGTGTTTTTGGCATCTGGGGACCTCAAAATGAAAAGTTATCATGGTCTCGGGCTTAAGTCTTACCATGAGACCTACGGTAATAGCTTCTTCCCTATAGGGGAAATTCGCTAAAATTTGAACGAATGGTGTTTTTGGCATCTGGGGACCTCAAAATGAAAAGTTATCATGGTCTCGGGCTTAAGTCTTACCATGAGACCTACGGTAATAGCTTCTTCCCTATAGGGGAAATTCGCTAAAACACTAAATAATTTTAAAAGCACTACCAAAATATGAAAGTGGGTGGGATACACCAAAATCATAGTCCAAAGTAGTACACCGTCCAAAGTTCAAAGCATCTGGAGGAGCCAGTTTTTTATTAAGAGTACCCGATCGGCTGCTAAAGCCAAAAAGAAAATTTCATTTTTGAAAAGGTAATTTCTATCTGTTTAACTTTTCTGTCACATATATGATCAATGATATGTTTTTACTTATCTATGATAGATCTACAATTAAAATACCCCCGTAGCAGCAAACCTGCATACTCAGCGAATTTCCAATGCATATTAATTTATTTTAATACCACATAAAGCCACATACCGAATTTCATCAATATACATTTATGTCATAAAATGTCATAAATAAACTATTTATGACATTTTAATTATTCTTCATAAGAATAAGATGGCGCCTGAGTATGCAGGTTTGCTGAAATAAGGAACACTAAAAATGGGCTTTTATGCAAATATCAATATAACTCAACTAGGTGAAGCCACATACCAAGTTCTATTAATTTATGTTCATAATTAAAGGAGATAACACGTTAATTATTCTCCATAAGAATAACATGGGGCTGAGTATGCAGGTTTCCTGCTACGGGAACTATCGGGGAAAAATGGGTTTTTGTGCAAATATCAATAGACCACAATGAAATGAAGCAATATACCAAGTTTCGTCAGGATAAGTTGATAAATAAGCGAGATATACAATTTTTCTTATCCTCCATAAGAATAACATTGGACAACGAACTGTTTTTAGCACTTTCAATATCTCAGTAACCAATTGACGTAGAGCAATGATTAAAACATCAAATTGTGCGTCTTTTTAAGCTGATTCCAAAGGGAAAAAATAAAATTTTACTTTTTCAAAAATTGTATGTAAAAACCTCAAAAAAACCCTTTTTGGGGTACAAAAACCCCCCAAAATACCCCTTCGGATAGGTTGATCCGTCTGGTTTTCTATCTTAAAGTCATAAATTCTGCTTTACACGTTTGTACCAAATTTCATCAAAATCGGACCTTTTTTACGAGAGTTATCGCACCCATGGACACACACACACATATATATATATACATATATATACAGTTTCGAACGAATGGTGTTTTTGGGGTCTGGGGACCTCAAAACGAAAAGTTATCATGGTCCCGGGCCTAGGTCTTACCATGCCGACTACGGTAATAGCTTCTTCCCTATAGGGGAAATTCCCTAAAAGCAAAATTTACATTGTACTGAATTTACTGGCTATAAACGATAACGTGGGGCCTCTTAGTCATCCTGAAAGGTACCTAATAATTTCAATTAATTTGAGCATTCTTAAAAAAAGCTAATTGCTAGACTTTACTTAAATTTTTGTTTTTTTTTCAGAAAAGTTAACAAATCTTAATAATCATTTAACTCCTAAATGGACTTGGATACAATGCTGTATAGAAATATGTACAACTGTATAGTGTTTGAACCATCATGTAACTTAAATTCAATATATATGACAGACAATATACAATATAGCTTCATCCGTATATGACTCTACACCAAACTCTGAGACAGTGTGAACCATCCTGTAAGCTGATTGCAGGTCTCAGTATACAACGTTGGCATTTGAAACACGTATTCATCTGGAGAACATGTGTCAAACAATCCACAATATAGCTGTATCCCAATATAGCATATCCCAATATAACATATATCACAGTGAATTCCTTTGATAACAATACTCGATTCGTAACAATACTCGTTCTAGCCATGTGCATCGATAATTACCTGGTTTAATATTACCTAGCTTCTCTGAACTTGCATGTTTCATTTAATTTAACTTCTTTTATTATACAATATCAAAGGCAAGTGGGAGACTTTTATTCCTATGCCGTATTATAACATTTTATTTTGTGTAGTTTATCTGCTTTATATTACCTACATATTTATTATTGTTATTGTTATTGTCCGTTGGTATATATTATATATATATATTATAATAATAAAAATATTTATAAATCTTGATTAAATTAAATATTCTAAGAAAAAAACTAATAATATTTGATTGATAATTTTTTAACTATAAACGTTTGTTAATCAATGTTTATGCAATTTTCAGTTTCTCAAACATTTTTTGTGGGTATAACAATCTATTAAAATCAATAATAATAATTAAGGCATACCACAATATATTCGTATTTTTTAAATAATACCTATTGTATGGTTTTTGAATTAATAGTAAATTAATTATTTTTTAATCACCCCTCCAATGGCAACCACTCTACCTACGAAATTGCAACAGGCTTAGTTAAACAACGTTTACAATGTATAATTTACAAAATTTGTTTTGTTTACTTATAATTAAACTACACTTAATTTTCAACACCTAAATCCTATATAGAGTAAGCACCTAAAGTTCAAACATACTTTAGTTATAGTTTACGTATTCCTCGTACTACTACATTTAAATATAGGGATTTGTGGGGTATGTTTTATAACAGCATATTTTCATTCCTTATAAACGATAATGATAAGACAACAATACCCCACTAAGTTATTTGAAGACAATGGTGATGACAGCGAGTGGCCCCCGGCCAAACTGTGATAAGATATCACAGGCCTGAACCAAACGCCGAGTATAATCTACTGAAATTGGACCTCGAAATAGAGCTTTTTTATAGTTTAATTTGATCTTCTAACTAGTAATATACTTAAAAAGTAGCCTTTATATTTAAAACTGTCCCTAAAGTGAACACGTTTGATCTAGGATTGTTTTTACTTTACTTATTTAAAGCTACTACGTATCCATTTTGTGTCAATGTATTGCGTGATTTTATAGCAAAGCGATTGCACCTAAGTAAATGCTTTGACTGAGCATGATTATTGAACCCTCATGGAAATAAGCGTTTTCCTATTTTTAATTAATTAGCCAACTCATTCCTTATCTGTCTTTCAATATGATGTTTTACATTAGTAGAGCTGAGACAACGTCTGCAAAGTTCTTCAATCTGGCTCATCTAAGCCTATAAAGACATATTTTGCCTTTTATGTAAGTATCGGATACTTCTTCACCTGTAGTTGTCTCTAGCTGATAGATAGCAGCACGTTATCATCCAGGATGATTCATTAGTTTTTAAAACATAAGTACAGGAACCACCATATGTATAAGTTTAAACGGATAGTTTTTTCTTTTTTTGCATCTTGGGACCGACAAACGATAATGTATCACCGTCGTGAGCTTTGGTCATTAAATGTTGACTTCACTAATATCTTCTTCCATTTATGGAAAATTCACTAATGCAAGTTGTTTTACCATATGACTTTCAGCTATATAAATATTTCGAAAATTATTTTTAAATTTCATATACGAAAAGGAAATACGTAGAAAAACAAGAAAGAAAATATATATTATTAATGACAATTATTCATTTGCGCATATGAATGTTAGCAAAAAAATCATAGTTTCAAATAAAGATTAACAATTTATATAGTCATTTAAGATAGGTAATAGAAGAAAATAGACTATAATAAATATAGCATGAATCTCAAAAAATATTGGTATAAAAGAACAAAAATAACTCTTATGTTTGATAATGACAATTGTAAAATATGATACAAAAAACAAAACTAGCGATACCTATACGATATTGATAAATATTAAGATCACGTTAATATCTACGAATATAAATATAACTATAATAATATAATTCATTTTGCACTAGGTCATTTACCCATTCATCAACAATAAATAATTACATGTACACATATCATTTAAACAAATCACTCAGCAATTTTTAAGCTAGACAGAGTTGTAGAAGAGAAGTCAACAGAAGGCGCCACCTATTGCCGTTCGTTCGTTTCGTGAGGTTCCAGTGGGTGGGAAAGTCCCTGGCCCACTGTGGCTGCTTTAGGGTGCTTGGGCCCTCTTCAGCCGTATTTTAGCCTATTGCCGAGACGTTGGATGGTGGAGTTGACCTCTTAGGATGTGCTAAGGTGCCTCCGTCCGAACAGTTTTTTGTTACCTTGCCTTCATTGAGGTGCGGAAGAACACATGACTCAGGATATCAAGAGCATCAATAAGATTGTTTAGAAAAATACAAGTTGGTTGGAAGGAGTGCAAGCTGTGAGACAATGTGTTCCTCAAGAACAGATCGACAACACAGGCCAACGATGGAAAAACTTGTATACTTAAAATACCTTATTATTATGTTTTTTAGGGTGCAGAATCCAAATATGATACTTAAAAAGCTATATAACCCACCATTTCTTCACATTTTATAGTAAAACTTATTAAAAGCAAATTTTAAAATAATTAAACAGCTTTTATTTAGTTTAAACTATTTTTAAGTAAGAATTCTAATGTATGTATATGACGTTGGTATCCCTGCTAAAACCCATTTGCTGGACAAAAAGGTTGATTTGATTTTTATGTTAACAACTAATGTTTTGTTTACTGTCAACCTAACCTAACTTTCAAGTTTTCTGTACATATTTCAGTAAAATGTCTTATCGCGGTTGTAAAAACTCTGCTGACACTTTTTGTTATATTTGTGGTGAGTTTGTGATTAAAGAACACCAAAGAAACACTACAGGCTTTGTGAAAAAGGTTTATCCCTCATACTTTGAAACGAAACTTGGTAATCAGGAACGATCCTTGGCCCACCTAGTAGATCCAAAAAACGTGCTCCTACCACCTCTACATATAAAGCTAGGCCTCATTAAACAGCTTATAAAGGCTTTATCTAAAGATTGACCTTGTTTTAAGATCTCTGCCAAAAGTTTCAGCACCATTCTAAAGAAGCTAACCTTAAAAAGAAGGCGTCTTTGTTGGACCTGACATTATAAAAACTATGTTTGACGTTAACTTTGAGTCCACAATTACTTTAAAGTAAAAATAATCATGGTTATCATATAAGGAAGTCGTTACAAAGTTCCTGGGAAATGAAAAAGACCCAGAATATTTTTCTGTTGTAGCTAACATGTTAAAAAAGTTTTAAAAAGTTTGGGTGTTTGATGAGCCTGAAAGCCCACTTTTTGAACAGTCACCTTGATTACTTCCCGGACAATTTGGGAGATGTGAATGAGGAGCAATGTGAGCGTTTTCACCAGGGCGTTAAAGTGATGGAAACATGCTGCCAGGGCCGCTGGAACACCAACATGATGGGGGACTACTGTTGGTCACCTCACCGAGAAGTTCAGCAAGCGACTCACCATAGAAAAAGCTATACAAGAAGCTTCAAAGGACAAAGAGAAAGAAAGTATAAACCAATTCAAGCTGACAAGTGAAACCTGCATTAGCACATTATATAACTATTTGAGTAGACTACTATAAATACAAACCACACTTATGATGTAACATAACGTTTCATTAATTTCCCAGTATACCGTATAAGAGTCTTATACTGCATGATAAAAAGCCAATTACTCGACAACTATGCGTGATACAAAAAAATAAGGCCAGATTTGGATTCAGCTCTTAAAAATATATAACGATCAGTATTAAGTCAAAAAGGTTTTCAAATCATATTTTGTTTGACCTGTGTAATTATAGTCCACTGTAGTACTGACCAACCTGAAGCAATTGTGCTTGCAAATTTATATTTCAATTTTGTTTACAAACTACTGCTAACTCTTTATTTTATATTAAGAAAACATAATTTTAACGAGTTAAACTTACAATCCCATTTCTCTTTTAATATAAACAGAAACAGAAATTAATATTCCAAGAACAATTTTGACGGATTTGCGATAAAACCAGAGGCGTGCTTTGGAATGAAAGCTCCGCCTACTGCTGGTAGATTTAATCTCAATGGATTTATCTCCGTTTTATTCTCCAAAGTTAGCATTCAAAAATACTTAATTTCAAATTAGAGATATCGAAATGCGGAACAAATTAATGTTATTCAAGAAGTTATTGTGCGTATTTGAAATAAAATCGTGCTTAGAGACAAAAACTAGCCTCGGCGTTCAGTATGTGTAGTATGATTCCATCTTCAAGTGAGTATATTTTTAATCATAACAAATTATTCTTGACTGCTTTTACAATTTTGGTTTAAGTTTTTTTTTCTGAGGCTAAAGCCTCAAATTTGTGATGTATTTCCCTGTGTTATAGGCATCTTCTCACTTGAAGGCATATTCCAGATTCCAAAATGCGTTAACACCTATATTTCTCTAATCAGTGCTGGAAAGTTTCTGCAATCACAATTTGAATAACATAAAATCACCCCATAAATATCACACTAGTATATCTAACCGTTATAGACTGGTGGATTTTTATTTAAGAATAACATAATTTGATATAACTATTCTGACTTAAGTGCTATATAGTAATACGTTCCTGAGCAAAAATAATTATCCCAGTATATTTTTTATATTTTAATTATTCATAATATTTCATTATATGTAACACTATGTCATTATTGTTACATTCAAAGTTTTCTATCATGTTCATTCTGTGTATTTTTTACTAAATATAACTAGATGATACAATTATTATTCTGTGGTACTTTAATAAAGTCCCAAGGTAGAAAATAAATACAAACAATTAGGGTTTTTTCATGTTTACATTTGTATTTACAATTCACGACTGTCTCACAAAATATGGTTGTACAGATTACATCATTTATTTTATTTCCATGCAAGTTCTAATGATTCATATCACTTTATGTTATGTAGCAAAAAAATTAAATAAGTTCATTGTAATATTGGAAATGATTAGCAAACAGACAAGATATTAGGTTCATGACAGTCAGCGGTTTAATTGCAAACATTTCTAGATCACTGACCTTACCACCACCCCAGGTTATTAAATTTTAATCCCACCAGTAACCATTATTTCCAAAATTAATTGATTCCAATCCAGGATCCACATCAGCTCGTCCAGGTAGGGCCTTTTTATATTTTCTAACTTTATTGTAAAACAAGATATGACTTATAGCACACTATAATAAATTATTAAAATACCTTCGGTACCTTTACATCCAAATAATTGCAAACATTTCTAGATCACTGACCTTACCACCACCCCAGGTTATTAAATTTTAATCCCACTAGTAACCATTATTTCCAAAATTAATTGATTTCAATCCAGGACCACATCAGCTCGTCCAGGTAGGGCCTTTTTATATTTTCTAACTTTATTGTAAAACAAGATATGACTTATAGCACACTATAATAAATTATTAAAATACCTTCGGTACCTTTACATCCAAATAAACTAAATCATATTTTATTTTTATTTCACACCGTTAATAAAATATTTGCATGATTATACATTTTATACAACTATTTGAAAAATTATTTCTAAGAAACTGTTTGTTTCATTTAAACAACACTTACCATACTAAAATTATACGATACATATAGGACACTTAATTGGTATACAGTACATTCGTATGATTTAATAATAACTTATTGACAAATGCACTATTTACATTTCCCCTTAATTAAAGAGTACCTCTCGATAGCGTGCAAATAAGAACCTTATTTGAAAAATATATTTTTCCATTAAATTCATAATAGAACAAATATTGTACCACTAAATCTAACCAATCGATGGTTTTCAAAAATTGATCATAAATATTGTTTTAACGTTCAAATCCGCTTCAGTCAAATCTATGTAGGGCACTTAATTATTGAAAATTGTTAATATTTCTCATTTTTTTTGTTTAAATGTGAATAAACGATCTGATATTTGAACAAAGACTAATAAAATCCGTAGTATGAGATTGTTACATTCACTGTTTGTTCCTCTGTTTTCCTACTGTTATGTTTAAATAGAATATAATCAAAACTGAGTACCAATAAGATTTATTCTTAAACTAACATGTTATTATTAAATCATCTCATGTTATTCATATAAATTTTTTTTAATGTGATTTATAGAGATTTTATTTGTTTAGATTTTAATATCATTTATTAGCGAATTTCCCCTATAGGGAAGAAGCTATTACCGTAGTCAGCATGGTAAGACCTAGGCCCGGGACCATAATAACTTTTCGTTTTGAGGTCCTCAGACCCCAAAAACACCATTCGTTTGAAACTGTATATATATATATATATATATATATATATATATATGTGTGTGTGTGTGTGTGTGTGTGTGTGTGTGTGTGTGTGTGTCCGTGAGCACGATAACTCTCGTAAAAATTATCCGATTTTGATGAAATTTGGTATAAACGTGTAAAGCAACATTTACGACTTTAAGTTCGAAAACCAGCCAGATCGCTTTATCCGAAGGGGTATTTTGGGGGGGTTTTGTACCCCAAAAATGGGTTTTTCGAATTTTTTACATATAATTTTGGAAATAGTCAAATTTTAGTTTTCCCATTGGATTCAGCTTAAAAAAACACACAATTTGGTATTTTGATCATTTCTCTATGTCAATTGGTTACCGAGATATTGAAAGTGCTAAACACAGTACGTTGTCTAATGTTATTCTTATGGAGGAAAATAAAAATGTTATATCTTGCTTCTTTATGAACGTATACTGACGAAACTTGGTATACGGCTTCATCTGGTTGTGGACCACTGATATCTGCTCAAAAAAACAATTTTTTACCAAAGGCTCCTGTAGCAGCAAACCTGCGTACTCAGCCCCATGTTATTCTTAAGGAGAATAAGTAACATGTTATCTGCCTTCATTATGAAAATAAATTAATGAAATTTGGTATGTGGCTTTACCTACATGAGTTATATTGATATTTTTATAAAACCCCATTTTTTGTGTTTCTTGCTTCAGCAAACCTGCATACTCAGCCGCCATGTTATTCTTATGGAGAATGATTAAAATGTCTTAAATCGTTTATTTATGAATGTATATTGATGAAACTTGTTATGTGGCTTTATGTGGTATGAAGAAACATATATATGCATTGGAAATTCGCTGAGTACACAGGTTTGCTGCTACGGGGGTATTTTATCTTTCTCAAGCAAATAATGTGAAATATGAACATTAGAAATGGCCTTAGAAGCCGATAAATGTTTGTTTAAGAATAAATCTTACAACAAAGGGTACTCAGTTTTTATTTTATTTTGTTTGAAAACAATCGTTTTTACAATTGGTCTTGATAAGATCCATAATTATTATTAATAGTTTTATTTAGAAGGCAGACAAGTAATCTTTAGGTACTTGGACAGTAATCTTTTGGTTTATCTACTGAATATTACTATGTCTTGAAGCTTCAATTGTGTAATTTCCCAGTAAATAGAATAAAAATTCATGGAAAATCAAATTAGCACCTCTGTTAAGAAAATAACACTCCTCATAAAACTAGACTATGGTGAAATGTTATTTACATTATACGCCAGCGGTTAAAGACAGTCAGAGCTGCTTACTCTTGTCACATATGATTAAAGTTATAATAACGTAACTTGTATAGCTCTTCGTGTACTCATCTATATTTATATTTGTGTGGATTGGCTTCTGTATGTATTAATAAAATCGAGCCAAAATTATGTTAGAATTTTTGATTCAACCGAGTGAATTTGGATTGTAACGGTGATGAAAATCATCCAGGAAATAAAAAAAAATTTAATATTTTATTTTTTTATTTTCACTCGTAGATAGTTAATACTTTTAGTAGAAAATCTACTAAGCCCCAAAAAAGTGAGAAATTCATTAAATGCTCCGCTATCATGGCTTGCGGCACCAAGACCGTTAATATAACAAAGTCAACACAAACAAGATCTTGGCTTCCAAAAAGTTTCGGTCTTTGTCTTATCAGCCGGCACATAAACCATCAGAATTGGCTGTGGTTAGGATAGATAAAGTATGTTTTATTGGTACTATTTCGTTTAAAAACTTGTCATTAACAAACAAAGTGTATATTTAATTTTAAAGTAAATATATTGTGCAGCTTTATAAGTGAATTTCTTTTGGAAAGTGAACTATTAGCATGACCCGCACGGTGAAACTTAAGTCCGGGACCACCATAGAAGTTCCTAACGTGACCCCCTGAACACGTTTTGGGGGGTCGTTCAAAATTATATATATATATATATATGTTTGCACTCTAGCGGTCGCATTTTTTGTCCGATTTACTTCAAATTTGGTAGGAACGTTCCTTTCTGTAATCAGTTGGACAAGTTCGTTGGGCAAAACAATCGGAAAACTCTAAACCCCTTTTTTGGGGATTAATCTTTCAAATTTCGAGTTTTTGGGCCCAAAAAGGTTCAGAAAAGCCCGGGATGTAGAATTAATGCATATAAAAAGATGGGAATTAGTAAGGCGAAAGTTTTAAGCCCTCTCTCGTCATTCTGGCATAAATATTTACCGAGTTATTAAAGAAAATGTGTTTCGACTAAACATAGTACGTTGTCTTATGGGGGGTTTTACACTAGAAAACCCTGTTATTCCTTTGTTAGAGTACTTTTATCATCCCCAGCAAATCACGCCTACTTTCAAGCCTGTCTGGGTCTTCTCCTAACATTTTAATGCGCAAAATTGTATTCCCAGCTTTGCAGGTAAATTAAACCAGGAGCATCAGAACTGCCAAAAAATCAATGTTTTCAGATTTCAATAAAAATTTGAATAAATGTATGCTTTTACACTGATTCTGAGTTTTAAAAGTTGTTATGTGGAAATTCACTTCCCTCACGTTAGCGTGCTGCGTGCGATCTCGTTTTATTCATTGGCGAGTACACCAATGCTGGAAAACAACATGCTAGAAACAATTGTTTTTGGAAAATCTTTCTAGTTCATAGAGATCAACGTATATTTTTTATATTAATCCAAATAAAGACATAAAATACTGTACTCCGTTTAATAAAAACCATACCACATACGTGTATTTGGAAAATATACTTTTTAAGATTAGTAAGAATTAGATATTACCTTATAGAATTGGGATTTTAAGTATTTTTTGATCCAATATACAATGGGATTAGCACGGAAATTTGTGTTCATATCACTCTGCAATAGTTGGGTAGCGTAGTGGTTAAAACCTCATCATCTTAGAGTTGTCAGATAGATTCAGAGGGAAATATGGAAATGTTATAAAGGTTCGATACTGGACCTAAAAACTGATAACTGGGAAAAATGAAACTTGGGCCCTGTAACAAATGCATTATTACAGACCAGACCCTTGATTTGATTTTAATAGACTTCCAATAGATCTTACGATAGTAATTTGGGTTATTGGTTACGGTTTACTAACATAATTTATACAGTACCATAATGATGGATTTTTTTACAAATAAAAGTAACCAGAAGAAAATACAGTATTTAATCTGATGTTACTTTTGATGTTACGTTTGCCGTGACAACATTTCATTAAGGCCACGCTCCCCCGTTGGTCATATTGGATTGATTCTCCATAAGTGCAATGCTAACTAAACATCTATTTAGGACCCACATTTTTATTTAATTTTCAATCTGATTTAGGTAATTTTGTTACTACTAAAAATAAAGTAAACAGTGATTTTTGTGAGTAAAAACTCGTATAAGTGTTACAGATTACCAGAACAAAATGTTGTCAAACATAAAAAAATTACATTTTTTATTAAATATTATAATTCATTTTCAAATATCGTCAACAATAATCACCTGCGATAAGAATATCTTTCAATTGACACCAAAATCAAAATGTTATATCAAGAGATAAGCAAACAATTTAAGTCTGAAATTAACATTATTCTAATGGGCAATAAAACTAATATTGCCGACAGGGTAGCGTGGTCTTAAAATAGAGGGATATAATTAAGAATCGCAACGTTTATAAACTCAATGAAAACTTGGCTTTTTCGTAAAATTTTAATGTAGATGTATAATATTTTAAACAGGGACGGAACGAGAATATAGTGCCCATAAAAGATAATGAAATAATAAAATCCTGTTGCAGTGTTTAAATTGAATCAGAATATTTATCTGTAAAACATTCGTATGCAAATTCTGATGGGAACTCAAATTCAGTGTCTGATCAGTTAACGCTGACTGTAAAAAGTTAAATACCAATATAGTTCAGTAAGGGTTAATGAGATATAAATAAAATTACGCTTTAGTTTAAATAATGTTTTTAGTATTTTTTGTTTTTAAAATGCAGTTTATTAAGGTAAATGTTCTAATATATGATAGTTTATATTTCAGATAATTACTATTTAACCATTTTAGTCATGATTACTGGTCATATAATAACTGTATTTAAAGTAATGTATACAGTGAATTTACTTAAAATAAAAAAATGTAAAATCAACCAATAGATTTAATCTATGAAAGCATTCCAGACAGTAAAATGTAATTAAATTTTGTGTAATTAATAATACAAATATCATCGACTGTTGGCTTTTTTATTCTTTCAAAAATCTGTGATTACGATACATAAATTAGTGTTTCGTGCCCACTTCATGTTTCCCATGTGTTGTTGCCGGAACTTGACCAACTGGTCTTCCTAGGATGTGGCCTCTGCTGGATTTCCGGCGTAGACGAATATATCTATCTTCTATATTATTAATACGCTACATGCAAACTTTGTAAACAATAAGTTTTTTGTTTTAAGGTTCACCCCCACATATTATACACTAAAATGGACGTCTAGGTGGGCAGATGTGCAAACTGGCTTTAGATTTTTTTATTTAGGCCTTAGGGTACTGCCACACGGGACTTTCAGGTCCCCATGTTTTTCATATGGAGGTGAGTTTTATTTGGTTTGTGTCACATGTGTCGTTATGTTGTAAGTAGTATATCAAACTACAGACTGTCATTTTGTTGTTTACTATTTAACTATTTACTATTCTCGCTTCTCAAAGCGGGATGCGCAAAGGCAATTCTAGTTTAAAATTAAATTACGTTGTGACAATTATTTACATTGATTAATTGTAAACCGATAAGTGACGTTTAATGAGTCAGTTTTGTGAGGTCTAAATATAATTTATATACTCAAAAGGTCAGTACAAAAAGTATTAATTTTATTATCCTTACATTAGTATACAACCCTTCTTCAATATTTGTATATTCGAAAGTCAAAAACTGGTTGGTGTTCTTACAATAACTTAAAACAATTTGATATAGGTAAATTGTAGCGATATATAAGTAAACAAACTTTATACTCACAACAGTAACAACAATCATAAATAAAATAATAATGTAAAGTACAAAAAAAATGTGTTGGGTAAAACACACTAAATGTATTAGGAAAAACCTTTGTTTCATTAATACCTCATAAACGTATCAAAATAAGCGTGACAACTATGTAATAATAGGTTGTAGGGACAACGTGTAAGCACTGTTTCAGACGAATTACTGATCGTCGAGTGGTCAGGTTGGTGACAATAAATGTACATTAAGCCAATACCAATTATGATGAAAAAGATATCCTAAATTTACTATCAAATCAGGAGAATGAATTTAATAAAAACCGTTATTGAGCATATGAACCCGATGAGAAATAATAAAAAGTTAAAAAAAAGTTTAAATTGAAGCATTGAATCCCTTTTTCAAATTATTCCACATGCATACATAATATCAAATACGGGTACTGGACAGACGTACCGTTTACAGAATATAAATCGTATAATTCACTTTTTCTCTTTAGCTTTCTTGGATATTGTTGTGTGATTCATGTTAGGGGGCCACATTAAGCAAGGTTATGAAGCATCAACTGTGGAAATATCGAAAGAGGACGTGATAATAAATAAGTATGATCAAATTTGTCTTGAGTGATATTTTCAAATATGAGTTCTCCTTATTGTTGTCCACCAAAAATTCATAAAATAATAACTTAAATAATGTTATAATAAAAAATATCTAAAACCAAGCCATAATTTGTAAAATAATCTATTGAATATACATACACACTTGAAGAATTATTTATGTTAAATATTTTTTACAAAAATCCAACTATAAATTATTGACTTGAGTTGTGAGTAGTAAGAAAGGAAATCAGGTTGCAGAGCGGATGCAATGGTTTGGAAACATACAATAATAGATCACATATCTGTGAGATATTGGGTGCACAGTCCAACTAGGTCAACGAAAGGAAACGACAGTGTTGGCTGGTATTTTGGGGAACAATCAAAATTGTGTTTGACTTATTAGCATAAATATCGTTTTAAGTCGGTAAACATTTTAGTTTGATTCTTGTATAAAAATGTGTAGTTTATTACTATACAATTAAGAAGTTAATATACATTATTGTATATTACACCTTAAAACAAAATGTAATAATCTTTAAGATATGTTGCCTTTCAATAGGCACAATATTTTACGGAGATTTCATTCAAGATGTCGTCTACTTAAGTAGATGCCCAAGTGGCCTCTACATATGGTACGTCTCCGCCTGTCCCACTCGATTCACGGTAGTCTGAGCTTATTGTGATCTGCCGACCAGTATGCGGAAGTATCATCAGGATTTTCGACCTTTCAGTTTTCTCTATTACGGTATTTAAGCGTTGTTACAACTAAAAACAGGATAAATCAACTTCTAATAATGTCTAATAATGGTCAAATTAGTGGTTAGTTTGATTATTCAGACTGAGTCATAAACATAATTATGGTGTAAATAACATTAATAGATTTTAGTAAAGGTATTCATAATGTTTTACTGCCAAATGTAGTAACTCTTACGGTATGATATTGTAGTGATGGTGTCATTAATTAATCTTGTTTGGCTACTTATCACCAGAAATTAAAACACTTTAATTAATAAAAATTTATATATTCCGATCCTCTGTCAAGGTTTATCGTCGGTCATATACCATAGAGAAAAATATAAACAAACTTTGACAAATCGATAGAAAAATCTGATAAAATAAACGAGTTCGCACGCAGCACGCTGACGTGAGGAAAGTGAATTTCCAAAGAAAAAATGTTAAAACTCAGAATCAGTGTAAAAGCAAAAATTAATTCCAATTTTTATTAACATCTGAAAACATTGATTTTTTGGCTGTTCTGATGCTCCTGGTTTTATTTACCTGCAATGCTGGGAATACAATTTTGCCCATTATAAGGTTATGAGAGGGTCCAGTCAGGCTTGAAAGAAGACGTGAGGTTGCTGGGGATGAGAAAAGTACACCTAAAAATGAAAAGTAGGTTTTTCTAATGTAAAACCCGAATAAGACAACGTCCTGTGTTTAGTCGATACACATTTTCTTTAATAACTCTGTAAATATTTATGCTAGAATGGCGAGAGAGGGCTTAATAATTTTGCCTCACTAATTCCCATCTTTTTAAATTAATCAATTTTACATCCGGGGCTTTTCTGACCTTTTTTGGTCCAAAAACTCAAAATTTGAAAGATTAATCCCCAAGAAAGGGGTTTAGAGTTTTCCGATTGTTTTGCCCAATGACTAATTACAGAAAGAAACGTCCCTACCAAATTTGAAGTAAATTGGAAAGAAAATGCGACCGCTAGAGTGCAAACACGTATATATATGTCTTATATATATAAAATTTGTATCGACCCCCCAAAACGTGTTCAGGGGGTCGCGTCAGGGCTTCTATGGTGGTCCAGGGCTTAAGTTTCACCGTGAGGGTTATGCTAATATTTCACTTTCCTAAGGAAATTCACTAATGTTATTAGTGGTGTGCATGCAAGCACTATTGTACTGTTTCCACTTCTCCTCCATGTACACTATGCTTTCCGCTGACCAATCTTTACATCTATCGACCAATACCTACCTCACATGTTTTTCATCCATTTTTCAATGTTTGTTCATATTTTTCTTTATAATATAGGACTGACTATGAACCTCAACAGGAAATCTAAAAATATCACTTTTTATTAGTGAAAATGATTAATTTCTGATGATGAGTAGCCAGTAATATATATGATGATAATATAATACAATAATTGATGATAATAATATAATATGATGATTAAATTTGAAAATTTTTTTTATGATGATTCATTTATAGAAGGTAAAAGTGTTTTAACTCTTGAGTATTTTAATTATTGTTTGTTTTTATTTCTAAACTACTTCAGTGCACACTTTTGTACATAAGAGACTTCACATTATATTTCCATTGTCAAACAAATTAATGAACATAAAATTATTTTATAAACACAAACCCAAGCTATATACAAATATTGATTCGCCATTAATCACTTAATGTCTGCGAGTAACGTTGGTACAACTCTTACTAAAAGGCTAGTAGTTGTAATCTTATCGGAAAGATTTTCTATTTCTTTGACAAACTATGACCAGTTGGTATTTCATAATTTACAAATGCGCAGAGGTACCAAATACAATTAAAATATACTTAAATAAAATAGGATTAGAAAATAATACGAAATAATTGTACAACAATTTCATTACAGCAATATTACATTGTGGAACGTAGTAGATGATTGATTGTTTAAAGTTTCAAAATAATATCGTTGAGTCCTATGTACGAGTATTTTATGAAGTTTTGTAAGATTGAATAACTAACTGAAATTTAATCATAGTTTAGTTTGTATTTTAGCCCGAAAAATTCTTAAAATTATAATTTAGTTATTTAAATACAATCAAACCGAAGGATTAGTTATGTGACAGCCGTTTAAGGCTTAACAGTGTATTTGGATTGTATAGCTCATTAATACATCCCAGTGAATTGACATTCATATCAGTATAAACGTTATTTGTTATTGTAATCAATTATTAGTTGTAAGCTTTGTATCATTTTAATTGTGGGAAAAGAACCGTTTTTACAATAAAATATATACATAATCGTAGCAATTTTATTAATTATTGAATAATATTGCCAAAATATAATTAGGAATGCAATTACAGAAGAATAAATTGTACCACCCTATTGTCATCTCATCTTTAAGGTGTGAAACCAATTTGAGGGCGCAATCAATTTCGTTTCTGTTCCACTATCAGTTAGTAGTTTGAGTGTAAGACTTCTTTAAGAGTCGGAAGATTGGGTCCCCAAAAGTGCTATCCCACTAAATGCTGTTGCTCTGTGCACAATGACAGTGTTTGTTTTTATTTCGTCTATCTTCACTTTGTTTTTCTCCATTATGTTGTAACCACTTGTTGTGAATTTACAAACTCAAAAAAAAAGAAAATGCTTTTGGTTTTTTAACTTAGCATATTTAATTAACTTTTAGTTTTAAAGATGTTGTATTTGTCACCCCATTGTCAATTTGTGTATTTATTATAGTAATAATAATACAATTCTAACGATATGTTTTCAATAAACAGCATTGTAAAAAGTGGTTTAGCAAATGCTTAAACAACGCAAAACCAATAGTCAAATTAGTCAAATTCTTGTTATTATTTGAGTTTTATATATGTCTTAACTTCTGCAATATCACCTTAATAGCTGATATAGTTACGTAAACAAATTATATGTTTTTGAAACTCGGTATATTGTTTTAAGCAACAGACAACAACCTAAGTTTATTTTAGACTAAAAATTACACTAATTTATAGTGATTGTCTATACCCTAAAAAAGGTAATGGTATTTAAGAGTATACTAAGAGTAATCAATGTGAATGTAATAGAAGGTAAAACATAAGTTCATGGTGGAAATACTGACTGGCAGAGGAATATTCTATTCCAAGAAGCATTTACATTTTTGCTTTTAAATGAAGAAACGTTGCTATCATCGTGATCAAAATGTTACTGTAGTATTACTGTATTTATTAATATTTGTTTTTATGTTCCCTTTGCACCAGTTTTAATTTAAGGTAAACTTGAGAAAGTGCATTTCTGTATTCACAATTTGTTTCCTGTGAAGTACTGCTTTCTTTTAACACAAATACGTTTTAGTTTTGAATGCAAATTTTTCCTTAAGGCGAGGTAACAGAAAGAGGTCCTACTTTTGGGCTACAGTGGCATTGTAATTCTGCTCTTGTGAGGACTGGTTAGGTCCTATTATTCAGATTCAGTCGTGGTCAGGCATTCGACAAGAATACGCGACCGGCAAGATAGGAAAAACTCCCCTTGAAGACGCAGAACGTTTTTGTGGTTCCACGAAATATCAGGAGTGCGATGGACTATGTTATGTGTGTTTGTTTTGTGAACAAACGTTCAAAGAGGTTGAGAAATCAAACTAAAAATTAAACTTAATCAGCCTACGAATGATCAGAATAACCAGGTGAGTTTTTCCCAAAAGTAGGACCTGGACAAATCCGTTTTATCAAACTATGAATCAGAGAAACTTTAGGAAGGGTCCTTAGATATTTCTTACATCTTTCCTCCACCCCCGGAATCAGCCGCCCCCTTTATTGTGTCATTATGTCCTAAATTCATAAAACGACATTACATATCATAAATTCTCAGGGTGGCCTTGTCGTATAAGTCAATTTACACATATTTGAAACGGACGGTGTCAACGGGAGAATAAAACACATCCAATTCCAATTGTGTGAATTGTCGCTGCGGCTGTCCTGTTTCACACGGGCCACGCAATTAATGGATTCGCCCGGTAGTTAAGAGTTTGTTTGGTTTGATTTACGGCTGTCCTGGTTGTTCGCAGAGCCAATAACAACAATAGTGAAAGTTCCGGACCTGTTCATCAACAATTGCTCCTCCTGAACCTGACGTGTGTTGTGAAACATAGATCCGAACCTAAAATTAGAATTTTGTTTATTTATTATTTATTGATTCGAAATTTTATATAATTAAAGATAAAAACCAAGATAATAGCTAAATAAATACTAAGATTAGGTTTTAATATGTAAAGTGAAACCTTAGATATAGTAGATACAACTAGAATTATATATATATATATATATATATATATATATATATATATATATATATATATATATATATATACAGGGTTATTACAAATGATGTTCCTGATTTTGATTATAAATATTACTGGGTTAATTTGTTTTAAGACTATTTTAGTTGGTACCATTGGAAAGAAAAATTCATAAAGTTTCATTTACATTGGTTTGGGTGCATATCAGCTGTTAGGGTGCCTCCTCAACACCACTTGGATGTTAGGGCTGAACTTAACAATGTCTGCCTGAGAGATGGATAGAGCGCGGTGGTCCAAATGATGACACACTCCTCAACTGGCCTCCAAGATCTCCGGACATCACCCCCTGTGATTTTATCTTGTGGGGATACATCAAAGATAAGGTGTACACACCACCATTACCAGATAGCATACCTGAGATCCAGCAACGGATTACCAATGCTATCGAAACAATCGATCAAGACACTCTTATCAAAGTATGGCAAGAGCTTGACTACAGGATTGACATCTGTCGTATCACAAGGGGTTCCCATATCGAACATTCATAGTTCTGTGTACCTGTGACGAAACCTTTTGAGTTTTTCATAAATTGTAACCATCTTATTTCTTTGTATAACAAATAAAACTATATTTTATGTACGCTTGAAATCATGAACATAATGATGTTCATGATTGAAGTGTTTATTAATGTACACATTACAAATGTGTAATAACCCTGTATATATATAATTAGTTAAATCAGAATTAAATCGTAAATGTGTAATTACCTGTGTGGGGAAAATATTAGGGATTGAGACATAATTTGTTCAGGAATGACTCAGTTATAAGCTGACTTTTGGTTATAACAGTTTTATCTTATGGCTCTACCCCATTGCCAATTTAGGTTCTACTGTCAATCTTCTTGCAATATATCGTCACTATTACAAGTTTGCTGCTTATTTCAAGAAAAATGTTTTGGTTTGAGAATCTATGCTGTTAGAAGTTTATTTCCTGTCAGGATAAATACTAAACCGTACACAACATTTTACTTTGTAATTTCTAAATGTATATACCATTTATTTAGAGATGGAATACAAAATATTGTTGGCGTAAATATTTTACTGTGGTTTATAACTATCATAAATTTGTTATGTGAGCAATTTACTTTCATTCCATTACTAATGTTTTAACAAACCTTTATTACATTTTTTGGACCATATAAAAACGCAGACTAATTTAAAATTATTGTTTAGCCATCTTGTTGTATTGTTTTAAACGATGAGATTTTATTAATTTCACTACAATGTGACAGTTATACTTTAAACATCTGATCTGGGAACTAATAATAATGTTACAATCGTTGGTTAACAAAATGCCATGAAAGTAGGGTGCTATGGCCGGTTCTGGACCACTTTAGCAAACTGAGGAGCCGAGGAGCCCCCCCCCCGTGACGTCATCCCCCCCCCGTGACGTCATCCCCCCCAGTGACGTCATCCCCCCCCGTGTTGTTTACTTTCCTTGTTTGTCACCGGTTTTTTCCCCATTACGGGATGTTTACTGCTCCTCCGCACGTTAACGCTCATTCCACAAGCAGAAGGCAATGTCGACTGTCACGTATACATTGTGGAACCACCAGGTCATCCAGGACGTGATTGGCCTGGTGGAAGTTGCAGTCATGGACCAGTTGGTCATTTTGAGATGGGGGTGCCTGGGCCCGGACGGGCGCAATCATTTCATGAGGCGGCGATACGTCGCCAACCAACCCGGTCACCTGGAGGAGGTGCAGCAACGCCTCCACAACCTGATTGCGAATGAAGAGGTGGCCCTCCTCTGGGTTAAACTTATTCCTTTAGTTTAGGCTTATCATCATATCGTATTGTAAGTTTTCATTCTTCATATATTGTATAACATTCATGAATCATCTTAGATTTAAGCATCACATTTATTGTAATGTATTAATGAAATAAAATTATAATGTATTAATGAAATAAAATTATAAAAACAAAAAAAAAACAAAAAAAAACAAAAAAAAAACAAACAACAAAAACAAAGTGACAAGTTTAGCAAGCTGATGATTGAGAGAACCAGCCCTGTGCCCCCCCCACACCCCCCCCGACCCCCCCCCCCATCATCCCGGTTTTATTATTACATTTTATTTTTGTTTTTTTTTTGTTTGTTTTTTTTTTTTGTTTGTTTTTTGTTTGTTTTTTTTTGTTTTTTTTGTTTGGACAAAGGAATCATTTATTTATCAACAAAAAAAAACTTATAACTATTCCTCGTTATCGGCCGCCTCCTCTTGTTCCTCCAAGCGGTCCAATTCCTCATCCAGTTCACGCAGCCTGGCCATGTCGGCCATGTACCATCGCCAATGTGTTTCGTGCTGCGGCTCAACCACCCACACTCGGTCAACGTCGTCCTGAAGCGCCTGTCGCTCCAGGTACACTTGTCTCGCAGTCCTCGGTGGTGGTGGAAGGTCCTCAGACGAGTCGGACTGAGGCGATGGAGGCGGTGATGGAGACGGTGTGGGCTGAGGCGATGGAGGAGGAGGCCGCTGCAGCCCGCTAGGCCCAGGCTGAGGCGATGTAGGAGGCCGCTGCAGTCCGCTCGACGCAGGCTCCAGGCGCTCCAGATCCCGTATTTGCTGCGCAAACGTTTGTTCTAATAGAGCCTCTTGCTCCAACTCATCTACGAAATTTGCATTTTCAAGTGCAAACTCGTAGTCATAGTCTGTCATATCATCCTCCCACGGAGCAGCCATGCTTAACGACTGAGCGAGAGCCTGTTTGTGTAGGAGATAAATCGGACTTGTTATTGTTGGGAACTTCCCTAGTAAACACATTTGGACCCCCCCCCCCCGACCCAGAACCCCCCCCCCGTATTTTTCCAATACATGCCGTTTGCTTTCCTTGTTTATCGCCTACGTGATGTTTACCGCGCGCGCCTCCGCTTTCACCCGCCGGTTTCTCCAGGTCTTAATCATTCTTACTGCAGCCGCGATGGAGTACACTTGTATGTATTGCGACAAGCGTTACTCGCGTAGCGACCATTTGCGCCGGCACATGCTGACGCATGTGGATTCGCCACTTTACCCTTGCCGAATTTGCAGAAAGCAATTCGGCAGAAAAGACAAGGTGGCCCGGCACCTTGCCACCCACCGATATGCCCCGGCAGCTGCTCCAGCTGCCCCCGCTGATGCCCCGGCCGCTGCTCCAGCTGCCCCCGCTGATGCCCTGGTCGCTGCTCCAGCTGCTCCTGCTGCTCCTGATGCTCCAGCTGCCACGAGGTGCGCCTCCACCCAGACGTGCGCCCTGGCTGCTCCTGGCCCGAGGCGATGTGGTGATGCCGCCACTCAGACGCCTACCCAGATGCCTACCCCCAGGACACAGGAGGGAAAACCAGTTGGTGAGTAGCAATCCTCAGTTTCTCATTGTTATAATATCAATAAATCTCATTATTATAATATCAATAAATCTCATAAAAAAAAAAGAATATTAATGTTGGTTCGTTATTTACAGCTATCGTCAAGCCGTTAGCCGTACCGCAGGGATGGTGGACCCCAGAGTTCGCCGAGCAACAGCGGCAGCGAGAGGAGGCGGAGGCCAACAGGGTCCACCGCGAGATTCGCCGGGGGTTGATCCTCCAACAGTATCGGCCTCGCCCAAGACCCCAGCTCCGGCGCAGACCACAGCAGCCGCAGCAGCAGCAGCAGCAGCAGCAGCCCGAACCAGAGGCGGGGCCGAGTGGAGAACCGAGGCCCGAGCCAGAGCCCGAGCCAGAGGCGGGGCCAAGTGGGGAACCGAGGCCCCACGTTGTATATATAAACTCCTCGGATTCAGATTAAATAAAAAAAAAACCTATTTCCTTTTTCCTTATCTAAAATAAATAAAGAAAATAATTACACAACAAACAAAAACAAAGTGACAAAGTTTAGTTGAGGATTGAGAGGATCAGCCCTGTGTCGACCGACCCCCCCCCCGTTCATGCTTCCTCTATCCTAACCTAACCAACCAAGCCCCCCCCCGTTCATGATTCCTCTATCCTAACCTAACCAACCAAGCCCCCCCCCCGCTCATTCCATTATTTATGTTATTTTTTTATTTTTGTATGAATTATAATTTTATTTTCTTCATCTTTATTATAAATTAAAAACTTAAAATTACTTTTGTGAAGAAGTCTCAGCCCTCTCTTTCGCTTGAAACTCCTCCATTGCAATCTCAAGAGCACGAAGACTCTCCCAGTCTGCATTATATTGTTCCCATTCTTCATCACATGTAGGTTGGGAGCACCAACACGTAGTTATCCGTTCCCACATTGTTTCATATTCCCTTCGCAGTTGGAGAGCATATTCCTCTTCTATCACCTCAACGGTAGCGAGGAGTTCTTTATCAGGGATATTACCTTCCCATACGCTATTAGCATACTTTTCTTCAATTCCCTCAACGATCTTGATGAGGTCCTCATCAGGAATACTGCTCTCCCATACATTATCAGTGTTCATATTGATGGCAATAGTTTGACTCTCTGACTTAAACTGAAACTTAGAGAAACTCAATCTGTTTACTCATTAGTGGACTTGTTGTTCACGGAGGAAAAATCCTTCATTAAATAATTTGTTTACTCATTAGTGGACTTGATGTTCACGGAGGAAAACCCCTCATTATATAACTTGTTTACTTACTAGACTCCTCAAGCTAAGTGCTTGACCAGTCTGAATCTTGAGTTAGTCATGGAAGCATACAACCCACTGTCACTAGCTCAGCAATCGTGTATTGTAATAAGAAAGAATAAATACATTCTGTATCAGGGGATTGCACAATTGCCAGTGCCTATACAGCGATACGTTGCATCTTGCCTCAAGGGGTATGTTCGGGAACATGTGTTAGTGCTTAACAATCCCGAAACGGATCCTCAAGTGTTAGACTTGTATAATAGATACAATGGCAAGAGAGTCTATCAATGCCGCTACTGCCAGTACACTGAGCATTATTGTAATAGAGTTCTGTATCCTGCAAGAATTGTTAAAGTGTATCGCTTTTCAGACTCTAATAATTTGCAGCACACTTGTTTTTGCTGTGGTAAGAGTGCTTGGGAAGCGGATTGGCCACAAAACAATGATTACCTATCTACTTTGGTGATTTTAAAGTCAATGACCATAAAAACAGTTTGGGAGGGCTCTAGTCACTCTAAATTCTTTTTCTTCTTTCAATAAAGAAAAAATAAAAGATAAAAAATAAAAGGAAAAAAAAACCCATAAATAAAATACTCCCTTCCCCATCATTTTCTAGTATTACATGTTTTGGTAAGGACTACGTGACTGCCTGAGGTTATCTCATTAGTGAGAGTTCTCCAGTTATTTATGTTAGAATCACTTGCTCACAAGCTTCTACACTGACTAGACCTAACAAAATGTTTAATGTTGGAATTGATGTGTCACTGGAAGGTGAATATTTTCATACAAAACCATTTACAGTTAGATCTACAATTGAAGACATTGAGTCAATCGATGCGGAGATATTCCTACAGACGGTGAAGTATTACACAACGGGTCACTTTGCCGAATTGTCCATCAGGATGTGGATTAAGAAGCGGTTGCCTGAACAAAAACGCCTACAAGTTCAAGCTGCTTTGGATGGCATCAATAAACCGCATGTTGCTTGTCAACGCGTGATTAATTTACTTCTTTTAGAATCCGACCAGGTCTTTGCAAAGGTTATTGTAAACGGGGGTTAGGTAAAGATTATAATAAAAAAAGTTGTAAATAAAGATTAAATATAAATAAACAAAATTTCCTTTATAAAAAAATATAAAAATAAACGATATTCCTTTATCAAAAACTATATGGTCCCCCCCCCTTGGCCGATTCAAAACCAGCAAAGGTGCAGTGAGGATGCGAGGATGTAAGGCCCCCCCCCGGCCGATTCAAAACCAGCAAAGGTGCGGTGAGGATGCGAGGATGTAAGGTCCCCCCCCTGGCTGATTCAAAACCAGCAAAGGCGCAGTGAGGATGCGAGGATGTAAGGTCCCCCCCCCTGGCCGATTCAAAACCAGCAAAGGCGCAGTGAGGATGCGAGGATGTAAGGTCCCCCCCCCGTTTGGTCTACATGCGGCTTAAAAAGCCCCCGCCGACCGGGAGCGGTTGGCGGCGCGTGTCGGGGGACGGTCCTGAAGGAGTTGCCCAGGAAGGAATTACTCAGCGGTTTGCTGACGCTCAAGGTTGCACCCTTGAATTGCTCAGCAGCTTGCTGTCGTGACGCGCCCTCTTTGGCCGCCACCGCTCGGCGGGGACATACCCGGTTGCGCGCGCTGCCAGTATATAAACCTGAGGTCCGCTACCGCGGCCTCAGTTTTGCCCGAGACGCCATGAGCAGCAGCAACAGTGCAACCGAGGTGGATCGAACCATCCGCTCTCTGATGGAGGAGCTTGATGCCATGGATGAGAATGCTAGACCGCCTACCATAACTAAGAAGAGGAGCAAGAAGCCCGTTGTTGGATGGACAGTGGACAGGAATACACCTACCGATTCTCCTTCATGCAGTTGGAGCGATGCTGAATGTCAATACACAGTAAAGAACCCTACCAACTTAGGAAACGTTTTATTGAAGATGTCGGTATTCAAAGGCGGACGCCCTACGCATAGTTGCGGCCTATACTTGGACGAGGATAGAGACGATGAAATTTGCATATGCCTCACGGACCTGTTAACGAGACTAGAAAATATGTGGATTAATAGCGATACCGGAGTGCCTAAAATTAACGGAGTTAGTAGGATCGTGACTCCACTACCCGCCTGGCGTAAGACCCGCGATTGCGCAACAGTTTGCGAGGGAAAACGTAAGGCTGGAGGCAATTGCGTCATCCCAAAGCGCAAGAAGTAAACACCACAACGACCCGGAAAACACACACACAATGACGTAAACAACTTGTTGACGCAGTGAGCCTATATAATACGACTCGGTGGTGAGCCACAACCATTCCACATCCAGACACTCAACGAGCAGCATGGACCAAACAGGAGACCTCAAGTCAGCCCTCAACAGCTGCAAGGCGGGGGGTTATACCCGCATAGCCGATCTGCGGGACAACATAATTTACCCCATCCGGTCATTTGAGCGGGTGGATACTCCTTATGGCGAGGCGATAATGGCCACTTTGGAGGGGCTAACTGGTGACGACCCGCTGAGGATCTACATGCCTCGTAGATACTTGGCCGTCTTGGGAGACCATGTCATCGGCCAGTACAACGTTGGTGTGGGGTCGAGGATGAGTCTGGTCAAGAGGAGCGGTCCCCCCGGCAGCAAAGGAGCTCTTCTGGAATTTGTTTGAATAAATAAATAAAAAAAAACCTTATTCCTTTATCCTTATTAATTTAAAATAAAAAAAAAATAAATATAAAAATAAATATAAAAATATAAAAAATATAAAAACTCAATTAATTATAAGAGTCGAGGCGGTGCGTGGCTGTGTTAGTAGCCACCATGGACTTGAGGTGGAAACACCCATTCACCGCCATCGTAGCTGGACCTTCGGGCAGCGGCAAGTCGCACTTTGTGGCTCGCTTCATAGAGCATGCCGACCGCATGTGCGATACGCGCTTCGCTCGTATCACCTGGCACTGCGGTAGCGGCGGTGGAGGAGGAGCCGATGACCCTACTGTGCGCTACGTAGCCGGCCTGCCCGACCTGGACGACTACGATGGTAGCGAGCCCTCCCTGGTTATCGTCGATGACATGATGCGTGAGGCTGGCCCCGGCGTGGCGGACCTGTTCACCAAGGGCTCCCATCACCGCAACATGAGCGTGTTCTTCATCACGCAAAACCTGTTTCATCAGGGTAGGGGCCAGCGCGACATATCGCTGAATGCTCATTACATAGTGTGTTTCAAGAATCCCCGGGACCGCGCTCAGATCAAACACTTGGCTCGCCAAGTATACCCAGAGAACCCCAAATTTGTGGAGGAGGCTTATGCGGACGCCACGCGCGATCCTCACGCCTATCTGCTGATAGACTTGAAACAGTCTACACCCGAGGAGATGCGGGTACGTTCAGCCGTTTTCCCAGACGATCCAGTTAACTACGTGTACCTGCCCAAGAAAAAGTGATAAATAGGCTGAGCGCGCGCCAGTGTCAGTCATCATGTCACACCGCGTGAAGAAAGACACAGCCCTGCTGACTGCTCTGGTGCACGCTACACCCAAGGAACGCAAGGCCCTGTTAAAAGCGTGCGAGAATAGCCGTATCAGGTCAGTGTGTGAGTGTGCGTACAACGTGTTACGCGGGAACGTGCCGCTCACCACCTGTCATAAACAAAAGTTGAGAAAGCACAAACAGGCGCTCAGACGGCTGGTGAAACGCGGTGAGGGTTGGGTCAAGAAGCGTCGCTACCTTGTACAACGGGGCGGTGGGATCCTCCTGCCCTTGCTGTTGAGTGCGGTGTTACCTGTGTTGATGCAGAAAGTAATTTAAAAAAATGGAGCACGCTAAGAAAATGGTAGTTGTACCGCAGGAGCTCATCGAGAGATTGCGAGAAGGACCAGGAGGAGGAGGAGGGGCAGGCAGTACCAATAAGCCAGCCGGCCTGGACGCTGAGATGCATCGCATACTGAGCGACAAGCGGCTGAACGATACGGAAAAATGGAAACAATATCAACAGGTGTTACAGCGGTTCCTGCACTTTTCCGCGGCTAAACGTCAACCCATAGGCCTGTCAATCATCAAGGGGGAGGAGGAGGGAGAGGCAGGTCCGAGTCACGTGAAACGTGAGTCTAGCACCTCGGAGGAGGAGGGGGTGTTGGCATCATTCCCAAAAATCTACAAGTCGGTGGCGCGCAACTTGTTGCGGTTCATGACCCAGCAAGGCAGCCCCATCGCCTGGGACGCCAGTGGGGTGGTGTATGTGAACAACGAGAAGGTCCCCAATTCCAATATAGTGGACATCGCGCACAGCATAGTGAGAGCGCGAAGGGCGGACCGATTACCTACCGGTTGGCAACAAGTGATGACCGCCTTGAAAAACATGAACGTGCCTAAAGAATACATGAGCAATCCCACGGCGTTGCGTTACCTAAACGGGGGGCTGGACACTGCATCGAGCCCCTGGGGAGGCACGACGGCCTCCTCATCACCCCTGTCACCGAGGTTGACACCAATGCTAGACCGCCTGAGACCGCGACTTCCGGCAGCCAGGAGAAGGATAATAACCGAGGAACCTGACCAGGAATCGTCATTGGACAACTGGGATCCGTTCTCACCGTAATGGAGAAGCTGTACTATGACCCGAGCCAGCCCGGTTCCCTCGGTGGGGTGGCTGCTCTGGCCAGAGCCGCGCGCCTCCCGAAACGCAGAGCGGTGGAATGGCTGCGTGCCCAGGACACCTACACGCTGCACAAGCCTGCGCGCAAGCGGTTTCCCCGCAACCGCTACGCCGTTTTTGGGCCTCAGGAGCTGTGGCAGGCGGACCTGAACGACATGCGCGGTCTCAGCCAGCACAACGACGGGGTCAACTACCTGCTGACTGTGATCGATGTATTCAGTAAGCGGTTGTTTGCGGTACCACTGAGGAGGAAAAGCGGGCAAGAGGTGGAGGCAGCGTTCGAGAGGATATTCTCCGAGGCGACTCCTCGCTGTCTACAGACTGACAAGGGGACGGAGTTCACCGGGGCCGCTACCAAGCGATTGTTCAAGAGTCACGGTGTCACATACGTCACCACGCAGTACCCCGATGTGAAGGCGGCGGTGGTGGAGCGAGTCAACCGCACGCTCAAGAACCGCATGTGGCGCTACCTAACCTACAAAAACACGTATCGCTACATCGACGTGTTGGACAGGCTTGTGGATGCCTACAACCGCAGCCCGCACAAGAGCCTGGGTGGTGGTCTGCGACCTGTGGACGCGGACAGCGGCGATGGAAAAACGGAGTATAAGGTGTGGCGTCACATGTATGGAAAAGCGATCCCGCGACGCAAGCCCAGGTTCGAGCCTGGTGCCACGGTGCGCATAGCCATGGAGAAGGGCACGTTCGCCAAAGGTTATGAGACCAACTGGAGTAAGGAGCTGTTTGTGGTGGATCACGTATACGGGTCGCATCCTCTACCATTGTACGTGCTGCGAGACCTGAACGGGACGCCGCTGGAAGGGCGCTTCTACGAGCATGAGATGCAAAAGGTAACGGTTGCCCCGGACCGTATGTACCAAATAGATAAAATACTGGACACTAAAGGGCGAGGCCGCAGTAAGCGCTACTTGGTCAAGTGGGTCGGTTACGGAGAGGACTTCAACTCGTGGGTACCTGCATCTGAAGTGCAACAGCTGCTATGACGACAAAGCGCAGGCAGCTGTACCTGACGTTGCCCAGCAACAGCTCAATGGACTATTATCCAAACAACACCGTGGCTAACTACATCACCCATCTACCGTCAGTCGTGCGATTGGGTGGCGATGGTGAATGGGAAGTCGCTTTAGTCGAGGTCCATTACCCATGCTCGTTTGTGACAGTGGGGGAGGACGCTCGCGTATATCTCTACACTAAGGATGACACCGGCAAGCCTGAACTAACCGCTGTAAAGGTGGAAGCTGGAAACTATAAAGACATCGATGAACTGGTCAACGCCATCAACGCCATTCCAAAATTGGACTTATACCAATGCCAGTTTGAGTACGACAAAGAGATTGGGAAGGTGGAATTGATCTCGATAGACCAGACTGTGGAGCAACTGGAATTTAGCCCCACTCTAGCGTTACAGTTGGGATACGACGTGCACAATGTGGATTTGATCAAACATAGAAAAGCTATAAGACCGCCCAACTTACTGGCTGGGATCCCTTCGCACATGTACGTGTATTGTGACCTGGTGGAACCTCAGCTAGTAGGTGACACTGTTGCGCCCTTGTTAAAGATTGTGAACATCGACGCAAAAAACTACATCTACGGTGCGAGTATCACTGTGCATTTCACCGACCCTCACTACGTGCCGCTGATGAAGAGCTCCTTCGATAGTGTGGAAATCGATTTAAGGGACAGCGTTGGACGCCATCTGCCATTCCACTTCGGGACTACGTGCATGAAGCTTCACCTGCGCAGAGAGTAGCAGCAGCAATGAACCTGAACGACCCCTATCTGGCGTACTACCGCCAACAGCAGTCTGGACATGGAGTGTCCACGGTATTCAGAGGAGCCGCTTTCCAACGCGGTCATGGCATCGGCAGTTTCCTAGGCGGGCTGATGCGTACAGTGGTCCCATTGATCAGATCCGGTGCATCGGCGCTGGGCAAGGAGGCGCTGAGGTCCGGTGTGGGCTTCTTGGGCGACGTGGCGGCGGGCACAGCCAACCCCCGAGTCGCAGCCAACGCCCGACTCAGGCAGTTTACCGGGTCGCTGAAACGTAAGGCTGATGAAAAACTGGATCGCGTGCTGAGCGGTGGTGGTGGTGGTGGCACCTATAAGAGGAGGCGTGTACAGCGAGTGACCCCTCAGTCTCTGGATAAACTCCTCGGAGTTAGGAAGAAGAAGCGCGCTGCGCCCAAGAGAAAAAGGAAGCCTGCAAAACGTGTCGCTAAGAAGAGGAGGAGCAAGACCGTTGTGCGACGTAAGAAGAACAGGAGTACCGTGAGGGACATTTTTGGATAATGGCGTTTCTACATCAGAAGTCGTGCGAGTGTGTCAAGACCGAGTTGGACCTGTTCTCGCTACCGCCCACGCAGACCAGTATAGAGAGTGGTAAATGGGTGCAGTACAAGCCCATCTCCTCCCTGACAGACGACTCACCCGTTGAGTTCATAGTTCCGGGTCATGGGGACGAGTACACGGATCTGTCACAGACGCTACTGCATGTGAAGGCTACCATTAGAACGGCTAATGGAGGCGCTGTAACGGGTGATCAAGCGATAAAAGAGGTGGGTCCGATTAACAACTGGCTGCACTCGCTGTTCAGTCAAGTGGATCTGTACCTGAACAACAAACTGGTGTCTCCTCAGAACAACACGTACGCCTATCGCGCCTACCTGGAGAACCTGTTGTCCTATGGTGGTGATGCCAAGACATCGCACCTCACCGCGGAGATGTTCTTTGAGGACTATGCCGGGTACATGGACAATACTGAGGAGGATAATTATACCGGGCTCAAGAAAAGGAGAGAGTTTATCAAGGGAAGCCGGTACGTGGACATGGTCGGACATCTGCACGTTGACCTGTGCAACCAGGAGAAGTTCATGTTAAACGGTGTGGAGATGCGCTTTCGTCTGATCAGGTCAAAGAACTCATTCTCCATCATGTCTAAAACCGTGACAGACTACAAAGTGGACATCGCCGAAGTCAACCTGTTTATGCGCCGCTGTAAGATCAACCCGAGCGTGCTGTTGGCTCACAGCAGGACGCTGGAGTCGGGCACAGCCAAATATCCCATTACGCGCGTGGAAGTCAAATCCTTCACGCTACCCTCCGGTATCAGCAGCAAGACTCTGGACAGTGTGTTTCTGGGTCAACTGCCAAAACGCATTATAGTTGGCCTGGTCAGCAATCAGGCGTTCAACGGGGACTACAAGAAGAACCCGTTCAACTTCACCCACAGCCACGTGAACTTCTTCGCGCTGTACATAGATGGTGAGCAAGTACCATGTAAGCCGCTTCAACCGGATTACACGTTCGGTCATGAGTTGTGCGTGCTCGCCTACCACACGCTGTACACTGGCACCGGCATCAATTTCTCAGACTGTGGTAATGAAGTCAGTCGCAACGAATACCCCTATGGATACTGCCTGATGGCGTTTGATCTGACGCCCGATATGGCGGCCTCTCAATCCAGCCACTGGAACCTGGTGCGCAACGGTAACCTGCGCATAGAGATTGGGTTCTCCGAAGCCTTGGCGGAGGCGTTAAACTGCATAGTGTATGCCGAGTTGGACAACGTCGTGGAGGTGGACCGTCACCGCAACGTGACTGTGGACTTTGGAGGGTAAAACGGGTTATCTCCTCCGCCGCTGCCGCCGCCGCCCTCCCACCTACTTAAGGCCGAGGCAGCGCGCGCTCGCTCTCAGTTCAGCCGACCTCGCGAGATGGACGTGCCGCCACCAATCTACAACGAGCCTACCGCCACCGCCACCGGCCTAGTGCGCTGCCATCATGGAAGCGTGGTGATGGACATGCAGTGCTTCAAGGACAGCGACAACGACTATTTGCTGAAGGAGGTCTGCGTGGTGGACGTGACTACCGGCACGCTAATCATGCATCACATCGCTCGTCCGCCCTTCAATCGAGACCTCCTGACCAGCGAGAAACTGCGCGAGAGCGGCTGGCTCACGCGTCACTGCCATGGGCTCGAGTAGGACCAGGGCGATATCGCCTATGTCGCCCTGCTGGACAAGCTGCGGGCCTGCTTCATCCACCGCCCCATCGTCTACGTCAAGGGGTCGCAGAAGAGGACTTTCGTTCAGCGGCACCTGATCGTCGAGCCTGCCGCCACCACCGTGCAGGACATGGACGACCTGGGTTGCGGGTCCCTCAACGGACCACCCTCCTGCCGGACCCTGCGCTGCAGCCACCATAAGAGCGCCCTCAACCGTTGCGCTCTGCACAACTGTATCGTCCTGCGTGATTGGCTGATGGCCAATGACAGGTCGGACTCGTCAGCCCTAGAGTGTTGCTGCTGCTTCCGCCCACGATGAACACCACACAGATCGAGAGGAGCCTGGCGCAAGTCCCCGGACTGAGGAGCGTTCTGGTCTGCGCCTCTGACCGTCTGCCTCACTCACCCGTTCAACCCCAGACCGCCATAGTGGCCAACACCATGTCACACACTGAGAGAGGAGACCACTGGGTGGCATTCTACTGCTCTGAGGACCGGCTGGAATACTTCGACAGCTACGGCAGGTCCCCATACCAGGCGGACTACCAGAGGTTCCTGAGGCGCAACTCGCGCCGCCGCTATGTCTACAACAGGTATCGACTCCAGGGCTATGGTACTTCCGTTTGCGGCCACTACTGCCTCACCTACCTGTACTGCCGGGCGGTCCTCGGTATGGCGCTTGGTGACTACGTGCAGCTCTTCGATCTGGCGTCCCCCACGGTCAACGACGCTCTGGTCCGCAGGCTCTTCCACTCCATCTTCTCACCACTACGTTACTGATACTTTATTTTATTCTTTTTAATTGTGTGTTTGTATATTCTTATTATGTTTTTGAAATAAATACGATATATTGCAATCACTTGTTGTTCATTTGTCCTTACTTCAATATTTAAGAAAAGTACATGTCCAATATCTCGATTTTTTTTATTTAAAATTTTTTTTTTAATTATTAAATTTTATAAATTACATTTTAAATTATTTTAATTTGAAAAAAGTTATAACTTGGACATGTAGATGATTTTGAAAATATAATGAGGAAATACGGGTGAGGTAATAACAACACAGATATCTGCTGTGAACTAAAGCTTTTACAATATAATTGCTTACAAATACTATTTACAAATAAATTATAAACGCTATTTACAAATAAATTAAAAAATACTATTTACATATAAACATAAGCCTACACAGGAAACTCTTCATCAATGTCCTCCTCCTCATCCACCTCCATTGGCTGCTGTTGCTGTTGGTTATTGAGGTGGTCTCGTCCTCCTTCAGCCAGTGGTGGGATGTCCTTGTGTCCCCAAGGCAAGGTGTGGATCCCATCCGCCAGGACATAGCGCTTGTCATCTTTCGGGCTCAGGGAAAGTTTCTCCACCTGGACTGTGAAGACACGGTGCAGGTGGGACTGGAACCGGGTGTTGACGGTGGTCTTCAACACCTCGTTGAACAGGCATTCCCTGTAGTCGTCGGGGGTAAGGATGTTCTTGACGACCCCCTTGGCGACTCCCTTGGCGCGCTTGAGAGCCTTGGATCCCGTCTCCTCGCTCGGGTCCTCGATGTCCATGAAGTAAAGTTTGGAACGAAGCCCGAGGTACTCAAACAGGGATCTGCCAGCGCACTCATCCTTGAACTTGCCGATGACTTTAGCGTTGATGGGGCTGTAGCAGGGGTGGGACCTGGGGTAGGCACTGGTGTCAAAGTCCTCCAGGTGTTCCATCATCTCCCTGTAGATGTCCTGAGAGATGATGTCAAACACGAAGCTGTCCGTGTCCATGTAGTCTACGGTCAGGCGGTCACCGTAGCGGTCCTTCATCTTGCGCAAGAACTCATACATGAGCCACTTGCTCAGCTCCAGGACAGACATGCCGATGTAGATGGGTTTGTCCAGAACGATGTTCACCCTGGCTAGATGGATGAGGGCTATGTCCTCTGTGTAGTAAGTGCGGTCCAGGAAGTTGGACTTGGCCACGTATTTGCTGAACCTCTCCGGAGTGCAGACCAGCTTGACGTTCAGGCGCTTGCGCACGTTCTCGATGGTCTTGCCGAAGACCGCATTGTTCATGAGCTTGAAAAAGTCCTGCTCAAACTTGGTCTTGGCCTTCTTCCTCAGCTCGGTATTCATCAGGATGTAGGGCTCGAGCCATCGAGACTGGTGGAACGAGACGGCCCTGTGCACAGCCACAAGCTCCAGTCCGTTGTTCAGCGCCTGCTGCAGGATCCTGTAGTGGCAGATGTAGTGCTCCTTGTTGTCCAGGGTGGTCACCAGCTTGGGGAACTTGCCTATTGGAGGCCGCTTGGTCTCACAGCAGTAGGGGAGGTCCCTGTGCAGGTCGTGGAGACGGGCGGGGTAGTTGAGGTCCACCTCCAGTATGTAGCCCCGGTCGGCTTCCGCGTCCAACGAGGCGATGTCCAAGGCGTCAATCTCCTCACGGCTGAGCCACTGGAAGTCTCCGGTGGGCAGGTACTGGGACATGGCCCAGCCGTACAAGTTATTGGCATCCAGGTACAGGAGGTGGCGTGTCGGCTCGTCGAGGCGTCGGTCCTCAGGGCGGCATCGCTCGTGGTTGGCCTTGGCGTAGCGGGTGATGGCCTGGGAGATACCTCCTCTGATGCCTTGCTCCACGAAGAGGTACATGTCAAAGTCCCGTAGCGTGTCCAGCTCCACGCCGCAGGTCTTGAGCATGACATCCCAGGCGTAAGAGGGCAGGGTGTAGTAGTGGGCAGGGTCCAGTCCATACTCAGCCAAAGAGGTGTCGCGGAACTGCTCGAACACATCGGTGAGGAGGGCGATGTCACAGCGCAGGTACTTGTCGGCATAGTCCTTGAGGTGGTTGCAGTCAAAGACTCGCCACACGTTGAGGGCGTGCTCGTACTCCTCCTCCTTGATATCCTCCAGGGTCATGCTGTTTTTGAACGCGGCCCGAGGAGGAAGCTGTCTGGTGGAGTACAACGTGTCGTACGACGTGACAAAGTCGTAGGGGAACACGCCCTTCCTGCGCACCAGGTCGAAGAGCCGGTTGTCGGGGAACCGCTTCCTGGTCTCACGCATCTTATCCGTGGGAAGCCCCGCCGCCAGGTTGGCCAGGCTCATGGACAAGAACCTGTAGGTGTCCAGGAACCGCACCGCGAAAGATGACTGTCGTTGGTTGTCCCCGGGCTGGCCAAAGTGGAACCGCTTGGTGAAAGCGATGTAGCGCTCCTCCGTGTGCGCCAGCACGTCCACATCGCCGGGGTCAATGGCTAACTCCCGCACTATGAAGTGAGCGTCATAGTTGGACAGGTTGTGGAAATAGCAGTTGATGACCCGCTGCTCCCTGTACCGTAGGTTGCACGAGCGGTGCGCCGCTCCTCGGAACTCGTAAGGTGGGGCGTGGTTGTGGTCCCGCACCTTGACGTCCTGCTCGGTGAACTCCTCACCGCAGAGGTAGCAGCGAGTCGCCGCCAGGTACTCTTCCATCTCCTGCCGGGTCAGAGAAGGGTGCAGAGCTCTCATGCTGAACAGGAACTCCCACAGCATCAACACATCCATCTTGAGCCTCTCCATAAACACCTTGGACGCGTCGACCCCGAAGTAGACCCGGGGTTCAAACTCCTCCAGCCCCAACGAGTCCATGATCTGGTATGCAAAGGCGTATGGGACGTGCATGCGCATAGGTCTGGTCCCGGGTGGTGGTTCCGCAGGGTCGTCAGCGACGGGCTGAAGGGAGCACTCAAAGTCCGCGTAGATGCAGAACCTCTCTCGCCGGGTGTACTCGGGATGCGCGAACCGGATCTTCTCCTTTTTTGGCATGTCCAAGCGGAGAGGAGCCTTAGCGTAACAGTAACGCCTGTGCTCCTCCAAGCGCTGAGCACCCGTCAACCCAAGCTTGTTGGGCCGGTTGTCAAAGTAGGCGAAACACCTCTTGCAGATGTAGATGCTGTGGTCATGGGTGGTGAGCTGAGGGCGGACCAGTCGGCTCAAGTTCCTGATGAACGTGTAATGGCTGTTACCCTCAGTTGTCACGTACAGCAGGTCACGATGGTCTTGGAGCTCCCGCCTACATATCTTCAACGGGTATACCCTGTTCTTGAACTCAGGTGTTCCACCAGGCCGTCTCCTCACCATCGCGCGCTCTATCCCATACACGTTCACGCTGATGGCGTTCTTGCGCTCAAAAGCCTTGATGTCCTTCAGTGTGACGGGGAAGCGCAGGTCGGTCCAATCGTACCGGGCGATGATGTCCAAGGTGTACCTTGTGGGTCTCTGCTGATGCTCCGGGACGAACGCGGCCAGGATCGCGTACATGAAGCACATGTCATCGTTGTTTTGGACATTGATGACTGCGTGCGTGGCGTCAATGTCCTTTGGCAGCGGAATAAACGCCCTGCCTCCGAGCGGTATGTACTCATTCACGCGGATCTCCAGGTCACGTATGCGCAGGTAGGTCCATCCACTACCCACCAACTCGCACTGCTCCTTCTTATTCTTGATCGTGTCGAACGTCGCGGAGAGGAAATCCCCCAAGTCAGAGGCCTCGGTCAGCGGGACGTTCTTCGTGTTGAAGGAGCGCAGGCAGGTGGCCCCATGGATGTTGGTGAACTCACATTCCAGGACCATGTTCACCTTGATGCTGGGATGCCTGCTCCTCACGTCAGTCAAAAGATCAAAGACCTCCTGGAACAGGAAGACGAGCGCTTCCTCAACTGTCAGCAGGGCGTCCATCGGTTGGGACAGTCGAAAGGTGAGGAGGCGTCTGCGGAAGGCTCGATGCACGAGCTGGAACGCTGGGAGACCGGCACCCTCCATCGGCTCCTCCTCCTCCTCACTAGACCCCAGTTGTGGCTCCCTGCTGGGCCCCGGTTGCGGCTCCCTGCTGGGCCCCGGTTGCGGCTCCCTACTGGGCCCCGGTTGCGGCTCCCTGCTGGGTCCCGGTTGAGGCTCCCTGCTGGGCCCCGGTTGAGGCTCCCGTGGCTCCGCGATGGGTGATGGTGGTGGCCCGAAGTGGTCTCGGATGAGGTTCAACGCGATAGGGCAGCTGTGCGTCTGGCGGCGGTCCCGGTTATGACGACGCATGAAGTCCCTGTCGCAGAAGGCGCAGCGGAACCTGGCTGCCCGAGCCTCCAACTCTGCTCCTCCGTCTACAACATATAACGAGAGTTACTACACTTATAAAACGACGGGGGGGGGCTGCTTGGTTGGTTAGGTTGGTTGGTTGGTTAAGTTAGGATAGAGGAAGCATGAGGGGGGGGCTGCTTGGTTGGTTAGGTTGGTTGGTTGGTTAAGTTAGGATAGAGGAAGCATGAGGGGGGCGCGGGGGGGCTGCTTGGTTGGTTAGGTTGGTTAGGTTAGGATAGAGGAAGCATGAACGGGGGGGGGCACTTATGTGAAGCATGAACACTTATCACAGTTTATTATGTAAATTTTTAAATTCCAATTTAAAATTAAAAATTTAAATTTCTTTAAATATTAATTATGAGAAGCATTTTATAAAAAGGTAGCCATGATTATAGTTACTAACCTTGGAGCTCCTCCACAGGCTGTTGGTGAGCAGTAGTAATGTGCCGATTGAGGTTGTCCCTTCTTGTAAATCGTCTACCACAAACGTTACAGTCATGGCGTCTGTCGTTGTGGGTAGACTCTGCATGCCTCCTCAGGTTTTTGAAAAGGCTGAAGGTGTGGCCACAGACCTCACACAAATGTTGGTTGTTCATCTACAACAACAAAGGATACTTAATAACGTTCTAGAGGAATGAAAAAAAATATTAAAAAGAAACAACCATGATACGCTCAGAATAGCTTCACTGATTTATGTATGCCTCAAACATTGTAATGTCAGGTTCTAAATCAGTTAACTGGAAATTATCATTCGTTGGAAAGGCATAATACATTTAATAAAGAGCTGTTTTAAAACAGGGTTTAATTAAATTTCATTAGTAAATAAAGTGTTGAGAGTACGTCCGAAATAAAATAAAATTTAAAATGGTTTAGTTAATAAAATATTTCTACTTACGTTTAATTAATGAAGGTAATCGAAGCAGGAAGAAGTCACTGGTTAGGAGCACACAAATGAGCACTCAAGTACATTCACAGATAAACTGAGGAGGATCATTAGGCACCGCTCATTAAATAACATAGGAAAACCACAAGTAAACAAGCGCTTGCCTCGAGGTATAACGGGGATGGCGACATCATGTGGAGGAGGGCTTTGTGTAACTATTTACTTCAATTAATATTCATTTTAGTTCTTATAAATTTTACAAAAAAGGATTTACTGCAAACTGTTCCCCGTATCTGTTCCAATCGTTCACCAATAGTAAATACTGCTGTTCATACCGGATCCATTCCCAGTACTCCTTCTCGAATGGATAGTCCTCCGCGAGGTACCTTCTGCCCTCCTCTACCACCCACATCTCATAATCATCACGCGGAAAGGTATGGATGTTCTTGTACCGCTCCGCTCTCCACAGCAGATCGCTCTCGTACTGTTCCAAGTCGTAATGGATCCTCGGAACGCACTCTGCCGTAAACTTCTTGTCAATACGTCGAACGCGCTTCCTCCACTCGTACCGAGGTTCAAATGGTCTCCACGCAGACTGGTATCTCACTCGCCTAACTTTCACAGTCTTTCCCTCCTCACCAACACTCACTTCAACTCGCTCAGTATCGCTGCTGCTGTCAGAGGACATGGTGCTGCGACTCTCGACCGTTAACTGAAGACAAGAGAGGAGTAAACAAGGTCGACCGTTAACTGAAAACAAGAGAGGAGTAAACAAGGGGGGGGGTCCTCATTCCTCCTCACACGCCTGTGCTCGCCAGCCTATGTTAGGTTTCCGCCAGGTCACGTGACGGGGGGGGGGTCCTCATTCCTCCTCACACGCCTGTGCTCGCCAGCCTATGTTAGGTTTCCGCCAGGTCACGTGACGGGGGGGGGATGACGTCACCGGGGGGGGGGATGACGTCACCGGGGGGGGGGGGGGCTCCTCGGCTCCTCAGTTTGCTAAAGTGGTCCAGAACCGGCCATAGCACCCTACTCATGAATTTTAACTGACTTAGTTTTTTTTTTTTTTTAATAGACTAAAACTATTTCTCAAATTCCCTCACAACAATCTATATACTGCTATTTATGAATACGTGACTAACTCAAAAATGCACGTTAAATCTAACTTTTTCCTTGATTATCCTACGATGCACTGCCCATCGTTTGCATTGCAGTTGCTACAAAAATCATTAAATATTTTTGTTCATTATTACTGATAACGCAAAGTTAATTATCTTATACGACTAATTCAAAGTAAGTATATTTGGAGCGATTGTTTAGGATAAAACAATATAAATTAATAATACGGCTTTTAAAACTGAACATATTGGGTGTACAAACACACTTTATACACACATAGCACATTATTACGGCATGCTTCGGCAAGTTCTACATTGTATTGACTAGAAAGCGGTTTCTATTTCATTTTTTTATATTTGGAATTTAATTATGTATATGTCCTACCTCTTTGAGCGTTCTACATGTGAACATGAAGCTGAAAAGCGTGGCGTATGCGCAAGAGTGACGTGCGATGACATTACATTTGCAAGGGATATTTAGTCATTAATTCTTGATTCTATTGAACATTTTAAATAAAAATACTGTCACATAGGTTTTATACAGTATAAACGTGCATAATTAAAATTAATGAGGAGGATATTTAAGTAGATAATAAAATGAAAAGTATATAGATAAAAATGATTATGTTTACCATAATATTTATCATTAAACCTAGCTTTAGTCAGTAGTAGTAATCGCTGTGTCAAACAGCAATGTCAGAATTCGTAACGATCCATTACCTAAAAGTGACTTAAGGTACGATACAAATAAAAAAGTAAACCACCTTTTTACAGTAGTAATATTAATTTTGTTTCAAAATAAAAAGTTTAAAAAGTCATTTTGAGTATATTTTACTCACGTGTGGCAAACGAATTATTATTGAAAATATATTTCGAACCGCTGCTGGCTAAGTTAGTGATTTTTCCAATCAACTTTTACTGATTTTATATCACAGATAACAGCCTTTTCACCATTGTTTGTACGAATCAATGTTTTTCGTGATTACGTTCAGGTAGAGACGAATTATCCTGCAAAATAGATAACTGTGCGAACTGTATCTCGGACTAATTGCATTAATTAACGTTGGCTGGCGATACACTGCAGATGTATGTTCAATGTTCAATGTTCAAGTATTGCTTTCCTCCCTCTTATGGCTGGCTGGTAACGCCTGCAGACTAGCAGGCTGCCTCCATCTGAGCTGAACCGACACAATTTGAATAACTAGAACCCTGCCTTAACTATAAAGTGTTTATAACAATTTTAAACTATGGTTAATTGTAATGACTATGTAAATCAGTACGATTAACTATATAGCCTGTACTTATGCTCTATAAACCAAATTTATTGCATATATGTCTAAGAAAACTTTGTTGTTGTGATTTATAAGCGTGTCGGTTCATTCGATAATCAATAACTGTAGGGAAATAATAGAGTTAAATACTATTGGAATGCCTTTGATTCCAAAGAAAAAATAATAATTATGTCACAAAACCTAATGCTAACATAAAATGTATTCTTATACGTTTTATATATAATAATTGTAATGCTGTGAGCGTATGTTGATCTACATAAATGTAGTTGTAGATACTACACACACTAATTAATTAAATTAGTAATAATGCTTTATTTTTTGCTTATGCACTTATTAATTTAATAATTAATGGGAAACGTTATAGTTAGTAAATATTATTTTTTGCTAAACAATTCACCTTTTAATAAGTAAATATAATAGATAAATACGTACATCATACGTAATTAATATAATACAACCAAATTAATATTTGTAAAGGATTAGTTTTTGATACACTAACTACGACAGCTGGTGTAACACGAACGAAAAACCTCCGCAATAATTTCCTGTGGAGTTGTAATTGCTTGGACTAAATTGCTAAGTAAATTGTTGCCGTTGAGAATCCATTTCCATTGCCACCTTTGTCAGGTTTCCGGCGAAGGGAAGCACAAATTGGTTTGCACCGCGTCAAGGGCTTCACTGGTCTTTCCAGTTAAGTGCCCTAACAGCCGTTTGGTCCATATAACCAGCCTATGTATTGCGGAAGCAGCAATAATTTTGCTTCTGAAAAGTGCTTAAGGATTAATGTTCTACTAAATATATTAAAATAATTGCTTTGAGATTAAAAAATCATGTAAGGTAACAATCTACCTTTAAAATTTTAAAGTGATGATTAAAACTATGGAGACTCATTTAACAATATTCAAAATATCTTATATTGTTAAAATGTTTTTCTATCATATAAAGACAAATTTGATGTATTTGCTACGCAGGGAGTTAGAACTGTACTTTTTAAACTGTCCAAACTACTCCCTATGACTACACTCATCCAGAGTAGATAAAATCTAATAATTTCAATATATTTAGTCACTAACAGCATTTATTTACCCATGCTATGTTAATAGGCAAACTCAACTGTAATTACTTTAAAAAATACTAAATTGAAAAGGGTCTTTTAGCGTGAAAATATTTTTTTTTCGTAGTAAAGTGGTAGTTTTAATGCGATGCAGGTTTCCAACTGCATTGACAAGAATGGAGTTCCTTGGGATACAATTATTGTGTTATTGTTCAGTAATTATTGTAACGGGTTTAACTTAGGGTAGGGTTTGTAAATAATAAAGAATAAGAAAGCAACCATGAACAAGTGTTGAGCGTACCTCTTATAATTATAAATATAAGCAAGCGTCCGAGTTGTAGTAGGCTTTACTCAGCGTGTGTGTGTCAAATGAGATGACGCATCAAGTAGAACGGTACTGTCGTCTAGACTTGTAGAAATCACTTGTAACTTACAACGATTCTCGGTACCGCGTTCCACAGACCATTCAAGTTTGATAAATTGCAAATTGTACATTTTATAGATGATAAACTAATTTATGAATTAGTTTCTTAGTAAGTTCATCATCATGAAAATGGGTCATCTGGTTTTGTTTAACTGATGATGCAGGATGTTTCAAACATTCATGAAAAAAAAACAATTAATTATATTCATAGAATAATCTTGGTCGTATTTAACTGCGGAGTGGTTTCTATAAATTAGCCTCAGAAGGATGTTTCGGAATTTTAGTTGTAATTTTAAATTGTTAATACAACGTCATAGTTTATTTACTGGTGAAATAAATTGTTTCCTTACCTATATTCTGAAATGAAATAAAATAAACTTTAAGAGCAAAGGTAACACTATCAACCTGCAATGCCGAGCGTTCTGAAACGTGGCAGAAATTGACTAACTCAGCTGTTCTCAGGCTAGAATTTGCTGAAATATTTGCAATATAAGTTCCCTTTCAGATAAATAATTTGCTTTGATGTCTTTTACCTTTTACTTGGAGCTTTTACAATGCAAGGGACAGAACTAAACACTAACAATATCAATTTTTCAGCATAGATTAATCACCTAATTGCTGTGTAAGATACCGAAGTAACTACGGCGTATTAGTAGGCGAATACGCATGTATGGTGAGTGTAGAGTGGGAAGATGCTTTGTGAAGCCTTGTTACAGACTAAGACGGACTGATTCTTTAGCCAGTATTATTAGCCAATTAAATTTATACCACGCATATTAAAACTTAAACTACAATTAAATCGATTTTAAAAATAGAACCAACACAGGAACGAATATCGTGTTCTTCATATCACCTGACTGCCGGCAGTTAGTTACTTGTTTCTCGGAGTTTCCGTCAGGTGAAAGCAATCTCGGGTAGCCAAGGTGGTGTTTACATGTCTATTGGCTGAACAAATAAAATAATGAATGTTCAGTGTACTGACTGCTATAGTTGTGATAGGGATAAGATTTGATAAATAGTTAAATAGGGATGTAGGAGGTTAACTAACCTTATTCAACTTAAATGTAAATATATTAATTTTTTACTAGAGGAATATTTTTAAAACTTTTGCAATTTTTATATTTTGCTGTATACATTTTTGTTGTTATAAATTCGCTTCATACCGGTGATGAAGGATTGTTAATTGTAGTTTGAGTAAAAACCTAATCACTATCATGATAATGTCAACTTCAACCACTAAAATTAGTTATAACAAACGTGTTATATAAATTTCTTATTCTAATTCTAATTTCTAACTTTATTCTAACCTAAATTTACATCGCCTTAATGAAACTGAATTAACAATTATTATCACTCAACTTGCTCCCTCAAAAAAGTTTTTATTAATTTTATCTTCGCCACTGTCATCTCATCATAATTAACTTAATTTTCCCCCTTCTAAATTGTATCCACAATGTTTCATGCTTTCCGTGATTGGCAACTCTTTCCTAGAACTGCTAAATATATTAAACACAAACAATTGCACAATGGGTGTTGTTGGATTTTAAAACACTCAGAACTAACATCCTATCAAGTAACAAGTTTTCATAACTTTATAAAAGAATCAGGCGTGTAATCACCTTTTTAGTACTTTAATTGGATGAAGCGAGCGAAGCGAGTGAATCCTCATACTCGTGTTAAAACACACTCTTGTTACGCTAACTCTTTTTTAACGGTTTAATGAATTGTTTTGAAATTTTCAGAAAAGCTCTTAATTGTAAAAAGGGTGGTAATAAACTATAATTTGATTATTATCTTGGTATATTTCTATTTTTTCATTTTACGGAAATATTCAGATGTGTCTTGGGTAGGGTAGTAGGTGGTAAGCAAACAGTCGCTCAACTGATTTTGCAGTCAAACAGACTACGGCCGGATATTGGCAATAGCAGCTAACCAAAACAACTGATTGTGTGTCGTCTGTAGTCTGTGTCTGTGGTCTCCTGGCCGCCGAGTGCCGGCCGGTCAGTTCACTCAGTTCAGTAGTTCAGTTAATGGCGTTTGCGAATAAACGAGTTTTGAAACAATCAAAATTATTGGATTGAAGCGAAGTGAAATACTTATACCTCAGTCTGAAAATCGAATTCAGGTTACCTAACTCCTTTTTCATGGGTTGATGGATTGTCATGAAATTTGCAGAGTAACGTTTTGACGATTTAATGGTTATAACTTAATAACCTATAACTGACGAATTATTATTACATTTAAAAATTATTAGTTTTTTTAACTGAACATTAAACAGTACCACTTTAAAGCTGTGTAGTTGAACTGTTAAAATACATCAACTCCTGCTTGCTGTCATTTGGTTAAGGTTATTATGAACGAACATTTTTCAATTTTTTCTAAGTAACGTCCTTGTTTGAAATTTGAAACGTTACGTTCTTTTAAGTTTAATAATAATAAAGTTTTAATGTTATAGGAATAATCAAATGTAAACTTCTCTAAATATGATTGGTTGAAATTGAATGAATTGAAAGCGTCCTTGGCTAGAATGACCTTTTAATGTGAAAATACTTACTGTATTGTGAATACGATTCCAGTTTCGGCACAGGCCTATCCAGTTATATCCTTTACATAGGTGTTTATAATCCATGATTCAGTTATTCAAAGCTAACTTTCTGTGATGTCAAAATAGGCTACGGTATCTTACTTGAAAAACTGTCTGCAAAAACTCAGTTGCAATTAAGGCTAAGTAAACTTATCCTTTGAGACTATTTAATGTTCATATACTGGTAGGCGTAATTTAGATTGAAATATAACTTTACAGTAAATGGATCATAACATTCAGTAAGGTGGCGAAAGGTGACATGAGTTTGTTCTATCCATAAATAGGTAGGCCTATTCTCTGAGGGGTAGTTTAGTAATAGTCTTACATGTTTTATTTAGCCTGGATCAATATGCATTTCTGCTCTCCGTATTAAAGCCTTCAATTGTAAATTCCATGAGTTTGGTTTCATAAGCGGTTTGCATTTCCTACTGGTATTTTCACTAATATTGTAAGTACCGTCAGTATCCTATATAGGTACAGTAGTTCTATTGAAACATCGTTAACAAACTAAGGAAACAAATTGATATGTTAGTTTTACCATTTACGGATTTGCAGCAAATAAGTAGACTATTAAAAGCTGTTTTAATTTTAAAACAGAAATAACTAAACAATGTGACATGGCGGTTAGGTTAAACGGGATTAGCTATTCATAAATTAGTTAACATAACCCTAACCAAACAGTCACAGTGTGCTGTATGAGATAGATCACTATACAAAGCCAAACAATTTCACCATCAGATATCACCAACATAACAAACTAGCGCTTACCTTTTACCCCTGAAAAAACACTATAGTAACGTATGAAATCGGTAAGTTACTTATAGACATAAAAAATGTAAGGATAAGTTATGTAGGCTTGGAAATACCTGAACCTCATTTAGTTGTAATATTATAAGGCCCATTTAATATTAGGCCTTTACTCAAGCTGCTTATGAAACCATACAAAAATAAAATACCTAGCCTATTTTAAATGCACTAAGTTACTCAAACTGCTTATGAAATCATACATAGTTCCATTTAAAGATTCTTTGATCAGCCTTAAACTGGTCACCTGAATCAAATTTTATCCTTCCATCCTAATCAGCTTGTGTTTGTATGATTTCGGACAAAGGGCGGTTTTAGGAATTTTATTTTTGAGTGGGTCCTATATTTAGGCCTGGTTGCCACGGTCTGATATAACTCTCGGGACAATTGTTAAGGAGCTGGAGCTTTTTCACTGTCAAACTGACTACTGACTTGCAATTGTCTAGGACCATCTACACATATTCTCTACTGTTCATCTGTTGCCTATAGTTTCTATTGGTCAGTAAAAAAACCAACAGCAGCTGGCTATTTCGCATGGGGAGTCGGTTACTGTCAGTGTACAACCATCATATCAGTAATTCGCTCATTCCATTTACAGGACGTACTTGAAACCGCTAGCAACTGTCACTGGCTACTGACATCTCTCCTTAGCATCGTGGACCAAAGAAAATGGCAACTTCTGCTATTTGAAGTTAATACTTAAAACTAAAACTTTACCTGTGTAACACAAAAGGTATACAAAATGTTCACTTCAAAAACCTACTTAAGCCCTACCAAATATAAGGTTTAAGGGAGAATACACTTTCAATATTGGTGACAGATTTTGGTTTACAAAATTAATATCCATAACATTTGGCCTACTGCTTCATTTCAAAGTAAATTAGTGATACCAGTAACTGTACCGGTAACAAACGTTAAGAAGATGACTGAAATGTTAACAACAGAAATGATGCGGAAAGAGCGCAACATTCACGACCCAAAAACAGACAGTGCCAGTGCAGTCATCCACTGAATACCTTACTTAATTTCCCTTCATAAAATCTTGGTAGAATAGTATACTTTATCAAAACACAAGAGCGGAAATATAAAAAGTGTGGGTAGTCCGCATCCACCAGGCCAACCACTAGAACCGCCCCTGCTTATTCAGACCAGCAGTCTCTTATTAAATGGTACCTAATCAAATTTAAAACACTGTATTTAGTTGGTGTAAGGCCTACAAACAAAGTGCTTGATATACACAACTCAAGAATTAAATTGTTAGGTATTTTCAGCTTTTGATGACCAGCTCAATTGGGCCAAATGGGCTGCAATTGTATTATTCTCGAGTTTTTCATTCAAAGTTTACCATCAGATTTTTGACATATTTTATCCCCTGTGGTACAAGATACTGAGCAACAGTGGTCTAACTGTTCTGGCTTCATGTGAAAGAGAAAAAGTATCAAGTAAGTGTGTTTGATTTCTATTCATTAAAAAAGGGCTGAATATTTTGGACACAAGTTAACGGAGGGGGAAAATAATATAATTTAATATTATTGGTGATCATTTATTACTTTCAATGGATAACACCATTTTTATAGATCGAAACGTGCAGTTTTACAATATGGCTTGTAATATGTTTGGCATGTGATAGGGTTGCTATGATTTTTCAAACCATGATACTAAAAACCAAGGTGATGAAGACCCATCAAAGATATTTATGTTACATACCTGGAATTTAATTTCAAACTATTAACACTGTGGGGGTGACCGGAAGTTTGGTTTTGTTTAACGCAGCAAACCTGTTTACCTGTTTACTATATCACTTGAACTCTGTGTAAAAAAGTCGAAATTGGCATGCTTTATAAATAAACATGTATGGTGTATTTATTCTATTTATTAACATAAATAGAATAAATCAATCACTAAAATCTAGAATTCAAGATTTGAAAATTTACACATTTAATTGAAATATAACCTATTTTATTAATAAATGTATACCACTGAAAACGACATAAAACAACTTAAAAATATATATTTATATTTATAGTTTATGGGTTTTTGTAAATAATATCTTCTTATGACACCTCCGAACTCTGGCCAAGACTATGTGAGCAAGGAAAACACGGGTGTGTGGGTGGGTAGTTTTTCTCTGCTTGTCTTATTCCAGCTGATTATTTCAGGGCTGCCAGAGGCATTGAAGACCTGTGGGGGCCCTAGAGACCCCAATTTTACTATCTTGGTATATTTTCCGCCCCTGGAATTCGGGGGCCTGGGACAGTGTGCCCCAGTTGTCCATCCCCCTTCTGGCGGCCCTGGATTTTTTACGTTGTTAAATTATAAGGCGATACGCTCACCCAACACATTTGGATTGTGAAGTGGATTTCTCCTGCCACTTGTTACTACTGTTTATGTGTGTGACAACATTCACTCTTTTTAGCAGAGCGGAAGTAATATTTTTCTGAAGATACCCTCTAAAAAATACAACATTTTATTTTAAAGTGACTTGGAAAGTTCCAGATACAGTGGTTAAAAAAATGCCAAATACCGACATTTCCCTTTTTCAAGCTTTGTACAATACTGGCAAAGACCGAAAAATATAAACCGTCCTAGAAAATATGGATGTATGGCCACCCTATTTATACTGTGGTCATGATTTATAATCTGCAATTAGTAAGTTTGGTCTCTATAAGCTTTCCTTTGTTTTTAGAATGTAATATTTATAAAAGATCATATATTCATTAAATTTAGTCCCTACAACACAAACCAGAGCCGAAGTTCAGAGAATATAAGGTTTTGAAAAGAACTGGCATGTTATCATGCAAAACCTAATTTATCATGGTATCAACTGAAGATTGTATTCTTCAAAATGGGTTATTTTGTGTTGGTATAACAATGTTGTTCCAAGGTATTTGGCCAATTATAAGAAATTCTGTAATAAATAACGATAAATCGAGAAAATAATCAAAAATAAAGACAAACTTGTTTTTTATGTCATTGTAGCCTGTAACTATGGGCTGAATGCATTTTCTAAGATAGGATTGTAAGGGCTTATTTTTTAAATTAGGTCTAAAAGTCAGAGGTGTTGTTGTTGGCCAATAAATGAAACAAATAATTACCAAGTTTTACAACAAAATAATTCCAGTTCAATTTGGTCTTACTGATGATTTTTGGTCTTGAAAAGTCTCAGAACCTGGAAAAGTCTGGGAGTTTATATTATTTTTTTGCCAAACACTCTGCTGTAATGTTGAAATAGCATGTAATTAACAATGCACACACATATTCTTTTAGGGAAAGCGGTCAAAACCCCTCAAATATTTGTGGACACCACAGGACTTGAACCCGTGACCCCTTGAACAAAAGTCCAATACACTAACCGTTAGGCTAGCAACATGCGATAATAATTTTATTATCTTCTCTGTATTTAGCACAGAAAGTCACACATTTCTGGACTTTTCCCCTTACCTATTTTTTTTTTAATGTATTCCAGTACATATTATTTTTAATATTTTTACCTTCCATGAGGAGTTTGCAGCAGCAGCAATCACATGCTATGGCAATTTTTACTTTTATCATCATAAACATAAATACCCCCGTCGCAGCAAACCTGCGTACTCAGTGAATTTCCAATGCATAATATGTGTCTTAATACCATATCAAGCCACATACCAAGTTTCATAAAAATATATTCACATATAAGCGATATATACAATTTAAATTATTCTCCATAAGAGAAACATTGGTGATGAGTACATAGGTTTGCTGAAACAAGGAACAAAAACAATAGTTTTTTTTATGCAAATATAAATATTATTTAACTAGGTGAAGCCACATACCAAGTTTCATCAATATTCAATCATAAGTAAGCACTATATAACATTTTAATTACTCTCTAAGAATAACATGGGAGCTGAGTAAGCAGGTTTGCTGCAACAAGGCTAAAAAAATGGGTTTTTATGCAAATATCTATATAACTCAACAAGGTGAAGCCACATACCAAGTTTTATTAATTTATGTTCATGATGAAGGGAGTCATTACATTTTACTTATTCTCCTTAAGAATAACATGGGGGCTGAGTACGCAGGTTCGCTGCTACGGGGATTATAAAAAAAAAATCAATTTTTGTTGCAAATATCAATATACCAGTACTACGTGACGCCACATGCCGAGTTTCATCAATATACATTCATTAATAATGGAGATATCAAATTTTATTTATTCTCCATAAGGATAACATTGGACAACGTACTGTGTTTAGCACTTTGAATATCTCTGCAATGGTTGGACGTAGAATCACAATTTAAACACCAAAATGATTGCTTTGTGGAGCTGAGTTGATTGGTAAAATCAAATGTGAAGTTTACATTAAAATTAACTTAGGAAAAGCCAAAAACCTTTTTCCCATTAGATTAACATAGGAGATTTTATGAGCAGTTTTTTTTTTTATTTTCTCCGTAACCACTTAACCCAGCTTAATAATTCAAAGTACCATATTATTTGTTTTTAAACCCCTATAACATGGTCTAAACCAAAATTAAGTGTTTTAACAATTTTAGGGTAAAAAATGCAAAAAACTGATTATTTGACAATTTAAAACCCCCATAAACCCCCCTTCCCATGGTCCGATTTTTCTGGTTTTCGAATTTAAAGTCATAAATGTCACTTTACACATTTGAGCCAAATTTCATCGAAATCGGACGTTTTTTACTCAAGTTATCGCATTCACAGACACATGTATATATATATAGATATATAGATATATACATATACAGGGTGGTCATTAAAGAATGTCACAAACTTCGTGGGCCAATAGTACTCATCAATTTGAACAAAAAATGTCCTCTTAACATATGTCGAAAAATCCTTCGTTTAGCCGCTAGCCGCCATTTTGTATTTTTTACAAAAAAAAATATATCTAAAAAACTACTTTAGCTAAAATAACCAAACCTTGCACGGACATTTATTAAACATGAAAAAAAATTTAGAATTTTTTTTTTGTTTGATTTGCATTTTTATTTTCACAATGGCGGCCATTTAAAGTTTTTAAAGTCAAATAATAAAAAAACTGTACTTTTTTCAAAACTTTACCTTGTAACAAAAAAGAAACATTTTAATACTAAATCCAACGGTATTTTTTTTATCAAAATCGGACCACAAATAAGCAAGAAAATTAACTTTTTCGGTTAGCCCGCAGAAGCTCCAGTCCCACCAGCAGCCCCAAGTAGCGTGGGCGGCGGCGCGCGGGCCGGCGCAACAATGAAAATCGTATTAAGAGAAATGCACTACTGTCCGCGAGAGGAAAGAGCTTCTGCGGGCTAACCGAAAAAGTGAATTTTATCGCTTATTTGTGGTCCGATTTTGATAAACAAAATACCGTTGGATTTAGTATTAAAATTTTTTGTTTTTTTGTTATAAGGTAAAGTTTTGAAAAATGTACAGTTTTTTTATTATTTGACTTTAAAAACTTTAAATGGCCGCCATTGTGAAAATAAAAATGCAAATCAAACAAAAAATTTTCTAAATTTTCTTTGATGTTTAATAAACGTCCGTGCAAGGTTTGGTTATTTTAGCTAAAGTAGTTTTTTAGATATAATTTTTTTAGTTAAAAATACAAAATGGCGGCTAGCGGCTAAACGAAGGATTTTTCGACATATGTTAGGAGGACATTTTTTGTTCAAATTGATGAGTACTATTGGCCTACGAAGTTTGTGACATTCTTTAATGACCACCCTGTATATAAATTTGAACGAATAGTGTTTTAGTCATCTGGGGACCTAAAAAAAAAGTTGTCAAGTCTTACCATGAGACCTACGGTTATAGCTTCTTCCCTATAGGGGAAATTCGCTAAAAGGGATTTCATTGTCTTTTTATTTGTAAATATATATTTACCCATATTATTTTATTTTATTTCCCATGTGCAGCTTGCTCATTGAAACAACTATTATGAGTTATTTGAAAGTGTCCTTTTCAGATGGTGCCACAAGTATGTTGACCAATAAATAAGCGGGAAAAACTATCATCTTTATGTTTTTGAATGTTTGTTTATTTTTCAAATTTAACAGTGGAGGTAGGGCCTAATCTTCAAAATGATAGCCCAATTATTTGTTTTGATTAAGTATTAAGAGGAAGATATGGCCTACCACAGAAAAGCACCGTTGAGAAATAATATAGAATACAAAATACTGTACTTACTCATGAATTTACATCATGATACTTACCTTTATCTTTGCAAGATGCATTTGTCCAATATATCCTGTTCAGTAAAAAGTTATTACCTTAGTAAAATAATAGTTTTGGAAAAATTAAACATTTTTGTTATTTTATTTATCTTCGCCACTTTTTAAAAAATAAACAAGACAGAAACCTAATTTACGTTTTGGTTGTTGCTTCTCTTAAACACTCATATACGCTTTTTCTTCGTTTATTTGGATATTTGATTTATTTAAATGTTTATTAAATAAAGATATATTTTTATAATATGTTAGTTTAAAATTGTTTGCTCAAAACTCCTGATTTGAAATATATTACATAAAACAATATTTTTAGTGTGCCTTTGAAGTGTGCTATCCTATCCTATCCTATCCTATACTCTAATGAGTAAGGTGTGCTTGCTTGCGACACTGATCTCAAAAACGACACCAACGGTTTACTTCAAATGTTGGAAATAACTAATTTCTGGGATAAAAATAAGTTCTAGACAGGTCTCATCTCCAGAAAAAATCAAATAACGTAAAAAACGAAAATGAAAAGTTAAATAAATTAACATTGGGCTTATGGAGTTAAAAATCAAAACAAAAGAATTGTAACAGCTGTTCATAATCAACCAGAGAACTGTCAAAGTAATACTCGTGTTGTTTATAATAATTGTTAATATGTGGTTTCCTGAGAGCAGTGACTAAAACCATTGACTATAGATACTGAAGTTATTATAGTCAATGCTACAACTTTTAAGTGAAGATGGCATGTATAGAGTGGTCATATCAAAATTTAAGCAAAGGGGCATTGAGTTATAAATAACAATTAGAGTGACCTTGAAAATGTAGAAAAGAGGCAAATGAGTTATACAGATCTGATTATCAGTTGGGGGAAGTGGTGAAATATTACTCCCATACATCTAAACAAACTGAATAGCCTTCCCCGAGCAAAGCTCGGCCCCCAGGTACTTTTTAATAAAATGCACACTAATGGGCAATACTACAGAGATAACCCTTTGGTCGCTGGAGATGACACCCTCCACTAACGTCAAAAACTGACTTAAGGTATGGAATTGTTGACCTTTTACAAACAGCTGCGTAATGTTTTGTAAGACATGATATTTTGTATTACACCTCGTTACAAGCTTTTAAGGTTAAAAGTAAGTAAAACTATTCTATTTACATAAATATTTCAAAAAAGTAATGTTTGAATGCAAGACACTATATTTAAACTACCCAATAATAGCCGTAACAATTTAACTATCAAACCAAGGTGGTAATATAACTCTTCGCTTCATCCTCTTACGGGACATTTGAGCGTACTCTTAGTTATAAATGTATTGTATTGTGGAGAATTATTATATTAATAGTAATTCGATACTATTATTCTTTAAAGCTTCTTAAATTAAATTTAATCCAGGATGTTTATCAATTTACTTCGATCGTCTGTTGCTTATAACGTTTTTAAAACATCGTGTATGTTTGTCATCAATGTTGTTTGATTCATCTTTGATGTATTACTTATTTACCACGGTATTTCACGGTATAAATTGTGGTATAGGGGAGTGCCCTGGTTTAACGGTGAGAGCTCGCGACTTGGTCCACAAGAGCTCACAGGTACAGGTGGCATTGTGAAAATCACTAGTAATAAAATAAATTGTTATGAACTCTTTCCCTCTACATTTTTGTTTAAGTTATTTTAGTTATGTACCATGATAAAATGTCACTCTACTACTGAAATATAGTTATCCTGTTTGGTATTTATTTGCTTTCCAAATGTTTTGCAGTTATGTCAGCTGCCACTCCCACTTTCCCAAAAATCTATCTTAACACATTGCTATTTTGGTTAGTTCTACATGAGATAATTTTCCTTATAGTGCTATTTCGTGAAATGATATATCCTAAATTTATATTAATATCCTAACTTATTAGTTTCATTTTACATAGCACTTACACCTTATATATATTTTAAGTGTCTAATAATACTCTTGTACAGTTTGATTTATGCATTCCTTAGTAAAATAACAATGGATCGATAGCTAGTTTTTCTTATTATGAAATAATTTGTTTAGTTTTTAATTTGTTTTATTGTCTTTACACAGCATTAAAAATATCACAAAATTAAACAGGTGGTAACTGATTAATTATGAGTTTGGGTAACCTCATAATTTTATTTGCTATAGAAAGAGGACTTCTAAAAGATTATACTGTATCAGTTTGTATGCAGTTCTAATACACCTGAATCAGTTTGCAAAGGTTGAACCTCGTGATTCCAGAGGTTGAATGGTAAAGTGGATCGATATTTAAAAAAGATTACTACTACTAAACCATTTATACCAATTTATTTACACGATAACCATTTTTACATGTTTGTTTGTGTCAAGAAAGAATTTACCCAACTTAAACATATCAATCTTAAATTACACCTCTTTACCTTTAGTGACTTTAAAATTGGATTTTGCGTTTTTTTATAACAAATGTATAATATAACTGAAATCTCAAATAAAATTATTTCATTAATTTTGGCAGAAAACACTCTGTCAATTGACTTCGGGTTTTGACCAATAATAACAATATTTGTGCAGTATTTTATCATTGCTTAATTAATAACCTTTTTTATGGCTTGGGTTTTAAAGTGTTATTAAACTGTAGCAATGTAATTTGCGACTTTAAGATTAGTCATTTTAACGACTGTATACAATCATTAGATAATACTATTCAGAAAAATAAAGGACGAAATTCATATTTTGTGTCATTAACTTATAAATGTAAACTAATATGAGTTCTGACATCATGGATAGGAAACGTTAGCAGTTCTGAAGGGGCGAAAAAGTGCAGGGAATATTAATCAATGCGGGGGCGAATGACGAGGGCGTTAACCCCTTCATTGAAGGGTTTACAGATTGTTATTCACGTTGTAGAATCTATGCGATAATTTTTTTATATAACGAAATGTGTGCGTATTCATCACTTATAGAGGCAAACAAGCTAGCTGACAGATAGCTGAAAAATAATAAATTCTGCAATTTATCGCCAATTGTAAAAGTACGTAGATTAGAAACAAACATTAATGTGAGTTTCATACCTAGGTTGCGCATATCTACGAAAGCTTATTTTGTTTATTACATGGATTAAGTTTCGATCAAGGGTTGGGTTTATTATGATTGTAATTATAGACACTAAGAGACTCGAAGGCAACTTGGGAGAGTCTATGTTCATGTGGGCAGTGTTTTTTTACCCAAAAGCAATATTGTGAAAAAATTCAAACTGTTATTAATTTCAATTTAGGTTTATGAATTGGGATTGACGTTAATAGTATGATATGCTAAATTACAGAAAGAATATGAGGCAATATTATTTTGGAAAATTACTGCGAGTATTGTTTATAACAGAGAGAAACAGTCACTCTAATTAAAGGTAGGCCAATTACTTGTAAGAGAGAAAAACAGTCTACAAATTATTGTGTTTAGGATACGACCCCTCTCTAGGCGTGGATAAAATTACAACACAACAAGATTAGTGAATATAATCCAGGAAAGCTGAAAAAAACATAAAAATCCCAAAACATAAAGTTCTAAAAGCAGTTTAAACCTCTAACAACCGCTAATCAAAAATTGAAACATAGGAGAAACTCAGAAACTAACTGCTCACCATGATAACTTGAGCACTAACTGCTCATCGTGATAACTTGAGCACTAACTGCTCACCGTGATAACTTGAGCACTAACTGTTCATCGTGATAACTTGAGCACTAACTGCTCATCGTGATAACTTGAGCACTAACTGCTCATCGTGATAACTTGAGCAATAACTGCTCACCGTGATAACTTGAGCACTAACTGCTCATCGTGATAACTTGAGCACTAATTGCTCATCGTGATAACTTGAGCATGTAGGAGTTTAAACTAGAGTACATAGTACCAAAAAGAAAAGCAAATTTATTTTGCATGAATAAACAAACAAGGTTAGCACAGTCATGATATACTTTAGTTTTTTTTTATTAGCCAATTTCCCCTATAGGGAAGAAGCTATTACCGTAGGTCTCATGGTAAGACTTAAGCCCGAGACCATGATAACATTTTGTTTTGAGGTTCCCAGATGCCAAAAACACTATTTGTTCAAATTTATATATATATGTATATATATATATATATATATATATATATATATATATATCTATATATGTGTCCGTGAATGCGATAACTTGAGTAAAAAACGTCCGATTTTGATGAAATTTGGCTCAAATGTGTAAAATTACATTCATGACTTTAAGTTCGAAAAACAGAAAAATTGGACCATGGGAAGGGGGGTTTATGGGGGTTTTAAATTTTGCAGAAATCAGTTTTTTGTATTTTTCACCCTAAAAATTTAAAAAACTTAATTTTGGTTTTGACCATGTTATAGAGCTTAAAAAACCAAATAATATGGTATTTTGAATTATTAACCTAGGTTAAGTGATTGCGGAGAAAATCCAAAAAAAACCTACTCATAAAATCTCCCATGTTATGGGAAAAATGTTTTTTGCTTTTCCTCAGTTTATTTTAATGTAAACTTCACATTTGCTTTTACCAATCTGTTCAGTTCAAGAAAAAAATCATTTTGGTGTTTAAATTGTGATTCTACACCCAACCGTTGCAGAGATATTCAAAGTGCTAGATACAGTACGTTGTCCAATGTTATCCTTATGGAGAATAAATAAAATTTGATATCTCGATTATTTATTAATGTATGTTGATGAAACTTGGTATGTGGCTTCACGAAGTTCTGGTATATTGATATTTACACAAAAAATTGATTCTTTTTTTATTATTCCCGTAGCAGCAAACCTGCGTACTCAGCCCCATGTTATTCTTAAGGAGAATAAGTAAAATGTAATGACTCCCTTAATTATGAACATAAATTAATAATACTTGGTATATAGCTTCACTTGGTTAAGTTATATTGATAATTGCATAAAAACCCATTTTTTCCCTTTTGCAGCAAACCTGCTTACTCAGCCCCCATGATATTCTTATGGAGAATAACTAAAATGTTATATAGCGCTTATTCATGATTGAATATTGATGAAACTTGGTGTGTGACTTCGCCTAGTTAAATTCTATTTATATTTGCATAATAATCAATCTTTGTGTTCCTTGATTCAGCAAACCTACGTACTCATTACCAATGTTATTCTTATAGAGAATAATTAAAATCGCTTATATTCGTATGAAACTTGGTATGTGGCTTTATGTGGTATTAAGACATATATTATGCAATGGAAATTCGCTGAGTACGCAGGTTTGCTGCGACGGGGGTATATATTATTCATGCCTTGGGATGTAATAATAAATTCATCTATCTAAATTGGGGGAAAATCAAAATAAAACACTGGTATTTTTAAATATATTTGTATTGAAGATAACTGATTTAACAAATGTGCATATAACAAGTGCATTGTAACAAATTACATTACTTTGCAACAATAAAATACGATTTATTTTGGATTTTGACACTTACTTGTCTGTTTTTAAGTAAGAAAAGGTTTAAATTAACTTATAAAAGAATGTTACTCTTTTCTTAATTGCATTAAACTCTGTTTCAATGGAAATAAAATTGTTAAGTAGAAATTATAAAATAATTGCCAATTAAACTAAATTAAAGACGTCTTAATATAGTTTAATCAAAATTTATGATGATTTAAAATTTATCTTTTGTACTATAAATACGTTAGGGACTGATTATAAAGTTATAACTAATTATTGGCTGAATAAAACAATCAGCAAGGCAGTGATAACACCCAGGGAATCATGAGTGGTAAAAATATTCGGCTGTCAATTATCGGTTCAAACAACGCACGACGACGCGGCTCCAGTAAATATACCGGTGGTTAAACCTGTCAAACACAGTTACATCTGCTCACAATGAAATCAGCAAAATAGCATGGTTATATTATTAATAAAACTCATATGTAGATATGAAGGTTAAACTATATGTACGTATACTTGTTTATATACGGAAGGAGTTTTCTTACCTCCCGAAACGTGGTTCAGTTTTAAACACTAGACGCGATATGTAAGTCCAAATAAATCAATCATAAATCTTTATTACTGATACAGTTATAGGTACGAGTTTCTATTTTATTAGTGTTCATATCCCTCCCATGTTTTAGAGTCATAAGAAATCATAGCCGCATGGGTACTGTTATTTGCATCTACTCTACTCATTATCTTTGTTTTTACTGTTAAGATCTACGAGACCTTAAAAATTGCATGTTTTTTTACAATTACGAGTACTAATATTTTGTTTTGTTTATTTTATTTTTTGTATCATGAATATAAACACGAAACTATTTGATTTAAACATTTATATTAAAAAAGATGGCCCTGTAGCATATTAGAGTAAAACTGGGTTTAGTAATTGTAATTAATTCGAATAAAGTCCATCGGCTAAATAAATACTGGTTATTCTGTAAATTTAAATATACTTCACAACAAAGTTGCTGCCATTTTGAAACCAATAAATGTAAGTAAATTGTGTTTTCGGAAATTTTTTTATGTACGCCATGATTTTTTAAATTTTTTCGATTACTTTAAGGCAATTTTGGGATAGGAATACGCTCTCTTTAGGTCTGGAGCTCTCTGTAAATATTTGTTGATAAGAATAATTTTAATATATTAATATGCAATTTAATGGGGAAACAAACTTTATTATGACTATACCAAGCCGTTCCCTCATATATCAATCAAAGAATTTTATAAAAGGGATATTTTATTTTAAAACGTACCAACATCTTAACATTATTACTTATGCGTTTTTATATTTTAAGATTATTTTATATTATTTAAATATTTTCTGAGATTAAAAACCTAAAATATTTTCAAATTAAAATGCAGACCTTTAGTCTCGTTGAGTAAGCTCTAGTAAGCAGTTGTGAATAACTTTGTATAAATATGTCTTAGTTATTATTTCATTTGTTTAATCATAATCAATAGATACATTCTGAGTTATATAAGACCGAGTGACCAGAGAGAGAACAACAAAAATTTGTCTTTGCTTCCGGCGCAACGCAAATACCCAGGAGTGGTTATGTTAGAATGTCGTTCTCCCTCTAGTAGCAGCATTTAATCTGCTGTGTTTCCGAAATATACTATAATAGAGTACAAATTAAATGTTTTTATTTGTATACTAACTAAATACAAATTGTAAATGAAATGTAGATTTTATATTACGATAAAACAATCACAAAATAATACAGATTATAAATAATTTTAATACTATATATTACTTATCTTACTTATATTCTATAAAATAATGTAATCAGTAGTGGGATTTTGCGGCTTTTGGCTCACTTGATTGACAGCTTCCGGTCACGTGACTTTGATGACGTAGGAATGACGTAGTTGGCGACGTATTAATGACGTCATGGATGTTTGGAGTAGGTCAAGGTCGTCTGAAGTAGTTTTTAAAAAGCTATCTTGCACAAGTTTTGATTCGATGGTTTCAAACTATCAAAATTATTTGATGCTAAACGTTTTACCCAAAGTATGGCATGTGGGTAGTCTGCTGACGCGTCTCAACAAGACGAAGAAGTTGGTGCATTCATAATTCAGATCCGACTAAGGGTATAGCAGTAATAGCGAAAAAACAATATTTTGAAGGTTTTCCGCTATTGCTCCTAATTCCCTCGTCGGATCTAAATTCTGAATGCACCATCTTGTTCGTATTGTTGAGCCGCAGCCAGCAGAGTACTCACATGCCATACTTTGGCTAAAAAGTTTAGCATCAAATAATTTTGATAGTTTAAAACTATCGAATCAAACTTGTGCAAGATAGATATATTTATGGAATGAAAACAATCAAATGAAACCTGTGCAAGATTTCTAACTTTTATTTTTATTTCTTTATTTACAATAATACAAATCGAATAATGTGTTATTCGCTGTGAAACCTGGGCAAGATAGTTGGGTTTAACTTTTATGTATTACTCATTTCATTTACAATATTTTAATTCTGTGTAGTTTTTGAAGTTTCCTTAAATGACGTTTGCTCAGAGTTCTTGGTGTTTGCTGTGTAACTTAAAATATAGTGCACAATATCTGGATCGGGTGTTTCCAATTTAATTTTCTAAGTCAGTGAAACGTTAATGCGCTCCTCCATGATTGTGTACGAAAATTACCATTAATTAAAACCTATCAAGGATAGCATTATTGCTTCCGCATCAGAAGTTGTTGTAGAAACTTCATTTACTTGTATTTGAGAAGTTGTATTTTCATTTGTGTCAGCTTGCTCATTAATATAAGAAGATGTGGAAGAAACAGTAGTGTCTTGGATTGGTGAGTCCATGTGTACTAGGCACGAGCTGGAGGTCTAATGATGTGATACAATCATGTAGTATAGATACCAGTCCTTCCCCCCACCAAGTTTTTACATCGCACAATAACCTCAGTATATGCGTTAGTAATGGTTTAGCTCTTAAACTGTGAGGATCGTAGCTCCGATTTAAAATGTTTTAAAATACCTCAGGATCAAGTTGATGTCTTGGATTGGCGAGTTCATGTGTACTAGGCAAGAGCTGGAGGTTTAATAACGTGTCAACAAGCATGTAGGATGCCTAACCGCCCTTCCCCCACCAAGTTTATACATCGCAAAATAACCTCAATATATGTGTTAGTTAGGGTTTAGCTCTTAGACTGTGTGGATCGTAGCTGAAAACCTCGGATGAAAATGTCACAGTTTTACAGGAATATGAGAAAGGTGTCCTTTAGTAGCCCAATAGCAACTACCTACTACTTTTTGGACTATGAAGATAGAAGGTCCACGCTTTCAGCTGATTGTCAGCGGTTCCGTCGTAGAATAATTGTCGTTGAAACACTCTTAGCTAGTTGTTTGCTACGTAAGGTGCATCACATAAATACATGTATTAGTTTAAATCACAGTGACTGTTATGCTTATTTGTTGAGCAAAAATCATTGTTAAGAGCTGGATGTCCCCCTACAGACTAAAAAACAAAAATTGACGATGGTTCAACGCGTGCTAGACACGGCGACAGCTTGCTCTTGGAATGTCCCCCGCACACTGCAAAAAATAAATTGATGGCTGCGCATCGCGCGTACCAGAGCTGCCTCTTGAAATGTCCCCCGCAGACTGCAAAAAATAAATTGTCGGCTGTGCATCGCGCGTACAAGATTGTCGGACTAGTCATTCAGGTTTATTTTATGCACACATCTGCTATATAACGCAGGAAAAACATGCATCGATACCAGTCTCCTCCTGCATCGAATGAGAACCTGGTCTAAGGCTTACCTCTGCAGCTCCTGTCAAGATTGAGTCTAGTGTTTTACTGTGTATCTTTGTATCTGTTTAACCAATTGCAATCCCTCTTTAGCTTAGAACTACAAGTGTTATCATCATATAACTAACTTTGGATCCATCAAGTCTCCGTGTATTTTTGTATCTCCAAGTGTTATTTATCGTTATAATATAACTAACTTTCAATCTCTTTTAGCAGACTGTTCAAAGGAGTATTCGAGGAATCTTGCATCAAAGTGTTGTTTAATTTAACTGATTCTTCCTTCTAATATCTTCGTTAAAAACTCTGTCTTCTAGTGATACCGTTACATTCTATTTCAAATATCCAAATTAATATGGCGTCGGCATCAGTATCAGTTTGTGAACGCAAACCCACTAAACCCTCCATCATCGCACCTTTGCCACGTCCGGTGACCATCGAAGTTGGAGCGACAGGTTCGCGGAAATTGCCGCCGTTACCCGTGACGGCAGTTGTAGGCGATGTTGTAAAGAGAAACATCCTCTTGGAAATGGGTCTGGAGCTCTCAGATGATGATTCTGAAGTGAAAGTTCCCTCTCCCAAAATACAGAAAACCACAATTCTTATATCCCCACATCAGGAACAACATATTGGACGCTGTAAACACCGTTTTATAAAAGGAAGTAGTAAAGGTCTCATGTGTAACAAACGGTGTTTGAAAGGGCGCGACCAGTGCGGTATCCACTTTGGTCAAACAGTAAAAAAATTGAAAACATCAGTTGCAGGTCCGGTTACCGTTAATAGTAAGGTGAAACCATCCGCTTCTCAAGAAGTAACTACACCGTCTGTGAACCCTTCTGGGCCACAAGAAGTAAGTTCCCAGTGTGTATCCACATTGGGTAAAACCCTTGACGAAACAAAAGCAAAATTAGCAACTCTTGAAAACATTCTGCTAAACCTATTGAAGGATCCGCCTAAACCAGTTACCCAAACAGAAGCTCGCAAAACTAAACCATGTAAAAACCAAAAACCTGCAAACATCCAAAAAATTCGCATATATAAATTGAAACCTACGGCCATGTATAAATTACTACGATATGAAGACAATATGCCGATTGTAGAAAGTAAGGGAAAACTATATAAAGTCCCATTACCTGGCTACATGACACGACCAAGTCCTAACGGGAAATGGAGCCTTGTTTGTGATTACGTCACAGCGCGTATGGAATGGAAAGAAGTATAAAAAATGTTACTGAAGCGGTATATATTTATTATTTGTAACAGTTGTGTTTGTGTTTAAACTATTGACCTTTAGCATCTAAAACCAAAACTTTAAACAATAGATTAGTCCAAACAAACCGTTATGAATGATTTATATACTGTTATCAATCCATTTGACCTAAAACTATCCATTATATAATTTTGTTAAGATATTTTCAAAAATATTTGTTTACCCAAACCCTAATTATTAAAGTACAGCTGCACCTGAAGGGCGAGGGGGTATTAACTAATAAAGATATTACCTGTACTAAGGTTTAGGTCTTTATTAGTTAATACTTAAGCCCGGAAAATATTGATCTAAAACATATCAAATGCAAAGATATGATTTTAGTTCATATTTTGTCATTCCCAACTGTGACAATGGTGTGTTTTTTAACAATTTTCATAATTATTTAAGCAAAACAAAATCTAACATACTTTGAAACTATATATTCATTATTTGTTACAGGATTGTTTAAGATTAAACTATTGATTTTTAATATTTAAAGTATCAGTTTGAAACAATCTCTCAATCTCTCAATCTCTTTAGATTAGTCGTTTCAATCTCTCTCTCTCTCTTTCTATATATATATAGACTATATATATATATATATATATATATATATATATATATATATATATATATATATTCTAAAACTGTTAATCGCTATATATTTGTTTAAAACAAACTTCCAAAATATATCATATCGTTTAGGCATAATTTGGAAGCCCTCGCGTATCAAAAATGCAAAATAAATACTCGCTCCGCTCAATATTGCAAGCAGACAACTGCATTGTATGCCTAGTTTTAATGTGGTGCACTAAACTTATACACCGTCGCCTTAAGTCCTATTAAAGCGTTATATGTTATAACTTGTGGATTGTTTTAATACAGACATTTGTAAAATATATGGTAGTGACATCTACGAGGCAAAATTCACTTATCATTAACATTATTGTTTTGAAGTGATGGTTTAAATTTTTGCAACATTATTCAGTTTCAGCATACTCCTAATCAGTTTCATGTGCAGTCTCCTGTCGATGGTACCGGGATGCATTTACGGTGCGTCGACCGAGATTTGCACCTCCTCTCCGTAAACGTGGCATTTCATTCACGTACAATGGTAAACAAACCACTAAAATAAACAAAACAACAATTTCACAGAAAGCTAATGTATTTACAAACAGCTGATAACAGTCTGCATTTAAATTTGATCCTTATAATAAAGAGACTGTAAAGATATGATTTTAGTTTATATTTTGTTATTCACAACTGTGAAAAAGGTGTCTTTTAATAATTTTCATAATTATTTTTTAAACCCTATGAGTGTCATAGCGTCGCTCACAGCGACGCGATGCATTTACGCATAAATTGCCGAACCATCTATATATATATTCCTAAACTGTTAATCGCGATATATTTGTTTAAAACATACTTCCAAAAAATTTCATTTCACCCAAACACCTAATTATTAAGTTTAGCTGAAACTAAAGGATGTTGCAATCATTTAAACCATCACTTAAAAACAATAATGTTAATGAGAAGTGAATTTTGCCTGCTGGATGTCACTATAATATATTTTACAAATTTCTGTATTAAAACAATCCGCAAGTTATAATATAACGCTTTAATAGGAGTTAAGGCGTGTCGAAGAATAATCTGTCGTGAGCGCGCCAATGCAGTAAATGTTAGCTATTAATAGCATTTATCGAGGAGGGGAGGCGGCTGTAGCGCGCCGGTAATCCACACTGTCACTCTCAATGAAACCTCAGTCAGAGCTCGTTCGTTGCGCGGGTCTCAAAACTAATATTAACTAAATAATTGGTTTGAAACCTCCGAGGTATATTGAACAAATTATTAATCTCTTGTAGAACCTCAGTTTTGAATTATATCGCGTTGACTGAAGCTTATCACGCGTTAAATGCACACTTGCAACAGAAGTAATTTTTAAGTTTGCAGCGTTGTTTTCCCCCACCACAATCCCCGTCTATAAAAGGAAAAATCACTCCAACACCTTCGCATTTGCTCGTGGGCATCAGTAGAGAGTGCATGGCATGTATGCGTTACTTATGATTATTAACATAGCATGATATGTTTGCATTATTTTATTTAGCTACTAATCAACTAATATTAAACACCTAGCTCGATTGAAACCCTTTGGTGAGGTAAAAAATATCGAAGCTATTCTTAAACATATTTAGTGTACAACCCATTGAGGTCAATGTCACTAAAACGCTTGAGTCCCTTAAGTGAGGCCTATAAAGCAAAACAACGCTTGAAACCCTTAAGTGAGGTCTATAAAGCAAAACACGTCCAGGTATCAGCCGCAGGAGGAGTACGAGTGGGGAGTTCTACAATCAGATGACCCGATGGTCCAGGGAGATGACTCGATGGTCCAGGGAGATGACTCGATGGTCCAGGGAGATGACTCGATCGTTCAGGGAGTCCAACAGATGATCCGATGTCCAGGAAAACATCACCACAATCCACGATGGGAATCTACTGATAGCTCGATTGAATCCCTTTAGTGAGGCCTAAAATATCGAAGCTATATACTTAGTGTACAACCCTTTATTGAGGTCAATGTCACTAAAATGCTTATATCCCTTAAGTGAGGTAAATAAAGCAAAACACGTTTGAAACCGTCCAGGTATATATAACGTGTATCCCCGCCGGAAACTGTTAAAAGTATTGAAAGCGGGGAAAAATACCTTGTTGAACCCCTTTATTGAGGTATATATACAAGGTATTTTGTTGGTAATAACCATTAAGTTAGGTTTTTGTTACCAACATATAACGTGTATTTCGTTAAAACTCATGCGCTTACCCCGCCGGAAAGTGTTAAAATTATTGAAGCCGGCTCTTAATTATTTAAAATGTTTCTATATTGTTTTCTACCATACATATAGTGGCCATATTATGTCATAGTAAGACAATATAGAAATATATTTTGTTCATAAAAATATTAAATATTTTGGAAAAAGTAGAGATTAATTGGGAGTGATGTTAGATTTTTGTTAAAAAATTAAATTTTTGTTTTGTTTTAGTACCAATCTTCACCTAAGGGGGGTTAAGTATTTGAAAAATTAAACATAAGTAGGGAGTTATTGAGAGTGATGTTAGATTTTGCTAAAAATTAAATTCCTGTTTGTTTAATACTAACCTTCACCTAAAGGGGGAGGGGGTGTTATTTGCGTATGTGTTTCTTTCCTTTAACGAGGACTTAAATCACTTGTAAATAACGCCTAACCCCGGGAAATATGTTCGAAGAGTGTTTAGTAAAACAACATGCTTTGAAGATATTTTAGCCATTCCCAAGCCATGGCAGGGTGATTAAGCGAAGTTCAAAATTAAGTTTAAAAATAAAAAAAGTGTGGACAACCTATTAAAATTTTACAGCATATGCTGCAGAATGAAAATAGGTGGTCCACACTTTTTTTAACATATTACAATGACCTTGACCTAAATATATAAACTTTGAAATGTTACATTAAGTCAATCATTTGATTCAAATGGTGGAGGTAAGCGGGTATATAAGTGATGCTTCGGAACATAGTTACTAGTCAGCTATGGATACTCCGGCAGGCACATCCAACTCGAGGTCTCTTAAAACCGAGAAAAACACTGCTAAACAGCGGAAAACAAGAGCGAGACTCAATGAGGGTTATCGACAATTAAGAAATATATTACCATTTGTCCATCCAAAGGAATCGAAAATAGATACTATAAATATGGCCATAAAGTATATAAAAAGACTTCAGACACAACTCCAAGAAGCGAAACCTCAACAATTTGAAGAACCGCAGGCTCTCTCAATTCTCAGACAACTATTACACACCCCTCCACCGTTGGAATCGGTCTTTCTGGAAGAGGATGACTTGGCGGTTCACCACTTCTTTGCTGAAGAACCCTCAGCGTATAAACAACTGTTCCTTCTTGATGAGGATCAGGATGAATAAACAGTTTAACAAAATTAAAGACCTTTGAAATACAGAGCTGGGAATAGATCAGTTTGCGGTCAAAGTGAGAATCGCTTACTGCTCTATTCCCCGTTTTGGTGGTATTTTCAGGCGTCCTTGACCCACTTACAAGAATTATACAATTTGCGGATAGTATATAATTATTAAATAAAACACCCCTCCCTATCACTTGCAGCCCCACCGCTTACCCCCCACCACCTGAATCGGGTATAAAAGGAGGTTTCCCAACAATGGGGAAACCATTCTGCTATCATGGCGCCCACAAACAGCATCTTCCCTTCTAAAAATGATATCTTAGAAATTTTACATAATATTCCAATACAAATTAACGACGTCGATGAAGACGATTCAGTGATTGAAGATGATGATTCGTTTGGCGATCTTGAGTTACTAAGCGATGTAGCCTCCAGTGAACCATACAGTGGAGATATGGAGCAACTTGAGCTCTTGACGGACGATGACGATGATACCACAGAGCTTTATCAACAGTTGCTCTGTTTGGAGGACATGAATATAGACTTTGATAATATTGAAACTCCTCCAAGCGGTAGTAGCAATGGGTTGGTTTTCAGCGGTGAATTTAGTTGCCGGCGTCAATTATTCTATTGCGAAATGACCTCATCCTCATCATTATCTTCATCATCAGATGAGTCTGATTAAAATATTTGTTGAATACTGAACTTTAAACACAGAGCGGGGAATAGATCAGTTTGTGGTCCAAGTGAGAATCACTTACTGCTCTCTTCCCCGTTCTGGCAATATGTTCAGATGACCTTGACCCACTGACGAGACTTTGAAAACTTCGGTTAATATAAATTGATATATACCCCTTCCCTACCAACTTCACCCCCACCATTTTTGTAATTAGGTATAAATAGGGGTACATTAGCGTTGGTCTCATCTGTAGCAGGTTATCCTTTGAGAAAGACACCTCTACAACATGCACCGCTGTGATATTTGCAAAGATTCATTTAAAGACGAATGGCTTTTAAACATTCATAAAGAAGTAGAACATAATATCAATGAAATTGAACAAAATGAAGAAGAATTAGAAACAATAGATCAAATGCTAGCTCAAGACCAACATTCCAGACCAAGTGTTATTCAATATGCAGCATCAACCTCAGCATCATCTTTGCAAATATCACAGCGGTGCATGTTGTAGAGGTGTCTTTCTCAAAGGATAACCTGCTACAGATGAGACCAACGCTAATGTACCCCTATTTATACCTAATTACAAAAATGGTGGGGGTGAAGTTGGTAGGGAAGGGGTATATATCAATTTATATTAACCGAAGTTTTCAAAGTCTCGTCAGTGGGTCAAGGTCATCTGAACATATTGCCAGAACGGGGAAGAGAGCAGTAAGTGATTCTCACTTGGACCACAAACTGATCTATTCCCCGCTCTGTGTTTAAAGTTCAGTATTCAACAAATATTTTAATCAGACTCATCTGATGATGAAGATAATGATGAGGATGAGGTCATTTCGCAATAGAATAATTGACGCCGGCAACTAAATTCACCGCTGAAAACCAACCCATTGCTACTACCGCTTGGAGGAGTTTCAATATTATCAAAGTCTATATTCATGTCCTCCAAACAGAGCAACTGTTGATAAAGCTCTGTGGTATCATCGTCATCGTCCGTCAAGAGCTCAAGTTGCTCCATATCTCCACTGTATGGTTCACTGGAGGCTACATCGCTTAGTAACTCAAGATCGCCAAACGAATCATCATCTTCAATCACTGAATCGTCTTCATCGACGTCGTTAATTTGTATTGGAATATTATGTAAAATTTCTAAGATATCATTTTTAGAAGGGAAGATGCTGTTTGTGGGCGCCATGATAGCAGAATGGTTTCCCCATTGTTGGGAAACCTCCTTTTATACCCGATTCAGGTGGTGGGGGGTAAGCGGTGGGGCTGCAAGTGATAGGGAGGGGTGTTTTATTTAATAATTATATACTATCCGCAAATTGTATAATTCTTGTAAGTGGGTCAAGGACGCCTGAAAATACCACCAAAACGGGGAATAGAGCAGTAAGCGATTCTCACTTTGACCGCAAACTGATCTATTCCCAGCTCTGTATTTCAAAGGTCTTTAATTTTGTTAAACTGTTTATTCATCCTGATCCTCATCAAGAAGGAACAGTTGTTTATACGCTGAGGGTTCTTCAGCAAAGAAGTGGTGAACCGCCAAGTCATCCTCTTCCAGAAAGACCGATTCCAACGGTGGAGGGGTGTGTAATAGTTGTCTGAGAATTGAGAGAGCCTGCGGTTCTTCAAATTGTTGAGGTTTCGCTTCTTGGAGTTGTGTCTGAAGTCTTTTTATATACTTTATGGCCATATTTATAGTATCTATTTTCGATTCCTTTGGATGGACAAATGGTAATATATTTCTTAATTGTCGATAACCCTCATTGAGTCTCGCTCTTGTTTTCCGCTGTTTAGCAGTGTTTTTCTCGGTTTTAAGAGACCTCGAGTTGGATGTGCCTGCCGGAGTATCCATAGCTGACTAGTAACTATGTTCCGAAGCATCACTTATATACCCGCTTACCTCCACCATTTGAATCAAATGATTGACTTAATGTAACATTTCAAAGTTTATATATTTAGGTCAAGGTCATTGTAATATGTTAAAAAAAGTGTGGACCACCTATTTTCATTCTGCAGCATATGCTGTAAAATTTTAATAGGTTGTCCACACTTTTTTTATTTTTAAACTTAATTTTGAACTTCGCTTAATCACCCTGCCATGGCTTGGGAATGGCTAAAATATCTTCAAAGCATGTTGTTTTACTAAACACTCTTCGAACATATTTCCCGGGGTTAGGCGTTATTTACAAGTGATTTAAGTCCTCGTTAAAGGAAAGAAACACATACGCAAATAACACCCCCTCCCCCTTTAGGTGAAGGTTAGTATTAAACAAACAGGAATTTAATTTTTAGCAAAATCTAACATCACTCTCAATAACTCCCTACTTATGTTTAATTTTTCAAATACTTAACCCCCCTTAGGTGAAGATTGGTACTAAAACAAAACAAAAATTTAATTTTTTAACAAAAATCTAACATCACTCCCAATTAATCTCTACTTTTTCCAAAATATTTAATATTTTTATGAACAAAATATATTTCTATATTGTCTTACTATGACATAATATGGCCACTATATGTATGGTAGAAAACAATATAGAAACATTTTAAATAATTAAGAGCCGGCTTCAATAATTTTAACACTTTCCGGCGGGGTAAGCGCATGAGTTTTAACGAAATACACGTTATATGTTGGTAACAAAAACCTAACTTAATGGTTATTACCAACAAAATACCTTGTATATATACCTCAATAAAGGGGTTCAACAAGGTATTTTTCCCCGCTTTCAATACTTTTAACAGTTTCCGGCGGGGATACACGTTATATATACCTGGACGGTTTCAAACGTGTTTTGCTTTATTTACCTCACTTAAGGGATATAAGCATTTTAGTGACATTGACCTCAATAAAGGGTTGTACACTAAGTATATAGCTTCGATATTTTAGGCCTCACTAAAGGGATTCAATCGAGCTATCAGTAGATTCCCATCGTGGATTGTGGTGATGTTTTCCTGGACATCGGATCATCTGTTGGACTCCCTGAACGATCGAGTCATCTCCCTGGACCATCGAGTCATCTCCCTGGACCATCGAGTCATCTCCCTGGACCATCGGGTCATCTGATTGTAGAACTCCCCACTCGTACTCCTCCTGCGGCTGATACCTGGACGTGTTTTGCTTTATAGACCTCACTTAAGGGTTTCAAGCGTTGTTTTGCTTTATAGGCCTCACTTAAGGGACTCAAGCGTTTTAGTGACATTGACCTCAATGGGTTGTACACTAAATATGTTTAAGAATAGCTTCGATATTTTTTACCTCACCAAAGGGTTTCAATCGAGCTAGGTGTTTAATATTAGTTGATTAGTAGCTAAATAAAATAATGCAAACATATCATGCTATGTTAATAATCATAAGTAACGCATACATGCCATGCACTCTCTACTGATGCCCACGAGCAAATGCGAAGGTGTTGGAGTGATTTTTCCTTTTATAGACGGGGATTGTGGTGGGGGAAAACAACGCTGCAAACTTAAAAATTACTTCTGTTGCAAGTGTGCATTTAACGCGTGATAAGCTTCAGTCAACGCGATATAATTCAAAACTGAGGTTCTACAAGAGATTAATAATTTGTTCAATATACCTCGGAGGTTTCAAACCAATTATTTAGTTAATATTAGTTTTGAGACCCGCGCAACGAACGAGCTCTGACTGAGGTTTCATTGAGAGTGACAGTGTGGATTACCGGCGCGCTACAGCCGCCTCCCCTCCTCGATAAATGCTATTAATAGCTAACATTTACTGCATTGGCGCGCTCACGACAGATTATTCTTCGACACGCCTTAACTCCTATTAAAGCGTTATATTATAACTTGCGGATTGTTTTAATACAGAAATTTGTAAAATATATTATAGTGACATCCAGCAGGCAAAATTCACTTCTCATTAACATTATTGTTTTTAAGTGATGGTTTAAATGATTGCAACATCCTTTAGTTTCAGCTAAACTTAATAATTAGGTGTTTGGGTGAAATGAAATTTTTTGGAAGTATGTTTTAAACAAATATATCGCGATTAACAGTTTAGGAATATATATATAGATGGTTCGGCAATTTATGCGTAAATGCATCGCGTCGCTGTGAGCGACGCTATGACACTCATAGGGTTTAAAAAATAATTATGAAAATTATTAAAAGACACCTTTTTCACAGTTGTGAATAACAAAATATAAACTAAAATCATATCTTTACAGTCTCTTTATTATAAGGATCAAATTTAAATGCAGACTGTTATCAGCTGTTTGTAAATACATTAGCTTTCTGTGAAATTGTTGTTTTGTTTATTTTAGTGGTTTGTTTACCATTGTACGTGAATGAAATGCCACGTTTACGGAGAGGAGGTGCAAATCTCGGTCGACGCACCGTAAATGCATCCCGGTACCATCGACAGGAGACTGCACATGAAACTGATTAGGAGTATGCTGAAACTGAATAATGTTGCAAAAATTTAAACCATCACTTCAAAACAATAATGTTAATGATAAGTGAATTTTGCCTCGTAGATGTCACTACCATATATTTTACAAATGTCTGTATTAAAACAATCCACAAGTTATAACATATAACGCTTTAATAGGACTTAAGGCGACGGTGTATAAGTTTAGTGCACCACATTAAAACTAGGCATACAATGCAGTTGTCTGCTTGCAATATTGAGCGGAGCGAGTATTTATTTTGCATTTTTGATACGCGAGGGCTTCCAAATTATGCCTAAACGATATGATATATTTTGGAAGTTTGTTTTAAACAAATATATAGCGATTAACAGTTTTAGAATATATATATATATTTAGATTAGTCGTTTCAATCTCTCTCTCTCTCTTTCTATATATATATATATATATATATATATATATATATAGTCTATATATATATAGAAAGAGAGAGAGAGAGATTGAAACGACTAATCTAAAGAGATTGAGAGATTGAGAGATTGTTTCAAACTGATACTTTAAATATTAAAAATCAATAGTTTAATCTTAAACAATCCTGTAACAAATAATGAATATATAGTTTCAAAGTATGTTAGATTTTGTTTTGCTTAAATAATTATGAAAATTGTTAAAAAACACACCATTGTCACAGTTGGGAATGACAAAATATGAACTAAAATCATATCTTTGCATTTGATATGTTTTAGATCAATATTTTCCGGGCTTAAGTATTAACTAATAAAGACCTAAACCTTAGTACAGGTAATATCTTTATTAGTTAATACCCCCTCGCCCTTCAGGTGCAGCTGTACTTTAATAATTAGGGTTTGGGTAAACAAATATTTTTGAAAATATCTTAACAAAATTATATAATGGATAGTTTTAGGTCAAATGGATTGATAACAGTATATAAATCATTCATAACGGTTTGTTTGGACTAATCTATTGTTTAAAGTTTTGGTTTTAGATGCTAAAGGTCAATAGTTTAAACACAAACACAACTGTTACAAATAATAAATATATACCGCTTCAGTAACATTTTTTATACTTCTTTCCATTCCATACGCGCTGTGACGTAATCACAAACAAGGCTCCATTTCCCGTTAGGACTTGGTCGTGTCATGTAGCCAGGTAATGGGACTTTATATAGTTTTCCCTTACTTTCTACAATCGGCATATTGTCTTCATATCGTAGTAATTTATACATGGCCGTAGGTTTCAATTTATATATGCGAATTTTTTGGATGTTTGCAGGTTTTTGGTTTTTACATGGTTTAGTTTTGCGAGCTTCTGTTTGGGTAACTGGTTTAGGCGGATCCTTCAATAGGTTTAGCAGAATGTTTTCAAGAGTTGCTAATTTTGCTTTTGTTTCGTCAAGGGTTTTACCCAATGTGGATACACACTGGGAACTTACTTCTTGTGGCCCAGAAGGGTTCACAGACGGTGTAGTTACTTCTTGAGAAGCGGATGGTTTCACCTTACTATTAACGGTAACCGGACCTGCAACTGATGTTTTCAATTTTTTTACTGTTTGACCAAAGTGGATACCGCACTGGTCGCGCCCTTTCAAACACCGTTTGTTACACATGAGACCTTTACTACTTCCTTTTATAAAACGGTGTTTACAGCGTCCAATATGTTGTTCCTGATGTGGGGATATAAGAATTGTGGTTTTCTGTATTTTGGGAGAGGGAACTTTCACTTCAGAATCATCATCTGAGAGCTCCAGACCCATTTCCAAGAGGATGTTTCTCTTTACAACATCGCCTACAACTGCCGTCACGGGTAACGGCGGCAATTTCCGCGAACCTGTCGCTCCAACTTCGATGGTCACCGGACGTGGCAAAGGTGCGATGATGGAGGGTTTAGTGGGTTTGCGTTCACAAACTGATACTGATGCCGACGCCATATTAATTTGGATATTTGAAATAGAATGTAACGGTATCACTAGAAGACAGAGTTTTTAACGAAGATATTAGAAGGAAGAATCAGTTAAATTAAACAACACTTTGATGCAAGATTCCTCGAATACTCCTTTGAACAGTCTGCTAAAAGAGATTGAAAGTTAGTTATATTATAACGATAAATAACACTTGGAGATACAAAAATACACGGAGACTTGATGGATCCAAAGTTAGTTATATGATGATAACACTTGTAGTTCTAAGCTAAAGAGGGATTGCAATTGGTTAAACAGATACAAAGATACACAGTAAAACACTAGACTCAATCTTGACAGGAGCTGCAGAGGTAAGCCTTAGACCAGGTTCTCATTCGATGCAGGAGGAGACTGGTATCGATGCATGTTTTTCCTGCGTTATATAGCAGATGTGTGCATAAAATAAACCTGAATGACTAGTCCGACAATCTTGTACGCGCGATGCACAGCCGACAATTTATTTTTTGCAGTCTGCGGGGGACATTTCAAGAGGCAGCTCTGGTACGCGCGATGCGCAGCCATCAATTTATTTTTTGCAGTGTGCGGGGGACATTCCAAGAGCAAGCTGTCGCCGTGTCTAGCACGCGTTGAACCATCGTCAATTTTTGTTTTTTAGTCTGTAGGGGGACATCCAGCTCTTAACAATGATTTTTGCTCAACAAATAAGCATAACAGTCACTGTGATTTAAACTAATACATGTATTTATGTGATGCACCTTACGTAGCAAACAACTAGCTAAGAGTGTTTCAACGACAATTATTCTACGACGGAACCGCTGACAATCAGCTGAAAGCGTGGACCTTCTATCTTCATAGTCCAAAAAGTAGTAGGTAGTTGCTATTGGGCTACTAAAGGACACCTTTCTCATATTCCTGTAAAACTGTGACATTTTCATCCGAGGTTTTCAGCTACGATCCACACAGTCTAAGAGCTAAACCCTAACTAACACATATATTGAGGTTATTGTGCGATGTATAAACTTGGTGGGGGAAGGGCGGTTAGGCATCCTACATGCTTGTTGACACTTATTAAACCTCCAGCTCTTGCCTAGTACACATGAACTCGCCAATCCAAGACATCAACTTGATCCTGAGGTATTTTAAAACATTTTAAATCGGAGCTACGATCCTCACAGTTTAAGAGCTAAACCATTACTAACGCATATACTGAGGTTATTGTGCGATGTAAAAACTTGGTGGGGGGAAGGACTGGTATCTATACTACATGATTGTATCACATCATTAGACCTCCAGCTCGTGCCTAGTACACATGGACTCACCAATCCAAGACACTACTGTTTCTTCCACATCTTCTTATATTAATGAGCAAGCTGACACAAATGAAAATACAACTTCTCAAATACAAGTAAATGAAGTTTCTACAACAACTTCTGATGCGGAAGCAATAATGCTATCCTTGATAGGTTTTAATTAATGGTAATTTTCGTACACAATCATGGAGGAGCGCATTAACGTTTCACTGACTTAGAAAATTAAATTGGAAACACCCGATCCAGATATTGTGCACTATATTTTAAGTTACACAGCAAACACCAAGAACTCTGAGCAAACGTCATTTAAGGAAACTTCAAAAACTACACAGAATTAAAATATTGTAAATGAAATGAGTAATACATAAAAGTTAAACCCAACTATCTTGCCCAGGTTTCACAGCGAATAACACATTATTCGATTTGTATTATTGTAAATAAAGAAATAAAAATAAAAGTTAGAAATCTTGCACAGGTTTCATTTGATTGTTTTCATTCCATAAATATATCTATCTTGCACAAGTTTGATTCGATAGTTTTAAACTATCAAAATTATTTGATGCTAAACTTTTTAGCCAAAGTATGGCATGTGAGTACTCTGCTGGCTGCGGCTCAACAATACGAACAAGATGGTGCATTCAGAATTTAGATCCGACGAGGGAATTAGGAGCAATAGCGGAAAACCTTCAAAATATTGTTTTTTCGCTATTACTGCTATACCCTTAGTCGGATCTGAATTATGAATGCACCAACTTCTTCGTCTTGTTGAGACGCGTCAGCAGACTACCCACATGCCATACTTTGGGTAAAACGTTTAGCATCAAATAATTTTGATAGTTTGAAACCATCGAATCAAAACTTGTGCAAGATAGCTTTTTAAAAACTACTTCAGACGACCTTGACCTACTCCAAACATCCATGACGTCATTAATACGTCGCCAACTACGTCATTCCTACGTCATCAAAGTCACGTGACCGGAAGCTGTCAATCAAGTGAGCCAAAAGCCGCAAAATCCCACTACTAACAAGGCGATTGATTTATTACCTGTGGAATTACATTTACCTGGAGGATATCAATATTGTGGTCCTGGAACCAAATTAGAGAAACGTCTTGCTAGAGGAGATCCTGGAATAAATAAGCTCGATCAGGCTTGTAAACAGCACGATATAGCGTATTCCAAATTTGGTGATACAAAAAATAGATCAATAGCAGATAGAGCACTTGCTGAGAAAGCTTGGCAAAGAGTAAAATCTAGTGACGCAGGTATTGGTGAAAAAGCAGCGTCTTTAGCAGTAACAGCAGCAATGAAAGCAAAAACTACGTTTGGAGGAGGAAAGAGAAGAAGGCGTGGGAAAAAACCCGCTAAGAAACAAGGAGGTAATATCAGAAGAAAACGTCGATCTACCAGTGGTAAAGCTAAAAAGAAACCAACAATATGGTCAATGATAAAAAAGGGAGGAGGATTATACCTAAGACCGTATCGTGTGTATTAAATAAGAAAGAGCAATTAATAATTAAAAACAAAGAATTAACCAATGAAGAACTGATTACATATGCTTCTTGTTTGAAAATCCCATTTTTTAGAGGAGTATTTATGAAAGATGAATTACCGGTTAAAATGTGGAAAAATGAGACTGGTATTGTAAATTTGGATAATAGTGAAGGATTAGGCACTCATTGGGTGTGTTACAAGAAACTTGGTAAAACCATTTATTATTTCGACAGTTTTGGAGACCTTCCACCACCGAAAGAACTTCAACAATACTTTCGTGCGGCAGAAAATGTTTTTTACAATCATACAAGAAAACAACCTGATGATACATCCATTTGCGGTCATTTATGTTTAGACTTTTTAGCTAAAAGTGTTAGTCAACTTTAAGATGTCTTCGTATACAGTGTCATTAACCGGTAACTCATGTACTTTGCGCAGTATTCTGTTTCCAGCGCTACGTTTGCAAAAAGGAAGACTATGGGAAGCCGCATTATTGGATTTAACAACATATAACTCTATTCCAAACGTTAGTGAAGGAATTAATAACAAAATACATTATTACAAGACAAAAGCCGATAAAGGAAAGTATTCAGCTTTGGAAGAATTCAGTTTACCAACAGGAGCTTATGAAATTGATAATATAAATGAAGTTATACAAAAACATATGGGAAAAGAAAATATAACGATAAAAGGCAATAACAATACAATGAAAGCCGAAATTACTTCTAAGTATTATATTGATTTTAGTCAAGAACATTCAATTGGTAGTTTATTGGGGTTTTCTAAGGAAACAAAAGTATTAGAACCTAATAACTCATTCTGGGAATAAAACTGTGACGATCATCAAAGTTAATAGCATAGACATTACATGTAACATTATACAAGGATCCTACAGAGATGGAGAGAATCGTCATATATTACACACATTCTACCCATCAGTTGCACCGGGTTTCAAGATAGTAGAAAAGCCTCAAAACCTTGTGTACCTACCGTTAAACACCAGTTTCATTTCAGACATCGTGCTGAACATAGTGGATCAAGACGGAAACCTTATTGACTTTAGAGGAGAAGCTATTACTGTAAGAATACATATAAAATCATCCGCTTAGACAATGGGGTTATCATTTAAAAAGAGAGAGCCAACCAGCAAAGAGGTCAGTAGCTCATCAGCTGTAGAAGGATTAACAAGTGACAACATTCGTTTTCTAGAAGAAATTGGATTAAAGGTCATTAACAATGGATATACTGGATATAGCGCAGGGTCCAACATTCGACGAGACCTTATGGGAAAAGGAATATCACACGCACAACCCTTACGCTTCGTCCAAATTAAACAATAACGATGAAATTAGGATTCCTATACAACAACAAGACATTTATACTCTTCCATGCGAAAGTTATTTATATATTGAAGGAAAAGTAACAAAAAATGATGGTACTGCTGGAACCACTGTTCCGTTCATAAATAATCCTATGGCATTTTTGTTTGACGAGATTAGATATGAAATTTCAGGAGTTACAGTCGATTCAACAAAAAAGGTTGGAATTTCCAGTACATTGAAAGGATTAGCGTCTTTAACACCAAATGAGAAGAATCTGTTAGCTGTTGCAGGATGGGTTGCACCAGACAAAAGTACAATCGCTCCTGACTCTTCGGGAAACTTTGATTTCTACGTACCTTTAAGATTACTCCTAGGATTTGCTGAAGACTACAGAAGAATAATAATAAATGTAAAACAAGAACTAGTTTTATTAAGATCATCAAACGATAATGATATAATTAAAGCAGCTGCTGGAACAACTGATGCCAATTTAGACTGGAAATTAACATTAGACAAGATTGTTTGGAGAGTACCACATGTGCGACTAAATGATGAACATAGGATTACATTATTAAGAAAGTTAAAATCAGATCGAGACATTGTAATGCCATTCAGAAGCTGGGAGTTTCATGAATACCCCGTTTTACCTACAACACAACGACATACATGGACTGTAAAAACTTCTACTCATTTGGAAAAAGCGAGATATGTAATCTTTGGATTACAAACGAAGAAAAAAAGTATATTAACTGAAAATGCTGGTGAATTTGACCATTGTAAATTAACAAACTGTAAAGTGTTCCTGAATTCACAATTCTTTCCCTACGACAACTTTAATATTTCTTTTGATAAAAAAAGGTACAGTGTTTTATACGATATGTACGCTAGGTTCCAAAATTCATACTACGGCAAAACAAACACACCTCTACTATCTCCCGTACAGTTTGAATCGAAAGCTCCGATTGTTGTAATTGATTGCTCCAAACAAAATGAATCTGTAAAATCGTCTAGTGTTGATATAAAAATAGAAATGGAATTTCAAGAAAACGTACCTGCAAATACATCTGCGTATTGTTTAATTTTGCACGATAAAATTGTTACATACACACCGTTGACCGGTATTGTAAAGACAGTATTGTAAAACGTTGTACCACCACCGGCACCGCCACTGTCGCTAACCTATAAATAGCGGAGCAACAATGCGGGTCTTCAGTTGATCGCCTATCGTCGCATGGGTAACGTCTTCTACAAAATGAGTTCTCCATCTGTTGTACAAGGTAATGCAGAGGTAGCACCGTTATTGGAACATGATAATACCGAAGCAGAAATCATTAAGGAAATAACTGCATTTTTAAAGTTTGGTAAAAGAGATAGAGAGGAGGAAAGTAATGCAGATCCATCAAAGGTAGTATCAAAGAGGAAGAAGAAAGTTGAAGAAAATATTCCTCCTCACATTTTAACTGAAGTTTTTTTGCGAATCTTTTACCCCATCTCAGCATGCATCAGTAAAAGTGTATCAGTTGGATTGATGAAATCATTGGATTATTCCCCTACAGTAATACTACACCATGGAACAAAAAAGGTTTTATTTTCGCAAAATGCTTGGGAGTCATTTTTGAAACATGTACATTTAATAGAATGTTATTTAACTAACAGTTTGTGTGGAAGGAAAACACATATTCGACTTTTGGATTGTGACAATGAAATAGATATTGTTAAACATCGCGGACAACTACAAGTGCGAATTAGAGACTTGACTCAACATGAAAATAAGATTCTACTGTCACGTGAAGAATTCTACGTTTTAAACTACGCAACAGAACCTATTACAAGGTACATGAGACAGTTGGTATTTGCAAGCGCTATTATTAAAGAATATTTGCACGATACTTTGGAAAAACAACCTGATAGCACCATCGTGTACGGACCTGTGGATACATCTATTTTTAATAGAATACCTCATGAAGTTTGCATGTGGAGAAAGTTAAAGGATTTTGAACCACTTGTAGAAATCGCTACAGAGGCTACAGAAGAAACAACACAGGAAGAAGAAACAAAAAATCAAGAAGAAGAAAACGAAACACAAGAAGAAGAAGAAGAAGAAGTTAAAAAAAGACTAAAGTTTAACTTAATAAAGAAGAACATACGTGGGGTAGGCCTATTGGGGACGGTGCCCACGTTAAATATACACCAACGCGCTGAGAACTGTACGGCCTGAGCTATAAAAGCTCTACCGTGGTGTGGAAACAGTTCAGTCGACATCCGAAAGATGGAGAGGTCTGGTGTAATTGAATTTCAAGCTTTCCGTGGAAACAATGATAGATACATTGTTAAAGAACTAATCATCTTAGACCTGCAAACATATGTTATTTATAATTTTTTATTCAAACCTCCATTTCCTTTTAACAAATTAACCTCCAAATCCAAAAGAATTAATAAGTGGTTGACGAGAAACTTGCATCACATTGGTTGGAATGAAGGTTATACAAGTTTTGAAGAAGTGGAAAGCATTATGAATCACTACTGCAGTAAATTTACAAGACTTTATACAAAAGGATTAGAAAAGCGCAATTGGATCCAGCTTTATACTACAAAAGATGTAATAGATGTTGAAATGGATAAGTGTTTCAAATTTGAGATGGACAATATTTGTATTTTAACAAAGAATGATAAACACGCACAATTTCATTGTGCTGTAAAGAACGCTTATCGTTTAGCTGCTTTTCTACATCCTCAAAGTGGAGGGGGAACCGGTGGGTATAAAAGCGGGGATAGCGAGGAGACCCACCATCAGTATTACTCCAGACTCCAACGAGATAACACGTATCAAGATGGCATCACAGAAATTTCTGCAGACATTGGCGGATCAGTTTAACACCCAATCAAAATCAACTATACTACCAACAAGAAAAACTTCAGAAATTAAAGAAAACAAACATTACATCGTGCACGGCATGAGGAAGATTGAAACATCAGTGGGAGACGCTATTCTCGTATCTTTAAGCGATGCTCCATACACAGTAGGAGATGAAGCGAAATTCCAAATTTTCCTGCCCAAGAGATTTGTTCAACTGCTTCAAAATGAAGATCTGCAAAACATCGAACCTGGAACCTTGTATATAGTATCACACGGAGTCAGCGGGAACAACTCTACCGAGCTATCTCTGCATTTAACCTCGTCCGGAACTTCAAATTGTTAGATTAAGCCAATATCATGTAAAACTTGAAATGTATTTTATGTAAAAAAAAAAAAAAATATAAAAAAGATAAAATATCAGTATTAACTCCAAGTACTGATATTTTATCTTTTTTAAAAACATTCTTTGGTGACCTTGACCTAGATTTAGAACTTATAAAATGCGCTGTATTGGTTAAAGGATTATCACTTTCATACAGACTGACAATGAGTTGGTGGGGGAACATTATGGTGGGGGAAGGGTAGGTACCTGCCCTACACGCTTACGCCGTGTCAGTATACCTCCGACATTTGCCTTGGTACAACCTACAAAAACAAAAAAAAATGGAACATATGGTAGTAAAAAGGAGAATGAGATTTCCTAAATATGCACAGTTACAATCGAGATTGGATACGTTTGATGCAGCATTAAAAGACTCGTTTCTATACAAGTCTAGAATGGAGTTTGCAGATGATAATTTCTTTTACATGGGGCAAGATGATAAGACCGTATGTTACAATTGCGGAGGAGGATTGCAGGATTGGCAAGCGACAGATAACCCATGGGAAGAACATGCACGATGGTTTGACAGGTGTGCTTATCTGTTAGTTCAAAAAGGTAGAGAGTTTGTACAAAACCATCGGAGAGTTTATAAACCTCATCCTGTTAAAACACCAGCAGGAGAAAATAAGAGCGAAGGAAACGAATGTGTAGTATGTTTGTCCTCTGAGAAAAATTTACTATTTTTACCTTGTAGACACTGTTGTACATGCGCTGATTGTGGACTGATGTATAACCATTGCATTATATGCAGAACTCCAATAGGTTACGTGATGAAAATATTCATATCGTAGATGTGAAAAAAATGGAGGGGGGTGCGTATAAAACGAAGGCGAGGAGGTGGGAAGCTCACTCCGCGAGTAGCCGTACACGAGGTAACATCATGGCTCTCAAAATTAAATGTGTCCACTACAATACTGTTCATCTTTCTACAGTTCATGATTTGCAACTTCTTTCCGATGACTTAAAAGTTTTGATTGTAAACGGCTACAAAGTAACATTGGATATTTTTGCAACAAACACTTTAGCTCAAGAACACTGGAGAACATCCGCAACTACACTTCCACCGACACAGCTGAATAGATATAATTTTGAAGAGTATGAACCTCTCGCCTCGTTCAATGTCGGCAGCTCTAAGGAATCGGAGACTTCATCGTGGCAACCAACATCACTTCCACCCGCGCCTAGAATGAAGTATTATTGTGGAGAATGTGAACCCTACCCATCTACAGAAGCAACGGCCACTGCAGGATCGACGGTTCTCTGACAATCATTGCCTATGTGTACATTAATGTAAATAAAGAAATAGTTAGAATTAAGTCTACTGACTTGCACTTTTTTTTATTCGATGTGTATTATTGTAAATAAAGAAATAAAAATAAAAGTTAGAAATCTTGCACAGGTTTCATTTGATTGTTTTCATTCCATAAATATATCTATCTTGCACAAGTTTGATTCGATAGTTTTAAACTATCAAAATTATTTGATGCTAAACTTTTTAGCCAAAGTATGGCATGTGAGTACTCTGCTGGCTGCGGCTCAACAATACGAACAAGATGGTGCATTCAGAATTTAGATCCGACGAGGGAATTAGGAGCAATAGCGGAAAACCTTCAAAATATTGTTTTTTCGCTATTACTGCTATACCCTTAGTCGGATCTGAATTATGAATGCACCAACTTCTTCGTCTTGTTGAGACGCGTCAGCAGACTACCCACATGCCATACTTTGGGTAAAACGTTTAGCAACAAATAATTTTGATAGTTTGAAACCATCGAATCAAAACTTGTGCAAGATAGCTTTTTAAAAACTACTTCAGACGACCTTGACCTACTCCAAACATCCATGACGTCACTAATACGTCGCCAACTACGTCGCCAACTACGTCATTCCTACGTCATCAAAGTCACGTGACCGGAAGCTGTCAATCAAGTGAGCCAAAAGCCGCAAAATCCCACTACTGTAATCACCTTAAAATACCTCTAAAATATTTAAGTAAGATTTTCATCTCTAATGTTTAACTATTACAAAATAATCTTAACACTATTAGCAGTGTATTTCATTAAGATATGCGAAAAATATTAGTTTCTCTGCACCGTTTAACATTCAGGTTTTTAACATTACGCTTAAATTATTTAATCGTAATGACTGAACTAAGCATTATGTATTTATGTTGCATATAGTAGTATTACATTCAATTTATTATTAGTAAAGTTGTTATACTTTTAGACTGTAGTGTAAGTACAACCGATACATGGGCCAACATTTCAATCTATCAGTGTATATTCTGATCAGATCACTGTTATGCCGGAGTAATCTATATGTCACAATTTACATGCAGATGGAAACATGGCGCCAAACCGTGACATCGAGCTAACAAGGGAAACTTGTTGTAACAGGATTACACAACACATTCACAATTTTATGTGTTAAATAATATAATTCATTATTAAAATTTTAGATGTATAACATAAAGTTTTTATTGTTCATACTTTTCTTTGTTATATGCATTATTCTTTAACAATACATATGTATTGTTAACACATGTTAACATATGTAAGAATGTAAACACCTTTAATTCAAACTTAAATGTGTAAAGTATATGTAAACGTTTTATTTTATTTTACTGACACATGATACAATTTTAAATGTATTTACATTTCCCATAACGTGATACTATATATTGGCGTTTTTGGTGCATTTTGATATGTCCTGCCGGAAAGAAAAGGGAAGAAGTTACCATTCCAGTATTTAATTTTAAAATTTAAACTAAAAATCTGTCTAAAATATATAAGGGCCTTGTGGCTTTGCAATATGTTATTTTATAAATTTAAAACTCAATTAATTAACATACTACTTAAAGTATATTTTTACTAGATTAAGTTGTTGACTTAAAAGTGATTTGAATTCTGGCATGTTACCAAAGGTTTAGATTATCTGCATTCATGCATTATTCAAATAAAATCTTTAATTCAACAGGGGATGATGGCATTTTAATCGCAGCAATTCCTGTAATCTTCTAAAAACCTACTTGATAAAATATGTTCTCCAAAAACCTCTCTTCGTTACATTTTTACAAGAGTAAAAACATGTGTGATATTATTTGAGACCTCTACAATAATGTAATAGGTTTTTTTGCATGCATAATTGTTATAAAATACATTAATTGGTAAAATGCTATAAAATTAACTTAATATTAATTATTTAACTTAGTTTAATAATTATAATGGTTTAATATACATCCGGTATTGTTTATTGTTAGTTTAATGTATTCGATCATTTTGAATTACACTACGCTATATTGTGTTGTATGTAAATATATTTTAAAAATGCTGTGCAAATATGTTTTACAATTATCAATTAAGAGCGGTTAAGCGTATTACATTTGCCATATTGATGTGCGACAACCCTAAGAATTTTCAACAAACAATCTTACTCTCTGGATTGATTTATTGTTCGTTATTATAAACCCAGAAACGCAAACTAATTTTCTATCCCTCTCATTATTTTGATGTTTATATTTACAAATAAATAACATGGGGGCCGAGTATGCAGGTTTGATGCTATGGGGTCAGTTAACAAAGAACTTTTTTGTGCAAATATCTACCACAACTATTTGAAGCCATATACTAAGTTTCATCAATATAAATTCTTAAATAATCGAGATATCAAGTTTTAATGATTCTCTATATTGATAACAATAAATAATGTACTGCGTTTAGTACTTTGAATATCTCTGCATCGGTTGAACGTAAGAAAACAATTAAAACACAAAATTGATTGTTTTGTATAGCTAAACCGATTGGTAAAAAGAAATGTAATGTTTTTAGTAAAATTATCTGAGGAAACTCTTAAAACCTCTAACCTCTTAAACCTCTCTTAAACCTCTTTTCCGAAAGTTTAACATGGGTAATTTTATGGACACGTTTTTTGAATTTTCTCCACATCCACTTAACCTAGGTTAATGATTCAAAATACCAAGTTATTTATTTTGTAAGCTCTATAAAATAAATGGCTATAACGAAAATTAAGTGTTTTTAAAATTGTAGGGTCAAACATGCAAAAAACTGATTTTTGGAAAACATTTTGAACCCCCATAATCCGATAGTCTCTTCCCATAGTCCGATCGATCTGGTTTTCGAACTTAAATTCATAAATGACACTCACCAGATTTTTGCCAAATTTCATTAAAATTGGGCGTTTCTTACAAAATGGATCGAGGTAACAGACACACATATAAATATATATTAATATTTGCAAATGAATCCTTGTTTCTCTTGGTCACGCCATAACTTGAGAATGAGTGCACCAAATTGAATTGTACTGTTTTTGTTGTGTTCTTTAATCAGAACAAGGTTTTAATACAAAATATTTTTAATCCGATCTAAGGCATACTTGAAAGGCATAAACATATGTTAATCATGGAAATAACAAATCTACTTTAATGGCAACTGAAACTCTTTTTTCGATGCCGAAGTTAGCACTGTATAAAAAAGGGAAAGTGAGCGAAACGAACTAGCTCATCTTCAAAATGAACGAGTATTTGATACAAAATAAATTCAATGACATTAGAATAGGACAACGTCTGTCGGGCCAGCTAATATAACATATACAGAGTGATTCAGACCACCCGTCCAGCATGTACAACGGGAGAACGGTTTGGTTTAAAGTTTTCAAACAAAATTATTTCCCACTAAACGCATATGGGCAATTTATTAAAAATATTTCCATCAAAATCGATGTTCAGCATGTTCAAAAACTGAAGGTCACGGGTTCGAATATCAAATTTTTCTTATGTAAAGATAGATCAAGTTATACATAATTTTAAATTTCTTGTTAAAATAAACATTTTGGTGGGAACAGAATTCACTTATATTTATCCGTTTCTAAATGGCGGCCATTTTTGTGTAAAATATTGTTATTTACGGAATACCCTGTATTTTCTGAACCATTACTCATATATTTTTACCGATGCAAATTTCTTACTCGTGATCAACTTACCTTTACTCTAGTATGCTACATGACAGACTTTATTGAAACAATCTAAATTTCAATCACATGTGATTTTCTTTTAATGCTTATATGCCCAAAATTTAAAAAAAGTCAAACGGTAGCGCATATTATAAATCACACCATTGAAAAGATATTATAAAACCTAGCAAGTTTCTAATTCACACCAACATTTTATCTCTTTTCGTTTCTGTGCAATCAGAAAAAAACTTTATTTCCCCATGTGAAATGCATGTTAATTTGCACAATAACTGCATGTATTCTGTGGTCACATTCTTTAATGTGTTATGCAAATTAACTTGCATATATGGGAAAATAACGTTATAAAAGTAAATTTTGTTTTCGCCAAAATGTTTACTTTAACAATACCATTAAAATTATCTATGTTTCTTTTTTATAGACAATTTTGAGATTCGAACCCGCAGCCCACAGTTTTGGAACATTCTGTACATCAATTTTGATGAAAATATTTTGAATAGATTGCCCATTCTGTGGGAAATAATTTTGTTCGATGACTTTAGACCAAACCGGTCTCCCGTTATACATACTGGACGGGTGATCTGATTCACCCCATATACACATATATACAGGGTTAAAATTTTTTTTGGGTGATAGAACAACTTAAATTCTCCATAATGATAAGATTGGACATCGTACTGTGTTTAGCACTTTGAATATCTCTGTAACGGTTGGACGTATAACAACAATTAAAACACCAAAATTATTGTTTTGTAGAGCTATACTGATTGGTAAAAGGAAAAGTCAAGTTTTTAGTAAAATTATCTGAGGAAACTCCCAAAACCTTTTTCCCATAAGATTAAAATGGATAATTTTATGGGCACTTTTTTACTTTTTTCCACAACCACTTAATCTAAGTTAATGATTCAAAATACTAAGTAGTTTGATTTTGTAAGCTCTATAAAATAAATGGCGATAACTAAAATTAAGTGTTTTTTTTTAAATTGTAGGGTCAAAAATAAAAAATAAACGATTTTTGGAAAACATTTTGAAGCCCCATAACTCGAATTTTGAAGCCCTTTTCCTATAACTCGATCGATCTGGGTTTCGAACTTCAAGTCATAAATGTTACTCTCTACATTTGTGCCCAATTCCATCAAAATCGGGCGTTTTTTTCAAAAGTTGTCGAGGTAACAGACACACACACACACATACACACACACACACACACACACACACACACACACACACACACACACACACACACACACACACACACACACACATATATATATATATATATGTGTTTGTATATGTATATATATAAATTTGAAAAATAGTGTTTTTGGCATCTGGGGACCTCAAAACAATAAGTTATCATGATCTCGGGCTTAACTCTTACCATGCCTCCTACCATAATAGCTGAGGTTTAGCGTATAGGGTAAATTCGATAATTTCAGTAATGGGTAGGCTATTTATTTATTTTAAATATTTCCAAGCTATTCACTAACTCAACGTAAAATGCTCAAAACTCCAAACTTTATGCATGTGAGTACTCCAAAAAAACGGGTCAATAACTATTATTTACTTTTCTCATAACCCAGGGTTTATTAAGATGCTTAACGACATTAGAATGATTAGACAAATGCCTATGTTTTCCTGTAAAGTTTGTGAATCTTAAAGCCCTCACAACTTGTAAATAGTTCCAGAAATACAGTATACCACCCGCTGAGTATTCACTACCTTAATAACATTGCACAATCAATATCTATGAAGATTATGAACTAGAGAGAGTAATAACAGTTACTGTACATAATTATTTCCTCCCACATCTGGTTAATTGCTACAAGCTTTTCGTACAATATCCTAATCTTAGCGCCCCAAGTGTGGGCTATAGTTGTACTGTGTTCTACTTAGAGCCCCATTTGCAGGTGAGAGTATCACTAGGTCCCCAATAACACTAGACGATCGTTACTCATGCAACAACAGACACATAGGATCAAATGGGAGCTAATTATTTAGTAGCGATCAATTTGTTTTTATCTAATTAAATTTTAAAATGTTATATTAATTGTATTCCAAAACCAAAGATATGTTTCATGGCAAATTGTTTAACTTTTCATTGCATATATACTTATAAAACAAGCAAGCAATCGATATTACTTCAAGGACTGTAATAAAATGGTTATTTAACTTTGAAACTGTGTGAAATCACAACTATGATAATTTCAGGAATAATTATTGTGCCAGGATTTATTGTATCAGGATTGGTTTGGTATAGCATCCAATTAATTAGTGCAACTGTGATTATAAACTACATAAATGTAACTAGCGTTTGTTATCACCTCCACACATAACGGTAAAATATTTTGGTGATAACGGATCTATCGTTGAAGTCAGATGAATTATTTACAAAATATGTCTATCTAAAGACTTAAATGTAATTAAATTTACCTCTATACTATTTAATCAGGAAAAAGCTTTACAGGATTATTTATAGATTGTGTGCAAACGCATGTGCTAGGCGATTTAAATTATGCTACCTTACTATAACAATCATATTAATTCTGACTAAAGTCCATGAATATTAATTTAAACAGTCTGCATAGAACAGAAGAAATATATTACACTGGGAACCTCATGTTTTTAAAAGAAAATCAATTGAAGCTTAGAATATTAAATTAGCGAAATTTAGTGAAGATAAAGTAAGATTATCGCCTTACTATACTTTATCTTCAGTTGAAATAAGGCCTTTAGGCTACATATACTAAACAAAGAATTGAAACATAGGTTTATACCGCTTTATGTTAAGCATCAGTAAATAAGGATGAATTTAATCACCCTCAAAATTCACCCATAACATAATATTTGTTTAACGAATATATAATTATATATATTGAATATTTTTTTAACCGTCTTGCATTATCAAAAACTCATACTAAAGTAAAATTTCTTATTTGTGTGTGACACAAACATCGTTTCATTTTCCAAAGTTTATTAACCATCACCTGCACACGAAGTCAGCATGACAACAAACGCAATTCATTCGCAGCGTGTTTCTCACCATCATTGCTGTGTATTTTGACTCCTCAGAGGGATAAATAATGATTTTTGCTTGAATAATTAAGTTGTAAAATATATAGTGCACCTTTACTACGGCTATCTTAAGGACATTACCGAAATGGTTTTGCCATAAAAATTACGGGATCTAAATAATAAACGACTTGCAACACTTAATCATTATTTTAGACTTATACTGTATACATGCACAATACCGTAAATATACGAAAAAGATGGTAAAAGATCATACGTGTTGTTAATTATCCCAAAATTTATCATGCTAATTAAGAAGTTATATCAAATTAAGCTAGGTAAAAACCAAAATTTAATTATATATATCACCATTCTTACATTCAGAGATAAACCTTGAAAGCTTTGAATTATATTACCCATTACATTAGTTAATATCAAAATTGATCAGTTCGTAGCCCTAATAGAAGAATAATGCTCCACAGACAAAAAAATGCTATATTCAATTACTCGTAAACAAATCTGTAGGTATTGTTTACAACAAAACACAAATATAAAAAATAATTATAAGATATATTGTTTTGAAACGTGGCGTCGTTACAGAAAAATACTAATATAAATAAGAACAACTAAATACTTGATATAATATCATCCCTGACATAAACTATAGAAACTAATGAACACGGTATACATCATCGTTAGCTCAACCATAAAAGAGTGTCAAAGCCGTTGTGAAATTTCTTTTCTTGAAGTGTACCACGTTTTTTGAACATACATAAACAACCCAGTACTCTTTTAATAAGTAAATACACTACCCATAACATTATTACACATTATTAATACAGTGTATGTTCTTATTTTGAATTAGAAACTCACTAGTTAGGCCACTTGTGGCAAGTGTTTTAGCGAACTACACGCACAGAATACAATAGCCGTAACGACAATAAGGTAAGCGAACGTGTTGTGAGTACATAGCGCAAATGTGGGTAACCAGCCTCACCGCAATTGTCCAGCGTTGCTGCCACAATATCCGTGGTAATGATGTCTCTCCAATACAACTCCACTTGCTAAGTCTAAACATTCATTAAGAGGACCCATACTTGCTTAATATTCATTATAATGTCAGACTGGAAGTCTATAATTATTCCAAGCACAGGATCAGACGAATTGTTACTACAAAGAAAACTATTAGTTATATGCAAGCTTACGATATTATTGCTGAAAATAAATTATAATTTGTTCATTGCTTATGAAAATTAAAACTCCATTCTTCAAATATTTAAAAAGAAAATTTAAATTATTAAATAATAGACATTTTAACTTCAACACAACACTATATATTAACACAATTACAATTGAAATTTTAAATAAATATTTTGCGATAAAATCAAATCAAATTTCAAATGTCAAAATTGTAAGCAATTATAGCTAAATTATAGCTTATCGGTTATTTAATAAGTAACATCATTTGTATACTTTTTATACGTTGTAGGTCACAAAACGTAAAAGTGGAGCAGAACGTCATTTGTTTACTGTATGTATCTTTTGTCACTGACCGTTTAAGAATATTTCTTTTAACAGCCATTTATACAAGCTAAACAAACAGCTGACAGAGAATGTTACACATTTATTGTCATAGTTTATTACTATAATTTTAATAACTTAAGTAATAGTGAACGGAATGTTTTATCGAGCTTGTAGTTTTCATTGCTTTAATTAAAATGTATGAAATACTTAAAGACACCGTTTAGCTGGTTTTAGGCGTTTTCTTTCCCCACTCACTCATGTTCACCACTTTCAGACCCAAAAAACCGTTAATAATCATTTTCCTATTTTAAACTGCACATATAGTTTTCAGCTTAGGTTAATATTTACCAGATAAATGATTTGCACAACAAATACTCTGTTATCAATAAACAAATTACTAAGACATAAACATTGGAAAATTGAAGACCAAAGGTCACAACTCTGAAGAAAAACTATATTTTGCGTTTTAATGGGAAATCCTTTGGTAAATACATAAATGGGAATAGAATCAAGCACTTTGGCTGGATAGAATTGCTATACAGACTCTAAGAATTAACAATTTGTTGTGGTCGATTTATTGTGTGATTACGGTAAATATTAAAATGTGTAACGGGTTTTGCAGCCCTGATTACATCCAGCAATAATCTAAAATACTTTAGATTAATAATCGTGACCCACATGATTTAGAGTCAGCTTGATTGGTATAGTGGTCAATGTTCAACCTTGTGAAAGGGTTTAAATTAGGCTTAATAAGTGCAGTCTCGGTCAAAACCACCTCAAAAACATATGAAGGTACCGCGGCTTCGTGAAAAGCTTTTCTTATTTCTGAAACATACCAATAGCAAAACTCGCCAATGGAATATAAAACGTTCATAGATATAAGACATATAATTTTTGTAATACTAATAATTAGCAGCTTAATTTATAATTAGTGTGAGGTTAGTAGGAGGATTCAAACAGCAGGTTTCAAACCAGATTTTAACCCTTGTTTAGGTAACTTTTGAATTTCCAAAATTCCACCCGACCACACAACGGTCAAATAAAAAGTCCTTTGTCAAATATATTCAACATATGAGAATTAAAATGTTTTCTACGTTAGTTATAACCTTTTTCATTAGACATATTAAGGTAATAATAATAATATATCGTGATATTAACCCATATTTTAGGATAACAATGTTACGGTGATTATTACTGGGATTCATATGAAGGGAGACAAAAATAAACAATTAGTTATTTAAATTTTAGCCACAGTGAGGAAATACAATAAAATTCGGCACTAAATTTTTGTCAAAAGGTCAACAATTAAAATACTACAACTTCTGATTACACAATTAACAGCCAAACGAGATGCTGTAGAACCGAGAGCAATCCCCTTACTGGAACGGGGGCTTGGCTACTTTGTTGTAGAAAGGTCACTTCAGTGGAATGTTACGTTAGTTTTACGCTATGAAAATAAACCCATCTAAAAGTGTAAATATTACGTTAACAGTCTTTGAGTAAAGTTGTTTTAAAACAATTTTTACTGTCATTAAATATTGCATTTTAATTGTATTAGTTTAACTCTTATAAAATATCGATAATTTTTATTGTAATACAAATATTGCAAATCATATTGCATTGCTTCAGATTTAATTTGGACATCAGACCATGGATTTCATTTGGATAAGTCAACAATGTAGCAAACTATATGACAGCTCCAATACAACTCCACTCCAGTAGCACACATCATTGCGGCTATTAGTAGTTCCCAATATATCGCCTGTTAGGAATTTGAATACATTTAGACGATTACAGCATTTACATACTATTAAATTCTAACTAACTATTTCATGAGGATCAATTAGGTTTAAGTTTTTTCAAATAGAATAAGATCAAAATTTTGAATAATAATTGCAAACAAAAAAGTTGCAACAACTTTTTAGTTTGCAGTAATTATTAAAACAAAAAAACAACTTGAATACAGTTTGAGGGTTGCGACCGCTGTAAATAATGACACTCATTGATTTCACTTGGCTAGAAAGGAACGATGCACTGAAGACTATCAATTTAGTAGTCGTGTTAGAAGGTCGTACAGTACCATTAAGATATACTGGGTGTAAAAAAAGTCTGCCCCCCCTTGTGATTTTATTATTTTTTATTATAAACTAGTAATATATTTTGGGTAGTGATGGGAACTTTCTTGATGGGGTTTCTTCCCTTTTCACATTATCCATAATTATCAGTATCCCCCCAAATAAGGGGATTTTGGGGGCACTTACAATTTTTTGAAAGTAAACCCCCTTTAAGTGGCCACTCATTTTAAAGAACCATAAAACGTTAGATGTGTTGTGAAAACTAGAGACCGCAACCTCTTCCCCAACAAAAGTGGCAGCCAGTGTTTTTGTTATCAGTTTATATATCTTTCTTACTTATAATTCCATGTATGGACTTATTTTAATATGATGTATTAACGCGTTGGCTGCGGCGGACCCCGATTGGGGTTTTTTCTCAACATAGAAACTTATGCAAATTTTATGTTTAAACATGTTTGCAGTAGCGAAAGTGTTAAAGAGTGTTGACAGTTGCACACTAGTAAATAAAGATACTCCGAGTTATTAAACCAAGAATAACGATGAATATCTTTACATTGTACTTCTAGCCGGTTGGTGAAAATGGTTGTCCAGTTTGCGGAAGTAAAAGGTTGGAGATATCACAGCATGTGGCTCACGGCCAACCCATGATAAGGCATCACGGGAATAGAGCCAGGGCTGGGTATAAGGTATAATCTACGCCAACTGGACCTCTAAATTTGGATTTTTCTTTAAACTGAACCTACTGAATTTTATTTTTGTTTTGGACAAAGGAATACAATATTTCTACTATTTCTAAATTATCGTTAATTCTACTCGGTCAATGTCAATGTAAATCAGTACTGACGGAGGTAATAACGGAACCCGTACGATTAAACTATGCGCGCACTATGATTCCTTCGCTGTAGATTATGATATCAGTATGATATCACTCCACAATTTAAAATGGCCTGGTACGGTTTATAATAAATTGAAAATGAAACAAAATACATTCACCTAATTTACTGGGGGACCATGATGTTTGACTGACTGCCAAATGGCTGCGCGTGGACTCCGCGCTCTTGTAACATTATTTTTTTCAAAGTACTGTTTTACTTCCCTTTTACATATTATATAACTACCATGGGAAAAATTAAATGTTAAACTCTAATAGAATAAATTCTAAGTTGTTCAAAAATTTTAGATCTGAAAACAATAATTGTTAATAGAACAATAAATACATCAGTTTAGCATTTAAGGGTAGTACAAAATCGATGTAAAGCAATACTTCATTGGTAACAATGCATGCACTGTATAAAACTAGTAATACAAATTCAAACAGTAGCCTCATTAAATGCAAGTAGAAACACCCAGGAAAATTGGTACGATGAGGTTATAAAATATATATAATAATATTTCAAATATATTTTTCTATTGTGGCAAACAAAAAAAACAACAATTTTGCCCAATCATGTTTTACGATTCAGAAGTAAATTAAAGAGTAAAACATAATTCTGAAACTCAACAAAATATTCTCAATGTACGTTGAGCACAAATTTTAACACGGATAGATTAAACTTTGGAGTTTACTGATTTTGGAGAGACTCCACCTACAACTTATATACTCGATGATGCAAACACTTCATGCATGGACAACTGGGAAACAATTAACGAACTTAACACAAAGTTTTACTATCTTAAATTCAAATTTTTTCTGTATAATATAGCTTCTTATGACTTGGTTTTAGATTAATGTGTTTTATTATGACTTTGAGGTAGATACAAACATTTATTCAGGGGTCAGGGGTTGCAACATTTAAAAACCATAATGTTTTACAATATATATGTCCAATCATACCCCTGCTGTCATATTTTTACAGTTTGCTACGTAATCACATATAACATACTTTAATAAGTAAACCCATTAACAGTAAACAATACTGGGTGCACCAAACACCCAGGTGAAAATGGTTGTCCAGTTTGCGGAAGTAAAAGGTTGGAGATATCACAGCATGTGGCTCACGGCCAACCCATGATAAGGCATCACGGGACTAGAGCCAGGGCTGGGTATAAGGTATAATCTACGCCAACTGGACCTCTAAATTTGGCTTTTTCTATAAGCTGAACCTACTGAATTTCATTTTTGTTTTGGACAAAGGAATACAATAGTTCTACTATTTCTAAATTAAAAATGAGAAATCACTCATTATCAATCAAATGCGGAATTATTAATCTACGCCCCTGTCATGGGGCGGACAGGGTTTTTTTATGTCAACTGTTATGTGTATTTATGCACATTTTCAGTTTAGGGGTAAGTGCATTATATAAGGCTGCAAGGATCAACAATTTGTATCCAACTTTTCAAGTCATACGAATTCGTTTCAACCAAGATGCAATGTATGCATTACAAATATTATTCGACATATAATTTCCCACCCTCACAAGAAATAAGGATTTTACGCTGTTATTAACTCAAATGAATGTTTTTTAGAATATGTAAGTAAATAATTACAACATGTTTTAGAGATAGCAAAAAACATGACCTCCTAATCGTTACAAGGTTTCACACAAGACTAAACCAAATTCTCTTACAGGAAAGTGAACGTATTTGCATCCCTGTATCTTTTTTACACGGATATTTACCGACGAAAGAAAGTTGTGTTTTCTTGTTAACACTCTATTAACCAATTTCACTCACCACCTGAGGGAGAGTTGTTGTCTTTGTTGAACAAAAAACCCCGAGGGAAATTTAATTTTCCTTCCTTGTTAGAAGAAACTGTTTTGCCTTTTTGCTCTTTACAAAGTAAAAATTACAGTTGTTGTAAATTCATGTTTTTGAAACTAATTTAATTAATTGTCTAATGCTCTTGTTAATATTTTGTAGTACACATACCATTCATCTATGAAAAACCTAATTTAATAAATTAAACAGTTGCTAATAATTAAGTCTAGAAGAAACTTTTAATATGAAATGTATTCAATTCAAATTTAATTGGCAAAGTTATAGTTATGCATTTTTCATTTATGAAAACCATTTGGAGCTCTGTTGTCATCGTTTTTGGATTTCGCAGGTAAAAATCTATGATGTATTTTTTTCTTTCCTAGAGAACTTGTATAACTTATGCTGCATGATGAATTCAATACATTGTTTACGCTATTATGTTGGGATCCGCGTCCATCCTCCCGGTGGCTCGTGGCTTCCTCTTTTTCTCAAGAAGTAATTTTAAAAATATTTGGGGGTGTCCTTCGTGGTGAGAATACAGAAAAATACTGCGTTATTTTCAGAACTGTTTTATCTTAAGCGGTTCGCCAAACTCGACAGCTGTCAAACGTCGTATCGGAAGTGACAAGTTGAACTCGGGGCTACGGTGACACCACAATAACTGTATCAGTGTCTTTTTGCCAAATAATTTGTACAATAACATATTGGAGTGTTAATATTCACATTGTATAACAACAATTTTGATATTAAATGTTAGCTAATTTTGTGCATTTAATTTAATTCTTTGCAAATATCAGCTAAAGATCAGACTAATAAAAAATTTGATTATTCTTTATCGTATGTTTTGTTATACATATCTTTAATTGTCAGTTTATACTAAGCATTTAAATACAATAACTGCAATCGAAGTGGTAAACTTAAAAAACCTCGTATTTACTGACTTAACTAATGACTAATATGAAAAGTGTGGCAAACTCAGCGTTTAAATACTAGTTGTTATGAACTCACAGCTGACCAGCTTAATTTTGTTTTAATTTTAAATATCCGTTATCTTGCAAATATTTCGGGTTTGTCAACATGATTATTTCAGAGAAACAGTTAAAATATAAAGTTTTATAGTAATGTCTACTGTTTTTGAAGTTTATAGAGGTTTTGAATATTTGTTTAATTTAACAGAAAAGAGGATGAGGTATGTGGGTATCTATTTTTTAAGACCAGTCTTAAGAGGGGGCCGGACCTAGCTCCGCCAGCCGCCCGCGCCGGTCGTCTTTTAACATGGGGCGCTACTACAAATGTTTTATTTTCTAATCTGTCTGCCTCGAAATTCAAAACTGATCGCAGGCCAAACAATCTGTTAGTTGTTAGCCGTACAACTGTATAATCTAAATGTATTGTTTAAAAAAAATAAAACCTAAAATATGTAAATTAACTTTAATTTTTCCCATAAGAAGTTGTGTATTTTTGAATCAATTTATAAAAAGACCCGTTTACTAAAATGTAAATTTGAAAATGTCATAATAATAAGCATGTTATCGTCAAAGTTCAACCTGAGTGTTTTTTAAATTTTGTTATTTGAATCAGTTCAAAAATAAAAGTTTTAAAAAGGCTTACAAAACGAGTAAGCCAACGGACTGCAACTGGGTTCACTGTCACCCCGACAGGTAGCAGCAACGTCGCTTACCGACCGAATACCCCGTTTCCGCAACTGATTTAGCGCGGCAGATTTGATTCCTCTTGAAATCACTATATGAAACTAGCACAACAATTTGGTAGTGAATTTTACGTTTATAGCTTTAACCGTTTAAAAAGGGCGGTCATTTCAAGCTTGTAAAACTTAATTTATTTAAAACAGATTTTTTTAATTATTGATCTACATTTTAAGCATGTTAAATATTAAGCCAAAAACTATGGTACTTTAAAAATTACTCAACCCTTTGCAGAGCAATTGCAATTTATATTACTGTAGTAAAATCGTACAAATTCCGAGTAAAGACGATATGATGGTGTTGGAAAAAAGCTTGCAGTTGATGCCCTAAAATATATTTGTAAGGTGTTCTGTTTTGCAATATGTCACCTGTTGTTATCCGAGCCAATCCAATAATTTACGATACATCGTTATAGTAATGCGAAACAAATTATTATCTTGGTTTAAAAATGATCCGTAGGTTATAGTTATGTTTGTGGAGCACTATAAACATAATAGAGTTTCCTGCTCGAAGCCTCCCCAAATTGGTTTCGTGGAAAAATGACGTGCTGCTTTTACAACAGGTTGTATTCCTCATGCTTCCGATGGTTGTTCGCCTTTATTCACTGGGTGAACTACGTGTGGTTCGTTTCGTTGTTTACATAGTGAAGTCTCGTTGTGGTTCCGTTTACACCTAGTACGCGTTCATTGTTGGACTAACTATGGGTAAATGTCGAATACCGCTATCGAAGCCTAGGAAGAAACGAAGACTTGGAGTGGGACTCAAACGTCTCTTGGCTGAAAGAAGGTAAGATAACAGTTACCCTATGAACATATTTTAGTAATAAATTTCGGGCTGTCTGACATTTAACAAAAGTTATATATTATTGCTAACTTGTCTTAAACTTATCAGCACAATATAAGAACCCAGAAACGGGGTGGTTTTGGTATTGTACCTATTTTGCATATTTGAACATTTAACTAATCGAGTAATCCAAAACAAAATGTTGGCCATTTATTCATACAAGAATTGCAAACATTAATTTAGTCATTTATAGTCATAAACGTAATGTTGCTAGACTGTTAGTGTTGTAAACAAATGGAAACGCAAAGCAACCCGCCTTCAAGTTTTTCCTTTGGGCCCACATCATGTATCAGACGACCTATCAGTTATTCGATCATTATAGGTCATAGGTTTAAAACCTACAGTTCGCACATTGTGAAAACAATGACACCTGCCTTCAAAATACTAAACACAGTACGTTGACCAATGTTGTCCTTATGGAGAATAAATAAAATTTGATATCTCAGTTATATCGATAATTGAAAAAAACAAACTTTACTTATCTTCCTCGTTGCAGCAAGCCTGCGTGTTCTCAACCGGAGAATAAATAAAATGTTATTTATCACTTATTTATTATTTATGAATTTATTTTCGTGAAACTTGGTATGTGGCTTTATGTAGTAGTGAGACATAAGTATATATGCATTGTAATTAGCTGAGTACGCAGGATTGCTGTTACGGGGGTATTTTTGTCTCCGTTGGAAAAACCTACGTACTGCAAGCTTATGGATTATTTATAAAATCGAATCTTTCGGACTAAAATATCGAATTACAAATAATGAGGTAGCGCCGTTTAAATAACTACATACTGATACCCGTAATCAAACAGTAAATATTTTATCTGACATTTTGTCACAATTCTACTCTGTTATTTTTGTATCCGATTTATTTAAAGAACACATAGTTAGTTAATGTTATTTTCTCAATATCTAAGAGTATTTTCCTTAGTCATAACTAAAAGGCTGCTGTGTCCATGGTTGCCATTCGGTCACAAATTATAAATGTGATCTATAGAGTTTTTTTATTATTTTTTAAATCTATGTTGATTTATGTTTCAGGCAGCAATCGTGGGATATAGAACAAGAAAGGTGATTTTCCTTGGCGTGAAAAACAAATATTGCACGACTTGTGCGCGGGCTGAAGCAAAGGACGAAGCAGTTAAACCCCATACTTGCTACAAGAACTGGGGAATGAAGCAGAGTTCTACAAGCATGGAAGCAGCCATTATCTGCGAGGGTTTTAAACAAAGCGAGGAGATGTACAAAATAAGGTACGCTAAATTAATAGCAGACGGCGACAGTAGTGTTTACAAAAGGATCTTAGAGAGCAGGCCATACAAACATTTGACAGTCGAAAAAGTTGAATGCAAGAACCACCTGTTGCGGAATATGTGTACCAGACTAAAAGCTGTAGCGTGTTCCAAAACACAGAAGTCATCTGTATTTTTAAGAAAAAAAATTGGAGATAACTTATTGCGATGTAGGGTGGCTGTGAGTAAGGCTACAGAACACAGAAAAGCAGAAGTCCGGCCCATGACCGAAAAAATTGATAACTTGCGGCAAGATATTATCAACATTCCAAGTCACGTGTTTGGTGAACACAAACGATGTGCGGAACGAGGATATTTCTGTGAGCTCGATGCGTCAACTGCTCCAGCATCAAGCAACCTAGTACCGCAGCTCATCTCTGTTGGACTTTACCTAGCAATTCAGGATATTTTCCGAGATCTTAGTCGCCACAGCCGTAGTTTGCTCATTGATGTTACAAGTAACTACGTTGAACATTATAATTCTATTGTTGCCAAGTATGTTGGGGGTAATAGAATTAATTTTGCACAAAGTGGATCGTATCAGGGTCGCTGCGCAGCTGCTGTGGTACAGCACAACTCAGGCCATGCCCATTATAACTTTCATAAAGCTATTTACAAATCGAGTCCAGGTACCTTTTCTAAGAGCAATGCAATGAAAAGGAAAAAGAAGATGGACCAAAAAAGAAACAAAAAGAAGTGCCGAAAATCTTTATTTGTAAATAACACCAATGACGAGATTGACTACGGATTATCAGCTCAACGCCCAGACATTGACGAGGAAACAATGAAAAGAGAGTGTGAGGAGTTTCTTGTCGGTTTGAAGAAAACAAATGAAGAATTTGGAAGAATTGAACGAGAGACAAGGCTTCAAGCTGACAGCAGTGAATGGCTGGAACTGCGTAGAAGCATTCTAACTGCATCACACTTTGGACGGGTGTGTAAAATGCGTCCAACTACCGGTTGCGAGTCTCTGGTAAAACAAATTCTCTACACCGTTTTTGATTGCGAGGCGATGATGTATGGGAGGAACAATGAAGCTACGGCTCGCAAAGACCTTGAACAAGAGATTGGAGAAAATGTACAGAAGTGTGGAATCTTCATTGATAAGGAGCACTGTTTCCTTGGAGGGAGTCCTGATGGCCTTGTGAATGACAATGCCACTGTGGAGATCAAGTGTCCATCATCTGCTCAAGATCTGACTCCAGACGACGCCATAAAGAAAAGAAAATGCACTTTCTGGAAAGTAAACAAATATGGAGAAATTGGGGAAATCAACCAGAACCACAACTTTTACTACCAAATACAAGGACAACTGAGAGTGGCAGGTCGACAATTTTGCTTCTTTACTTTGTGGACTCCTAAAGGAATAAAAATAGCAAAGATTATCCGAGATGATTCGTTTTGGGAGAAAAAAATGTTTCCAAAGTTGAAGAGCTTCTACATGAACTGCCTTCTTCCAGAAATTATAGATCCCGTCACAACAGGTCAATGCCTATAAGAAACCCACCATATATAGAGGAAGCAAGACGAACAGCTGAACAAAAGAAGATGAAAGAAGCAGAAAAAAACTAATCAAGAAAAGAGAGTAAATGTATATATAGTTTAGCATATCATTATTTTTATAGTTTCTTTTTTTAAATGTAAATAGTAGACCTAATATAGATGGTTTTATTTGTTTCTCTCGTACGTACATTTATTATGCATATGCTTATATATATTTTGATTGCTTATTTCGTCTATCCATCTGATATTTGTAAAACTGAACACTAAACTTACCTTGTTATTTATAATTATTTTATTTTGTAATAACAAACTAATTTTAGTTTAATTTAAATAAATAAACCGTTTTTTTATAAGGCATAATTTGATATATTACAACGTGTGCAAAAGTGAAGTATAAATTGTTAAATACATCGTTTTTAGAATTTCTATTCAAAATATAATTTAGTTTTATAAAATATAGTTTTCAGTTAAAATCTTCTTCATATTACTTGCATTTTTTATTGACAATTCTTTTATTATATAGGTAATTTTTAATAAAGTTTCTTATGTGTATGTTTGTTGAGTTTTAGAGTATTTTGATCTATTAATCTTCTTGGATTGTGGGTCCATGAACAAAATATATTAAATATCTACAATTGAACAATTTATAGAGATAACAGTGAGATCATGTTTAATTTAATGAACAAGTAAATATATTTGTATAATCTTGCAAGTCTTGTTTGGATACAGTTGGATTAATTTTTCTGCCTACTTTTTAATACCGGTACGAAACATTCACTCTTATTGATATTCTGTATATTGTATATGTAACTTGTAAATGATTCAATAAATATCTTGTAACAATAGTAGCTACCTACCATATTAGTTATAATATATTGTCTATATTGTATGTGTACCTTATTTGTTACAACGTATGTAATATTACGCACATAATCTGTTTAGTTTTGCATTGTATATACTTATAAACCGGCATATATTATTATATTTAATAACAATTGAAAAATATCACGCCTGAGATAATGTTTAATTTGATGAATCTAGGAGTTACATAAATGTATGAAATCTGGGAAATGTTGTTTGTACATAGCCTAATTAGATTTCGTGACTATTTCATTAAGAAGAAATCCTTCGTACTGACATCTTGTATATTGTACATGTAATTTGTAAACATTACTTTATTATAATTGTGTTGTAACGGTAGTAGCAATTACAATAGCAATAATACCTTGTCTATTTTGTATTTAAATATTTTATTTATGTAAACGTTACGTAAAATTATACAAATTATCCGTTTTGTTGTACATTATATTTACTTACAGACTTTTTTCTAATGCTGGTGTGAGCTCACTGATGGTGAAATATTTTTCATTTCATTTCAAAAACTTTATTGAAATTTCAGAATTGAAATACATGAAAATCCCAAACATTTTTTGTAGTATTCATTTACCTATTTCAATAAAAATTAATCTAGCAATAGAGACAAATGGTTCTTTTGTATTATACAGTACTTTCCTTAGAGTGCTCAAATTCTAAAAGATCGCTAGGCCGATTGCCGGCTGGGAGATGGTTGGGATTGTTGACGTTGCACAACTTGGCAACCCTCTGCACAGAGCGGCAACGCAGGGGTTTTCCCTAGAAAGAAGTATTCAGGGTTGATTCGCGGGAGGAGGGAAGTACTGTACCGCAGTAACACGGCACGGCAGGGCACAATCATTTGGCCAATATCCTCAATGGCTATAGGTTCAGTCACAACCCATTAGTTGTTGTGGATCGTTATTTGTTCGACTACTCAATCAAATAAAAACCAGGTGTGATCGAAAAAGAGCAAAGTAATGAATATTAAAGAATATACATTATGTGAACTATATGTTGATAAGCGTAAAACTGGTTAAATGCCCTAAAAATGTACCTACAATGTTTTATTTAAGTAGAAATAAAAACATGTTTCATTCGCAATTATTTTTATAAGTTTATAATTTGGAGAAAAAAATAAGTAAAACTCGTTACATTCCTTTGCTTGGTTGCCTAATACATCTTTATGAGGAACTTGATTACCGTAAAATGTAATACGAGGTACTAAACAAATATTTTATTGTTTATAATAATTTGTTCTACATGCCAATGTATAATATATTGACTCCTTTCAGGTTATAGCCTTTCAAAAAATTATAGATACAATATATTACTTATATACAACTATTTAATTACAAATATTTAAAGCAAAACTGCAGTCAAACGCAAACCTGTGAAATTTTTACCAAATACCGGTAAGGCAGATTGATCACGCAGTGGTTCGGCTGAACAGCAGGAGCGCTTGAGCTGATAGTGGGGGGCCAAGGAACTAAAAGGTGATTTCACATCCAGGGTTAGTCCCCTCTTAAAACGTTGTCTGACCATCACCTCATCAGATTGTTTTACTCTCATGAGACAGTTTAGGTTTATTTTGTAAGCATCATGTAGATCAATGTTATTTTTATTTGTATGCAAGTCACGTACGATAATTATGTGTATTCGAAATGTACATCGAATTTTCTTTTTGTAAACAATCCGAGCTACTAATGTTAATCACAACCAAAGTCAAGTTGGTAACATTTGGTTTTAAGATCAATATTTATAACAAAGGGATTAACAAAGATTTTTCCTGGTGCCAGTTCTTTACTAAATATAGATTAACACCCCAAGTGATTCTCTTAAACAAGAAAGTTCAGTTTGATTTCAATTATATCAACTGTCACTCGTCGTTGCAAGTTAAAACAACAACTTTTACCTATTCTATCACCTTCAATGACGTAAAACTTAAATAGCTGGCGTAATTGGTTATGTATTTTTATAAAATTGGGCAAAGGTTGTACATTGATGAGCGAATGACTTAAGAAGAAAATAAGAACAAATTTTTGCTCAAATGTCGTGCTAACATTAATTTAGGGAGTTATGACACCGATAATACATCCTGCACGTAAATGTTTGAGGCGTCTGCACATTGACAAACTCACTTTCCGATTCGGGACCACAGTCAACCGTGGAAACAAGGTGAAATATCACTCTAACAATCACTACAAACAACACAATAAACTGCTTTTGGAAACGTTCCAATTCATGTAGTTCTTAATGTATTTTTAATAAAATGAATATTGTACTTTGCACTAGAATTATATAAAACTTTAATATATAACGTTGATAATCTGAGTATAATCATACGATTAGGAATTATTTAACTTTTACTTTAACTAAATATTAACATATTTAGCTATTTTATTAATCCAACTAGCAAAATATAATTTCTGTATGAAAATAAACGCATACAATACTAATTGTTTGACTCATTGTTTTTTTATTAACATTACTACAACTTAAATTAGGCTACTTTAACTTTCAATTCAATTGTTATTAGGATAAACATTATACAGTTAATGTACAGCTTACCTGATCAGATTATAAAACGTTGAACTGGTGGTTATATTTATATTGTTACGTCAAGGTCAAAATCTTTAATAAGACGTTTCTTTCGTACAGTGTGAGAAGTGAACAATGTAACCACTATATTTATAATTGTGTTTAAAGATTATTATAGTTAACCCTGTGATGATGGGTCACGATATTTCCGGTACTACCAAGAATTAGGAGGTGGGTGGAAAACGTTGACGTGATACTGTAAGGAAGACGTCGAGCAGCAAACTTCGTACGGATCCCCTTAACTAAATTGTCCACTATTACAGTTGGCTACAGTGTACCTTTGATATTCTAAAATAGTAAAAAACTAGTTTTTTAATTTTTTTCTATTGTTTATGTTAGGTACACTCTCTTCAGCGTAAGTATTTTCATGCATGTTTATGTATGTAAACAAGAATAACAACATTTAATAGCAGCAACTCAAGAATAACAGAATTTGGAACAGTGTTACAAAATTATTACTATTACTATTATGACGTCATTGTTAATTTTCACACTTCATTTGCAAAAAACTTTTCAACAATGACTGATAATAATAACAGGCATGCATATAAATAACATAATTAACAATAACCGACGAGGTATAGCAAAAACAGCAAATCATAATTTATGAAACTCTCACAAAAAAGACTTACGGAAGATCAACAGTAATATGTACAGTAAATACAATGCAATTCAATGAAACAAATTGCGTGTTTGGTTTTATAACAATATTTTAGTGTGTAGATATTTATTCCTAAATATTTTTACAAATCTGGGTTTTTTTATTAAATAAATGTCTTTAATTTTAACAACATTGGATTTTACCTAATAAAATAACGTAAAACGCGTCAACCCAGACATTTCAAGCACAAAGAAAACTGCCTTAAGCTGTCACTACTAAACCTTAAAGAGATTGCGTTGTAGTACAATTTTACAAAAACAATTATGTTTTGAAAGAATAAGAAACAAATCTGATGCTAAACACTTTTTTTATTAATTTTGGATTATCATATTAATGATTTACCTTTTAATAGTTGTCCTAATAGTTTACATATTTAATGGAAGTAAAGTTAGAATTTTAACGTGCATTAACGTCAGTTATAATTAAAAATCAGAGAATTCATGTGTATAAACAATTAGTGTTTACCCGCGGCCTATTTCTCTTCTATTTCAGTACATCTAAATAAACCGAAAGTAAACGATTATTATGTGCCGGATGCTAGATAGAGTGAGCACCGGATTAACCGGGCTGTTGAATCATCAGGAGCCTATGAATCGAGCACCAAACCACGATTTATTTGTTCAGTAGTTTCAGACAAAGTATAAAACATGTCCGAGCTTGTTTGTCAAAGAGAAGATACACGGGCTCTAATTAGTTGTATCTGTAATAATTACAGTTTAGCAGTTTTAGCTCGTCATTAAAATCAGACTAAGTTATTTTTAAGAGTGGGTTTTAAAACATGTAGCAAAGTTAAGTATGGAGCTTACTTTACAATACACGTGGAATATATATAAGGTTGATAATTAAATCAACAGTTCAACCTGTAATAAGTTTTATAGAAGACAAACAGGAATACCTGTCCGTTCAAACTTTTAAGAACATATACACGCCTTGAATAGCAAAAACAGAAAATCTTTAAAAATTTCGTTTGCTGAACAATTGCTAAATACCAGTCATGAATATAAAAGCATGAAAGATAATCTAACAGTAGTGTAGTGTTTAAGAAAAGGGAAAGATATGAATTCTAAAGACAATTTATATATTTATCTAGGTCATACAAAATAATCGCTGAATATAATGAAAACCCATATTTAAACAGACCCGATATACGAAAAGATGCGGCTGCATAATTATACAGATTTATGAAAATCATGAACCCATACACTATAATATTACCATTTATTTTAATTTTACTTCCATTATGAGAACAAAGTAGCCTTTTTCAGTTTCATAATTTATATTTTGACGACTATTTTTGGTCTAAAAATCCATTATCAAATCTAAATATTAATCATTTATATACAGTTTTGAACAAATAGTGTTTTTGGCATCTAGGGTCCTCAAAACTAAAATGTGCCATGCTCCTGGGCTTGGCCTTGCCATGCCGACTACGGTATTAAGTTATTATCACTATGGGAAATTTGTTAAAACGAACAAATTGTTTGTACAAATTAGTAAACGGTAGCCAGGTAAAACCAAATCCTCCGTTTGTATTGAATTTTTCTTATACTGTCGTTCACCTAATTTATTGTATTCTTAATTTATCCCAAGTTCCAATTCTCGGATTGGGCCTAATGATGACCGGTGTAACTGGTTGAAATCGATCGCCTTGTACCATCTGTTGTGTATATTTTACCGTCTTGTATGTAAGTACAGTATAAGTGTAAATATACTTTATAGTGTTGTAAGACGTATTTTATTAATCCTGCATAGTTGTATCAACACGTATCATGCTAATAAAGAAATTAATTATTCCCCCTATGAAATGTATATAGTAAGATATAAGGAGATATAAGAATATAAGATATAAAGGAGATAGTAATTTTTTCATAAACATCTTTGAATTTGTGTTATCGGTGGAAATATTTGTCTCCCTGATATTTAAGGTGATGCCTTTCTGTACGGATGATTACAGACTTAAGACGAACCTATTGCCCAATTTTGATAGCATTTGGTTTGTAAGTACTAATCCCCGGCATCTATAGGTTTTTATTTTTATTTTAAGGGTCGTTATCTAATCCGAAACCACTAAAACATGAAATATTTAAATTTCGCAAAAACGGCTCCAAAGATTTAAATTTGGTTGTGTATATTGCTATAAACATTTGTATGATAATATACAAACCATTTGTTACGTGCGCAGCTTAATATTTCAAAATCACATTTTAAATTATATATTATATCCTTATTGCTGATAAATTCATAATATCCATTGAGTAATACGTTATAACATCCATAAATATACAGTTATCATTAACAAAAAGTATTTGTTTTACAACCATTGCTGGATGAAAAATGTTAATCAATTTTGAACTCCGCTTAACAGAATAAAACTATGTTGTACCTGTTTAAAATTCAAACCTTTGTACTGCACTAAAACCTAATGTTTGTGGTATTGGAATTGTAGTAGGTCGTTAAGCTGCCCATTCAGTATCCATTGTCATGAGTGTATTTGCGTGAACAAACGTTGACTTTGAACAATTTGGTCTCGACAAAGGAATCAGCTGAAATCATTTAAGCTTTGAGAATTTCATTGAACTATTTCAAGTGAAGCGTATCTTTTGAGTTTGTTTTTGGAATCCACTTACTGTTCAATGTGTTTATTTCTCATTTATGAGTATTTTATTATGTAGCATATATTTTTTTAACTTAATATATCAAGTGTGTTGATTTATTCTTGCAAGGTAAAGGTTAAAGCCTGGATTAAGGCGGTCCCACACTTCTCGCGAACACGCCCGAACTCCGAATTTTCGGAGTATTCGCTAGAAGTGTGGGAGCTGCAGGAACCTTTGAATACATACGGGACCATTTGGGACGGAATGTTCAGTGAACATTCAGGAGAATGTTCGGCCGAATGTTCAGGGGTGTTCGCGAGAAGTGTGGGACCGCCTTTAGGGTGGTATTTTAAACAAAGGCTTGCAATACAACAACAGAGAGCTTGAATGACTTCCTGGTTCGTGTACTCAATTACTGTATATGAACTTAAATGGCAAAATATTGAGTTAGGCTCCTCGCTAGTCCAACAGTTATCGTCTTGGACTTTGGTTCAAGGGGTCACGGGTCGAAATCTCGATTTTTCTAAAAATATTTGAGGCGTTTGCACCACTTTCAATAAACCCATTTTTATGTGTTCTCTTAACAAAAATGCTGATGGCGTTAACAAAAATTACAAGCGTAAAATGTATTCCTTGTCCCCAAATTAATGATTTGTATTCCTTTTGAAGGGGAACATGTTTTATAGCATACACAGCCACAAGTAATGGACTAAGCTTTTTCCAATAATAAGCTGTTGGTTTACGTAACAATTAATCCGATTTTTAAACACAATTCAAGCCTTTTAGAAAAGGTTTCTGTTCAGTAAGGTAGAACTTAGCCACAATACTTCGTAGCACAAGAATGGATGTATTGTAAATATACTAAATTATTTTCAACAGAACCCAACTATTTGAATCTCTGGGTATATGTAGTTAGAAATGTATGAATTTATCAGCAGGTAATATAATGTTAGATAAAATATTTATATAATAAAACCAAGACTTATAAGTTAAAACAAATGCGTTACAACTACGTTCACTGAACAAGTGCACAAAATGTTACATTTACTTCCTATATTTTGTTGTTTCAAAAATCTGTATCATAAATGAGCTTCTTCATGTTTGAAAAACATTCAGTGTAAAATAGTTTGATTCATATATTTTATAATCCAGTCTCATAATGCATGGATTTTCCTAATCATCCGGTCACTTAGGTTGACTATAGGAAGATGGTCACCAGATTTATTTTATAACAAATTGTAAAACATTTGACAAGGCCTTTGGCATGTACTAAACCTGAAATAATTTTGAAACTTGGGATTAAGGCACAATTCGTTTTCTTCAATATTTCATCTAGACAGTTTAATTTAATCCAAAAATATCAAGCTTGCAGTATGTTTCATTCGATTTTGTTTGTTTGTTTGTTTACCCTTTAGTTAAACTGAAAACAAATATTATTACAAAGGATTTAAGGTTATGTTATAACAAAATAAAATCGTTAGATAGGCACCTCACCATAGGTTTAACATAAATCAGCTTTAAACTACCCATAAAGCATTGAGTAAGCATAATTTCTCATAAACTTAAGTTTAAACCCAAGTTTAAGTCAAACTTTACTTTAAGAAAGCGGCCCTAAGCGATGATTAACCTAAGTAAAATATTGCAGTAAAACATTTCCCTCTCACATTTTATGTAACAATGCCACTAGTTAATGGTTAACAACACGGTGGACTGCATCGACATATAACTAGAGGGCCCTTGTGACGGGCGACTCGTGGTCAGTGTGTTATTCTGTCGAGTGTTTGTTTCCTGCTCTTCTATAGTGTACCAGTTCTATTGTAGAGCCACAGAAATTAATTCCCTACGCTTGCTGTGTATCACAATATTGCCTCGAAGAATTTAGGGGAAAATAGACCAGTCTATTTAATTATGTTAAATTAAATATTAATTTAATTTTACTCTAGATTAATTACATTATTATAGGCATTTCTGTCATTGTTTGGTCATACAAATTATAACATATCGTTGGTTTTATACCCAATAATTTCCATCCTACTTGGATTTCTCGAAATAAATTAAAATAATGTTTAAAGCGTTATCAAATGTTTCTGAGAATGGGTAGCAGGAATAAAGAATAGTAAGAGATTTATTCATCCCACCCTTCTGCTTTTGTTATGAATGATATGAACTGGGAGCTTATAAATACGTTTAATAATTAATAATTTTAAATATAAATTATTTGAATGAATTAAATAATAAAACTTCTAATCATTACTTACAACAATATAAAACTGATTTTGAAAATAAAATTTCCAATCAATTTAAACCGGAGGATCTGCAAATCATGTAAACATTTTTGATGTGAATTAAACTGCCAAACCTAGACGTAAACAATCTGCCCAAAAATAAATAGTACTATTTTTATTCCAGAATGTGTATATTTCATATACGTAGCTGGATAGTCACTAGCAAGTCTCAGCCCCTGCCACAATTCCTCATCTCTCGGTTGCAAGGAACGTTTAAGCCTTGTGAGTCACAATGATTTATCTGGTATGAATTAAACGTTTAATATTTTGTATGATGATTGGTTTATGTGAGTCACTAACCGAATCTATGGAAAGTTTATCTTTTGAGGATAACAATTTAAATATACAGATTAAAATATCTTTGAAAAATAGGTAGTGCAAAAGTATTCTAGGAAAATTTGTTTCCTTCCCTTCTTTCAGCATGGATTGTATAAGCAATGGTTACAGGGTTGATTTACAAACATAAAGTTGTTGCGATTAATTCCGTTGCAATCTATAAAGCATTATCTTACTAATGACGTTTTCGTTCTGCTTGTTTTGGTAGTATACATTTAAAAAGTTTGTTAAATTCTATTGTTAAACATTTAAGTCTTTTAATGAAAGATTTAAAGAAGCTTTGCACAAATGGCTGGTTGGTGGAGACTTTTGAAAACAACTTTTAGGGTCAAAGCAAAAACAAACCCAGAAGATCTCATCTCAAGAATCTTCAATAACAGCTTCAGTTAATTTTACTCATCGTTTTTCGGAAATTCTTTTAAAAGTTAAAACCGCGTGAACATTTTACTTGGCTTTAAAAGTCTTAATTAAACAATATAATACATTTTCAAAGCCAAAATTAGTACATTTAGAGTACTTTATAAACCAATATTGCATTATAAATACTGTATATTTTAGAAACTGATTGATATTCACAGCTGATAAGAAAGCACTTTGGAGAAACCCGAAAATACTGTATTGAATCAACTTGTTTCAAAAGATTAAAAGCAAAATGTAACTTGCGTATGACCAAATAGTGAGCCTGTTGCCAGTTTAGAGAAAACCAAAGAGGTGGCTACTTCAGTGATAACTTCTGTTAGGACTTATTAATCGGTGTAAAGCAAAATGTAACTTGTGTATGACCAAATAGTGAGCCTGTTGCCAGTTTGTAGAGAAACAAAGAGGTGGCTACTTCAGTGATAACTTCTGATAGGACTTATTAATCGGTGTAAAACAAAATGTAACTTGCGTATGACCGAATAGTGAACCTGTTGCCAGTTTGTAGAGAATCAAAGAGGTGGCTACTTCAGTGATAACTTCTGATAGGACTTATTAATCGGTGTAAAGCAAAATGTAACTTGCATACGACCGAATAGTGAGCCTGTTCCCAGTTTGTAGAGAAACAAAGAGGTGGCTACTTCAGTGATAACTTCTGATAGGACTTATTAATCTGTGTAAAGCAAAATGTAACTTGCATATGACCGAATAGTGAGCCTGTTGCCAGTTTAGAGAGAACCAAAGAGGTTGCTACTTCAGTGAAAACTTCTGATAGGACTTATTAATCGGTGTAAAGCAAAATGTAACTTGCATACGACCGAATAGTGAGCCTGTTCCCAGTTTGTAGAGAAACAAAGAGGTGGCTACTTCAGTGATAACTTCTGATAGGACTTATTAATCGGTGTAAAGCAAAATGTAACTTGCATATGACCGAATAGTGAGCCTGTTGCCAGTTTAGAGAGAACCAAAGAGGTTGCTACTTCAGTGAAAACTTCTGATAGGACTTATTAATCGGTGTAAAGCAAAATGTAACTTGCATAAGACCGAATAGTGAGCCTGTTGCCAGTTTGTAGAGAAACAAAGAGGTGGCTACTTCAGTGATAACTTCTGATAGGACTTATTAATCGTTTTGAAAATGCCTCCTGGACTGTTGTTTAGAATTTAAAACCAGGTTTACATACCTTTTCTGTCCAAACAGTTCAAAAATATATGCTGCCACATACTATGACGACATGTTTCGGAATCTATAATTCCATCTTCTGGTCATAACGGACGTTTTTGTTATGACCAGAAGATGGAATTATAGATTCCGAAACATGTCGTCATAGTATGTGGCAGCATATATTTTTGAACTGTTTGGACAGAAAAGGTATGTAAACCTGGTTTGAAATTCTTATTAATCGGTGTAAAGCAAAATGTAACTTGCGTATGACCGAATAGTGAGCCTGTTGCCAGTTTAGAGAGAACCAAAGAGGTTGCTACTTCAGTGAAAACTTCTGATAGGACTTATTAATCGGTGTAAAGCAAAATGTAACTTGCATACGACCGAATAGTGAGCCTGTTCCCAGTTTGTAGAGAAACAAAGAGGTGGCTACTTCAGTGATAACTTCTGATAGGACTTATTAATCGGTGTAAAGCAAAATGTAACTTGCATATGACCGAATAGTGAGCCTGTTGCCAGTTTAGAGAGAATCAAAGAGGTTGCTACTTCAGTGAAAACTTCTGATAGGACTTATTAATCGGTGTAAAGCAAAATGTAACGTGCATATGACCGAATAGTGAGCCTGTTCCCAGTTTGTAGAGAAACAAAGAGGTGGCTACTTCAGTGATAACTTCTGATAGGACTTATTAATTGGTGTAAAGCAAAATGTAACTTGCATATGACCGAATAGTGAGCCTGTTGCCAGTTTAGAGAGAACAAAAGAGGTTGCTACTTCAGTGAAAACTTCTGATAGGACTTATTAATCGGTGTAAAGCAAAATGTAACTTGCATAAGACCGAATAGTGAGCCTGTTGCCAGTTTGTAGAGAAACAAAGAGGTGGCTACTTCAGTGATAACTTCTGATAGGACTTATTAATCGTTTTGAAAATGCCTCCTGAACTGTTGTTTAGAATTTAAAACCAGGTTTACATACCTTTTCTGTCCAAACAGTTCAAAAATATATGCTGCCACATACTATGACGACATGTTTCGGAATCTAGAATTCTATCTTCTGGTCATAACGGACGTTTTTGTTATGACCAGAAGATGGAATTCTAGATTCCGAAACATGTCGTCATAGTATGTGGCAGCATATATTTTTGAACTGTTTGGACAGAAAAGGTATGTAAACCTGGTTTGAAATTCTTATTAATCGGTGTAAAGCAAAATGTAACTTGCGTATGACCGAATAGTGAGCCTGTTGCCAGTTTAGAGAGAACCAAAGAGGTTGCTACTTCAGTGAAAACTTCTGATAGGACTTATTAATCGGTGTAAAGCAAAATGTAACTTGCATACGACCGAATAGTGAGCCTGTTCCCAGTTTGTAGAGAAACAAAGAGGTGGCTACTTCAGTGATAACTTCTGATAGGACTTATTAATCGGTGTAAAGCAAAATGTAACTTGCGTATGACCGAATAGTGAGCCTGTTGCCAGTTTAGAGAGAACCAAAGAGGTTGCTACTTCAGTGAAAACTTCTGATAGGACTTATTAATCGGTGTAAAGCAAAATGTAACTTGCATACGACCGAATAGTGAGCCTGTTCCCAGTTTGTAGAGAAACAAAGAGGTGGCTACTTCAGTGATAACTTCTGATTGGACTTATTAATCGGTGTAAAGCAAAATGTAACTTGTGTAAGACCGAATAGTGAGCCTGTTGCCAGTTTGTAGAGAACCAAAGAGGTGGCTACTTCAGTGATAACTTCTGATAGGACTTATTAATCGGTGTAAAGCAAAATGTAACTTACGTAGGACCGAATAGTGAGCCTGTTGCTAGTTTGTAGAGAAACAAAGAGGTGGCTACTTCAGTGAGAACTTCTGATTGGACTTATTAATCGGTGTAAAGCAAAATGTAACTTTCGTACGACCGAATAGTGAGCCTGTTGCCAGTTTGTAGAGAAACAAAGAGGTGGCTACTTCAGTGATAACTTCTGATTGGACGTATTAATCGGTGTAAAGCAAAATGTAACTTGCGTAAGACCGAATAGTGAGCCTGTTGCCAGTTTGTAGAGAAACAAAGAGGTGGCTACTTCAGTGAGAACTTCTGATTGGACTTATTAATCGGTGTAAAGCAAAATGTAACTTGCGTACGACCGAATAGTGAGCCTGTTGCCAGTTTGTAGAGAAACAAAGAGGTGGCTACTTCAGTGATAACTTCTGATAGGACTTATTAATCGGTGTAAAGCAAAATGTAACTTGCATATGACCGAATAGTGAGCCTGTTGCCAGTTTGTAGAGAAACAAAGAGGTGGCTACTTCAGTGAGAACTTCTGATTGGACGTATTAATCGGCGTAAAGCAAAATGTAATCTCTGAGTATCGAATAGAAATACTAGTGTCCCGTTGATTAAAAAAGCCAATGAAGAGTCAACATGTGTTAATCATGATATTTTATTAACAGTATTGCCAATATTTTAATACAAACATTGCTACGTTTCCCTAACTTAATTATTAATAATGTAAGTACTCCATCTAACTACATGATTTATTTATATTAACAACGACGGAATTATATAAGTTCAAGTAAATACAGGTATGGTGTAGTTATCATAAAACTCATAAATACTCATCTTAAAAATAAGTACATAATTTTAATTTAAACAACAGTATACGGCCTTATTAAGTCACTTATTTTAAATATTGAAAATGAACTGTCACAATTTTGGTATGTTTACTATAAAAGGTCAACTAGATTTTAAACAACATCACAAATAATATGGCAATAAAAAAATGTAGCAGTATATAGTATTTAACGTTCACGATTTGGATTACGTTATGCAAACGTTACGTTATGAGGTATCGGCTCAATCCTACGTCTTCAAACAATGAACTTCAAGTTAGCTTCTCCCTGGTAAATTAAAGAGCTGGCTTTTATTGTCCATCACAGTTTACAAATTCATTGTAATACTGTTTAATGTAATATAATGACAAACCGTTAGTTTATATACACAATCTGCAATATCAAACGAAGATTTCAATCATTTACGAAAAATGGTTATTGTGTAGGTGAATTTTCTAAAACCTGAAATCTCGATTACTTTATGTTGAGATTTTGTTGATAAAGGGTCTGTAGACGATCCAAGGTTTATTGTACTTTTTTCATAGTTAAAGCTATGTTGACGGTGTTGTAATCATTCACACACACGTTTACAAACAATCCCTGTCCAGTTCAGCCTTTTCATAGAGGGTACTGGGTGTATTTTTGTTATTTAAAGAGAAATAATTCCCTTTCAATGTTTTTGGTGTTTGCTAAAGTTATTTATTATCCTTTTCTCAATATTTGTTAATAACTCTTCGCATCGACTACAATTTAAATTTAGGAATTCCTCGGTTTCTTTATAAAATTTACCTCTAATCCCTCTAATTTGGGTCATAATCCACTACGTCAGACAATAAATAATTGTAATGTAATCATAAACAAGCTGAAATTAGCGAGTACCCCATCTTCGTATTTTTGATGTCAGAGAGTACAATAATTAAAATATGAGGTAACACAATTGTGTATAACTAAACATTGTGTTTGAAAATGTTTGTGTTCGGGAAATGTGTTTAAACAATATTATGTTTCTGACATTTTGTTTCTAAATGTTGGCAGTTTCAAATGGCAAGCGCTAAAAATCTGTTGTAATATACCTTTAAAATCAAAGCATTTATAAGGAAAACCCCGTTAGCGTTGAACATCGTAAGGCGAGGAAACTGGTAGAACAACTAAGCCCGTGTTTGTAAACTGTAAATGTTTTACCGGAAATATATATTTCTATATCTTATATTATTGTAGTTATGAGGGAAAAAGTTCAAATTGGCCACCATTCTCAAAGATAGTGGTTGTGGTTGTAGCACGCCTCAACTTCATGTAACTTTTAGTATGTTGAACAGAGGGATAAAACAAAAAATTTACCAAATACATGGGTTACACTTATTAATTCGAGGTTTTATGAGATTTATACTTATTTTTACTACACTATATACAATTTTCATGGTTATATTTAGTAACATAAAGTTGTTATTTTAGTGATTACATTATTGACATCACATTTGACATTGATTCCACTATAGCATTCTACTTAAAATTATAGCAGTGTTAAGACTGTATGAAATAAATCTATTCTAAGTCATAACGTCCCTTCAAAGCGTAATTATATTTTCTAACGAAAAATGTCCCATAATCTTTTATAGAAAGAAGTCTGACTGTCCTCGTGGGATGGGAGTTTCGCTCGCTCTTGTGCGTGCGGGTGCTGTAAGCCACCAATGCAAATGCTAGACGATCAAAAGTACATCTTGTTGGTTTTAGGTTAAAAGCAAAACCATTGTACATAGAAGCAATGTAAATACTGGTTGGAAAATAGTATGTAACATCTATGTAATTTAAAACGAACTACATTTAATTCTAAAATGTCTTTCTCTGACTAAAATATGCAAAATATCTATGTGAATATATTTTCTGTTTAAACGAATATGTTAATATACATAAGGACAACTATCCCCTATAAAGTTTTTCTTTGCTTAACCATTTTTTACGAATTTTTTTGTTAACTTGTAAAAAGCGACGATGGCTTTTTGAGATATATAATCAGTTATCGAGCAATGGCACCAACCTACGTTGAAGTGCTTTATCAACAGGTCGGTTGTTTTCGTACGTTCTCAGAAGACAGCTGACGAGCTTAATCTATTTATCACTATAAACTAAAAGGGGACGAAGCACTATTGAAATTTGTGTGTTTAATTTAGGTTTTACCAACCAACTTAAAAAATATAACAATATGTTTATTATGTATTTTTATGCGTTTTGAGAACTCAGCTATTTATGGATGCTGTCCAATGTTAAACTAATCTCGGAAGTACATATATTATAAATAAATACATATTTTATGTCTTAGCGTTAAACTAGGCTTTACTGTATCCAAATTAAATTATGTTATGTGAAGGGACAATCACCTGATTTTAAGGACCATTATGTGGCATTAAAATTTGGTAAACTAAAAACATGTATTTTTGGATTTAATTATTGCTTTGACTAATAAATTCATTACAATGAGAAGTAATTTTTAATGACAGAACCTGGGGGCCGAGCTTTGAAAGTGGAAGGTCAGTCAGTTTTTTTTTAGATGACTTAGAGTAATATTTTACCACGACTTAAATGCTAAATTTTGAATAACATTTTACATTATTAATGTGAACATAGATCAAATATCCAATTGCATATATATGTAGTGCCGTTCACGTATGCGAATTTGAGAGATGTATCTTTTGCTAGCAACTTATTGAACATTATTAATTGTTAAGAATGCGGTGCAAAGCATGCAGTTTAAGGCTAAGCACGCTGGCAGAACTGGGATCAGTTTAATGGTGCTCGTGCCATAGCAACTGTTAAACGGCTTTTAATGATCATTGAATCTGGATTACCAAAAACAGATACAATTCGATGCACAGTTAAAAACCAGGCCATCCATAACTCTAGTATTAATGTTAACATTGGGATTTATCGCTCAACTTACTGTAGGACACATCACAGTTACTGCTGTGGCTAATGATGGTTGTTCTTTATTCTGTATACATGGATATAAATGTAAATTACAATTATATTGCCATATATCTACTTTAAAAAAAATTACGATTTAAGTCAATGACGTTTATTATTCAGAAAGTTTACGAGAATGTCTTATTGAAACAGTGGCATTTTTCACGTACGTTTACTTATATGTTGATAATAACACATCACATTAACTAAGGTAAATATACAAAATTCAGTGCAGCTGTAGTGAATTACTTTATATAGCCCAAGTCTATACTATTAGCCTTCTGTGTGAACTGCAAAAATGAGTATCGTCCTGATAGAGAAAGCACCTGCACTCTTCAATACCATCGGTAGGCGGATACAGCAGTTCGCTACTTCTTTTTATTATGGTTGTTCCCAGTTTTACTGGTGCGAAACATCATAGGAGCCATATAGACTTATATTCAGGGTTAATTTTTCGTCTGATAATTACAAAAACCTTTGTTCATGTTTCTTTCGTAAGTATTTTAGTGAATTTCCCCTATAGGGAAGAAGCTATTACCGTAGTCGGCATGGTGAGACCTAGGCCCGGGACCATGATAACTTTTCGTTTCGAGGTCCCCAGACCCCAAAAACCCCATTCGTTCGAAACTGTATATATATAAATATATAAACTATAAATATAACCTGTGTGTATGTATATATATATACACACACACACACACACACACACACACAACGTACTGTGTTTAGAACTTTCAATATCTCGGTAACCAATTGACGTAGAGGAATGATCAAAATACCAAATTGTGTATTTTTTTAAGCTGAATCCAATGGTAAAAATCAATATTTTACTATTAAAAAATTATATGTAAACAATTGAAAAATCCATGTTTGGGGTACAAAACCCCCACAACATACCCCTTCGGACGGAGCGATCTGGCTGGTTTTCGAACTTAAAGTCATAAATGTTGCTTCACACATTTATAGAAAATTTCATCAAAATCGGGTCATTTTTACGAGAGTTATCGTACTCACGGACACACAGATACATATATATATATATATATATATATATATAATAATATATATATAATATAATGTTAAGTATAACATTAATGTGTGTGTGTGTGTTATGTTGTATTAATGTTATGTTTTGTTATGTTTTGTATATGTTATAATGTTATGTTATATTATGTTATAATGTTATGTCATATATATATATATATATATAATGTTATTCTTATGGAGGAAAAGAACAATTTTGTATCTTGCTTATTTATAAACGTATTTTGACGAAACTTGGTACAAGACTTCATCTGGTTGTGGTTTATTGATATTTGCTCAAAACAAAAATCTTTTGTCAAAGGTTACCATAGCAGCAAACCTGCGTACTCAGCCCCAATGTTATTCTTATGGAGAATAATTAAAATTATATATACTGCTTATTTTTGAATATATTTTTATGAAACTTGGTAAGTGGCTTTATATAGTATTAAGACATTTATATCTCCATTGGAAATTCGCTGAGTATGCAGGTTTGCTGTGACGGGGTTATTGTTATTTCAATTGCAATACTCGATTGGGCAATTTTTGATCTAATATAAAATATTAAAAAAATTTGATATTATTTTATAGGCAATTTTCAACAGTACATTTAAAATTAACAGATATTAAATATAGAAAACCTAGGTTTTCATTGCTAAAGTTAGGTAAATGTCAGAATGTACCTCAAAGAGAAGATAGTTTACGTATTTGTGAATTCTGTTCCTTTGTGTTTAAACTCATGTAAACACTTAATAAAATACACGATGTATTACATTTAGCAATAAACTAGTACAAACGCTCAGAGAAGCTTTGATAGATATCCCTATACCAGATGAACACGTGTCTTTGACAAAAACAGATCGGTCTTTGTACTCGGTTATAAGAAAAACCCGGGAGTTAGCCTGTGATAATTTACATTTGTTAACAATCTTTCATTTATTGACTTAAAAAATATTGGTCACACTTGATGGATATACAAGGGGCTATTAATGTATTTTGGAAATTTAACTCTCTCCTCACGGTATTATTGTCATTATCCTTTTGTATATACTGTATGTGAATTAAACTTATGATCTAAGCTTTCCATTATATCAGTTTCAATATTTTTTGTATTTCAATGTTAATTGGCATTTTTGTTAAGAGAACACAAACGCGCTTTTAGGGAAAGTGGTCCGAACCCCCCACAATTATTTTATGGACACCCCGGGATGTATTATTATTGTTGTAACTGATACCTGATGCTTTTTCTAATACATTAGGTACAAGCTAGTTAGTATAGTTTAGTTTAAAATTGTCAAACTTATCAAGAAAATTATTACGGAGGTAGAAACAAATTGTAAGTATTCAATCTGTAGGTGAGATATGGCTGTTAACACTCTCTAATTCGTAGTAATGTGTAAGTATCAAGCATTGTGTATAGTTTCATTTTCTTACTAAAGAGATTGTCTGTCTATTTGAACAAAGAAATTCTTATCCTTGCTTATCCTTAGATGTCATATGCTTTACCAATTTTTGGGATCTGAGAGATTTAGAACGAAAAGAATATTAAAATCCAAAAAGAAGCCATCAGAGTTATTGTTGGTCTATTGAAGTTCGAATCATGCAGAGGTATTTCTAAAGATATGAAAATAGCATTCGCAAGTCCATAAATCTTCGCATCACTGATCTTTGTTAAAAATAATCTCCACCTTTTCCCGGAACAAACTCATTCACCATACACCCTTTGAAATCTGAAATCACTTAAACTCCCCTCCAAAGTCACAAAACATCCTTCTTTCCAGCGTTAAACTTTATAACAACCTACCAGTTTATGTAAAATAAATCAGCAGCGCTACCAAGTTCAAGAACGGTTTAAAAGACTTTTTGATTAAACAAGAATACTATAGTGTGCAGGTTTATTTAGGAAACAAAAATTTAATTTAGTTATGTTAAATAACATAATTGTTTGACCTTCTTTTAGTTTATAAGTTGCACGTTTGTCAATGCATACTTGTTAATTTTATTTAATTTGAATATCCATTAAAAAGGTAATACATTATGTCATAAAACGTAATATCATGTTACGTATACAACACTGTATAAGTTATTTATTAAACTACACACATTTTGCAACGAAATTTAAGGAACCCTGTATCTTAGAACGCTTATTTCCGGCCACAGATTCATTTTAAGTTAAATAAATAGTAAACATTTCAACAACATACACGTAAAGATACCAGAACTTTATTATAGTAAAATAAATTAGACATCGAAATGATATAATCAAAAACAATAAATTCTTCTTCTTTAATTAACATCTCTAATTGGTTTTGAAGGCTTTTGATACCCAACTCAAACTTCGCATTCCATTAAGAACAACTCCGACTAAAACCAAAACTTATTAAATTTATTACTCAACATTTGTAATCAATTAAACGGTTTTGAACCACAGACCATAGAAAAAATAGACCTGGCATCCCTATTACTTTAGCATTTCAGCTGGTGAAGCTCATTTTTGGCATGGCCGCCATCTTGGTGGTCCAACATTTTATAAAACTACTAGAATATTAACTATGGAGATTTAATAATATTTGACATCATATTTATGAACTACTGGATACTGTAAACTAAAGCATTATTTTTTTAGAGTTTTTTAGCCCACAAATATATTTAGTTATTTAACATTTTATAACAAACATATTAGTAAATTATTTTTGTTTCCCATAGTTTGATATGTTACTCATTCCCTTTGGGCTGTAACAGATATCGTTACTGCACCATCATTGCAATAGACATAACGTTGTCCTTACTTTCTTAAATAGTTTCAAACTTAATATGTATAATCTCTGGTTTCAAGTAATGTTATTAACGGTTTTGAATAATTATTATTTTTGATTTAGAGTATTGAGAAATTGAGCTTTAACAGTGTAAGAACCGTTTAAGCATTTACTAACCACTTTATGTTAGTAAATAAATACATTTTCTTTTGATAAAATCTTGTAAAATAAACATATGTTTTGACTGAAGTGTATTTTTAAGACCAAAGTCACAACACAAATAACGCTATCAGTTGGGACTCAAGAGAAATTGCAAGCCACCATCTTGTTGGTCCAAATTTATTTTGTTCTTCACTTTTATACCATTGATGCCCAGTCTAATGTTTTCTGTAGTCTGTGTTTTGAAGCCTTGTAATAATGATTTTAGTATTTTACATTCTGATTCCCCTCTCTTTAAAACAAAAATCCCTGGAGTTATGGATACTATGTTACATTGAATACTGAGCTTGTACTTTAAAACTGAAGAAATTCACGTCCATGTGTTTCAAGGCTACACCATTTCACTCACTAGAGAACTTGTGTGAGAAAAGCCGTATTCGCTCCAAAGAGTGAAATAATAATGTTGATTTCGACGTAACATGGTCCAGACACGGCGCGGCGTTGCGTTGGCCGCATCATGCCTTAACTCACTGTTACTGCAGCCGAACCGAGTATTCAACGAATGCGGACTTATTCCGACCCACAGGACATAAAAATATTATTTGATTCTTACTTGCTTAACCAATAATGAACCAGCAGGTTCAATCTTTTCCTTTTCTGTAATCGATCATTTACATTAATAAACTACAATAATTTGTTTATTACAAAATAAATCGTACAAAATATAGTACTAGAAGCGTCCATGCACAGCGTGTGCATGTCTTAGTGTTTTTTTTCTGAATGACATTGCTGTTGTTAGGGGGTTAATCATTGAATTATTTTTCAATTGTTGGACTCACTCACTTAATTTTTTTTAGTTTGTGAATCTTATTGTCACTTTTAACAAAACACAGTTTTAGTACAGTCACACCACATAAAACACTCATATGGACAAACGCTGTCTTAAGTATTTTGAACTAGGCTCTGTAAGATGTTGCAACCAGTACTTTGACTGATAAAATAGGTGAGAATCACACATTAAATTATCATTGGTATGGTTTTAAATTTATTTGTTTTCTTTAAAAAGATGTGTGATTGCTTTAGTGTCATTTAAAATAAGTCATTACGAATTCCGGCTAGTTTAGGCATACGTTTTCGGGTTTTAAATGAAATTCTTTAAAGGTTTATAACTAACGTTGTAACGTAAGGATTTTTCTTACCTAAAAAAGACTGGTGTAGTTTTAAACTATCAAAATCACAGTTTTATTCACATACATGAATGTTATTCTCATCTGTCTGATGTACCAGCTCCACCAAATTTTAATTTTAAGTAGCTTTCTATAACATTAAATGAATTTATTATTTTTCATTTCATCACCTTCAGTGGTTTAGGACGTTTTGCTTTATATGTTGAGTAGCTTCGTTGTAAAACTAGTTGTTGCCTAATCAGTGATGGCCAATGTACGTAACAATATCCGTTATAATAAAACTAATCCATAATAACAGACAATGAAAAAACTTTTTTAGTAGTTAGAACATTTGTTTACATTTTACAATAGGAGTATTCCCGGTGAACGAGGAAGACCACAGACTACAAGAACTGTTAATTTAGCCAGGGAACGAGTCCTGCAAGCTGTTGAAGAAGATCCTTCCACCAACACAAGAAGAATAACGTTCGCACAAGGGATCGACCATTCATCGGTGTGGAGAATCCTGAAGAGTCAGCAACTCTGTCCATATCATGTCCACCGAGACCAAGCTCTTTCAGACCACGATTACCCAAACAGGCGACGTTCTATTTACGCTTAATTAATTTAAACCTAAGTTGTATTCTAACTTACTAACTACTTTGACAAACTACGATATGTGTTTGTATTTAGCTCTAATATAGTGAGGTATTTTCGATAATTACTGTAATTTAACTAACAAGATTCTGAATGTAACTATAGCGCGTAACTATCAAGCCGATAACTCTTGAGTAAGCCCAACCTAAACTGTTTCCACTAATATACTGTAAATTCCCCATTTAATAAGTTTATCGGAATTATTTCAGTGATACTTGAAGTGAAATATCTTAAAGGTTAAAAATATTAATATTTTATAAGAATCGTTCTCCGCCTGTTTATGCCACTGTTTCCCACACACTGACTGTCAGTCACGCATTTCGATTTTGATCATGCTAAGTAGTTGGATCTTCTACTTTCATCGATTTCATGTTACTAAGCCAGTATTTTACCGCCCCCTCCCCCCAACCACCACTCATCTAAGCAAGTTTATTTTTAGATTTGTTTTATTAAACCGTTTTGGGAAAATTTACATAATTCTTTCTAAAATCAAAATAACATTTAAGAATATCTTACATACAACCCTACTAACTTTGAAAAGCTATGAAATAAAATAGTTGCAGGGGCACTGTTGTAAGTTGTATTATCTACTGGTAATTTCTACGCCTAGTTAAATTTCTACCATAAATTCGGGCAGTAAGAAATTCCGTGTAATAGGTTTTATTATTCCTAGATCCTAGTTTTTATTTCGTTGAACTTATTATGTATCTTATTATTACTTAAATTAATAAATATTTAAATTGTAGCCCAATTACAAAATCGGTTTTCTTATTAAATGGTCTCCACCATGTATAATATCATCTATAATACAATGTAATACTCAGAGATTTAGCATCAACATTGAAATTCCCAACCTTTATCCAGTTTAACTAAAAGTTAGTAGGAAAAACGTAATTAAATTAGCTCCAATATCCTAGGTTATAAGAATTATTTTTTGTCAGGTTTCCCAACAAAAATGCCACAAAAGAAAGAAATTACGTAACTCATATTATCAAAATATAAACAGCTAATAGATCATTTAAACAATACAATTCACACAATATTTAAACAATACGAGGCGAGATTGTTTTTAAAACGTTTATTTTCTATAGACATAAAAACTGTATCTGTTTCGAAATATTTAAATAATACACGAACTAAAGTAAGAAATATAAATCCGCTTTTGCACAGTTTTCATCAGTATAAATAAATAAGTTACTAAATTTATCCTTAAATAGCGCTAATTATTATGTTTAGCTCCACGTATTTACATACCAAAAACAAAAACAACCCCTAAGAAAATATTCAACTTATAACTTAAAAACTACACACATTAATTTTAAGAATTACTAGACCATTTCCAGTAAATTCAAAGATAGACATTAACTGGTTATTTATAATCCATTATGTCTCATAATCTTGGTAACAAGATCAACACTAAATCTTAAACTCAAAACCAAAACAAATATTGAACGCGCTGTTTTACAGCATAACGATGTGCAGTAAAAGTCAGCGCGGAACTTCCCAATATATTTATGGAAGGCCTCAGAGGACCAATCAAGCCCATTATCAGAGTAGTTTGGCCATCAATAACATCTCGGCTGATCTATGATGACGTTGTGGTTCCGCCAAGAGTTCGGCCTGTGTTATACTGCCACAGGGAGTTAGTTCATTAGTTTAAAATTTTTACCGTAAACCGATTCATCAACGCAAAAAATGTGCTCACTATAAACTATATTATTGCATTCTTACACAAAATATTATTGCTATAGCATTTGTATGTTCATTTATTACGCTGTATTTTTACAAAAAAAGATCCTAACAAATTAATTATTAACATATTTATGATAACTGCTTGTCTTATACCTGGCCTCTATACAACTGCGCGCAGAACTAACCTTTTAGAGGTATAACAAATTTGCTACTCAATGAATATTAACACAGTTTTCCTCCAAACAAATCCGTTTGAATCTTCCACTTGAAAGAAAAGCGGAAATTAAACATTTCCACTCTTGGCAAACAACTCCAATACTTCACTTTCATTTTTGAGATGTTTACAAAAACGAAAGTAACTCAGTAGTTATAGAATAACTTTTACCCTAAGCCAAGCATTATTTATGATAGAAAATTCTAAGAAACGGTTTAACTAAGAATTTAGGTAGCATATTGTCGAAGCACTAATAGCCGTTTACTCTTCACGCTTATATTAATTATTCAAACATAAATATGGTATTCACAATAACAACGGAAGACTGGCTGGGAGATCTTTACTAAATAGCCAAGTTAATATTTATTAGTTTCCTATTTCTCTATTTATATTAAAACTAAATTAATGTGTGCATACAAAGTAGAAAACTAATACAAATGTGCAAGTTACATCCTGATGGTTTACTTTACAATATTTGTATTAACTAATTTAAATAAATAGCCACAAACCCAACTGTTAATTAGTTATACAGTTTTAGGTTAGTAAAACTGAGCAGTATTCGACGGATCTGAGTTTCTTTTATCTTAATAGTCTTCCCGGTTTTTAAAGCACAATTTATAATCAAAATTGAATTAATTTGCATTAAATGTTATAGATCCAAGGATATGTCCTCTACATCACGTACCAACTAATAAAAAGAGATGTTTCAAATTTAGCCATTACAATGTAAATTTCAGTACTCGATGCCTCAGTTTATTCAAAGCGGCAAAGACAAACACTTCTGCACAGCGATACTCGGGATAGAATTACTCTTTGTTTGACGATGCCGACGTCGGTTCAAGTTGCAATTTTGCAGCGAGAAACGTTTAAGTGGTTTTGCATTGTCTTTTACGACTGATATGTTTGAGCTTTTCTGTCAGTGGCCGCACCTAGTCAGTATTTCACTACTTTTATTAAAAATTTAAGGGTAATAATCTTTATTCATTTCACAATTATGATTTGATTTTTAACATTTAGACATACTTCATATTAAAATAATACCTTCATAAAAACAATGATGTAAATTTAATCATCACAAGCTACGTATTATATAAAAATATATTTCTAAAACATATATCGAATCACAATTACAGTGTCTATTTACACTTCTTTAGGGTTACGCAAAACACAACTAAAACATCATGTGCTGTGGTTTTTAGTTTCACAATATTAATTTCAGTAACTGAAATGTAAGTGCATGCTAAAGTATAAGGAAAATAAATTGAAACATAACAGTCTAACTTGAAAACATAGCAATGTAATATATATAATATATAATTGATATAATAAATATATTCCTAAAGTATCTTAATGTATTTAATGTACAACAACCACCACAGGACTCTCTCGGAAATACAACACTTGTGTGTAACCCTTGGTAGTATTTAGAATAAGTAGCATCTGTTTATGCCATCATCTGATCAAATATATTGAATGTCCATAAGATTAACATTGGAACCTTGACAACCATTGGGCGCAGCCCTGAGATCAGATCCTTATCAAAAACCCTTTACTTTTTTATTAAGAGCTAGAGTACATAATTTCACCCTTCCAGCAATCGGGGAAGTTTGAGAACTTTTGATGAACACTACAGATATTTTATATATTTGCCTTATATAGGCCTACACTATATTGTATACACTGTAATAAATAATTAACTACCAACTCCTTGTATTTAACCAGGTTACTCTTTAAGAAATTAAATACATTTGGGTTGGGATATGTTTATAACTAACATATTAGAAATGGTTGCAAATTTCAAAAAATACTCCTGTTTAAGGCCACCATTATTATTATTATTATTATTTTAGCCTTCAGGACACCATCTGCCATACAAGAGTTGCTCTGTAAGCCACTTCAATCACTATCCTGAGAAACACTTGATACTTTAAAGACATTTGTAATTATTTATAAAACAAGGCAGATTTTCGAGATCTTAAAGACGTTTTGAGAACTAGAGTGTATAAAAGGTCAGTGAGATAGGCAATTAGAGCACAGGGGTTTCAGTTATACAAATATTCTTTCACTAAAGTTTATCATCCCTCTTTTTTTTAAATTAATTCACGTGGAATGAATTAAATACGTAGAATGGTAAAAAGTAGACACGGCGAGGTAATAATTTAAGGTTGTGACCAAACTCATTTATTTCGCTCAATTTATATACATTTAATAAACGTATACCTTAATTTAACATTAAGTTTTTAAACCATCACTCTGTTACTTCTTACCTTTAAACAATTTTAGATGGACTTGTGTGTAAATTAATTTTATTCGGTTAATTTTATTAGTTCTTTTGAAACTCTATTTAAAACTAGCATATGTCATAACGTTTTAGCACGCACGTTACATAAAAGTCACCCTTACTGGATGTTTTCCCACTGTCGGGAATTTTCACAGTCTGGTTGTATTGATAATGAATTTTAAGTGATTATCATCTTTTAATCCCTAAATACAACATACCTTAATAATTGTAATTCTTTTTAAACAACTATTTTGGTGTAAAAATTATTTAATTCAGCATTTGCATGCAAGAAACTACGATATATGTATTTGGTACATTTTTGATTCCGGCTATATTTTACATAAATATAGTGTAATAAGTTACCAAGTGTATTTTAATAAAATGAATATTCGAATTAAAGTACAAGCTTTAACTAGTTTAGTGGTATTTTTAGATAGAAATTTATGTACAATATATTCAAGCGTGTGCAAAATAAGAAGAATATTTGTTATAAGAGCAAAGAAACATTTAAAATTAGTAAATAATTATTTTTCGAGGTTACATCTTTGTTATAATTGAAATTTAACTTTTTTTACTATAAGTGATGGTTTAAGAATTTTAGTATGGTCACACAAAACCCAGTAAATCTTCTTAATGCTGCGATACTTTACAATTACATTATGTTTTTTGTTGGTTGGCTATAAGTACGCACTGCTCACGCAGAGATATTGTCAATTGGTTATATTCATAATATATCAAACCATCATTACCCATTGTCATTATAAAAATAGTCAACTTAATTTTGCTCAATATACTGGATATGTTTAGTCAATTTATTAAAATTAATAATGGGTCTTGGAATAGGATATATTTCCAGTTTTGTTAGTGATTTTACAAATATTACAATTACCGTTTTTTTGTTTGATAATAAAACATATAAATATAGAATTGTCAAAGGAAATATTTGTTGGAATGTGACATTAAGTAATAAAATACTTCACTTTGTTCACTCTGTGGTAAAAATGTAAGAAACACCACATTATATGAATGTTGTAAGTGCAGCATGAATGTGTCACGTCCGTGCAATACAACAATGTTGATTATATCTCCTCAACTAACCGCTAGGAGAGATAAACCAAGGTCTGGTGTACGTGTTACGTGACCAAGCCACCGCATAACAAAACTTAAATTTAATAGTTGTATAATTTGTTTGGTATCAAAAAAGGCTTAATCAGGAACCACAAAAATATAGAGGTATTTTTTTAAGTACATACATACAGCTTTTAACCTCATTCTACATCATTTTTATTAGATCAACCCTAAGGTTTGGCTCAAGTCACTAAGAATAATTTGCAATAAGCGGATTAGGCCCTATTACATCAAAAGTTGATTCACCTTTCGAAAACTATACGGGTCATTTGTGACATTTGGTTATTCATTTAACAAACTTAACATTTAACATAATTTTGAAAATTGTTTTGAAAGGCTACTCAGGTATTTTTTATCTATATACAATTATATATGTCAATACATAGTTTTTAAGTTCAACCCCCCTCCAAACTTCAGGTTCAGGGGGTCACGTTGGGACCTCTTATGGTGGTCCCGAGCTTAAGCTTCACCCCGCGTGTTATGCTAATATTCTACTTTTACATGGGAATTTCGCTAACAGTGATTCTCTACCTATAATACACAATAAATATCACAGGTGAAAGAAAACAGTCATTCTCTCTTCAGTATTAGTTTTCAAAACACCTGAACTTACAAAACTATTCTTAAATGCAGATGAGCATATGCACAAAAGGTGATTCTGTATCTTACAAATGTATTTAAGATTTAAATGTAAATTAAAGTCTAGCAACGGTTGCCAACATAGATGAGACCTATGCTCCATAAGAGGTTTAAATTTATATTTCGAAACGTTGTAATACTCTTAGCCATCCTACTTTCACAATAAATAAAGATTAAATCATTAACCTTTTGAATTGTGTAGATTTTTAAGAATGATTAATTAGTACATTTTTTAGAAACTTTCATGGGTTTAGAATATACTCTTATGAAATCCCGAATGTTTAAATTAATGTAGCATAATAAATATTACGATTACCATTAACATTTTATCACACATTACATTTGTTTCGAGTGTTTCGACCAATCGTGGGGTTCAAATAATTGCATGCATAAATCATTGATATAAAGAACGTTACCTTTGGTCTATGTGACTAAACGATAGTAACAATTAATGTGTCGTGTTTTGATCATGGGTTTCAGCTGAATATCTATATTACTAACCTAATTGCTTATTTTTTGTCTGCGATTTTTGACCCCTACAAATTATTTAAAAGCTCTTACTTTCTAGATGTGCCTTTTGGGGCTTTTAAAAACCTCCACCTTCAGAGCTTCATCCCATAAGCTTAAGTTACCTTGCTAATCTAACAGAGCTATATTTTATTTAGTTAGTTAGCTGATTATAATTAAAATACAATGTTAAAACATCTGGTTCTATGCCTGCTAGATCCCCGTGCGGAGAACGGGACATCAGCTTGTTTAAGTTATTTTCAAAAAATCATACATACCAAAAAAATGTATTATATAATTAATTGTTTTTTAAACATACATTAACAATTTGTACATACAGTTACGTATAACTGTATTTTAATTTATACGTTATTAATTCCATTTATTTGAATTGTATGTATTTTTAAATGTATATACAAATAATAAATAAATATTACTAACGCATCTCAAACCTGTGAAAATGAAGTTTTTTCACAAATATTTTTTAAACTGGGTTAAACAAATCTGTTGATTTCTCTTAAAAGGTATATCAATACAATTTTAGCATAAAATAATCAAATTCCTATACAACATTCCCCGGAATTAAAATGTTCAATATCGGTCTTTAGAAAAAATTGTTTGAGAAAAATCAAACAGATGTTAATTCACATAACAACTAAGCACTGAGCAGATCAGGATAGTTGCAGAGAAGCGATCTTGTCGTCGATCCACTTCCTGAAGTGCGAGACGTTGACGTAGACCGTGGGGGTCGTCGTGCCGCAGCCGATGCCCCAGGCCACGATACCTGCCTGGACGTACACGCTAGGGTCGTCCTTGCTGAGGCATGCCAGAGGGCCGCCACCGTCACCCTGCGAACGGTACAAGAAATGGGGTGATAAAGGATGACAAGGAATAGACGATGCAAAGATTATGTGTAGCCTGGGAAAGATATTAGTGATAGATATGAATATGATCCAGCTTTTTGGGTGGCTATCCAAAAACTGTTAACATATTTTTCAGTAACACTACAAAAATAGCATATTGACTCTGTAAAATCCAACACGGAGGAAAAATATGTATTATTAATGTTTCAGAAAACCTGTTTACTAAATTTATCAATAAAAGATGTCCATGGTTGCTTGATTTAGTGTAAAACAGTTGATTTTATTAAACAAGACTAAATTTGATGTTAGTAAACAGTAAACATGAAGTATGTTTTGTAATATGGGCCCGGAGGACGTTTGTGAATGAATAATCATGCTGTAAGAACCAGCAGAGAGTTAAAACAACACTGTTAAATCTACAATTCTAAACAAACTTAATTTATAAAGGAGTTCTTTTCTATTTTCGCGTGATATTCATTTTGCAAATCTTTGTGATTCCTCAATTTTGCGATCTATTGTTTTTTTTTATGATCACAAGAAAACTGTGCGTCTCGAGAGCCAAAAGGCTATAATCTAGGATTTCGATTCAAGGTGTCACGGGTTCAATTTCCGGGATGACCATAGATCAGCATGGGTATCTCTTAAAGTGTTGTGGTTTTATCCATCTCTCTAATAAAATGGATTTGGTATTTATACAAAAATATAAAAATCAAACAAAATTGAATATACTATTACCGGTGATCATATAAATTGCTAAGCAAAACATTACATCCATCAGTTGTATAACGTTGTTACCATTGAAACTCTGATGTTGCAGAGACCATCCAGAAACGTCAACTCCTCACCTTGCAGGTATATATCCCCGTTTGGCCGCCAGCGCAGATGTAGCTCTCATGTAGCCTGAAGCGCGGCCCCAGGCGAGTTGTGCGCAGCGCCTCCAGGCAGAGCCCTCGCGGCACCACTGGCAGCTCCACCCGCTTCAGGATCACTGAGTACTTTCCTTTCTTGCCTAACGAGAGAAATTAAACGATATTATAAAACTATAGGGCCTACCATACTTTCCCATTTTATGGTATTACAATTGGCAAGTACTCATGTTTTTAAATCCCGGTTCGTCATCACGTAAGAGTGCACTACGCTTCCTTCTGTCCAATCAGGACAACTTCGCTATAGTACCATTATTAGGGTATGTTTCTATTGAGGGTGAATGGACTTTGATTATTATACACTTTAAAATTAAATTTCCAAACACTGTGTTCTGTCAGTATAGCGTTTCTAAGTTCCCTTCAAACAATTGCGAGGAATTTACAGCAGAAATATGTCACAGTGTTTTCTTAATGGGCGCCAGGTAAATAAAGCTATTAAAATGATCGGTGATTAAAATAAATAAAATTGTAAACAACTGTCAAGAATCACAATGAATCTTCGATCACTTGAATTGACAAATAAATCAAAAAATTAACCTATGACGGCAGTTATAATAGCAGAGAACCTCTAAAAGTATCTCAAGAATTCCAACAGGGACATAAACAATTTGAATTAATTTTATGCAGAAAACCTTTGGGTGTGATTTACTTGTAACGTGACTTCTGTAAAGAAATCGTGATTTCTCTCCCCCCCTCCTTTACTTCCATATGAGCTTCAGTAATTAAATAGCTATACTTTGAGTTTTATTAAATAAATGTTAATGTTGTAAACATGATCGCCATTTTAAATTATAATTTACAGTGTTATGGAGACTCTTGATACTATCATTGAGTATTTTTTATACCGTAGGTAGCTAATTATGTTCATGTGTTAGCTTAGTTGTAATACATTTCGCAAGATTTGTTATAACAAGTAAAGTCGCTACTGGACTGCGTACCTCGCGCGTTTGTCACATAATAGCTCAGCAAATTATAAAACACTACAGAACCATGTTAACCATGTCTACCAAGTTAACGGCAGTTGCTCTTAAAATGGTTAGTTCGGTCACCAGCCTCCTTGACCACTAGTGGTGCTACGGCACTCATAACCAGAAGGGATGCTTTCGGTTGCAGCCTCTCTGAATGTGTAAATTGCTATCAGCGACCCAACTTATTCCCCACTCCATCCGCTGCCTCCCCTCACGGCGCGGCGACCCAACTCGTCACACTGTCACGGGAGCGCAACCATTCTCCTATTCCAGTCAGTCTTCTGTACTTTGAATCTATTTACCGAAGACGTCCTTTCCCCAGCCGGAGACGACGCAGGTCCTGCCGTCCATGTTCTCCCCCTGCCCCGGCAGACACAGGGTCCCCACCACCGGGTTTAGCTGCAGTGGCTTGTCCAGCACTAGAAGTGCCACGTCGTTGTGCAGACCGCGTGCGTAGTAGTGTTCGTGGATAATCACCTGCTCCACGTCGCGTTCCTGCGTCGGGTACAACTCCTTCTCAGTCTGCGTGTCCCATTCTCCCGCACGGATCAACAGGTCCTTCTTCCTGAAACGTGAGGAACTGGTCAATTGTCTTGTAAACATAATAACTATATTTGTTCAAAATTTGGTTTATGGGAATGGGCACATTTCCACACTCAGCCTCCATTGAAATTCTGACTAAAAATACAGAATCTGAAAACTACCACTATCTTATCACAACCCCAGTAAAAAGAGAGGTGCTATCATATAATATAGTAGTTCTGAATTTTAAATATGGCTTTTAGGCTAGTAAGGTCTTATCATTTTTTCATAACTCAATCCCTCTGTGTTTCTGGATATTGAGTATTTTTATAGAGGATACAATTTAAATCAGGTTTTGTACTTTACGTTTCTTTCTACAATCATTGCAATGGATCTATCAAACACCCTCAAACGATAACAAATATGTGCAATTCCCATAATTCTGTTGTTATTTCGATTCTGGTAAGCAATGACTTTTACGAAAATGACTTTCTTATAGTGTAAAATTTGTTAAAATAGATCTAGTAAGCAACTAAATAGTTAGTATTGAAACTAACTATGATCAATACAAAATAGACAAAATTGAAAACTAGAAAATAGGGTTTTAAAAGAAGGTGTATTAATTAATTTTGGTTCAAGAAGACAAATAAGTGAATATATATAAAATAATGTATGGACTTAAAAAATGTACTCTGCTTCAAATAAATATTAAAATATTTGGAAAGTCTGTTAAAATGTTGCAAACCTAGGCAAAATTAAGCATAATAATTGACTGGATTGAATCGTAAAATTGATCAATAAACATTTTTTGAATTTGTTAAACTATTATAAATCAGTGTAAAGTGAACTAGAATGACCTGACTCCAGTCGGGTTTACTCTTACATAATCATTTTCTAGACCGAAGTTTACGAACATTTCTGAAGAGTAATTTTTGACGCAGTGGGCCCCGGTGAGGACTACTCGAGGATGGATGATGGAACCACCGCACTCCATGGTCTTCAGGGTGACATCCGCTATGACCCGGACTCGCCGGAGGACAGCCACCATCCACGGGAACTCGCCGTAGTTGGACTCGTGGTCCTTGCCGTCCGTGATCCTGAAGCCCACCCCGTCCGGGTGTCTGAGGCCACACATCACCCCCGACGTTGGGTGCACCTCCACCGGAGACGTTGTCTGGTCCGCGGGAAAACAGCACCTGTCTAAGTAGTGCTCACACTCAGTGGAAGAACCTACCCTAGAACATTACAAATCTGAATTGAAAACTCACAGGTTAGATATCTAGAGCAACAAATCTTACACAAGTGCTGTCATACTAGGAAATCTTAGACGTTTAGATCATGAATTAACATTTTGTCAAACAAATTTGCTGGGAGCTGGTTAACAAACAAATTTTGTTGTTAGTTCCTGGTTAAAATTTGACTGATCAACCATTCTTCTGATCACCAAATTGAAAGATACCGGTAATAGCATATTGGACTTTGACACACTTAACAATGAAACAAACAATCCTCCCATTTGTTTGGTATTCTTCCAGAACCCCACAACGGATCATTGAACTTTTTTTGTATTTTAACTTTTTGTCTTCATTTTCGTATGATCTAAATTTTACCGTATTAACTGGATTTAAACAGTTATGAACGAATTCTGCAAGTAGAGTTATCATATTAAAAAGTTATAACGAAACCACATGTAAATTTTATTCTGAAGATATAGGTTATTCCCTAAAAACGTTTTTGATAAAAACAAAGTAGGCTACTATTAAAACGCCAGTCAGTACTTTGTGTGGTAAATAAGAAACGTGTTCAAAGGTGTAACACTATCCACGACCAGCTGGGTGTTCGTTGATTGCATTCAAACTTTGTGGTTGCAGGAATTCCAGCTTAGCAGCAGAATACGTTATAGAAAACTGTTGTGAACTCTGCTGCGAACAACTGTCTAAATTTTTCCCTTATGATTTGCATTATAGTTTGACTGATTTTGGTAAAAAGACGTATGATATTATATCCCCGAACTGTAATGGGAAAATTTTCATAATTCAGAAAATGTTTTTCCTACGAAAGGTCTGGCCCATGAACATTATAGACAGAAATAACACTGTTTAAAACTTGTCTGATCCATACAAAATCAATATTACTGAAAATTTCAAGGTTATTACGGTGTACCGAAAAATCTTAAAATGCAACTTTTGTTGGTTGCATGAAAATATTACCAAAATATATACAAGCCTGTAATATTATCTTTACAATAAGTGATAGTTGTGTGATCCAGTCCAGTTGTAGCCAGAATAAAATTATCTTATATATTTTCTAACTTCCAAGGGAATAAATATTGTAAATATTTAACGACTAAATATGGTCAAACTATTGAAATGAACCTAACGTTACTTTTTTAAATGTAGATTATAAAATAAATAAACGGTATCAGGAAACTGACACATACTTTCTCCCTTTTAGCCAAATTTCAATGAAAATTTTTTTATTTACTAAATATAGAATATGAAGTACAGATAAATGTACAGAAAATTGTCTAAAATAGTTGTTTTCAGAAATATCCACCCAAATCCCTTTTTGGGAGGCACTATAGAGTCCGTTGCCACACACAGTGGTTTTGAGAGGGGAAATGCCCCCTTGCCCCCCCCAGGGTTAAATAGCAACACATTTCGAACATCATCTGTTGGTCAATGCTAACTTGACCTGCATATCAAATTTTAATGAAATTGATCAGTAAATAAGAGAGAAATAGTTATATTTGTATTCCCCATAAGAATAACATTGGACAACGTACTGTGTTTACCGCTAAATGAAAATTTCAATTTTCTCCGTAACTAGCTATCGTAGAATAGTAATTTAAAATACTAATTTATTTAGTTTTTTGAGCTCTTTTTAATGGTGAATAGTAATCTTTTTTAACATTTATGATTTTTTATGAAAAATCCAAAAAATTGAATTTTGGATGTTTTAAGTCCTGTAATTTCTGAACCCGAATTTTTACAGAAATGCGGGTGGTGTCATTTTGTTGCAAACCTAAAGTTCTACAAACCACGAAAGTTTAATCAAAATCGTTAGAGCCGTTTTTGATAAATTTGGATTTTTCATGTTTTTTGGCGGTTTTTGGGGGATAATTACCCTTAAAAATCAAAAATCCAAAAAAATGAAAAAACGCCTGGAGATATCGTGGATTAGTACCTACATACCAAATTTCATAAAATTCGGCCCATAGGTTAGGGCTCTAGCTCTGTACACATCCACACAGACACACACACACACACACACACACGGACACACACACACACACACAGACAGACATCACGTAAAAACCACTTTTTTGGGTTCAGGGAGCACCAAAACGAATATTTCCACTAACAACTCAAATTCGAAAATTTTTACGAAAACAATACTTTCTCCATATACTATGTATAGGGGGAGAAAGTAAAAGTTATAAAACATCCAATACATCTACATTCCGAAACCACTCTAAATCAATGGGGTTATTATTGCAGCTTTACGTTGACGTTATCAGATCGTGGTGAAACTTTTCATGGTCATTCAGTGTAACCCTAGGAAGGTTTCTAGCCATTAATCATAGGCCTAGGCCACTTGACTTCGAAGGTGTCATGTTACTCTTATGAAGGGAAGATCTGTCGTGATTTTATCAGATGACTAATTTAAAATACTTGAAACAAGTTGTTTATATATTTTTGTAGCGAGCTGTAAAGTAAATCTTATGTATTTATTTTTAGTGGCAAACCAAATCAACACTAAACTACACAATATTTGAAATGCCATTCAATAAATCATATTTTGGAAGGTATAATTTCTATATATAAATTAGTCGTTGTTTCTTTGTTCTTTGTTCGCTCCTATACTATGCTTCCGATTGTTTTGGAGCTTTGCCTGGTAAATCCAGGATAACCTTAGGAAGGTTTTAGCCATTAATCAAAGTTCTAAATATTAGGGCTCCGCCCCACTGGACTCGCATTGCAATCGTATGGGCAATCGTTAGTAGTCTTTTTGAGCTGAAATTCGATAGCAACTTAGCTAATTATATCAGACTCAAAATGAGCCTACTCCACCATTCCGCAAATCTTGTAGGGTTTCTGGCCTTTAAAATACTTATTCCAACAATTGTCCACCTATTCCTTGACTGATGGAGCTGAAATGTAGTAGAAAGATAGATGTTAGCTCAAGGCAGACAAAATGCCTACTCCTGGTAATATTATATTGCCGGAAAGAGGCCTGTCCTACTCCTGGAAAGTAAATTATAGTATAGTAAAGTATTTTCTAAAGTATAGTACTTCACCCCGACTGGAATTTAATATATCCAAGTCAATCATCATACACCAATGACTAAACCAATGAAACTGAAATTTCATAGGTAAATAAATAATATAACAGAATCAAAATATAGGTCCCCTCAATCCAAAGATCCTTTGGGGCCCCACCCCATTGTCATTTAAAGTTATGTTTTATTATTCCCATGTTAACCATTGCACACCCCACTACTGAACCGATAAAATTAAAATGTAGGAAAATATAACACAAACCAGATTTAAACTGGTGCTACTCCAGTTCCAAAACTTGTATGGGACTCCACCTCACTGGCTTTTAAAATCATGATTACCATCTCGCACCTACTACTTTACTTATGGATTTGAAGTTCGGTTTCTTCTCCCTATTCAAAGTCCAATGGGGCTCCACCCAACTGGAGTTTATAGTGATGTTTAATAGTACATGCATAATACAGTACTCAAATGGTGGAGCTTAAATTTTGTTGGAAGATAGGTACATGAGAATCAAACGTGCAGACCCGTACTGAAAATCTTATGGAGCCCTGCCCTATTGGCATTTAAAATTTGAATGTTTAAAAATTATTAGTGTTAACCTTATAGATAATTATTTTATTTTATTTTCCATGGGGAAAAAAATCAAGCGGGAAAATAAACGGAAATCATCGGTAATTAAGAACAAAGCCGCACCAAGTGCCATACGTTTTAATAAAACACAATAATAATAATAACACTTCCTCAAAAATCAACAATACTGAACTATTTAGTTTGCTTTACAAAAACCTAAAATGTGTTTTTATTATAATGTAGCCAAAAGTATATCTTTATTACTATTTGACATGAAGTTTATTGTTCTCCACTCAGAAAAAATTGTTGTAAACTCACTCTATTATTAACGCTCAATTTCATAAGCAAAATTATGTATAGATTGTGTTACCTTTCCAGTAGTGAACATGTGTTCTTGCTGATAAACTGTGTTTACTCTATTCAGCTGTTTAATCATACAACTCAAAACAATTCTTTTTCAATGTTAATCTTATGGGCAAATCACAAACTTTAAGGGCAGCTAGGGCCCTTCCCCTTAATTTATTTGTGTATGAAATTTTGGCACAAACAACTTCAGACTGAGCTCTATCCAATGACACCAGAAAATGTCAAAATCTGTTTTAAACTGTTGGAGTAGTTCCAGTCTCAAAAAACTTTAGTGTATTAAATAAGTGCGAGAAATTGATAGATATAGTTGATAGTTGATATAGTTGATAGATATAGTTACATTTATTTAATATCTATTAAATAAATGTAACTTAAATAACTAATGTAATATACTGTATTTTGGTTTTAGAAACTTCACCTAAATTAATATCTTAGTATAACTGTGTTTATTATATATTTAACACATACTCAGTTAATAAAGAATACCCATATTTCCAAGATGGAATTATAGTGGTGTTTTTGTAACCCTCTTTTAAGCTATGGTTACTAAAATATTTAATATGTACCCGATATATTCTATATAGTTGTATTATGGATAAGATTATAGTTGCTAGGAACACTTCTTCAACAGTCATACCCACCGGTTTATATTACGTTTTGTATATGTGGGTTATCATTCGATACTTCCCTTCTACCACGTCCACTTAATCAAGAGTATTAATTTATAAATTGCTATCAGTGGTAAGCAATTGATCAAACCAGCAGTTTCACAAGGCCCTGGTGAAGGCCTGGCAGTTTCACGGATCAATATGGTCTTGGTGAAAACCTAATGTTTAGGCAAAGTACACAACGCAAGTTTAGATAAAGTAACAACTTCACTGTAATTTATTCACGCGGCATTTTGTTCAATTATACAATGTTTTTATTCGTACGGCTCTAAAAGAAATACAAAACATCTGTTTCATTGAAATCCACAAACCAAAATGCTGACCAAATTGGAGCTTACAAAACATCACAAGAACGTCAGCATCTACTTACTCGCGAATATTGATTACGTGGTCCAAATATCCGCTCACTTTGAAGGTCTGATTGGTGTTCTGTTTACACTTGTGATATGGCATACACGTGCAACTGCCCGAGATGTCTTGGTCCTGAAGGTCGGCTGGAGGCGTCTCAAGTACTTGTACCTGGGCTTGTGAGATGCTCATACAGGCCAAAAACACCACGGGGAAGAAAACCGCATTAACCAGTCGTCTGTCCATGGCAGTCGGCTAAACAGAGCGAAGACGACTGTTACCTTTCAACCAGCATTCGATTTGAAATAGAACAAACCTTTGTTGATGTTATCGTGTGTGCATACTTATAAATGATATATATAATATATATATACCACTGCAATGGCGTGTTGATGACAAAGAGTAATTTGTTCTTAATTCTTAATTGCGTTCATAGTTTTTAACTTCACAGATTAAAGAAATTACTTGCTGATTCTCCCTTGAAAAGCATTAATTTCATTATTTAAAAGAAAATTTAAATTGGTAAAATATATACAAAGCTCATAACATGATCTGTTTACATTGAAAACTACTTTTCGTTATAACGTGTGAAATTCGCAAAAAAGTACCGTATGAACAGTATTACGGTTATCATCAGGCCCAAATTAAGGACTGTCTGGTCAAAGCATCAGCTAAAGTTACTTGTAACAGTTGTTATCACGGATATCAATAAATAACAAATATGAACTTATCTATAACTGTAAATAACTTATAACTTATAAATAACTATGAACTCAACTCATCCAAAGTTACGGGAAGATTTGTCGTTATTCGGAACCACAATCATTTCATGTACTTCTGTAATTTTACTTTTAGGTAAAATATCACCTGTAAACTTAGTTATTGAAGTAGTCAAGTTCAATTGTCAGAACGTAATGCGGTGAACTACATATATTACACCAGAAGGCCTTATGAAGATTTTAAAACTAAGTTGTTTACGTCAGGAGCTTATTTCGAACAGTTGAGTGTTGATAATGTATTATGTATGGTACCGGTAGTGCATACCTCACTTGGTACACGAAAGCCCATTAAATGAAACTATAGGTCGTAAAATATTTAGCACACACTATCTAACAAAAGGTCCGCTGATCTTAATTACCCAAGTGAATTAAAAATAATACTGCAGGTCGTTGATTCATTCAAATACACGGTATAGGAAGAGTGATTAATCCTTCTCTCACCTTAAACCGCTATTAATCACCGCACCCGGTCAAAGCCAAGATATTAGTAAACATGTTTGATGATGTTGGTATACATCACATTACATCTCGTGATGTTTAGCGATTCTCTTTGCTCATTTACCCCTCTACCAAATAAATATTAAGTAGTGTATTTCCAAAATTTACAGTCTGTATTTAGATTATTTCTCCACGAAGTTCCAAATAAATTCATCATTATAGGGAGCTGCTTGCCATGTTCAGTGAAATCTTATTTCCCTTTCTCTTTCATAAGTAGGTAGAAACACAACCACATGTTATTTGTTGGAATACAACTAAATAATAGAGAAGCGTAAAATCAAACAAAACCATTTTATTGTAATTTATTTTTTTTTACCTGAGAGTGCAATAATGTTTTCCAACGCAATAAATAAACAGCATATTTATAACAATCATTATGTTATTTTTATCAATATTGCACACATAATGTTTTAATCATCTCAATACCAATAAGTCTTAAACGTTTGTTAAGGGGGCACTCCACCCGGAAACTGGCTTAAAGGCAAAAATAACTAAATTAAAAGTTGTATTGGTTTGTTTTGTTCTCTGTTTTTTCCCGAACACATTGATGTGCAATTGATTGTGTGTTGGTTTTAGTGTTGTAAGTGATTTTATTTTGTTATAATCTAAAACTTAGGTAAAACCAACACAATTGTGTTTCCTTTCAGTTCCCGGGCGATTTTCGAAAGTTTGATTTCAAATCGGGAACGGATGTAACTCAGGTTCTATGTGAGATAATCAAATGATTTATTTTTATTTTGAAGGTTATAATGTATTATACAAACTGAATTATTAATTTAGTCAAATTCAGTGTTAAATATTTTTCATTTAATTATAAAACAATATTTTCAAAAAAGATTTGTTTGAAATTGCATGATAAAATCTTTACATTTATAATTAGTGGATTAAAATTTCCATGTTCCAGTAAGTGCACACACATGTTTTTAAGATTTTAAAATGCTAGATATCTTATACCTTTAGATACATCCGTTCCCATAAACGTCAATTTGTTCAGTAAACTCGCCCCTCCCTCTCAGGGGGAGAGAGAAGGGGAAAATCTCAGAAATATTTTCTATTTTTAGTGCCTAAAACTAATGTGTAAACAAATTTTCAATGCATGAATAAAAAAATAATAATTTGGGTGGAGTGCCAAAATAGAATTCAAGATTTTATTGTTTTTGTGTTTTAAAATAGTGTATTGATTAGAATGCCGTTGTGTTGTTTTATGGAGTTATCAACCAAACCGGATAAAGTCATTGTTGATTTGAAATCCTGTATATACCAAAAAATTGTTTACTAATTTTTCGCCGAGGAAGGCAACATTTCCTTTAGTTAAAAAAAGGAAATTTTCAAATTGTTATAAGGAAAACAACGTTCAAAAAGAGTTTCTGATGTAGGATTAGATTGAAATAAGTGAAGTTCGTACCTCAATCTGCAGATAGCCGAACCAATTGACGCCGCACGCCGGACTGTTGTGGTGCAAGTGGAAGACTACAAACCAGTTCCAATGACCTTGGGAATATACGTGAGAGTTACTACCCACTAACACTAACACGCACTCACACCGATACACACTAACACACTAACACGCACTCACACCGATACACACTAACACACTAACATGCACTCACACCGATACACACTAACACACTAACATGCACTCACACCGATACACACTAACACACTAACACGCACTCACACCGATACACACTAACACACTAACACGCACTCACACCGATACACACTAACACACTAACACGCACTCACACCGATACACACTAACACACTAACACGCACTCACACCGATACACACTAACACACTAACACGCACTCACACCGATACACACTAACACACTAACATGCACTCACACCGATACACACTAAAACACTAACACGCACTCACACCGATACACACTAACACACTAACACGCACTCACACCGATACACGCTAACACACTAACACGCACTCACACCGATACACGCTAACACACTAACACGCACTCACACCGATACACACTAACACACTAACACGCACTCACACCGATACACACTAACACACTAACACGCACTCACACCGATACACACTAACACACTAACACGCACTCACACCGATACACACTAACACACTAACACGCACTCACACCGATACACACTAACACACTAACACGCACTCACACCGATACACACTAACACACTAACACGCACTCACACCGATACACACACTCCCACATTGGTGATACACTACTGATGCCACTTGTAAAGATATTAACCATCTCGTTGCTTTCTCTCAAATGTGGCTTGAAAAGTTTCGGATCAAGAAATTAGGTTAAGCTTATGAAATATTTGACATTTCAAACGTTTAAACGAAGTTTTACTTTGAACTACCTATCCTTATGCAGTTTATGGAATTGTAATTATTTTTGAAATTATTGCTTTTGATTTCCACTGAATAACTTTTTTTATCTGTATAATTTGTATGTTTTTCCTTGGAAAGCACATCAATCGTCCGTTTTTTATAAACTTGTTTATGTAGGTTCAAAGTTCATATACATACGAGACTGCTTAGGACTTCAGAACGATCTTAATTTGAAACAGTTTGCTCGATAAATTCAGATTAAAATTTAGTGCTCCTATCGGATCAGACCCTAAACAAATTGTAACAACAAAATATTCAAGAAAATCATAGAAGAGAGGTTACATTTCTTGCAAATTTGAATAATCCAGATGATCCAGAACCATTTATTTTTATGACAAGTGTTTATTTAATATTAGCGCATAAACTAAGTCAAATAACATATTCAGAGTCATTAACTATGTGAATTAGTTTTAGCGAATTTCCCCTATAGGGAAGAAGCTATTACCGTAGGTGGCATGTTAAGACTTAAGCCAGAGACCATGATAACTTTTCGTTTTGAGGTCTCCAGATGCCAAAAACACTATTCGTTCAAATTTATATATATGTATATATATATATATATATATATGTGTGTGTGCGTGTGTGTGTGTGTGTGTGTGTGTGTGTGTGTGTGTGTGTGTGTGTGTGTGTGTGTGTGTGTGTCTATTACCGCGATAACTTTTAAAATAAACACCCGATTTTGATTAAATTTTGCACAAATGTGGAGAGTAGCATTTATGACTTTAAGTTCGAGAACCAGATCGATCGCACTATGGGAGGGGATTTTATGGGGGTTTACAATTTTCCAAAAATCGGTTTTTTGAAACTTTTACCCCAAAATGTTATAAAACACTCAAATTTGGTTATAGCCATTTTATAGAGCTTAAAAAAACAAATAATTTAGTATTTTGAATCATTAACCTAGGTTAAGTGGTTGCGGAGAAAATCCAAAAAAATGTGTCCCATGTTAATCTTATGGTAAAAAGGTTTTTCGATTTTTCTCAGATATTTTTACTAAAAACTCCACATTTCTGTTTATTAATGTGTTTAGCTCAACAAAACAAACATTTTGGTGTTTTAATCGTTGTTCTACGTCCAACCGTTGCAGAGATATTCAAAGTGACAAACACAGTACGTTGTCCAATGTTGTCCTTATGGAGAATAAATAAAATTCTATATCTCGATTATTTATGAATGTAATTGGCGAAACTTGGTATGTGGTTTCAACTAGTTGTGGTATATTGATATAAGCACAAAAAACAAGTTTTTTGTTGATAGTCCCCGTAGCAGCAAACCTGCATACTCGGCCCCCATAAGGAGAATAAGTAAAGTTGTATATCTCCCTTAATTATGAACCTTCATTAAGAGAACTTGGTATGTAGCTTCACCTGGTTCAGTTGTATTGATAATTGCAAAAAAAACACATTACTTATCTTCCTCGTTGCAGCAAACCTGCGTCCTCAACCCTAATGTTATTCTTATGGAGAATAAATAAAATGCTATATATCACTTATTTATGGATGTATGTTTGTGAAACTTGGTAAATAGCTCTATGTAGTAGTGAGTCATATATATATGCATTGGAAATTTGCTGAGTACACAGGTTTGCTGCGACGGGGGTATTTAAACATTTGTTTACAAGTTTTTTTAGGTTTCATTAAACGACTCCAATTCCAACGCTACTTACGCTTCCTGCCATCTTTATTCATTCAGTTGTTCTAATTATGACAGCACAGACCAATGTAAATAATGATGTAAACATAAGTTTTGTATTGATAGTTTGTAAAATGTGTGTTTTTTTTTTACTTTAAGTTAAAATAATGATCAGCCATGTCCAATATAACGTAATAAAATCTTGCATGTATATATTTGCGAAACAGGACCCCTTGACCTATGAATAATTATGTGTCCCGCTCTCTCTTAGTTATCCTATTAAAATTAGCCAAAATGCAGGGCTAGCATAAATTCATAACAAATTCATTTTTTATGTTACAAGATAGCAAGTTATGTTTTTTTTAATTTAAATAAAATTGCCTTTCATAATTTGTATATTTCAAGATAATAATCAGTATCCAAAAAATATTGTTGGCCTAAAAAATATATATATATTTTTTTAAAGCATGACAATTTTGTATGCCTAAAAAATGAATATATATTTTTCTTTACACCCAACATGTAATCAGAATGTAATTCCTTACGTAAAAATACGAAACAAATTAAAATATATAAATAAATAAATAAATAAAAATGTTACATTTGTTTTTGTAAAACACTACAAATTTCAAAAACCTCATTTTATTAGCGGGAAGGGGTAAAACAATAATTATTGTTAGCTGGATTATGTAGGCCCTACAACAATGGTTATTTATTTAATACTATCCAATTTCCATACATTTATTTATAAACAAACTGAATATACATAACAAAATAGTTTTTTACGCGTGCTGTAATATTGCCCGTGAACTATATTTCGCGTCAATAATACTTCCCTCTAACAATCAGCAGTTTTTTTTTTTTTTTTAGTTTACAGAGACAGTATTTATGTGTTGCTCTAAAGCATCCAAGAATACAGACCATTAGAAATATTATAAACGAAAACTTTATAATGTTAGTAATAACACAACTAACTGCATTCATATTTCCATGACAACAAAAAGACAAGCCCATAAAATGTAATTAATTGTTTTTTTTGTACACTGAACCTTTGTTATTACTTTCATTTATGTCTTTCTGCATTGTTTTATTCATTATTTAAGAATATTCGGGTGCTAAATGAAGACAAAATAATTAATTTCAGTGACATTGTACTCATCACGGAACTGTTCCAATGCCAATGGGTTAAAATACTACACCAAAGTGCCTAACAATATCCATCGTATGCAATATGCCCAACTAATTTGTTGATGCTATCTATGTCTATACATAATGTTAATGTTTCACATTATATAATTTTGTAAGTGAAATGTTAACCTTAAGTTCACTAAAATACTATAAATAATTGATTTAAAGTAATAAATTACACTTTTGATAGCTAATTGTGCTTTAAGTTAGCAATTAATTGTAAATACAAAATATCACTACTTAGAGACTAAATCAACCCATAATGACCCAACATACTCTAGTGTCTTATACAGATTCAAATAAAAAACAGTGCATATGTGAAAATATGTTCGATCACAATTATTAGGATACAACTATTTGACTTTGAATTAAGTGTTGGACAGTAAAACTGAAAATACGATTATAGCAAAATAAAATAATTTAAATTTGTTTAACGAGTTTTTTTTTTTTTCAATGGATCATATTGATGATAATATCTTTCAGAAAAAAATAAATTTGATATCCTTGACATTGGTAACAGCAACTGAATATCATTAAATATTTAAATGTATAAGGAGGCTCATCTTCGGCCTTCAAGTGGTATTAGTTTTGTTTCATCTCAACCGAATCCATAAGGATAATGTTTTCGATTCCTGCTATAGAAATAATGACTTAGTTTGTAGTATTGAAGTTCCAGACTGTAGAGACTCTCACACGACTGTAAAGCAAGACTAGAAATATTTTGATGTATTATCAGTAAGCAGTAATATTAAATTTCATATATTTTTTTTTACATTTTACATGTTCACCTCAAGCTAAATATATATCAGGATTTTCAACTTTCCAAATATATTTATGGTAACTACCGACTAATACGTGTCTACCAAGAGTTTAATACACAGGAGACCTATAGGTACGCAAACAAAACAAAACACTATTAAAACCTTAGTGCTCTAATCTGAAAATAGCATGTAAAACAATAACCTAACATATTTCATACGTTTCTAACATATGATACACACTTGATCTAAAACACTACACTTGTTAACCATGTTATGGATACTCACGGGAAAGCTAAACTTAAACATAATCCTTAAACCCTGGTTTTATTTTAAACCCTAATATACAGGGTGTTGAAAACTACTTTCAGGACTTTGGGATATGATTCTTCATATAAAATGAAGAAAACAGTTCATAGGAAGGTATTTTCTAAAATGCTTGGTTTTTCCATCTATCTGTCTGTTTGTGATCTTAACTTAATACTTTATATCTTAGGAATATCTGAAGAAATCAACTTCAAACTTGGTACATGTATTACATGTATTAAGACTGATTTTTGTATGGATTTTCAAGTTTCTACTGTGAACCATTTCAAAATGGTGGCTTTTTTTCCCAAAGATAAATATCTTAAAAACTGAAACATTTAGGATAACAATTTAGGAATCAAAAAAGCTGTGCCATTTTGCCCTAAAAATAATAATACTATGAAGAATGTAACAATAGGATTATAAGTAATTGAGAAATTGAGATTTTGGTAAATTAGAACATGCGTTTCTGCCATTTATGGATTAAAACATCATCTTTTCAATAATAAAAATCACAATTTCTCAGTTATTCATAATTTTACTGTTACAATCTTCATATAATTATGTTTTCGACAGAACGACATAACATTTTTGATCCCAACAGATTTTTCCTAAATATTATGGTTTTTAAGATACTTAGCTTTGAAAAACAACCATGGCCACTATTTTGAAATAGCACAAATTAAAAACTTGATATTATATACAACAGTTAGTCTATTAGATGTAATACATGTGCCATTAAATTACTACTGACTTATAATAATAATTAACCCCACATATGGATATAACATGAACGATATCGTTTACCTCTGCACAAACAAGAAACAAATCACCACAGAGGATACGAATCTGTTATGGTATCGGGGAAAGCACAAATCACATGATGGAAGTGATATCTTACCAGGGCCTTTGACTCACATTACATGTTGTTTTGCACTATTGGAATTGGACTTACTTGGATCAACTTAGTGAATTGATTACACCAATACTATCTGTACTACAAACGGTGAACATATGCATAACAGGTATACATCTTAATATGTATAATGCATAAACGATACTATTATATAGATCTTATTTTCCAACTGATATAGAAGATAACTCTACTTTTGTATATAAAGATTTGAAATATTACTATGTAAAAGACTAGAATCCCAGTACTCTGGATCGTCCTTTATTAACTGGGGCCCAGGCTTTTTTTAATCTACTAGATAAAGATTATAATTACAGATATAATAGAATAGAGCAAAACTGAATCCATTTCCAGTCTTTCACTCCTACTCCTGAGTCTCAATGAGAAACACAGAGGGGTGTATACAATGCATGGCGGCATTTTGTCATTAAAAATTAAAATATCATTGCTGTGGTAGCCAGAGTGAGGGTGGTGTCGTTAACCTACTTCGGCATGTCCCTGTCTCTGTAAGTAGCCAACTGCTTGCGGTAGGTGAAAACGGACAACCTGCCACTAGACTAGACTTCCGGGTGGGAGGTGACCTTGTTAGGGTTGGTGATTGTGTGAGAGGTTTGCAGCCAGTTCTCCTCCATTACTGTTCCGGGTGGGCCCCGCACTCAGCCTGCCACCCGCTGGAGAGGAACCTGTAGGGATCGGCTATGAGAATGGGTCTTAGGGAAAAATAAAGAATAATTACATTTGGGTACCAAGCCCCACCGATTTCCTGTTCCATGCAAGAGCGTGTTGATGCGGTGGACCCAGTTATTAGTTTCGGTCTCATTTTGATTGCTCCGGCTTGATTGTTGGGGGCCGGGTAATGCCCGAGTGCCAATCACACGCCTTCCAGTTCTGAAATGCCTTTGTCTATAGGTCTATTAGGTTCCGTCCGGTGATAACTTGCGATAGTAGCATGCATTCCACATTATAAATAATCGTACTCTGGGGTACTTGTAACTGTGAAATAATTGTTTTTAAATTGCTATGGAACTTATTTATTAACATTAAAGTGAATCGCAAATATAAAACAAACCTAACAAAATTATCAATACGAATGTACTACAATAAAGTAATATCACTTAGTAATATTTATTTACTTTATGTATAAAATATATAAGAAATACGTGCATAGTCTTTAAGAGGTACTTAGGAACATGTGGATGTGGAAAGCCATTAAACAGTTTCTCTTACAAAAGCGCCATTCAAATGACCTCAATACTGCAGCCCGCTGAGAGATAACTGTCAGCGTTAGTCAAAAGTTTTCCTTTTGAAATTCTACCCACTGAAAGATCTTAGACCTGCATGTGGAGACGAGTACTACACTTTGCCACAAATTAATATAACTTGACTTAAATATACAATTATTTATTTTTGAGTTTTACTACTTAATACAGTTCAGCCATATTTCGTTTAGAGTTTCAATGGAAGAAAACAATAGTTTATTCAGCTAATGAAAAAATACTGTTATTTAGATTAATATTTTTAAATAAACGTTATGTTTCTGTTTTATCTCCAGAAACAAATACTTTTAAATAGTTATTTGACGTGTTTCGATAGTTAAAATCAATTAATTGCTATATTCATTGTAAATCAAGTATTCTATCGTTGAATTTCGCAAATCGTATTGATTATTTCTGCAAGAATTTAATATTTTGAACGCAAGAAAGATGCAAACAAATATTTTGGTCATTCTCATATTATAAAGGACTATGTCTCTTACAACTTAATTAATGTTTTGATGGGTGATACAATCTAAACATTCCTTAAACCATCGGTTACGGGGGTGAATAATTTTTCATTTCCTAAACTTTTTTAAAAGGTATATGGTATTTATTAGCTTAGCAACAAAGATATTCAATCTATAGTAAATAAAGGTTCAAACTTCAAAGTTTGAGGTGAGTAGCTGCAATAACATTTTACAAACCCTCTGAATAACTTTCGAAAATTCTCAAGAGGAAAAAAGCAGCCAAAGAAGTGGTAATTGGGTGGGGGGAGAAGGCAATGTTAATTTATCCAGGAGCTAAAGACGTGTTACAACTTTGAGAACGATACACGTTTCTAATTATCCGTGTTTGTATTTCGACTCTACTTGCTTCTATTTATCCTCCATAACCAACATTTACGATTATACTTTTATGTAATATATAATAATACACTGTATATGTATAATATGTTATTATATATACATAAAATGATGTAGTGTACTTTTGTACAAATTATCAATGTTGACAAATTATTTGTTTTAAAACGGAAATTCAAATTAGTCGAACACTTTCTTCGTCTTATTAACTGTCAGAATACTGTATTAGGGTTTTTAGGCTATAGAGCCCCAGTTTTTGTGAGTGAATGGTACATTATTACGTAAAAATAAATTAAAAGAGTTGTAATTCAAAAATAGATTATTTATTTTACTATTCTTAACATTAAACCAGGGACAGTAGCAATTTAAAGCCTTATAGTTGACGGTATATTTCCATTCAAATAAATTAAAGTTATACTACAGGAATTAATTTGTTTAAGGATAGAATCATTATAAGTATATCTGCTACATTTCATCGGTACTCCAGGACACATGTGGAAACTGGGCGATCTGAATTGCCCTCTCGCAATAAGCTGTTGCTGCTGACCACAGTGTTAACTTGGCAGACCCATAACCGGCAGAATGGTTCCACGTACTGTTATGTAATTTCACTTCCGTATAGCTAATTAAAATAAAAATAACTGTTTATACATACATTTTCCACATTACGAATATCAACGTAATAAATAACCTTGTATCAGGAATTATCTTCACACGTTTTCGTTCAAATCTTTTCCGCGATTGTTAAAATTAAACTTTTTATCTATGTTTTTAGTTTATCTATGTATAAGGATTAGGGTTGGCATACAAAGTGTCCAAATAATGAGAAACCCCAAGTGGTTTCAAAATACCAAACCTATTCTCAAAATGTATGTGCTGTGCCATCAAATGAACAACAAAATGGCTGACCCATTCATTTTCGCTCAATCGTCAGTGACTAGACTTGTCTATTAGTAAATGATTTAGTGAACCACTAATAAGTATTTTAGTGCTTTAGTAACCATTAATAGTTTTTCAACAGAGCCAAACCGCGACAGTCTCCTGAGATGAAAGATTGTCTTGGCAAAGCTTTCCAAATCCCTTGGTCAAGATAGATAACTAACTATACCTGGTAGTATAGCTCTACCCAGCTCTACCTAGCTCTACCTCCTTACCTGCTGGTATATTACACCGTTGGACATTTTAAAGGCTACACAAATACATTCTAAATACTACATCAGCTTCTAATATAACCTTAAAGATATTGACCAACAATAAAAGTTAAATTATCACAAATTAAATGTACTGGATATTTATCATATTTGGGCAGGATATTCCCCAAGCCAAAGTGGTGCAAACTGAACGTGTAAAAGATCTAAAAATACTTAAAATAGACTGTATTTACTGGACTTTCTGTAAATGTATTTATTATCTATTAATAAAAGTTAAGTCTTTGAAAGAACTACAAAAAACGTATGTAATCCCGGTAGATCACTTCATAACAGGATTGTTAGCCCTCAAAGAATCAGTCAACAAAGCAATCATAAAAATTAGATATTTTTAAGATTAAACAAAATATTTAAAATAATAACACTCTGCACAATACATTTTACCGATTTCCTTCTATTACTTCTTAAAAATCAGGCTCCCACCCTGGGCCCGTAACCAAACGGTTTACGAAGCCCACTCCATCCCCAAACTCAGTGACTTCCTCCACCACCTCAACACTACCTACCTCGACAGAGCCCGCAACTCCGACATCCTCCAACCTTTCTCCCAACCCTACTTCACAGACTGCCCCAGCCTCACGATCCACCACCTTCCGCACCATTACCTTCACCACTAAACCCCATGTAAACCACCCCTAGCTCCCACTCCTGACCACTGTGACAGGCACTCGTTATAAAAAGGGTCCTGTTGCAGTGTGTCTCTCTTTCAACCCCCAAACCATCACCTGGCCACAGTAGCAGGCAAAAAAGTCCTGTTGCAGTGTGTCCCCTTCCCCCCCTCCAACCAACCCTATCCGACGGCTGAAGAGGGGCCAAGCGCCCTAAATCAGCAACAGTGGGCCAGGGACTTTCCCGCTCACTGGAATATCACGAAACGAGCGAACGAAACACAAACTTAATTTATATCAGTTATTGTTTGAAGATAAATATTTATTTTTTTTGTCTTAAATATTTGTTTATTTCAAAAAAAGACAGGCATACTTCATAGAATAATCATTTTATAATTAACAAACTAGACATTTACATATTCAATTTTCTATTAATTTACTATTCTGATTGATAAAATGAGCTTGCTAGAATCTAAAGCTTCTTAAAACTTGAAATCCCAGGGAGGAGGGGAGGGAAAACAAAGTGAAGGGTTATCACATCACAGCACATTTAATCCTAACAGCCAAAGAACCTCTTCATGAAAATAACCTTCAACTTTAATACAGCTTAGTATTGTTAAAAGCTTTTGAAGACTTTCAAAATGTTTTCAACTCATAGACAAATCATGTCATATAAGTACACTGTACCATTTGTAGGTGAGGCATTCTACCTATCGTGTTTTTATAGGTTAGGTGATTCGTTTTACTTGGTGTGTTTGGTTCTCTGGGTCAAATCTTCAAGTAAACTTATAATATCGTAGGCCTTCGGCAACATCATTAAAATATTTTGCGAGATGGGATATCAACAGTAAGTTATAATTTGAAAAAAAAACAGTAAAGTCCAGGCCTTACAAAGGTATATGCGTTACCACTGAACACATTGTTTAAATTAATTTTAAACAGAACCGTTTTTATAGTCGTTTTTATGAAGACTTATAAATTTAATTACAAGTAGATAATCTCTAGCTAGACTCTAGCTTGCACTCTCTTGTAATGTTTAAAGAAACATTCAGTGTTTATATAGCGGCAGTAATCATCATGTATACGTCAAAACGATCAGAAAATGTAGGTTCTGGGGTCTTTAAGCCATTTAAATAGCTGCCCAGTTACATACAATTTATTTAAGTCCATAGATAGTGAAAAGTAGTTACTTACGTAACACATTAACAATCAAATGTTATTTAGGTTGGATTTGCAACCAAGGAGTGTTGAATAATGGATACTGATAATGGTTTACACCAGTGGTGTCTATCTTTTTTTATACGAGGAACTACAATTGGAAGAAAACATATACTCACAACCATCAGTAAAGTACGAATCAGCTTAATACCCCTCGAAATGAGACCGAGGTAGATCTTGAGCATGTCATATAAAAAGATTTTTAATATGTAGTTTCTTAATTGAACACAGACTTTTCTTTTGTGTTTGATAAAAATAAAATAAAAAACAACTGGAAAACTTGAAGCTCCGGGGTTATTAATTATTTGTTTCATAAAATATTCCCTTATGCCCTCTTGCCTGTGTGGTAGTCTCTCTCCAAACAGGTGTTTGGTTATTATCATAAGTACTAAGAGATAACGTACCAATAGCATCGGCTAATTTAATTCCGAAGACACCGGTTTACAATATTCTTCCGTCAAGAGAAAAAAGACAAAGAAATCAAAGAAAAATTCAGTTTGATAAAAGACATGAAAGAAACAAAATTAATAATTAGTGAAGGGGCAAATGGTTTATGTCAGAGATAAAGCGACTGCTGGAAAAATTATACAACAACATGATTGCCCTTGGTCGTACATCATTGAAATCGAAGGTGGAGGTAGGCTGCGAAGAAACCGTTTTCATTTAACTCCCTTCCAAACAGTCTCTCTAGCAATTTCTACTCCTTCACCACTTTGTGGAAGGGCAGAGAGAATTCAGAGAAATGCCAAACCTCCACAACGGCTCAACTTGTAAGGGTCTCTCTCCAAACAGGTGTTTGGTTATTATCATATGTTCTGTTTTAAAGATAAATAATAATACGTTGTTTATTGTATTGAGTGTAAATAAATTATGCCTTTCACATAAAGTTATTTCTAGTGTTTTCTTAAATAATAGTACAACCTGGAGAGAGAGAAAAACTAGCAAGACACAATAACGTTTATTTAAAATAAATAAACAAATATAACCATATTACAAATAACAACAAATATAACATTACAAATATTAGCTTTTTCAATAGCTTCGCTTGCTGGCATAGTAAAATTATTAACTATACCATTTAATGGATTTTATAAACAAGTGTAGAATTATTCGTAACCTCACAAGCATCAAGATTGTGTCTTTATTATTGTTTATTACTGAACAATGACTAAACCGATAGGGCTCAAATAGCTGTTTGTTCAACAATTCCAAAAGGTTCAAACGTTCGTGAACTTGTTTTATACAAACCAAAACACTAAAATATTTTAAATAGAGCCCTGATAATAATTCGATGAATATTTTCCTAAAAGTGTTTTAAGTATAAGTTTAACATTCAAGCTAAAGTCCTATAAAAATGTGTGGACAAGGAAATCATCTAAAAGTGGATGGCTTTTAAAATATGTTGTATACATCCGTCTTGACAACATAAATGACGTATTATTAAATACATATAATTTAATAACAAATATAAACACAGCATTAAATATAATAGAGGCTACTCCAGAGGTATGCTAATAGAATTATTCATTTCCCAAGTATGATTTTTAATAAAACAATTTACGTGTAAAATTATACAGTAAATTGTTTAGGAGTTAAATTGGAAGGTACAGAAAATAGGAACAGTAAATTGTTTAAGAGTACAATTAACCTCTGCATTGTTAGTTGTAATAATACAAAAATTAATTGTAGAATAATCTTCCTTTTCGAGGTATCGGTTATGCTTTGCCTGCTCTTATGTGTGTACAACAATACATGTGCAAACAATAGCTGCTAAACTGATATGCTAACAAAGGGTATGTTTTGCCGTAATCAATCTTGGAGCCATGGCTTTTTAACATGTTTTTATTAACTCGCTTTCTTTTCTGTTCGGTACAAATTTTGCAATCGATTTTAAACTAACTTCCTAGTGAGCTAGAGACTTGAAACTTGAAATATATTTCAGAAATGGATGACAATGCAATATCAAATAATATTCTCGTAATAACTTCTTTGTAAATATTTTATTTAAGTTTAAATTCACGATAACCTATATTACCACAGTAAAAAAAGAACATCTGCTAACAGATTAAAAACTTAACTTTTAACATATTAACTTTTATTGACTGTTATTAACTTTTTGATGTATTAAAATATGGCAATTCTTTAATTCTAAATTTATTAACCCAGTAAACAATAAATAAAACATCAAATCAAGGCATAGCAGAGAAAGGTCCATAGCAAATTAAGTAAAAGACTAAAAAGTATAAAATAATTGATTAATTAAGAAAAACCTTTAAAACATTCCGTTTTTTTTAACGGACTAAAAAGTGTAAAATAATTTATCCTATTACCATATAGATTGCCTTGAAAATTTGTGAGTAAAATCTTGAGTATTTAGTTGCTACGAAAATACCTGTAAGATTTAAAACGAATTACGTGGGGCGCATGCAATATATAATGTTAAAGAGGTAATAACTGTCAGTAGGAAAACAACAACTTCACAACAGAGCATCAGTTTGTATAATTTACATCTATTACTCAAAATTGAGGTCATAAAAGTTCATAATTCTCTAGGTGATGATAATCTAAATCATCTATTGCTTGCACCTCGTGTTTTTCGTTTAAAATCTCAAAGTATTGTACCATAATTTTATTATTTTTTATTATTAAGTAAAGATTCATACAGAATTTAATAGGTAGGAGTAAATATCTGGTCAAGTAAGGGTTTAGGAAGTTACAATCAAGAGCCTGTTATTAGCCAGAGCAAGTTTAAACCAAAAATAATGTTGAGAATCGTTTAGATGAGTCATTTTCCATACATGGGCACATTTAAATCCTTGTTTTATGATTGGTTAATAAAGTCGTAGAGGGAGTCTCCCCACTTTACCCCACCACGTGCTGTAGGTACGGGAGCAATACAGAGCTTCACTCTTAGTTCAAGTTCAGGACAAGCGTCACTACGTTGATCACCCTCAGATTAGAGGTAGAGTAGCGGTTTTATTTTTATAATATTGTACTTTTAAAATTGTCCTAATAAATTTCAAGTTTTCAACGCGGGCGTTTGGGGTAAACGAATGTCTTTTCAAAAAGAAAGTTCAATAACTCAAGTTTTACAGAATTTGTTTTATTTTAATGTTCACAGGGTTGTAGCTTCATGGGCAGGATTCCCAAATTTAAAATTTAATAAAAGACACTTTAGAAAGTTTTGTAATATGATAAATTATTAATAGGTGACAATATGTAACGAAATTTTAATCGATGTGTGCTCTGGTTCTATTTTTTATTTGAATAAGCCAAATCATTTTATAAATTAAATGATGGCTCAGTTAAGGATTTTAGTGCAATTAGTGAGGAATATGACTACGTATTTTAAAGAGAAATGGAAAGGTTTTATTAGGTTTGATATACTGAGTTGAATATTTCATTTAAACAATTAAAAAAAACTGTATTTATTTGCTGATAAAAATCAACACTTTTGATTTGCCCATCAAAAGATTATGAATTTTAAGTTTGGTCAATAAACTCTCGACTTTGTATCTAAAAATGTTTGTTTCCATTAAATAATCTGGAATAACGCACACAGGGCAATTAAATTATAAATTTAATTTTGTATGTATTCAATTATTAGTCACACAAAGAAACAACACAAATAGTTGTCGGTACAGTATTTTTGGAACTACTAAATACTCACAGTCAAAAATTGACAAGACAATCTATAAGGGAATATGATAGATTATTTTATACTTTTAGTCCATTTTAAAAACATAGTATTTTAAAACTTTTTAATTAATAAATTATTATATTTGTAACTACAAGTACACACTACAGCAGACAAGATTAAGGCTGACTGGATTATATCACTGATTGACTAGATGAATGCGAGTTTACTTTAACCGTTACAGTTTAAGAATACCGCTCTTGATCTTAATCATATGGGAATGTTGTAATTCTATACAGGAATTCAGAATTGTTGTTAGTTGTTTATAAATGCAGAGCCATTTATGCTCGTTCATCGTTCCTTGCACCAACGGTGCGGCGTTATGAAACGTCAAGCCTTGCAATTGTGTCTAAAAAGCAATCAAAGGAAAAAGTTACGTTTTCTAATGTGGCGCTTCTAAACTAAAGGACTCATGGATATTTTCAGACTGTTACACTATAGTTTAATCAGGAATTTCGAGTTTTTTAAGACAGTTCTACTTATCTACGAAAATCTACAACATTTCTAAGATTGTTTAGAATTATTCCTAAACATAAAAATCAAAATTTTGTTATACATTAACTCGTTAGTTAGTTGAGAAATGTAAAAATAAAAGTGTTGCAATATTTTTGTTAACAAAACTATTAATTTCGTAAAGAAAAAAAACTATAAGGACTGAACAGATTAAAAAGATATATCTGTCTTCAACATCTATTGAAGTCCGATTACCCTAGGTTTTTGACAAATTGCCCTGCACATACACGATGAAGTACAAGGGTACCGGTAAATAAATCATTAAACGATCCGCAGGAAGTAATATCAGCAACATTAGAGGAACTAACTCGAGGTTCTCAAGTATGGCTTAGGGTATGTTCGATAATCTGTTGTGTTTCTATATCAGGTAATGTTTTCAAATATACTTAGCAACATTACAACGTCTATACTTAAACACAGATTGGGTTAAAATAATTCAAAGAAGAAAATACTTTTTTCTATCAAAGTAATTGGCTTCATGTGATAGTAAGGTATCATGTGATATTCGCTGAGTACGAAGGTTAGTTGCAACGGAGGTTATTATTTTTATAGACAGGTGTATAACTTACTACAGTTTCTTAGGCATTTTTTATCTAGTGAGTCAGCAATAACTAATCTGCCTTAGCAGAGAATGATATTGGTATAACTTTGTTATATTAAATTGTATTTCCACCTCTTGGATGCATATATTTTAATTTTTAAGCATTGTACCGTTCGATTCCGCAATTGACTGCTAAGCTGTTGTAACGTATTTTTTTGGGCCAGGAGTATGCAAAGGAACTAAATGTATGCTAAATAAGTCCCTCCCAAAAATACCCTCACATTACTTAGAATTACCCTGTCTATTACTGAGTAACTGAATGAGTGATTCGTTATCTTAGATGAGGTAGGTCAGTCGTGGGGCGGTGCTGGCGATGCTAAAGCGAACCGTTATCTCCCCGAGACAAATAAGATAACAGCGACAACTATACCGATATAAATACCTTTATAGTTCCATTTTACTTCATAATCTAATCAGTCACTAAAAAATACTGTTTCGTTAATAGGAACAAGTTTTAACGTTGGGGGCACATAACGATTTTGACTAATAATGTCAGTCATGTTTAAATTAAAATTGTAAAGGCTGACGGAGCAGATGAGTCCCAAAGGACATTCAAAATGGAAGGTATAAACCTGTTTCTGCTTATGGTGCATTATCTGCTGTCTCTCTACTAAATGTTTGTTCGATGTTTGTTGTACAGTAACTAGTAGTATTAACGTTGGAACTTTAGAGGTCATTAGGGCCATGCCTCATTGGAACAAGAAAAAACCCATAACGGTTTTTTGGTATCGATCCATCTTCTTCCAGATATCTGCTCAATAACTCATGTAGTCTGTTGGACTTATTGATGGTGGACTTAAAAACACATAAAGACTCAGCACTGTAATCACAATAGGTAGTCTTAGACAAACTGATCTTTAAATGCCATGTTGCAAGGGCTTGTGTTCCGTACCGGTACCCAATGTTTCATTGTCATGTCGTTATTTTGTAGGGTTTATTATACCGTTGTAGAATAGTAAAGCAGATATTTTTCCTCCGTTCTGTGGTAAAAGACAATTAGCTGACTTAATGTTCATTATAACAAATACAGCGCAGTCTGTAGTAAAAGGTTGTGTAACCCGTAACCATAAGATCTACTTTGGAACAGTGTCGGACCAAGGGACATAACCCTAACGACGTACTATTACTACTGCCTAAAAGTTTCCTCCTCCACACGACAATGTTTTATTTCATTCAGTACAGTCTTTTTTTCTGAAATGCGGTCTAAATATGATTCACAGGCAAACAAATAAATTTTAAAAACAAATTTAATTATCTCCGCTCCATATAAAATGTCACTGCTTAAAGCGATGTAGCAACAAAATTTATTTTAATGATACCGATAGTAGTATTAACCTTAAACATTCCTACCTTAACATTCCTAACCTTAAACATCTTGTATTGCTAATAATCTGTCTATAATAAATTAAAAGCTGCTATTCTAATAAAGCTTTCCCCATGTTAATCTTATGGGGGAAATCTATCTTTGAGGGCGGTCCGTGCCCTTAAGTTTGAAAATATCTAAAAATTAAAACCGTTACGCACAAGTACGAATCAGGACAAATATGTTGGTACCTTAATCGTTAAAACTTACTAAAAATAACGGAGACTTTCTCTTAATAAAAATAGTCTTAGCTTATTAATTTATTAATATATATGAGATTTTTATTATTATTACTATTATAGGTAAATAATAGCATATTAAAAATAATTCATGTTAAATTTGAAAATAAAATTGGGATAATTGAAAAGATTAGCCTCTGTAAATTAATTAATTATCACAAATCATTAAATATATATTTTTATAAAAAGACCAATCATGTATTGGTATCCGAACAACAGAACATCTCAATAGATTTGTGGTCAATTTTTCCAGGACCGGCGTGTGTACATTCAATCCGCTGTTCCTGGAAGGTACGTGCTCCTCCCGCTACACCTTGCTGATAGATGTGGTATTCCTATCAGTAGCGGAGGCTGACTGCGACCTGGCCCCCTGCAGCTACTTCCATGATAAACAAGCCGCCACAATACAGCCCTCCCCCCACCGCTTGGGAAGAGTTCGACTTTATCGTCATTGGTGCAGGGTCCGCAGGCTTCGTGGTGGCCAATAGGCTATCAGAGATCGCTGGCTGGAGTGTTCTTCTGTTAGAGGCAGGAGGGAACCCAACAAAGACTTTGGAGGTTCCTAGATTGTACTTTGCACAACTTGTTTCCGCTGAAGACTGGAGTTATAAGATGGATTCACTTGAGCCCAGCTGCTTAAGTTTTGAGGGAAACCAGTGCAATTGATCTTGAGAAAAGGTTTTGGGGGGTTCAAGTATACTGAACTCGATGATTTGTCACAGAGGAAATCCTCGAGACTACGACGGTTGGGAACCTGAGGGAAATTGAGGTTGGGGATATAGAGATGTACTTCCTTATATTAAAAAGTCAGAGGACATGAGAGTGTCTGAAGTGCGGAGAACTCCAGATTTTCTGAAATACCGCGGAGAACCTTTGAAGGTTGATGATTATAATTACAGATTTGATCGAGCTCTTAGCCGCATGTCTCGCCAAAGGGTTTAAGGAACTGGGATATTCATATAATCCCGACTCCACTCGAATATTTCAATCTGGGTTTTACACAATTCGCGGGACATTTTCGGGACAATTTGCGGGATGGAAGGAGATTCAGTACTGCCAAGGCGTTTTTATCCCCGATCATTAAAAGGATGAAAAAAAAGTTTAAAAAATAATCTTTGGTTAAGAAACTCCTAATAGATCCCATCCGAAAAGCTGCTTACGGAGTGGAGTTTGTGGACAGAATGGTTACTATCATAAGGGGTTTAGCGAGAAAAGAAGTCATAATCTTGGCCGGAGTAATCAGCAGTCTTCAACTGTTAATGCTATCCGGAGTAGGTCCAATGAATCATTTTAGTGAATTGGGGTTACAGGTAATTATGGATTTACCAGTAGGGAAAACCTTCAAGATCATGCTTTGCTTTATGGATCAATATTGACATTATATTATGATTATTTTCCTCAGTTTGACTTTCTGGAGGAGTTTTCAAGAACCGGACCAATGAGAGCTTCTGGGGTGAAGTTGAACAATATTAAAGTATCCGCAGTTATACCAGGTTCCCTTTTGACTCCCAACTCTACAGGGAGTGTTGCCTCCGCCACCTAACGGGCACTGTGTACCACCCAGTGGGCACCTGTAAGACGGGGCCTACTCTCGTGGTCAACCCGCAACTCCGGGTCCACGGAGTAGCCAATCTCAGAGTCATCGACGTCTCTGTGATGCCAAAGGTAACCCGGAGTAACACCAACGAGCCCACCATTCGGGGAGAAGGGCTTCGATCTCATCAAGCAGACGTGGCTCAGCACCCCGTGCAGCAGAGCGGAGTGCTTCAGAAACTTGATTACTTACCAAGTAAACTGGAGGGGAAACTTTTAGTTAATTGAATCCTCATAATCTTACTCTGAAAATAAAACTGTCACTACTGTGCTTTTACAAATTGTCTATTGCAAACCAAATACAGATTCAACTGTATATTTTTCAGGGGGGAACAGTTATGCCCATTTTCATTTACACAAGGGAGAGAATTGACTTCTTTCAGTCACCTTCAATAGTTCAATACTAATGCAATGATTTGTTAAAGTAACAAACTATACTTTGGTTTATAAACATTGTTTAAATAATGGTAGATCAAATAAAATCTTTTTCTCTATAATATTAAAATTAAAGCAGGACCAATGGCGTGAAATAATACGAGTTTTCAACTATATTAGAGTTTTGATCAATAAAAACATTACAATGGAAATTTTTATATTTTTTCATCTCTAAACTGGCTGGGTACCGAATGAAATACAGCTCTGAAAATATTCATACAAAATGTCACTCACCTCATAATTTTAGGTTCACCATACCAATCCCGACCAAAATATTAAAATTGTATGCAGGTTAGATACTTAACCCAGCTGACATTTTATTTTTTACCAATTGTTTATCCAAATTTCCCTGGCCTGAAATACAAATTACTAGTATTAAATAATAAGAGTTTACATATCTTTATAGTTTATAGTCTAAAGCCCCTAAGCTATACTAGTACTTTCTTACTAATTTACTTAAGTCCCTACACACTACTAGTAAAATGTCTACAGCCCCTACACACAGCTATTTGCAACAGTACAAACACGCCTCACCAATAGAGCTGAAGACTGGAGTCTCTTCATGTCAGTAGGGCAAATGTCCAGAGACATTACACGGCACTAGAACTAAATGCTAGAGATTTTACACCTCCAATAGTACTTAAGTCTGCCGCCCCTTCACTGCCACCGAATCCTAGAACCAAAACACGTCCCTGGTACACGGAGGGTTCTTTACCTCTTGCTGTTTTCGTTTTCATTAATTGGGAACTACAACTATATTGCATAAACTGCTAACGTGTCGCCGCCTTTGCAATGTAAATCGCTGTAAAACGGTCAACACACACCTCACTCTCACCACCTTTCCCTCCTCAACGATTAAATGTTAAAAGAATTTAACATTTCCAATGTTATTGACATTAAAACCGCCCAGCACATCGTTTGCTACCCTTTACCCTGAAACAACACTAAACTCGGATACGGTAATTAGGACAGATAGCTATTGCAGCTAATGAGGATGCTTAATACTCTTAGAGCAACATATTACAGTTGTTTGCGGGTGGTAGGGAACGTTCGGTATGCCTAAAATATCGTCAAGGCCTCAAAACATCTCATTCACTACCGTAAAACCTATATCAACCAAAATTAGTGGTCGGAATTAGGATGGATAGTAATTGAACACTATCGAGTGTTAATATACTAGCCTATCGTAGTCTAATTGGTTAGTTAAATGCTATTTAAATGCTGGATATACTTCTAGCAACCAGGATACGTGTAGGTTGGTCAGAATGAAAGTATGTTACTCCCAAATATTAATTTACTCGCAAAACACCTCGATCGATATCCCAAAACCATGAAAACCAAGAAGATCCGTGACCAGTATTAGGATAGATATCCCATACGCCTAATTAGGATGTTGAATATTCTTCTGACAATCAAAATAAGCCCCCTCAATACGAACATAGCAACCCAGATTTCGTGGATTTTTCGTCAGTTTTGTTGGTGGATTGAGATTATCATAGTATACTTCAAAAATTCGTTACATAACGTAATCCTATATTTATCTAGGCTGGTATTTGATATACTGCTGTTTTATTCAGGTCAAACCAAATATATAATTAATTTCAATGGTTGAAATGTCATTCTCAGGTCTACTCAGTAGTGTTTCCCAATGTCGACTCCGATCTGTTGCATTTCCCTCCGGTCAAATTCAATTGTTACCCATTAGTCTGGGTTTTTGTTGTTGCCAGATCCTCGTAACAGAACCAGTCGCCGGCTAGTTTTATTAAGCTTTACGTGTCACGGCCCTCGTCAAAGGAGTTACTAAGCAGTGCCTGAAACAAAATTACAGCTTACATTCATTTAACTGTTTCTAGCAATTTTATATAAGGAATTTATATGATTTAATAGAAATTTGTAGAAATAATTCCCTGTATTAGTAAAAATGTATATTTATATTGATGAACAAGTTAAAACAGTTTAATAGCTATTTATTCGATACTTTTTGTAGAGCTAAAGAGTGTGTTATTTGTGATGTACAATCAACTCAGATCATACTATGTTGTAAAAGTAGATATTCTAACAGGACGCCACAATCAGTGTTAGCAGGTTTATTGTTCGGTGGAAGTTAGATTCGAATAACGTAACTCAGTTTATGTTCAGGGAGGGACGTGTGATTTATACAGTAGTATCGGTGGATATAAATCATAGGATGGAAATCACGAACTGACTGTCGAAGTCGTAAGTTTATGTTTTGAATGGTTATGTGATTGGGTTTACTTCAAGGATCAGCTACCTATGAAATTATATTTAATAGTGTTTTAGTACTTTTTTAACAAAATTTCATGTGGCCTAAAATAGAAAATATGACGAGTGTGTATCGTCATTTTTAGCGTGTCTGCGGGTCCCTTGTAAAGAAAGGTATAGTGAATGTTCTATCGAAATTCATTTCTGTCTGAAACTGTTAAAATTCCGTGGTCATTTTACAGTTCAAAACAAATATATTCATGTAAAGTTAAAACTGAAAACGTATGAAACGCAAATAGAGGGGAATTGAATTGATGATGAAGAATGATGATCGGTTTAAAAATACCCCCGTTGCAGCAAACCTGCATACTCAGCGAATTTCCAAGGGAGATATAAATGTCTTAATACTTCATAAAGTCACTTAGGGACCAAGTTTCATAAAAATATATTCACAAATAATCACTATATACAATTTTAATTATTCCCCATAACAATAACATTAGGCCTGAGTACGCAGGTTTGCTGCATCAAGGACCACAAAAAATGGGTTTTTATGCTAATATCAATATAACTCAACTAGGTGAAGTTGTATACCAGTTTTTATTCATTTATATTCATAATTAACAAGACAAGACAAGATTTATTTTCATAATTAGGGAGACATAGCATTTAATTATTATCCATAAGAATAACATGGGGCTGATTACGCAGGTTTGCTGCTACAAGAGCATTTGGCAATTTTTTTTGAGAAAATACCAATGCACCACAACTAGATGAAGCCGTGTACCAAGTTTCATCAGTGTACGTTCATAAATAAGCAAGATATAAAATTTTTCTTTTCCTCCATAAGAATAACATTGGACAACGTACTGTGTTTAGCACTTTCAATATCTCGGTAATCAATTGACGTAGACAAATGGTCATAATACCAAATTGTGTGTTTTTTTAAGCTGAATCCAATGGTGAAAAATAAAATTTGAATATTTCAAAAATTATATGTGACAAATTCAAAAAAAACATTTTTGGGGTACAAACCCCCCCCAAATACCCCTTCAGATAAAGTGATCTGGCTGGTTTTCGAACTTAAAGTCATAAATGTTGCTTTACACGTTTATACCAAATTTCATCATCGTGCTCACGGACACACACATATATATATATGTATGGTATATATGAAACTGTATATATATATATATATATATATATATATACAGTTTCGAACGAATGGTGTTTTTGGGGTCTGGGGACCTCAAAACGAAAATTTATCACTGTCCCGGGCCTAGGTCTTACCATGCCGACTACGGTAATAGCTTCTTCCCTATATGGGAAATTCGCTAATGAAACAATAAATAAATACTAACAGATTTTTACTTTATAAAGTTTAACTATTCTACATTAGTTTGTTGTGCATAAACTATTTAATTCGATTTAAAAATTAAATGAGTAAATAGTGTAATTTTGCAGTAAATATTTGAATATCGATAATTATTCTTAACTCTATGCCTTACTGTTGTTACGCATTAAGTGGTAATCTGCAGTGATCCGTTCGTGTTTCATTCGTTAATTTAAATACTTAAAAATAATTCCTTATTTGCAAAATAAAGTTTTGCGACGGTTGATATAATAGTATTAGTTTTTAACAAAGGTTACTTTTGCCTCAGACACTAGTATTGTTCATAGTGTCAGTTTAAACAATTAGTTTACTTGCGTCTACAAAATCAAAGCTCTCAGTAGAACTAGTTGGTTTTCTCTCACTTATTTTATCCTTTACCTTTATTTTAGTTAACTGGCTGGAAAATATTTATGTATGTAAATCGCGCGTGAGATAAATAAATGACGAACTATTAAGATGTTAGTAATATTTAAATAATATTATAGCAGGTTGTAAAATTAATACTTTCGCTGCGTTTGAGATGTTTAAACATGAAAATCTCATATGTTTCAATGTTGGGCAATGTTCCGATTCCGGGACACCAACAGCAAATGCATTTTAAACTGGGTCATCATTAGTAACTCAGAACGTACTTAATTTGTATCGGAAACTTTAAGTGTTATTTGACATATAAATGTCAAAATAGAATATGAGTTCAGTTTTCAAAGTTCAGCTAAAAATTCAGCCATTTGTAATATTTATTCAACTGCCCACGTTTACAATTTTGTTATATACATACAAACGTACTTTATAGAATTTTGTATTTGTATTTTTCAAAAAAAACCAAGCGGATGAGAATGTATGGGCAGCTTCAGCTTAAATAAAACCATTGCTAGGACAAATTTACCACAGTATTTCTAAGACCGTCATAAAAACCAACCGAAAACTAAAATGTCTTTAAAATAATAATTGTCCTCGTGTTTTTCCATTTAAACAAATTAGTTCATACTCAGATGAAAATAACATAAATCATTTAAAATACCATGTGTGGGGTTCAGAAATATGAACAAACAACAAAATGACTCGTACTTGCATTTTGGATTAGCCTCGGTCCCTTATTAAATATTATCTCGGTACGTCTGTCTTCTTGTGTTTAACCTACACTTCCTCAGTTAACGAAAGATCACAACGTACTGTAAACTTGACTTCAATAAATATAGCGAATTGAAGTGTCCATCGTTTATATTGCTGAGGAGGATAAAGGCAGATATATAACGTTATAATTTTTGTTAAATGTATCTATTCATTATTTTTAAACGGCAATGAATTATTGTATTTCTTATAGTGTTAACCAGTCAAATCATCGTGCAAGCGACCACGTTTTTCCCTGTGCTCGATATTAGTGACGTGTTTAGTAGTAGTTTTGTCGAAGTGTGGACACAGTTTTAATTTGTAATTCAATTGTTTTTTAATTGCAATCTATAAATCACGTCTTCTTTCTTTATTTTCATTGAGTTCTCTAAAGTACACCAACAATTAATAATACTATTTGTGTATTAAGTTGGTGACCGTGAATTAATATTTCATTTAGCTGACATAATAGTTGCTACATTTTACACAATTTGAAAGTATATATAAATCAAAAGGGAAACTCAGTGCTTCGTTCTCGTACAACATACGAGAGAGTTTATCTGCCTCTCCCAGCAGTTAGTTCTGGAGATCGCATCAACAACATTGTATTGTACGGACGTGACACATTCATACTGCACTTAAACCATTGTTATTTACACTGTTTTTGAACTCATTTAATGATAAGATCTATTGTATACTTTCGTTAAAGTCGATATCCATGTAGTAATACCCAGGGGTAAGAGGTATTATTTTGTTATTGGTTGTTTTTCTTAACAATATGTGTAAATTATTTCTAAGTTGTTATTTATTTTCAGCATTCAGATAATGCACGTACAATGTGTCGATGTAGTAGTGTAGCCTTGTAAATTTATTTATAAACGAGTTCGCACGCAGCACGCTGATGTGAGGGAAGTGAATTTCCACATAACTTTAAAAACTCAAAATCAGAGTATTATTCCAATTTTTATTGAAATCTGAAAACATTGATTTTTGGCTGTTCTGGAGCTTCTGGCTTCATTTACCTACAATTCTGGGAAACAATTTATGCATTATAAGGTTAGAAAAAGGTCCAGTCAGGGTTGAAAGTAGGCGTGAGTTTGCTTGGGATGATAAAGGTACACCAACAAATCAATAACTGGCTTTTCTAATGTAAAATCCCTATAAGACAACGTACTGTGTTTGGTCGATACACATTTTCTTTTATAACTCGGTAAATATTTATGCTATAATGACGATAGAGGGATTAAAAGTTTCTCCTTACTAATTCCCATCTTTTGACATTCATTAATTTTACATCCGGGGGTTTTCTGACCCTTTTTGGGCTCAAACACTCTAAATTTAAAATATTAATCCTCAAAAAAGGGGTTTAGAGTTTTTCGATTGTTTTGCCCAACGAAATTGTCAAACTGATTGTATCAAGGAATAGCCCTACCAAATTTTAAGTAAATCGGACAAAAATTGCGACCTCTAGAGTGCACACACACACACACACACACACACACACACACACACACACACACACACACACACACACACACACACACACATATATATATATATAATATATAAACATTTTGAACGACCCCCCAAAACCTGTTTAGGGGGTCACCTTAGGAAACGTTAGGTTCACTTTCCATAGGAAATTCACTAATAAATAAACTCTTACAAAACAATTTGTAAAAATTTGTGAAAATTATATTCTACAATATTGTAATCTCAATTTATACTATTTTAAACTATCCCTTATCAATAACCTTCAATAAATTAAATGGCGCTATATGAATATATGAAGGTTTTACTAACAGTTGAAGTATGAGCACTCATCAGCATCAATCTTCCCAACCAGTAACCAGTCAACTTAACAATGTAATAACCAGAGGTTGAGTATACCAACTGCACTAAGATCATTTTACCATAGCTCATAATTTTATCTCTTTTACAGAATCATGATGCAATAAATAGTTCATAGTTTCATGAGTATAATTCATATGTTTCACATAAAGGACAGTTCGCACATGATAAAATTAAATTTAAAAATATCCGCAGTTTTTCTTAAATAATTAGCTGATTGACTTCAAATAAGAAGACCAACGAAAATACCATTCCAAACAGATCGCTCTGTCTGGAGTAAGACAATTAGATATTTCAAGGAAAGTTCAGTTGCAGAATATCGAGATAACCAACCCCTCATGAATAAGACATTAGGGAGCAGTGAATCTCATTGTGTCTGTAGGTTTTATTTATAACCCTTTTTGAGGTTACTTTATGTTAAACATTATTTCACTATTGATAATATGTTTGATAATGATACAAAGGAAATATTATATTTATTTACTAACATTTTGTTATCTCTAATATAACAAAATATTCGATTATAATGTTCAACAAACAGAACAATATTTTATTATAATGCTGAAATCTATCCTCCCTCACGAACACAAAAGTACCCCTCTACAATACAAAAGTTTACATTTAAACATTAGGTTAAAATTTCCAATTATGTAAAACCTCACATTAGTAGCAAAGCTAAAGACGGCTTTAAAATATTTATCAATACAGTAATAGGCACTCGTGGGAAATCTGTTAATCACAGGTATTAATAATATCTCCCCATACTGAACACGACATATAAGTTTAAAGTTATCAAAAGGGATCTGCCAAATTGCATCAGAAAGGGAACATTAAATAGCATCATTTCAATTCAAAAGCCATATTGAAAGTCAAAATTATCATTATACGAATCCATTGGGGAAAAGATGGTTACAAACTTCACTGATAAAAAAAAACATGGAATCCAAACTAAATGTACATTTAATAACGAATAACCATCTCTTCCAAATAGGCTTACCACTATAGTGGTTTATGTAGTAAATGTTTGCAATAACCTTAATATTTCTATTCAACAATAAAATATCAAACATCATTGTGTGTTTTAAGCCGATGAAATAACATATGGAACTGTGCATTTTTTACAGAAATTCTGATGAAAATTTAACAGGACTATAAAATAAATATTACTAGAATTAACTGCCTACTATTACAATAATATACATAAGTAATAGTATAACTTACTAGTTACAGAAAATAATGACCAATTTTTTTTAATTACGCAATTTTGTTAGAATAGTAACAAAATTATAACAACTGTTCCATTTTAGCGAATTCCCCCTATAGGGAAGAAGCTATTACCGTAGTCGGCATGGTAAGACCTAGGCCCGGGACCATGATAACTTTTCGTTTTGAGGTCCCCAGACCCCAAAACACCATTCGTTCGAAACTGTATATATATATATGTCTATGTGTGTGTGTGTGTGCCCGTGAGCACGATAACTCTCGTAAAAATTATCCGATTTTGATGAAATTTGGTATAAACGTGTAGTACAGAATCCGCATTAGATAATGTTTTGACAAACATCGATGATTTTTATATTGAGGTAGACGGAATAAATTCTCAAATATCGGACCATGATGGTTTGATGGTGGTTGTAGATGATTTGTATAGGCCTAACTGCTGTAATAAAATCAATGGTGATATTGTCAAACACGAAAATAAGTCTGTGATAAAAGAAACTAGAGTATTTAATGATGCTAATTTGGCTTTATTTGTTAAATTTTTAGATAAAGAAAATTGGTTTAATGTATATTATGCTAGTGTCGATATCAAGTTTGATGTATTTCACAAAACTTTTATGTACTACTTTGATATATGTTTTCCAAAAGTAAAGAAGCGTTCAAGAAATTGTAAAAAAGTTGGATAACACAAGATATAAAACAAGATAGGTTAAGAATTATAGAGTTAAGTTATTCAGCAAGAGCTACTAATGATCAAGAATTATTTAATAGAGTTAAAATTTTGAGCAAAAATTACAAACAAAGTTTAATTAATACAAAGAAAGTTTATTATCAAAATAAAATTGAAGAAACCAGTAATGTAAGCAAAACAACTTGGTGTATTCTGAATTCAGAAATTGGAAATGAAAAGAAACCCTGTAACAATATTGAAATTGTAGTGGGTGGTGAGACTTATGTTGAACCTAAAGAGATTAGTAGGTTTTTTAATGATTTTTTTTCTAATTATGTTGAACTGTCAATCATTCCACAGTTAGTAATAAGAGGTCAAAGTGACAATGATGCTATGCCTTGGTTCAACAACTTAGCAAATCAAATTTTTTAATTCAGACCAGTTACTGATACTGAAATTTTGAAAGTATTGAGTTCATTTCCAAATAAGCTTTCAACAGGATTTGATGATATTCCAATGACAGTGATAAAGTATGCAAGCAAACAGCTAATTAAACCCTTAGTTCACCTGGTAAATTCATCTTTTATTAGCGGTATTTTTCCAAATAAACTTAAGATAGCTAAAGTGATTCCTCTTTTCAAAAAAGGTGATTCGAAAGACCTTTCCAACTACAGGCCATTGTCATTGTTACCTACTTTTTCTAAGATTTTTGAAAGAGCAGCTTACAATCAATTAGTTAATTACCTTGAAACACAATGTTTGCATGATCAGGAACAACATGGCTTCAGACCAAAACGATCTGTAATAACTGCTGGTATTGATTTTATTAATTCAGTCATAAACTCTGTTGATAAAGGAGAGAAAACTGTAGGAATTTTCTTGGACCTAAGCAGAGCGTTTGACAGTGTGTCTCATAAACTTCTTTTGAATAAAATTGAAAGCCTGGGTATTAGTCGAAATTCTTTAAATTGGTTAAGTTCGTATTTAGTAAATAGAAAACAGTTTGTTGAGATAAAAAGTACTATAAAAAAACAAATAGTTTGCAGCCATTCTTCATTAGCTCAGATTGTTTGATCATGGTGTACCGCAAGGATCAATTCTTGGCCCACTGTTGTTTCTTTGTTATTTAAGAGATATTCCACTTTCATTTCTGAATAGTCCATCAAAGAATTTGTGTCTGTATGCCGATGATGCCAGTTTAAAAATAAGTGATAGTATACTAAATAACTTGGAAACTAGTGCTATTCAAAGTCTAACAAGTATAAACAATTTTTTAAATAATCATAAATTATTATTAAATACAAGTAAAACTAACTATATTATGTTCAAAGCTGGAAAAAGTAAACCCTCTGTGGATCCTGTAATAAAAATTAATGATCAAGCTTTGAAAAAAGTTAGTTCTACAAAATTTTTAGGTCTGATTGTAGATAAAAATTTGTCATTTAATCTCCACGTTGATCATGTAGTAAATAAAGTCACCTCAGGTATATATGCTTTGTATAGAATGTCTAAATTTTGTTCAATAAACACTAAAAACTCTTTACTTTGCACTTATAGAATCGTCAATCACTTTTGGTATTGCTATTTATGGTGGTACATCAAAACAGAACTTGGATAGAATTCTCCTTCTCCAAAAACGGGCAATACGTACCATGTTGAATTTGAATTTTGGTGTTTCTGTTCGTCAGTATTTTTCAAGTTTGGGCATAATGACTGTCTATAGTCTTTATGTTTTTCATACAACTCTCCACTTAAAACAACTGTGCAAAAACAATTTGGTTCCCAGGCTAGGCGACAGTCACTCATATTTCACAAGAAATAGAAATAAAATTGCCATTAATCCCCACAAGCTCACATTCTTTAACAAAAAAACATCTTGTGCTGGTGCAAAATTTGTATCTAGGTTACTTGTGGAATTGAAGGACATAGGTAATCTTGAGGTGTTTAAAAAGAGGTTAAAAATGTATTTGATAGATAATCCTTTATATGATTTTGCTGAATTGTAGCTAGATGTCTATTTTAAGATTATTGACATTGTAAACTGGTGTTAGTGATAGTTAGTTTAATGACGCCATTCGATGTATACCATTGTATACTTTATGAATAAAGATATTTTCAATTCAATTCAAAGCAACGTTTATGACTAAGTTCGAAATCCAGCCAGATCGCTCTATCCAAAGAGGTATTTTGGGGGGGTTTTGTACCCCAAAAATGTTTTTTTCGAATTTTTTACATATAATTTTGGAAATAGTCAAACTTTAGTTTTTCCCATTGGATTAAGCTTAAAAAACACACAATTTGGTATTTTGATCATTTCTCTACGTCAATTTGTTACCGAGATATTGAAAGTGCTAAACACAGTGCGTTGTCTAATGTTTTTCTTATGGAGGAAAATACAAATTTTACATCTCGCTTATTTATGAACGTATACTAACGAAACTTGGTATACGGCTTCATCTGGTTGTGGTTTATTGATATTTGCTCAAAAAAACTTTTGCCAAAGGCTCCCGTGGCAGCAAACCTGCGTACTCAGCCCCATGTTATTCTTATGGAGAATAAGTAACGTGTTATCTCCCTTCATTATGAAAATAAATTAATTAAATTTGGTATGTGGCTTTACCTACATGAGTTATATTGATATTTGTATAAAATCCCATTTTTTGTGTTCCTTACTTCAGCAAACCTGCATACTCAGCCGCCATTTTATTCTTATGGAGAATAATTAAAATGTCATAAATCGTTTATTTATGAATGTATATTGATGAAACTTGGTATTTGGCTTTATGTGGTATTAAGATACATACATGTGCATTGTAAATTCGCTGAGTACGCAGGTTTGCTGCTACGGGGGTATTTCACTCTTGTTGTAGTTCTCCGTACTACAGTTATCAAACTAATTACTAGGCCACTCCGTCCCCGTTGTATTACTCATGAGCTGCTGGTCACATTTGCATACACAGTGTCGGTGGTCCAGACGCGCATCTTGCAAATTACTGGGTCGTGTCCTGCCTGCGATGCTGCAACGTGATTTGCTAACATTAGATAACTATACAACGTAGAGCTGTGGTTTGGGCATATTAATCTTCAACTGGGAAAGTGAATTAAACCTACATACAACTAATTGTGTTACATATTTAGACAAACTGCATCAACATATCATAACAGATTTTCTGAATTTTTTGGCGTAAACATTTGTAAATAGTTTAATTCAATACCTAAGTAGTTTTTAAACGATTGTAATTGCCTTAAAATATTCTATGGATGATGGAATATCAAATATACAGTAGATAGCTAATGTTAATAATGATTGAAACAGAATAATAAAATATACCCCCGTCACAGCAAACCTGCGTACTCAGCGAATTTCCAATGAATATATATGTCTTAATATTACATTATGCCTCTTACCAGAATTCATAAATAAGCGATATTTAAAATATTCATTATTCTCCATAAGAATTTGGGATGAGTACAGTGCGTTGCACGAGTGAAAAACCAGGCCTTCCATAAGACTAATGTTAATTTTAACATTGAGCTTAATGGACAGCCTGGTTTTTCACTCGTGCAACGCACTTCTGGAATGGGTTGGAGAAAGCACTGTTGTTTTCAATGTTTAATAAATAAAATTTCTAAATTTTAAAATTGTGGTGTTTGTTCAGTCCGATCTTTTATTCGATTGAAATTTAGATAACTATACCTGTGGATTCATTCAGATCTATATTTGTCGTTTTAAATACGACACTGAAAATACTGTGTTATTTTTAACATTACATTCTACGTTATTTTTTCAGCAGCTCCTTGAACTACAAAATACCATAAATATTTAAATGTTGGCGTATTTTTTTCTGATGGCATCTTCCCACATTAACAATGATCTTTACTAAACTAGGCAACGACAAAATGACAGAAGGCATCAGTTTCCGGTTAACGAAAGACCGGAAACCGGAAGTAAACGTTCGGAGAAGCAATTTACACAGGCATAGAATAAGCTGATGTCCTGGTTCCTCCTAGCATCTGGTAATACTCGTATTCAGGTTTAGTTTAAAACGTATCTAGTGATTTATAATTTAATAAACCTTTTTATAATTTATACTGAATTAATTTAACATACACTTAATCATGTAATGAAATAATCACTTTGTCCCATTTTAATAAAATGACAAAATGTACACTGTAACCATAACAATATTTAGGTGTTAAAATGCATTTTTATAATTTTTGAAGATTTGATAAATAAACTAATGGTTTTACTTTGTGAATGTGTGAATACATACGGATTTTTATTGAAAAAAATTTTTCTTCCTATAATTGCTGGGCTAGTTCATTAGACAAAACAATCGTAAAACAAATACCCCCGTAGCAGCAAACCTGCGTACTTAAGCGAATTTCCAATGCATATATATTTATCTTAATGCCACATAAAGCTACATACCAAGTTTCATCAATATACATTCATAAATAAACAATTTATGACATTTTAATTATTCTCCATAAGAATAACATGGTGGCTGAGTATGCAGGTTTGCTGAAGCAAGGAACACAAAAAATGGGGTTTTATGCTAATATCAATATAACTCAACTAGGTGAAGCCACTTACCAAATTTCATTAATTTATTTTCATAATTAAGGGAGATAACACGTTACTTATTCTCCATAAGAATAACATGGGGCTGAGTACGCAGGTTTGCTGCTACGGGAGCCTTTGTCAAAAATTTTTTTTGAGGAAATATCAATGGTCCACAACCAGATAAAGCCGTATACCAAGTTTCGTCAGTATATGTTCATAAATAAGCGAGATATAAAATTTTTATTTTCCCCCATAAGAATAACATTAGACAACGTACTGTGTTTAGCACTTTCAATATCTCGATAACCAATTGACGTAGAGAAATTATCAAAATACCAAATTGTGTGTTTTTTTAAGCTGAATCCAATGGTAAAAAATAAAATTTGACTATTTCCAAAATTATATGTAAAAAATTCAAAAAACCCATTTTTGGGGTACAAAACCCCCCCAAAATACCCCTTCGGATAGAGCAATCTGGCTGGTTTTCGAACTTAAAGTCATAAATGTTGCTTTACACGTTTATACCAAATTTCATCAAAATCGGATAATTTTTACGAGAGTTATCGTGCTCACGGACACATATATATATATATATATATATATATATATATATATATATATATACAGTTTCGAACGAATGGTGTTTTTGGGGTCTGGGGACCTCAAAACGAAAAGTTATCATGGTCCCGGGCCTAGGTCTTACCATGCCGACTACGGTAATAGCTTCTTCCCTATAGGGGAAATTCGCTAAAACCCCCCTTTTTGGGGGATAAAAATTAAAAGTTTGAGTTTTTGGGCTCGAAATTTAAATGTCATGCAAGTAGAATAATAGAACATAAAAATCCAACTTTTTAAAGCCCTCCCTCATTATTCTAGACAACTGCTCACCGAGTTATTAAAGACAATCTTTCTCAGTCTCTCACTACTAATTGAATTAACGCAGTACGTTGTCATTTATGAATCTTTTATTGGAAAAGGCTGGTTTCCATATTTTACAAAATGCAGGTCCTCCTACTAATTTTATAATGCAAAACATCGCTATCCCACTTATAACTTTTCAAAAAAATCCAGGAGTATCCTAAAAGCAAAAAAATATATAAAAAAACAACTACGCAAGTTTGTTTACACATGACATTTGATTTTATATACATTTTTAATGTTGAAATTCGCTCCCCTCATTTAGCTTGCTTTGTGTGAACTAGTTCTAATTATTGTTGAAATTTTAGTTACAAAATAATTTTGTGTTCACATTAAGGATTTTTCTCTAAGTACCAAGATGAGATATAACTGCACACTAACTAATGAAAGAAGGTGGCAGCAAAAAATGTTTACAATTCAGATTATGTTTTTTTACTATCAATTATTTATAAGTAAGTCTCAAGTCCTTTAATCTACTCAAAATATTTAAGGTGATTCCCATTCAACGTCCTTTTAAATAAAGTTAAATAAATCTCACTAAAAGTAAATTTACTTATTTATGCAACACCGTATCACACTTTTAATTTATTTTATTTTCAAATACAACCATCAAACACGAATGATACACGCAAAGGGTTTGGACTATTTCTTTTGAAAGAGAAAGTGTGCCTCGTGCATATTTTATTTTATGTGCACATCTTGTACATACACTCAGAAACAGAACTTCCACGTTGTTTATATAATTTTTTAATGCTAGAAAAAATTGACTTACTTGCCGTCAATTAGCTCATACTAAAGAAATCGTGGTTAAGGCATGTTTCTAAGCCCAATTGCATCATTATCAGCGTCTTTGTCAGCAAAATTGATTCACAAGTATACGGCGATATAAAAGAATCAATATGGCACTAAAATAATGCGTTCATTTGTTTAGACAAAATTATAGAGCACAGTGATATTTTTACATTTTAATTTATTTTCAATTTTGGTTTTAATATTTTAAGTTTTGATTTGCTTTCTAAAATAATCTGAGTTGTGACTACTGTTATATATGCAAACTATACATGCTAATGAAAATTAAACCTTTTTCATAGTTAAATAAATTGTATATCATGGAAAACACTGATTTTTCAATAAAAATTCAAATGGGAATGGCATATTTGTATATAAATAATATCGATTCCGAGTGAAGAGCTCTAGAATTAATCTGTATTTTGCCCATCAAAGGTCACCTCGTCCTTAGCACTATTTAAAGTTTTGTTTTAGTAATTCGCACAAGATCGCTGATGGATTTTTTTTTTGTTGCTAATCTAACAATTGGTAACCAATCGAAGTTTTGCGCGTGGTTGAGGCAATGTTTTACTGCATGATATTTTCAATTACAATTTGATAGACGTATACGTTTGGATGTGTATGCTTAATTTATTTGTTATTATAATTGTATAATAACCATTAACATCATAATTTTATTTGTTTTTCAAGCTAAGCAGTTTTGAAAAAACGTTGGTTTATGTGAAAATACTGTGCGATACCCAATTTCTTGAAATATATATCCTGCTTGGGGAAAGAAATTAAATAATATTTTTATAAAACCTTATTGTCAAAGGTTATAGCTAAAACGTATTGCTAACTTCGAAATAGTGTATCGTTAATAATTTTGAAAGTGGTAGGTTGCAATACGTCATAGTGAAATCTGTTTCGGGTTCGATGAGCTTAAAAGGAATTTCAGAATTTGAGTTATTGGTAACGAAACAATTTTCCTCTTATATTAGTCTATAGTGGAAGAAAGTAAAACAGAATATTTTCGAAGAAGTTATAAAATTGTAAATGTGTTGTTTTTGTGTAGTAACTAAGTGAAATAAATTTGACTTTATACATTTTGGGATAAATCAAAAATAATATATCCGTAATGGGGTGTATTTCTCTGTTGGAGAGTAACAATTAAAGGGCCTAACATTGGACCGGAATATGGGAACAATGCTCTATTGTTGTGTGTAATCAGACTCTTGACTGTAACTGTGGTGTTAGCTGTTTTACAAAACTCATTCCGCAAACATAAATGTCTAACAATATATTTTTCTTAAATATGGCTAAAACGGATTTTTATGATAAATCTCACATTAAAAAGAAATAGGTACAATCATAACCGTCAAGATATTTACGCTAGTTTAAATCCATTACATGTTTTGTTGTGAAAACAGCATTATCACCTAAATAAAATACATGAAAATGTTACTATACGTAATATGTGTTGTAAATTAAAACTAATAAATTATGTAATACAGTCGAAATGCATTACACAAATGAACGATTAGGTATATTGTTCATATACTATTCGAGATGCATTGCGTGGATACGAATAACATAAATCGCAGTATTCTTTCGTTGTTTTTTTTAATTAAACTGTTTACTAAATAAATTTGACTCGCAATTTGGTCCATTCAAATGGGAGGCATTAATTTAAAACCCTATTTTGATATTGTACTCATTTGAATGTGTTTAGAAGCATAATTTTAACTGTCATACATAAAATTAATCCCTTAAAATTAATAATAAAGGAGTATCATCTCTGAATATAGGTACTAAAGGCCCTGACATCATACTTTGAAAACAGACAACAGGTAGTGTCTGTGGGTACATCAAGACCAGTCCTCGTTCCGTGAGGAGTTCCCCGAGGCTCGGTCCTTAGCCCCTTGTACTTTTTGATGACGTCATACGACCTCCACTTGCACGGCCGTGCTTTACTATATATGTAGACAAAACCTCAATAATAACAAGAGAGAAGGAGACTAATGACATCCTATAGTATATTTAAAGTATGTTTAGGATTGACTGGAGCGCCCAAGTGACATCTATCGGAACATTTTGATGTGCAATGTTGCCAAATCTATAAGTAACAGGAGACGACGCTACATACGCTGAAAAAGTATGGGAATCGCGTTCCTCAGAAATCAACAGGAAATACACATGAAGTACCTTATTGAAAGTATCATTGTACAACACACTGAAAGGATCAAACAAACTACGCTTACATTTTAACTGGCATTTGAGAATTTGCTATAATTTCCATGAGTTATTAGAATTCAAATTGGTTTACTCCAAGCAGACACCTCAAATGGTGACAAGTAAACAACAAGCCATCTGGCTCTGGGGACACATGTGTTTGGTTTTTATGGTTATGTGTGGTCAAAGCTGTCTCGTCATTGGGCGGGCAAGACGCTACTGCTTTAATAGTTTCCACTAGTCCCAACAGTTGTCACTAGAGTCAATCCTAAAGCTACTTTAAATAGACTATAGTCGAGGCGGAATCAACTTTAGAAGCCTCTAAGACCTGCTTTGTCCTAAACCGTCTGCAGCTTAGCGAAATTACGAAATTCCATCGAAACCGATTTGCAGGAGAACGAGAATCTGTTATATTTCAGTACAGACCCCAATCTTACCTGGGAACAGAATGTGAGTTGTGTATGTGCAGAGCTCTCACGCGTGACCCTAGGATACTAAGGGGAGCTCTCACTAAACCTTACCTGGTAAATTTATACAATGTGTTCTTCCGTAGCCATACAATTTCCAAAATATAATTGTCCTGACTGACTTAATGAGCATGCTTATAACTACCAGCAGCGGGGTGATCTCTACTGCTACGCCTTTGGAAGAGGCGTCCCACCTTAACATCCCCAGGTTCATGGAGGCTCGCCCGATCCCAGGTCTGTGCTAGTTCAACATGCTGACTGCAGACACTCGAGTGAAAAGTGGTTTTTTCTTTGCTGTAAGCAATAGTTTTAACAGGTTAGATTACATTTTCACCATTGACAGTTCATCCAACAAGAGATGTTCGACGACGAAGGAGCTGGAATAAAGAAGCTGGATGCTATGAATTGTCTTTGAAAACAATTAAATTTAATAACATTGTTACATTTATTTGTTCCTATTTTTACATTTCCATAGACCAATGTTACTCTTACAAACATGTCAGAGGATAACTGTTTAATTCTCACGATATTATGTGAGCACGCCAAGAACTTTGGTGATCTCTCGCAAAATCGAACTGTATAAAACCAACTGTGAACACTCTGCGGTATACCACAGACTATCATGTTGTTCCACCTATTCCTCAATGTCATCATATATCAGGAAGAAGCAATTAATGAGCAAAACAAATCTTGATAATGATTCTGATTGTCCCCCGGATACCATCCGCAATTTATTGGAAGTTATCAGAGATGCTCCAACGTTATATGAGATTTAACTGTTATGCAGCGTTACTTTTAGGATCATTACTATAAATACATTTTCTGCTAATATTTTTAGTAACTATCAATGCAGTTTTTAATGTGGCAAAATATTGTTATTAGGGGAAAAACATTTTGTGCGAAGATGGTATTTGATGAAGTTTACGACTATCAACAATCGGTGTACATTTTAAGAGGAAATCATGTTTTAACGTGATGGTAGGAATGTAAAATTACTTTTCCGAAAAATAAATTTAATCACCCTATGATGAGAGATATTATTTTTGGTTTGACAAGTTTTTATGGATTTAAAGATATAAAAAGTATATCTTAATTAAGTTTTTCTAAGCCGATATCAGTAACACAATGCACTGTGAGCGATAACTATTGACCTCACTATGAAAAGTTAGCAATACGTTTTGTTGATTTGTATCAAGGATAGAAAATTTCTGAAACCTAAAAATAGAGTACAGCAACTTTAGTGAAGTATAACTATACAAAATGCATTCTAAATGTATAAATAGTATGAAAACTAAAAAAATGTTTATCTTGAAATTAACAATTTAAGTTTTAATTTTGATTATAATAGTTATGTATTATTAAGTTATTGTTTTTAGGTAGTATTAATAGTCTATGACATATTTCACAACAAGTTTGGGGATATTTTTAAATAGCAAAGTATTTTTTGTGAAAGCGTGCAGATCATGATAATCCTTCGTAATGCAATTTGCATGGAAATTGCTCATGACAAAGAACTCTGGCACGATTGTAATGGTGGACATGGGTAGAACATTTCGGAACACATTATAACTATAGCGTATTTTTAATAGCTTACCAACTGTATAATAGCTGTATGAATAGCTAGAATATGTTCCTTCTCTCATGAATTAAGTCCGTTAGCTTTTATTTTATTTGGATTAAAACTTGCCAACCATGTATTTGATGTTAATTACATGGCGTTAGTGCAATGTTATTTAAATTTCATTAACTCTTGTTGACCAACATTACATGTACTCCTCCCTATAAGCTATTGTGTGTATTAATAATGTAACTAGCACAACACATATCGTATTAAGTTGTGTAAACAATTATTGTATTTGTTTGTTAATCTTTTAAATCTTACGCAATCCTGGTGTGATCAACAGAGTAACATTTGTTTCTCAGTAGTAATTTGTACGTGTTTTTATCTGATAAAATAATTGCAACTTCTCAAATGAACCCGAGAAGCGTGTTGTAAATAGAAGTATTGATAAGGTGCAACAATTGTACTGGGTACATAATTATTGATTGAAAATTATTCTTCCAAAACCATATCCACATAAAACTTCAAAGCATACACTCATCAAATTGTGGGTCCATACTGTCTGCTGATTACCTATAATCTGCACACAACTATCAGTATACAACTTTGGTATTCAAAACACGCATTCATCTAGGGAACATGTGTCAGACAATATTCGACGAAGCTTCGTCCCAATATAACTCCACTCCATATACCCAGGTATTCGTGGACCATACTGTGTGCTAATATACAAAACAGCCTCTTCTCAAAGTTACTCCAACCGAAGTAGGCTACTCAGACAGTAGTGGACCATTTTATTTGCTGATCATGGGAATTAATATACCGGGGTCCACAAATGAACTTACGGTAATTAATACAAATACACATTATATTAATGTTTACAACTATTTTAATACTTCGAATAATACACTCATTAAAAAAAAGTCTTTCCAAGTGAGGGGCAACATCCCTAGAGAAAACTGACATATTGTAGAACTCTGTCAAAGTTGGAATACATCACGGATATTCTCGTAGTTATCACAAAAGAAAAACCTAACTGCGTAATTTTTGGGTTATATCGTTATTAACCTGTTTCTATTAAATAAATATCACCATTTACGTACCAATCAATATACATGGTATGGTGTTTGTGTACCATTTGCGTACTCATCAGTAAAAATAAACGGTCCAGAAATACAGTTATGCCTAAAACCGCACAAACCAACCAATTCCAGGTTGCTAACCGTTAGTCTAGTGAGATTTCAAACCTATTTTGAAAAGCACTTCGCCAAATTCGGATGATAAACAATACAAAACCATACAAATTATGTTTAATGGGTGATTCTCACTTAATTATTTTTCAGCTTAAAACCATCTTACAATAACAAGTTAAACAAATTAGAAACATATATTTCAATGCGCAAGCTGCGCATGGGCAATTCCAGTTAACCTATACTGACTGTGCAGGAGAAAGTATTTGTTAGAGTTAAACGTCTAAAAACGTGGTAATATTGATTCTGTCAAATCTATCAAGTACATCAAAGTATGATTGAATAAAATTCGATTTACTAATAATTTTTTTAAGTTGAATTATAAAACGCCACTTGAGAGTAATGGAGATGCTACAAACATCGTTTTTGGGAGTGTTTTTCAGGGTTCTCCTTCCTATTATTTTTTTAATAGGTTTGCAGCCTCTTTTTGCGTTACTTTTCCCATCTACATAGACTAGATCTGTGCGTGGAACGTATCCAACAAAGAAAGGAGTGAGCCGAATCAGTGCGAGTTGAATTTTCTGAAAAAGTTTACATGACGTTGCTGGGATTCGAACCCACGACAGGGCCGATGCCACGTTCCGGAGTCCATCGCCTGCGGGTCAGTGACTCGCTAATTAGACAAATTCGCTTATTTAATCAGAGATGGTTTGGGTTATAGTTTACCCTACATTGAGTATGGTTAGAAATCGGCATAAGGAATTGGATTCACATAAAATATTTACCAAAATATAAATTACTACAAAAAAGAACATAGAAAGTATCATAAAAATTCACAACATTAAAAAATGGAAATCGCCGCAAAGTAGTAATTAATTTATCTTTGGATTAAACGTCATAAATTAATTTAAGATATCTCGCTGAGGTATGTGGCGACATAGCAAGTGGCTCACCGCCAAACTGTGATAAGATATCATGGGACTGCAGCCAACGCTGAGTATAATCTACCAACACTGGACCTCGAAACGGAGTTTTGGGTTAGTTTAGTTATATTCTCTATTCTTCTATTTAAAATTATTTTTAAATATTGTATAAGATTCGTTTGGCGTTGTCCCATTTTAATAATTTAACCCTACCATGTGCCCTAAATTTAATGCTTAAATAAATACATTCAAATAAAGTGTATCCATAAACTCTGTGCAATTAGCGAGTAATACAGCTTCGCTTGAGGTGAAATAACTTTAAATATACTAAACAGTAAATGTGGTAACAATGTAATGTTGTTTATAATTTACAATAGCTGTCATACTTAACTGCCAAACACCTCACGGGTCATAGGAACTGAAAGATGGAGGGAGATATTAGTCTGCTAATTACGTTATACAAGCACACACATAACAAGATACTAACCAACATAAAATAACCTGTTTTGTCATTATTTTTTATTTTTTATTTAATGTAATTAAAAAGCATTATTTGTTTAAATCATTTAGGTATCAATGATAAAAGTTAATTTAATATGTTCTTTGATAGCTTCAAACTTAACAGCATAACTAATTTATGTAATCTATACTAATGTACTTTATGTAATTTTAGTAATCTATACTAATAAAGTACCTGATTAATAACTGTACAAAGCATTAACTTGAATCATGTCAAGAGAATGATAATAAGCTCCAATAGGTCATTAGGTGTAAATAGGTCAATAATCCGTTTACACAAGAAATGTTGTCAGAACTATAAATCATATAAATACAGTTGTAAAGCAATATATCAGAAAACTACGTTGAGCAATACTTAAAAAGTTATATCTTTCTCAGGATCAATAAGGCGCCCATTTTGACCTACTGAGTTCAAGATAGCCAGTACAATTATTAAGAACAATCTGAGGCTAAAACAGGTCAAGACACAATATTTGAGGCTCTGCAGGACTGCTGCGACTGATGAGTGGTCAACCTCAATGTTCTCTAGCTTGAGTGCTTCTGACATTTTCTTAAAATACTCCATAACTCTTCCTTTAATAACTTGATTTTCCATAAAGTTCTTACGAGTGGATTATGATAGCAATATATATTTTTTGAAACGAGACTTTATAAAACAGTTTCTTTCAATTCCACCTGGGTAACTATTACTCAGATTGTAGATATTACCATTAGCAGATATGCTGAGGCAATAATATTGTCGATTTGTATACAACTCTTAGTGCGGAATCACTATTTCAATTAACTATATGTAAACAATTTTAATACTCAAAATAGTAATATGCCAGCTAAAATAGTAACACTAATAATATATCTGGAATACAATAAATATTCAATTCCCTTTTAGCGAATTTCCACTATAGGGAAGAAGCTATTACCGTAGTCGGCAAGGTAAGACCTAGGCCCGGGACCATGATAACTTTTCGTTTTGAGGTCCCCAGATGCCAAAAACATAATTCGTTCAAAACTGTGTGTATACATATGTGTGTGCGTGTGTGTGTGAGTGAGTGTGTGTGTGTGTGTGTGTGTGTGTGTGTGTGTGTGTGTGTGTGTGTGTGTGTGTGTGTGTGTGTGTGTGTGTGTGTGTGTGTGTGTGTGTGTGTGTGTGTGTGTGTGTGTGTTTGTGTGTGTCCGTGAACACAATAACTCTCGTAAAAGTTATCCGATTTTGACGAAATTTGGTATAAACTTTTAAAGCATCATTTATGACTTTAAGTTCGAAAACCAGACAAGTTGACCTATCCAAAGGGGTATTTTGAGGGGTTTTGTCCCCAAAAATGAGTTTTTTGAGTTTTTTACACTTAATTTTTGAAAAAGTCAAATTTGATTTTTGCATTGGTACTTATTCAATCAAATTTTATTTTTGATTGTGCTTAAAAAGACGCACAATTTGGTTTTTTGATCATTGCTCTACGTTAATTGGTTACAGAGATATTGAAAGTGCTAAACACAGTACGTTGTCTAATGCTATTCTTATGGAGAATAAGACAAATTGTATATAATACTGTATGCAAAGTTTTAAAGTCAAAACTGTGGGAGTTTGGAAAATCGCAGGATGATGGGAGACGGCTCAAATTAAAGGTCTCAATCCTAGGGATTCGGGAAAAACAGCAGTATTTCCAAAATATTACCAGCAAACGAGAAATAACGTAAAACATCTCTCATAAGATAAGCATGGGGATTTAAAACTATCTGCTTTGTTTACATTAAAACATGTGATTAAGAGCATACTTTGTTTATGAACCGACATGCGTTTCTACTTATATATTTCTACTTATATTTTCCTCGGCATGTAAAAGGTAAACAAAATCAGATGAGGCAGAGTTTTGAAGCTAGGTTTTAGGGGCTATGGTACAAGCCACAAGTATTCTATATTGGTGGTAAAATACAGCATATTATGTTTTCCTGATTTTATAACAGATAATATCAAGAATGACCTGACTCGTATTCGCAGGTTTGTGTAAAGTTAGTTACGTTTTAATAACAAAATTACAATAATAAATTTGAATCTTTTTACTGACCAGCAATGATGAATTTTGAACACAATTCATAAATAACCTTGACACCTGAGGTACTTTGGTATTTTTCCACAAATATTTACTTACGTAAACAGTCCACAGATGCACGCAGCGGCGAGTTGACATCTATAGGCTGTTTAAATAAGTGAATGTTTATTTTAATTTTATAAGTACAGATAAAGACTGTATGGACAAATCTTTGAATGGCTTTAAATGTTCGTAACAATTACCAAATATTTGTATTTGTTCGTATTTAACCACTTATAAAACAAAGCCAACACAAACAAGACCTTGGCTCCCATCCAGCTGTAGTCTTTGTCTTATCAGCGGGAACATAAACCATCAGAATGTATTTTTATTTTGATGAATAAGCAATATTTTATTAAAACAATTGCATTTATTCATTTTAACGTTGAGTTTAAAAAAGACTTACAAAAATAACAGTCGTATTTCATTTAGAGGCTACATACTCGAAAAAAATAGAATTTGAGACTTATTTACTTCGCAGAATCCCATAAATCAGCGTATATTTATTATTCTGAAATTGCTATAACCTTACATTATTATACATGTTTTCAATTCATACATTGATTCTATAAGATGGTTTTAAAATGCTTTTCAATGCCATTCATTTCTAATAACCGACATTTTTAAAACCAAACTTTTTAATATTTTATTTTGTTAAGTAATAATGTTTAAGTAATAAAAACACAATATCAAATGTCAAGAATATTCAACAACCCATTCTCAAAATAAACATAATAAAGGGAACAAATTAGTAACATTACATTAAAGCTCATCGGAGAGTTCAGAAAAACCCTGTACAATTCAAGTGTTATTGCTCGCTTTTGTGTAGCGACCAAGTAGAAACTTTGAGTTATTAATAATTACATTGTCTTTGTTCCAAACTATAAGTACATATTGTATATAAATTATGCAATAAGTCCCAGCTAAAGTTAGGTTTTCAACTAAACAACATCAATAACCATATACCACCAGGGTTAATTTGAATAATAATACGTATTTCGGAGATCAATTATGTTCAGCTCATGACTTCTTCGGATAGATCGTTGAATTAGTGGAGGATTGGCTAGTGTTTCTTTCAATGCAAAACACTCAAGTTTTGATTTTAGTTAACAAATGATCCTTTAGGATATAATCAAATGTTTACGTTATTTTCTAGCTATAAGATTATATGCGATTTTAGTAATAGCTGTGTCAATCTCTGGCTTTGTAACTATACTGTATATGAAGTCGCTGGTAAGGTTCATAAATTGTAATAAATGATAGCTGATTTCACTTTCAAACCATTACATAATTGTGACAACTGGTTTTGTTTGGATTTAAAGATATTACTTTGAAATATATCGTAGCTCTAGTAACCGACTCTCCTATACATTTAACAGGCATATTTTAGTGTGGAGGGGCGTTCCGTGGGGAAGCATTAACTCTTAAACATAAACACAGCTTGAGCTATGCCTTATTTGAAATGTCTTGCTTGGTGAAATATATTACTACAAATCCGGTCTTAATCTGACGACCAAATAGGAAATAGCATCCAGTCAAACTTCCCATAAGCAATATTTTAAAATGAGATTATTTCCGATACGGTTGTCCAATGTAGCTCTGAAATATCTTTTCTATGTAGATCTGGTCTTTGAGAAGTTCTATGTAAGATGTTTTTAATGATCCATACTATAATCTGTGCCTGCCATTAAACGTACAAGGCCCCCTTAATGATCGTCCGTTAGACAACGTTTTGATTGTTTTGAAGCTCATCGAACGTCATGATGACGTTTGCTAAAATTAATGAAAACGTTTAATAAAGTTTATTTTGATGTGTTTCTGGTTTTAAATTGTACAGTTCCATTGCATATTCTTAATAATGTTTGCTACTTTTTTGCGGATTGTAGTGTTAATAAAATGCCTATTTATTTACTTAATGCGGTTGTTCTCTTAAAGTTGAGAGGTAGGTTAGGTTTACTGTTTGTAGGTTGGATAGTTATTTTTTCGGTGAAAGTCAAATGTTCAAAATTATATTATTTAACTTTCAATTATTAATAGTTCTTTTGACATTTTGTTAGGTTATTGTACTGCAATCAAGTATATAGAAATAGAGTCTATATTTAGTAATAATACATTATTTGTAATTTTTTTTAAGATTTTCCTTGAATTTGTTTATTATACTTTCAGAATAAACACTGTTAAAAGAGCGATTCTCACTGGTTTCATGATTACGTGTCTGGGTGGCCAATTTAAGAATATTAATAAATTACCAAGAAGACAATTGTATACAAAAACAGGTTTTCTTTCGTATAATTAGTAACATAAACAACATAAATGCTTTACTTGATAATCTTACTGCGTTCCCTGATTAAGATATCATATCAAAGTTCCCGCCCACTTCCTGTTCCCGCTGTGTTTTGGCCGGAAGTGGCGTGACCGGCTGGTCTTCCAAGCTCGTAATCTATAATTTCCCCCAGGTTAGCTTAAGATTACAGTATTTACGCTATATTTAGTTATAAGTTACTCTATATACATAATTGTGTTGCTTGATGTATGTACAAAAAAAATTCTACACAACCCTTGTTTATACTATTCAAAGATTCTAAAATAAAAGAATATTAAGTACTCATATAGTAGTTTACATTCGGTATTTTTATAGGTGACTTTGAAATGAGTAATCAAATAAGAATCCTACTTGAGCAATTAAAACGACATTAATAAAAAAATTAAAATAACACGAATTTATAAGGAATATATAAAAAACTATAATAAATATGGGAGGATATAATCAAGTTATATAAAAATGCATTATTTTCGGATATTTGACAAAAATAGTTTAAGATGTGACGTTAAATTACAAAATAAAGATTTGAAAAGTCAAATTAAGTTGATTAATCAACTATTTATATTTTCTAAACAAATATAAAAATCCAAGTTATTAGAGAGGCTCCAATTAACGCAAATTATGCGGTATTTTTATTACGCTAAATTTTGATACTTTAGGACTAAAATAAGATAAGTAAAGAGATTTTATCTCCGCGATTCACCCCACAGGTCTTAAGAGTTCCAATTTTGTTTTATGAACTTGATTATATGAATAAACAATACATAAATAGATGTTCATTATTCGATATGGTTCAAAAGTTTGAGTGGTTAAAAACAGAATTTAACACAGGGTTCTGCACAGGAGAGTATTTAAAAAAATATTTAGTAAAATAACAAACTTGTTATTTAATATAGTGACACAAAAAGAATTAGTTTGAATCTACCATTAGTTATTATTTAGCTGTGCGTTTTTTTTTATTCTCTGTACAGTACGTAGAAATTGTGTAGTATGTGCCAAAGATTTAATATTGCATTCACCATAAGTACTCATTCTAAGAATAGATGACTTTTTCAAATATAAAACAAAACAATATGCTTTACTATTGTAAAATCGTATACATTGTACACATTTGTAAAATCTTTATCCAATAAAGATCTGTATTTGGAGTGGTTGTGGCACAGTTTGATATCTGTTCTTTGAATATAATTTTCAACATGCCTTCGCTCCAACAGATATTGTTTTATACGAGTCAAACTAATTTGTTTATCCCAATATTCCATTATATTTTTACTTTGTTTTTGCGACTGCTACAGAAATACTTTGCTTGGTATAAATGAGTTTGATATATTTTCTTGTAATACTTTGTTTTTATTTTCACCGTTATCGTTTATTGGTTTCATGACAGTAGTATATATAAAAAAAGTAATGTATGTATCAAATAGGTGATATTTAAAATTTTAAAACGAGTTCGCACGCAGCACGCTGACGTTAGGAAAGTGAATTTTCCCAGTAAAACCTTCAAAAATCAAATAATGGGTTTAAACAAAATTGTGATATTTTTAGCAAAATTGAGAATATTCTGTTTTTTGGCTGTTCTGATGCACCTGGATCTATTTAAATGCAGTATTGGGATGACAATGTTGTGAATTTTAAGCTTAGGAGGATGTACCATAACGATCAAAAATCAGTATAGGGGTATTAGGAGTGATAAAACTACATCAAGATATGAAAAACAGCCTTTTCCAATGTAAAATCTCCATAAGACAACGTACTGTGTTTACTCAATTTTAATTTATTTAACAACTCGGTAAGTATTAGTGCTAGAATGATGAGGAGGGGCTTAAATTTTCGCCTTTTTACGTTCTATAACCTCTAACCCATTAATCTTAAATTTAGGACTTATCTCACCCTTTTTGGGCCCAAAAAATCAAATTTCAAATTTTAAAATCCCCGAAAAAGAGGGTTAGAATTTTCCGATTGTTTTGCCCAACGAACTTGTCCAACCGATTACAAAAAGGAATGTTCCTACCTAATTTGAAGTAAATCGGACAAAAAATGCGACCGCTAGAGTGCAAACACACACACATATATATATATATATATATATATATATATATATGTATATATATGTCTATATATATATATATATATATATATATATCAAATTTTGAACGACCCCCCAAAACGTGTTCAGGGGGTTACGTTAGGAACTTCTATGGTGGTCCCGGGCTTAAGTTTCACCGTGTTGGTCATGCTAATAGTTCACTTTCCATAGTAAATTCACAAATAATAATAATTTTAACAACTGTTGAATAGTTAGGATCTCTCATGAGTGATAGTTTTGAACTCATGAGTCTTTAATTTTAACTAAAGAGGAAGCATGTAAATAGACAATGGCATTTAAATAAGAGACGAAACGAACTATATGGATTTTATAATAATAATGTTATCTAATCGCTTCTATTGCTAACCTTCTTCACTATAAAATATAACCTAAACTATTGATTTGAGTTGTGAAGAAAGGAAATGAGTGTTGCAGAACGGAGGTAATGGTTTGGAAACATACAATAATAGATCATACATCTGTGAGATATTGGCTGCACAGTCCAACTGGGTCAACTAAAGGAAACGACTGTCCTTGTTACTTCGAAAAAAATCCAAATCATGTTTGATTTATTAACATAAACATTGTTTCAAGTAATTTTAATACATTATAGTTTGCATAGTTTATATAGTACGGATATTTTAGAATTGATACTAAGGGAATTTAGAATTTTGTCCTTATATTCAGACGTATAATGTTAATATATATCATCCGTGAGGTTAAATATGATACGGAGATGATATTCAAGATACTAGCTACACAAGTGGATTTCCAAGTGCCATCCAGATATTATATATCTCCACCTGTGCCACTCGAGTCACGCTACTTTGACCTTGTTATGCTGCACCGACCCGTATCATTATGAATGTGGGGCCTTTTCGTTTTCTCTAGTTATGGTAAACCTTTTACCAAAACAACTGTGTATATTATTAAATAAACAAATATGGAGGAATCTAATATATTTAGTAATTTCTGAAATAACTTTAATTGATTTTCCTGGCTTTAAATTACCAAGACTTATTGAATCAAACATCTATCATTTTTCAAATATGTATCAGTTTTATATGGATTCTTGGTAAGAAGTTGGAATATAAGAAGATGTGGCAAGCCGTTAAAAAGTTTGTCTGAGCCATAACTATTAGCTTGGTCCCACATTGAAAATTAATTTCATTTTGAAAATTCCTTTTGAAAACAATGACATTTTTCAGATATACACATAGGTGAATAAGAGTGTGACTCATACTCTTCGGTAGTAGTGTGCATTTGAGGCTGCTGGGGCGGAAGTGACGTCATCCGCTCACGTGACCGGATGCGCTGAGTCATTAAATACGTCATCTGAGCCTCAGCCAGTGACTTAGGCGGTTTTGTGACGTAATGAGGGAAAGTTTAAAGGTCAAGGTCACTGGGAGGTTATTTTAAAAAAGTACTACCTCGCACACGTAAAATCCGATTGTGATTCGATAGTTTTCATTCGATATAAATATCGAATGAAAACAATCGAATGAAGCAATCGAATGATACGAGTGCGAGGTAGTACTATTACAAATATTACTTTATTTTATTTACAATAATTCATGTTTACAATAGTTCCCCGTTGTTCGTTGTCATCGATGTTGTTGATCCGGACGAGTTGCGGCCATCACTACGCTTTCTGATGAAAGACGGTAGATACTTCGATTCCTGCGCAGAGTCCATGTTGTTTTTTGATGCGTAAAGTTCCAAAGATAAATCGTAACCGGACGCAATGAGAAGTCTTAACTCTTCATTAAAAACCTCGAGGTCTTGGAAAGTCGCCAGATGAATAGAGTCATAATGAATACACCTAATTTTGATGGACATTTCAACAGAGAGCTCGATGTACACTGGCCAAGAGCTGGAGGTGTACTGACTATTCGCTAGCTAGCGTTTTGGTATCAAACAAAATGGTGGGGGTAAAAGTGTGGTGGGGCGGACGGCAGATGGCGGACGGCAGATGGCAGGCGGCAGGCGGCAGGTGGCAAGTGCGTGACAGATGGCAGTCCCCCCACTACACCAGTCCCCCCACCAAGTCTTACATCGCACAATAACTAGTTTACATGTGTTAGTTAGGGTTTAGCTCTTAGACTGTCAAGACCTTAGCTCCGTAACTGAAAACTTCAATAATGTTTGCTCAACGCTGTATAATTATAACAGCTACTATGATCTAAACCGGTGCATATATTCATATGGTGCTCTTTGCGTAGCAAACAACTGGCTAAAAGTGTTTCAACCTCGATTATTCTTCGACGAAACCGCTCATTGTCCACTAAAAGCGTAGACCTTCTGTCTTCATTGTCAGAGAAGTAGAAAGTAGTGTCAAGTGGACTACTGAAGGTCACCTTCCTCATGTTCCTATAAAACTGCGACATTTGTCAGACCCTCTAGGTAGATGTTCATCCTTCAAGAGCTGGATGAATAATGATGTAGCGTTATCGTGTATGATACCCACCTACCCCCCACCACAACGTTACCTTATCCTTCAAACAATTGTTTTTACGCTACGGTTGCTATACCGTTGGTTAGATTTAAATTTCAATTGCATCTTCTTGTTTGTCTTGTCAAGCCGAGTAATTGGAGTACCCGCATGTTATACTTTGAACCAAATATAAAGATGTTATTTAGGTTTGTCCTTGAAAATAGTTGTTTTTTCGCTGTTGCTGCTATACCCTTGGTCAGATCTGAATTTTGATTGCACCTTCTTGTTCATCTTGCCAAGCTGCAACAGTAGAATACCAACATGTCATACTTTAAACCAAAAATAAAGAAGTTATATAGGTTTGTCCTTGAAAATAGTTGTTTTTGGCTATTACTGCTATACCCTTGGTCAGATTTGAATTATGTTTGCACCAACTTGTTCGTCCAATCGATCCGCGTAATTTGAATACCCACTTGGTATATTTTAATCCATAAATAAAGACATTATTTAGATTTGTCCTTCAAAATAGTTGTTTTTGGCTATAACTGCTATACCCTTGGTTGGATCTGAATTCTGTTTATGCCAACTTGTTCGTCTAATCAATCCGCGTAATTTGAATACCCACATGACATAATTCATACAAACTTTGTACCCCCCCCCAACATGGGTCATGTTCAAGGTCAAGGTCAAGTTCAAGGACCTTGGGACTTAGAAATTTTCACAAGGTGGACTGTACACAAACCGGAGACTAACAGAATCTCCTGCCTATGTACAGGCCAAGTCCCTAACTTGAAATGCTTAGGGTGGTCCTGAAAAGGACCGTTTGTGGATGGAGGGTGGGATGGTAAGGGATTTTACTTTACAGTCCACTTCACTCTACTCTCTTCTTTTACCAAGGAAAAGGTCTGCTTGTATGACACTTCTGGTGGTGCCGGAATTGATCGTGGCAATTCCACCTCAAAGAGAACTTCACCGGCAGTTAATTAGTAGGTGCTTCCGTTCTTCAGCACCGCTCTGTACGGGAAGTTTCTTCTCAAATGTCTGAATTTTGTTTTGGTAACTTCAATGGGAGATACCAATTCGTCTTCTGTCAAGGTCTTCATCTTCTGCAACACGTCCAGATGGTCCCGTGTGGCAGAGTGTCGTTCCGTTGTTGATGAAGAAGTCGAACCAGAAGAACCTTGTTTGTAGTAAAGAGGGTGGTTTTTAAAATCCCTCTTTAGCCTCATTCTGAGGGAAGAAGGTTGTTTAAATCCGCTTGTCTTTGGAGCCGTCTTCTTCAAGGATTCCTTAATCCTTTTCAGTTTCTCGTTGGTTATCGGCGAAGTCATTTTGTAAGAAGAGAGAGAGCGAGAGCTGTGAAGTGTACCAGTCAATGGTTGAAGCTGGAATGAGGTGGCGGAAGGAGTAAATCGAGTCGCAAGGTAAAACCTTGCCCTATCCATATATGGTTAGAAAGCTGAGACAGGTTCTAGAACCGGTCCCCCCCCTCAAGGTCACCCCCCCTTTTTTTGGGTCATGTTCAAGGTCACCCCCCCCCCCCTCAAGGTCGTCCCCCCCCTCAAGGTCACCCCCCCTTTTTTTGGGTCATGTTCAAGGTCACCCCCCCCTCCTCAAGGTCAGAGTCACTTGGGCGGGGCTCGGACTCGGGTATATATAGAGGCCGAGTCTCCGCTCTCCTCGCAGTAGTCTGCCGCCCTTTACTGACCAACGTCCGACTGGGTTGCATTCTGCTGCAGCGTAGGTCTGTTAAGTGTGCGCTGGGCCCGACGTGCAATTAACAAATCATGCGCATTTGCATGTGTAGTTTATTGTCCGCTTAACACTTATCGCTTTAAATAAACTTGTAATTTAACGCTTGTTGATGTATTACAATAAACTAACAGTATGATTAACAGTTAACGCTTTTGTAGATTAAATGTTTGCTTAACACCTAACGCTTTTATTTATTAACGTGACCTTGACCCACTTCACGACTTAGAAAACATTTTACATGGCCAGAAAGCTAAAAGAACACCCTCTTATTTAGTTGTGGACTTAGAGATATTTCATGCGGACAAGGTAAACACAAAAATGTTGTATTAAAAATGAAAACAGGAGGGGGAAATGTTTTATATACTGCTACAACGGAATAAATATTGTCATATCGCTATGGAAGCTTTAGGTGAAAACACTTGGCTTGTTCCTTCTGAGCTTGCTTTGTCAGAAGCATTTCTCACTATCCTTGCTTTTGAGTATCGAGGGATTAACTTAAAAGTAGAGATGGAGCTTAGGCCGTTACACAGAAATGATGTGTATTGTGTTTTGATGATATGGCAATCACCTTCCAACATGGAAATTTTCCATTTTATCAAAACATTCTACAATGAATTTTGTGTAAAACGGATAACTATGACCCTTGTTTGATCTTAAAGCTATCTTGCGTATCTTAAAAAGTAAAATAGCAAAGGTAAATCCTTTGCTATTTTACAAAACAGTTTACTTGACCTTGACCCAGTTAACGAACTTGGAATATATCAATGTGCACTTTATAACGTCGAAACAATAGTGTAACCCCCCCCATTTACCTCCCACCACGGATCGTCGGATATAAAAGCGGGGCTGACCGCAGAGGTCTCACAGTCTCAGGCTGACAGCCTAGCTAGCTGTTCGCCTTAGCTGTCTGTAATAGCATCTTTAGTATGTAGGTGGTACCCCTGTATACTAAAGATTCTACCTTAGCATGTTTGTATGTTATGCATGTTAGTTTGTTTGTTAGATTATAGCTTGTAGTTTGCTGCTAGAAAATGTAGTTAGTGTTGGTGTTTGTAATTATTTGTGGTGTTGGTCTTTGGAGTGTTTTATTTACTAATGAAATATGTACTTTTCTTTCACGCTTTAAAACTGATCTTGGTCAAAACTTTGGTTCGCAGTTGCCTGGCGCCCGTTACTGACCAACGTCCGACTGGGTTTCAGGATGTTGTTGACCTTTGTAAAACCGACCTTGGTTGGTCTTTGTAAAATTAACTTTAACTGATCAGTATGTTTCTCATCCTTTTCCTAACCCCTTACAAAAAGGTATGGCACGAAAACCGACCTTTGTCAATATGGCACGAAAACCGATTGACATTACCCATCTTACCCTCAAGAAACATTTGCAAATACTCCCTGCAAACCATTTGTAACTTCCTTTTGTTTGGATAAATTAATAAAAGGTTCTGTTATCAGGTTTATTGCCTATAACTGTGACCTTTCTTCAAAATTCACTTCCCTAATACAGAGCGGGGAATAGAGCAGTTTGTGGTCCAAGTGGGAATCACTTACTGCTCTATTCCCCGTTTTGGCAACATGTTCAGATGACCTTGACCCACTTCGGGACTTAGAAAATCTTTGTTTGGTAAGATATTGGAAGATGTATTTATTTCTTACAACAAACCCCCCCCCCCCACTCAAGGTCAGAACCATTTGGGTGGAGCGCTCAACTGGTTTGGCTGACTCGGGTATAAAAGAAGTTCCCCATCACTGGTAAAATCATTCTGCTGCTTGTGTTTGCTCACACAGGATCATGGCGCATATCAGAAAACAGACCAAACCGATGAAATTGAACGTGAAGAAAACGCCGCTGGTTTTACCCACTACCTCTTCAGCACCAACTTCTTCTGCCCCGTCTATACTCCGCCAGGTTTTATCATCGCCTCCTTCTACATCATCCTTCGGCCCTTCAGATATACTCCGCCAGTCATTATTATTATCTTTAATTCTTCCGGAGAAGATGACTGATTCACCGCACGAATCTACATCAAAGTATTCGCAGCCTTCTCCATCAAAGTTTTCGCCATCTTCTCCATCAAAGTCTTCGCCATCTTCCCCATCACCAAGGTCAAGGTCTTCTTCTTCATCGAGTTCGAGGTCATCTTGTTCATCACCAAGGTCAAGATCTTCTTCTTCTTCATCTTCATCGAGTTCGAGGTCATCTTCTTCATCATCAAGCTCAGGGTCTTCTTCGACATCGAGCTCAAATATATCTACAACACCCACCAAGCCTTTAACTACTGGACCAAAAATCATTTCTCCAATCGTCACTCCACCTTCTACAAGTCTTCGTCCTTCAGTAATTTGCACAAGTATTAACCGTCCTTCAGAAAGATTTAATGATCTAAAATCGTTGAGGAGGAAGTGTATGCTTCCTGCACAACAATGTGGTTATGTATTTAAAAAAGGTGCAAAGAAAGGTCAACGTTGTGCTAAATCCTGTGTCTTAAATGAGGAAGTGTGCGGTTCTCATTTAAAACACAATGCTAACGTTTCTCTTTCTTCACCACACCTAACAGTGAAACCATCCAAGATTCGGATTAATAGGCTTATTAAAAATAAACAATACTACTTTGTTAAAACAATGGGCTTTGCAAAAGTACTTTTAAAGTGTGGAGATCAACGCTACATTTTAAAATTACCTAGAGGCATGTTTCATCCTCCACGCCCAACCAAAAAAGACTATTTAATCCGAGTTGATTCGGGGACCACTGTGTGGAAAACATTACAGTAAAAAAAAAAAAAAAAAACGTTCAAACAGTTTTTCTAAATTAAAATTAAAGTTTTTTCCAAATTAAAAAAAGTGTGGACAACCTATTTACATTTTGTAGCATATGCTGCAGAGTGTAAATAGGTTGTCCACACTTTTTTTACAATGATACAACGACCTTGACCTAGATAACAGACTTAGAAATATTACACTAAGTCAAAGATAAAACTTAAAAGAAAAAAGGAGAAATATTATACTAAAGACATTATTCAACAGTAAAGAAGGGAGGGGGTAAGTGGGTATTTAAGCGAGCGATTCGGAATATAATTAATAGTTGCATCATCATGAGCGTCAACAGCAACACATGGGAAAAAGAGATTAGCGAAGAGGAGTTGTACGCGATTGCTCTGGCTGCTGAGGTGACTGAGGTTGCGGAGAATGATGCCCAGTCACAACCGCAACAAACTACATTATTGATGGAGCCTATAACGCAGCAACCAAGACCCTATCATGTTATACTGGAGGAGTATAATGAGGCGATTGAGTACGCCTTCAGAAAGTGGTGTGGACAGCCGCGTTCTCCTGAACAATGGGAGGAGCACGATGCAGATTTTCGCTTGGTTGCAGACTTAGAACTTGAGCTTCAAAGAGCAAAGGCTGCTCAATAGTGACAAGACTTAATGTTTACTTTTAAAAATACAGAGTGGGGAATAGATCAGTTTGCGGTCAAAGTGAAACCGCTTACTGCTCTATTCCCCGTTTTGGCAATATGTTCAAGTGACCGTGGCCCACTGACGAGACTTGGAAAAAATTTGCGGATAGTAATTGTTAAATAACATATCCTTTCCCTATCACTTACACCCCCCACCATCTAAATCCTTTGACTTTAATAGTGGGGGTAAACATATATAAGGCGTACAGCTTCAGAGTATAGTTATTCAGCTATGAATAGCCCAGCAGAGTTGATGCAGCCTACAACATCGACGCAGCCTACAACATCAATGCAGCCTACAACAAATCACAAGGAAAAGAATGATGAAGCGAGAAGAAGGAATGCTAGAGAAAGAGGAAGGATTAAAAAAATAAATCAAACATATAAGTTATTACAATCAAAATTACCGTTTATGGATACAAAAAGTTCAAGGCAAGCCATTTTGATACAGGCGATAAAATACATTAATGTGTTAGAAACGTTTTTAGAAGGTGCATCACTTCAACAAGATCTTCCTGAAGACCTTCTAACATTCGAAATTGACTAAAGATGTTTTGGAAATAATGAACGGGGGAATACAGAACGGGGAATAGATCAGTTTGCGGTCAAAGTGAGAATCGCTTACTGCTCTATTCCCCGTTCTGGTAATAAGTTAAGACGACCTTGACCTACTTACAGGACTTAATCATCCTTGTTTCATAAACATTGTTACATATATGTGATACAATAATACCCATTTCTTATCAATAGTTACCCCCACCACTTAAATCGGGGAATATAAAAAGAGGTTTCTCATCAGTGCTTATCTCATTCTGCTACTTGTGTTAGCACTAGGATATATAGCAGCTATGTCATCAAAGGATAATATATTTCCTTCTGCAAAATCAATCGTGGGAATTATAAAACATATTGTGATTGAAAGTGAGGATAAAAATGAAGACGAATTGGAAGATGTTGAATTATTAAGTGATATGGATGCAATGGAAGATTTTGAATTATTAAGTGATATGGACAGTGATGATCTTGAAGCAGGATATATGGAACAAATTGAACCGTTAAGTGACGTGGAATCTGAAACATATAGGATCTATCAGCATCTTCTCTGTTCTGAAGAAATACATGATGAAACTCCAACCACTAGTAGTAGTAGTTTGGATGGGTTATTTTTCGATGGCGCGCGAGGGGTATATCATATTCGTCGACGACTATTTCTTTCCGATGCTTCTGATACAACTGATTCCGTTTCATCAAATGAATCTGATTAAGTGTTGTTTTTTTCTTGTCAACTGTCAAACTTTAAATACAGAGCGGGGAATAGATCAGTTTGTAGTCAAAGTGAGAACTACTTACTGCTCTATTCCCCGTTTTGGTAATATCGTTGTATAACCTTGACCCACTTACAAGACAGAAAATATGTACCAGCATTCAATCCCTTTTTGTTTTGAAAAAGTGGGGGTAACTTATACATTTAATGGTGGGGGAACGTCTATTTAATGTCGATGCAACAGTGTATATTTTTCATATCGTCATTATGAACCCACCAGCAAACTCCGTTTGTTACAGCTTTCCCCTCATCGATATCGATGATGTGATAAAACTTACATCAATAACAAAACGGTTTGAAATGGAAAGGCGACTAATAAAAGTCAACGTAATTCCACAAGATCTTCGTTCGGCAATGTTGACCATCGAATATGTTAAAGATGAATCTACAACTGAAGATCCCTATTGTTTTATGAAATTTTTAGTTGATCGAGATGCAATGTGTACAATCCGATTTCACATCCGAGTTTAAAATATATTAAATTTTCCTGTTGGAGAAAATTGTCCTTGTTAAATACAAAGCGGGGAATAGATCAGTTTATGGTTTAAAATGAAATCATTTACTGCTCTATTCCCCGTTTTGGCAAATATGCTCAATGTCCTTGACCCAAATACAGAATTTTGTAGCCTCCAGCTACAAACTTAAACTTAACCTAAAACGTACCCCCACCACTTTTTCTAGGGTATAAATAGAGGTGCATTTGCAGTGTTTTTTTCATTATTGCGTTGACCCTTGTGAAGAGCACGCCTACATTATGAATCGCTGCGATATTTGTAAAGCTTCTTTCAGAGATGAATGGCTTTTAACCATTCATAAAGAATTGAAACATAACACCAATACAAATACAGAAGAACCAAATGAAGAAGAATTAGATTCAATTGACCAACAACTAGCAAAACATCAAGAAGAACAAAATGAAGAAGAACACAACGAAGAAAAAGAAGAAAAAGAAGAAAATGAAGTTTCAAGACCGAGTGTCATTCATTATGCACAATCAACGCCATCAACATCGACTTCTACGCCTGCTATGTCTACACTTCACCATCCTTCAACATCAACACCATCGACTTCTACGCCTGCTATGTCTACACTTCACCATCCTTCATCATCAACACCATCAACATCGACTTCAACGCCTGCTATGTCTACACTTCACCGTCCTTCAACATCAACAGCTGCTATGTCTACACTTCACCGACCCTCAACATCAACAGCAGTAGATGTGGAACTACACGCTCAAGCACTACCTGGTAAGGTAGTAACACATTTTAAAATTGACAACGTAAAATTACAACTTGAAAACTTTTTACATAACGCCAAAGAATTAGTAACCAAAACACTAAAGAATGAACAAAAAAGATTAAATTTTATCAAATTTGGACTGTTGCTAGATGCCATATTCACTAACATTCAAAACGAAACATCACCAAGAGGTTTCATGACAAAAAACCGAACCATCATGGCTGCGTCAGATATTGAAAAAATCGTAACAGAATGTTTTGAGGAACTTTTGACGAAACTAAAAGAGCATGAAGGAAGAGGATCTGGATGGACTTTATTAAGTATAACAAGTCTGGATGTTAGAGTTCCTAAACACGGTTATGGAATGAGAGGAAGTAGTTACATTCCTCTTCCGAAAAAAATAAGTGATACAAAATCCTGTATTAATGTGCAAAATGAAGATAACGAATGTTTTAAATATGCTATGTTGGTAAAATATGTAAACAAAGACCATCAAAAAAGACCGAGTCAAAAATATGAAGAAGTTCAACATAAGTATAATTTCCAGGGAATGACTTACCCTGTTGCAATTACTGATATATCAAAATTTGAAAAGCAAAATCCGTCGGCTTCAGTCAACATATTTGGTTTGGATTCGTCAAATAATGTGTATCCCTTGCGCATAACATCGAATGAGCGCAACAATCATACTGACTTGTTATTAATCAATAAAGGAGAGATATCTCATTACGTGTATGTAAAAGATTTTGAAGGGCTCGTATGTAAACAGTTAACAAAACATAAAAGGAAAATCACAACATGTAAGAGATGCTTTTGCCATGTGAACAAACCATTAAGAAGAGGAGGTTCAGAATGGTTATTAGAACACCAAAGGTTATGTAGTGGAAACTATGAGGTTAGAATTAAATTGCCACATCCTAGCAGATCATGCGTACAATTTGACAAAGTAAATCAACAATACCCTATTCCATTTGTTGTGTACGCGGATTTCGAAGCATCTTTACTTCCAATTGAACAAGAAGAAGAGGATATCGCAAAAAGAAGCAAATATCAAAAACACGCACCAAACAGTTATTCTATACTAACAAAATCCACGCTGTCTGAAGAACATCTTCAAGAATTTGGACTATCATCTGCTCCGAAGATTTATCGCGGTGAACAAGCAGCGAAACACTTTGTAGACGATTTGTATTACATTGCCTCTAAGGTGGAAGAACTCTACAAAATTAAAATACCGATGCTACCTATGGAAGAACATCAACTTCAACATCACAATCTGGCAACAACATGTTATCTGTGTAATAACATATTTACACCAGATAACGTTAAAGTTCGTGATCACGACCATCTTACAGGAGTCTACAGAGGAGCAGCCTGTAACGCTTGCAACTTGAATTACAAACTTCCATCTTTTATACCCGTTGTTCTACATAACCTTAGTGGATATGACTCTCACTTTATAATTCCCGAATTGGGAAGACATGATGGGGCAATAGATGTTTTGGCAACAATAATGGAAAAATTTATAAGCTTCTCTAAAAAGGTTGGCAAAATGAAACTTAGGTTTATTAATTCGTTTAGATTTATGCCTTCTAGCCTAATGAAATTAACTGAGAATTTAAAAAGAGAAGATCTGATAGAAACAAGCAAAATTGTAGCCAGTAGTAAAATGGATCTGGTTCTTCGAAAAGGGGTCTTCCCCTACGATTACATCGATGGACTGCATAGATTTAATGAAACATCACTTCCTCCACCAGAACAATTTAACAACAAACTTAATGATTCGGAAATTTCACTTGAAGATTATCAACATGCATGTCGAGTATGGAACGAGTTGGATATGAAGACTTTAGGAGAATACTCAGACTTTTATGTAAAACTTGACGTGACTCTTCTCTGCGATGTTATGGAAGAATTCCGAAGAACCTGTTTTGCAGCATACGGTTTGGACCCTCTACATTCGTATACATCTCCAGGACTAGCTTGGCAAGCAATGCTGAAAGAAACAAAATGCAAACTCCAGCTGTTAACAGATATAGATATGGTTTTAATGGTTGAGTCGGGTGTTAGAGGTGGATTAACTCAAAGCGTGACAAGACATGTTAAAGCCAACAACAAATATTTACCTGACCATGATCAAGAGAAACCTTCAACGTACTTGGGATATTTCGACGCAAATAATCTGTATGGATGGGCCATGTCGAACCCAATTCCATTTGACAACTTTAAATGGGTTGATCCCGACTGTATTGGCGATATATCACAAATTCCAAAACATGGAGATACCGGATATATTTTGGATTGCGACTTTGAATATCCAGAACATTTACACGATCTTCATTATGACCTTCCACTCCTTGCAAGAACAGAAATTTCACCAACTGGAAAACACCCCAAATTAATGATGACCCTTAACAATAAACAACGATACGTAGCTCACTATTGGGTTGTTCAACAAGCTATCGAATTAGGTTTACGTTTTACTAAAATTAATAGAGCTGTGGAATTTTCCCAATCGTGCTGGTTGAAACCGTACATAGACTCGAATACTACCAGAAGAGCAGCCGCTACATCAGCCTTTCAAAAAGACTTTTTTAAATTGATGAACAATGCAATATTCGGTAAAACATTGGAAAACAAAAGAAGACATAAAAATGTTAAACTTGTTACAGATCCAAACAAACTACAGAAACTTGTACAACAGCCAAATTTTGGAACATCTATAATTATTAACGAAAATATTGTAGCTGTATCTATGAAGAAAACAAGTGTGAAGATGGATCGTCCTTTGTATATAGGTATGTCAATCCTGGATATCTCCAAGACTCATATGTACGATTTTCATTATAAAAAGATGGTCACCTTTTATGGACGAGAAAACATCGGCATCTCCTACATGGATACAGACGCTTTTATATATTTGATAATTACTAACGATATGTATGAAGACCTTCGGACATTTGATTACAAAAACGATTTTGACTTTTCCGACAATCCAAAAGATCATCCAAACTACGACAATGACAGAAACAAAAAAGTGCTTGGAAAATTTAAAGATGAAGCCAATGGTGTTATACTTCAAGAAATTGTTGTACTAATGTCAAAATTATATTCTTTACAACTAAATGAAAACCAAGTCATTAAGAAAGCTAAAGGAGTAAAAAGTCTGTATTTAAAGAAGAATGTGCATTTTAATCACTATAAGAAATGTTTATTTGAAGATCAAGATATAACAGCAAAATTCAACACAATCAGAAGTTTCAACCATCAGCTGTACAGCGTGACGGAGGTAAAAAAAGCTCTCTCTTCAAATGATGACAAACGCCACATCCTTGCAGACAACATCCACACTCTACCATTCGGCCACAACTCCCTCAACCCTATTGACGAGTAACCCTTTCATCGTCCTACATCCCTTTTCCTTTTCCTTTCCGTATAAAAGGGGGAACACAGCAGTATTTTGCTGTGTTCCCCCTTTTATACATTAGTTTGGAATGACCTTGACCTATATAAGGTGATGTATTAAAAATGAATATTTAATACTATCGTAGCTGTGTTAGCAGAAACATCATGACGGATCTAAAGGAGAAAATTGTTGATGAACTTCATAAACCTGCAAGAATAAAGTTTCCAAGAAGAAATACTGTTATAAAAGGGATAAATGATCTATATCAAGCGGATTTAATTGAAATGCGACCGCATAGCAGAATAAACAAAGGATTTAAATATATACTCACAATTATTAATTGTTTTACAAAAGTTGCAGACGCTTTGCCTCTAAAGGACAAGACTGGTAAAAGCGTAACAGAAGCCATGGAAATAGCCATAAAAAGAGATAAAAACAAAATTAAACATTTACAAACTGATGATGGAACAGAATACTTTAATACAAACTTTGCACAGTTAATGAATAAATATAAAATAAATCATTATTGTACAATTTCAGAGAAAAACGCAGCTATTGTAGAAAGATTTAATAGAACCTTAGAAGGAGCACTGTATAAACAATTTTCAAAAAGAGGTTCTTACGTATGGTATGATGTTTTACCACAATTAATAAATGATTATAACAACAGGTTTCATAGAACTATTGGTATGAAACCTAACAAAGTAGATAGAAGAAATGCAAAAGATGTATTAAAACGCATAAAGAAAAATACAAAGCCTAAAGTAGAAAAAATGCAGCCAAGAAAATTTAATGTAAGTGATAAAGTACGGATTAGTAAATATAAGGGAGTGTTTACCAAGAAATACTTTCCCAATTGGACGAATGAAGTTTTTACAGTGTATAAAGTGCAACCGACTGTACCTGAAACGTATATCTTAAAAGATAACAAAGGAGATTTGTTGCAAGGTGCTTTTTATGGACATGAAATGTTAAAGTCAACAGTAGGTGATGTATATCTTGTTGAAAAAGTGTTACAAAAAAAAAGGACGCAGTTAAAGTGCGGTGGTTAGGGTTTAACAAAACTGAGGATTCATGGATACCTATAAAGGACTTGGTTTAATGCAAGCAACTCATTTCATCGTTAACCTTTGAGCAGGATGGAGATTATTCACCATAAAGATCGATTCAATATTAATAACATAGATGATTTAACTGTGGATAACGTTAAAATCAACAATGGTAAACACGGTAGTTTACTTCCAAACACTGTTCGATGCATAGTAAGTGGCCCCTCAAACTGCGGAAAGACCAATGTTGTCTTTAATTTGATCACTAATCCGCAGGGATTAAGGTTTAATAACCTATATATTTTTTCAAAGTCTCTACAACAACCAAAGTATCAATTGCTGGATAAAATCCTATCTGATGTGTCTGATGTTAATTTTTACAAATTTAACGCTAGTGATAGCATTATGCAACCAAACGAAGCGAAACCGTATTCTGTATTTATATTTGACGATGTATCTTGTGAAAATCAGGATACTATTAGAAACTACTTTGCCATGGGAAGACATAATAACATCGACAGCATATATATAGGACAAACTTATAGCAAAATCCCAAAACAACTTATCAGAGATAATGCAAATATTATAATTGTATTCAAACAAGATGATGCTAACCTAAAACATATATATAACGATCATGTGAATGCGGATATGCCATTTGAAAAGTTTAAAGAGCTTTGCGGAAAAGCATGGGCGGAAAAGTATGGATTCTTGGTTATTATGAAAGATCAAGCTATAAAAGATGGTCGTTATAGAATAGGTTTTGATAAATTTGTTTTAATACACTGATTAGCGGTATTACTGTACAAGTCGTCAAGGTGTGAAGATGGTTAACCAGGAAAAGCTATTAAAGGAAATAAAATCACTTAGTGATTCTATTAGACAAAAAAACCGAGCTTTAAAATCAGGTATAAATGAAAGAGAGCAATTTTTAGAAACAACATTCAAACCTGTTACTGAACCTTTAAAGCGATTAGCACAAAATGTGGAAAAACCTTCAATTCGCTTCGAAGGAGACAAAACGCTACCAATTTCGAAATATGAAGAAGAATTTCAGAATGATGAACGTTTTGGTCAGTTACAAACATCTGAAGAAAGCGACGAGTATGAAGAAAGCGGAGATATAGAGGATTTAAAGGAAAAGGACATTGCAGAAGATACAAGTACAGAAGATACAAGTGTAGAAGATACAAGAGCAGAAGAAGAGGATATTAACCCATCCAACTTAAGCAAATTAGGCACGGATATTATGTTTAAAGGAACTCTTGGAAGAACATATACGTTAAAAATGTTACACGCCGCAAATGCTAATCGAAATTTTCATACCTATGGAGCTAGAATAGAGGATAAAGGATTAATGATTGGAGATAGCAAGTTAGATATAAACGAAAATGATGATATAGTTATTGGAGATAAGAAATATAAAGGTACAAAAGGTTTGTTTGAACTTATCTTTAAAAATAATCCTGGTAAATATACTAAAAGGGATTTACAATTGTTTAAAAATATATTAGAGTATACAAATGCACATAGAAAGAAGTATTCCAAAGACCTACCTATTCATAGAAATCGGTCAATAAAATATACAAGTATTATATCTAGTATTTTCCCCTCGAAATCAAAAAAAAGCTCAAATTAAAAGAAGAGCTTTATCTTCTGCTGAATTAAATGTTTTGCATAAAAAGAGAAAAACAACTGATCCTACCACATCTGGAAGGGGATTATTGAAAAATTTGTATAAAACTAATATAATATATTACAACGATATAAATAAGTTAGTTGATCGAATGAGGTTATTACATGAAGCTATGGAAGCCGGGCACACTGGTTTAGAAAACGAATGGGTAGCTTTGGTTGATGAACTGCGAAAACAAGGAATAATTGTTCAGTAGACGTACATATATAATAAGAACCTAAACGATAGCGATTCAGTTACATCATGAGTGTGGACAAGTTTGGACAGTACTCCGAGTTTGGAGTAAAATCTGGATATAGTGAAAAAAGAGCTGGGTTTCCGTTAACACCTGACGGCAACTATAATTTTGAAGGAAAAATAATTCAAAATGTTGGTGATCCGCTTATGTCGTCTGATGCGGTTACGGTACAGTACATGAAAAAAAGAACCCCAACTGTACACGAAGATCATTGGGGGTTTTCCGGTAAAAGGTTAAGCGATATACAATATCCCATTTATGATTGAGAAGCAGTAAATTTAGCTACTCTAAAATTGTTAACGATTTACAAAAGGAATAAAACTGATACAAGCTATGATTTAAAAAAATTAAAATTATCAAATGTAGGTGATTGTGAGCAGGATGGAGACGCTGTAAATAAGAAAATGTTTGATATTGTACACAAGAAATGGACTACGGAATATGAAAAACATTTGGAAAGGTTTGGTGCAGCTCTATTCCATTATATCCATCGGGCTTCAGGAAGAGATGCAGCTTCAGATGTTGACAGTCACAATTATTTAGACTGGAAAAATATACACAATCCAGAGAAACCTAATCAACGAGATAAACCGTCTGAGCCTTCTAAAGTCAAGACATTAGGAAAGGAGGATAAAGTGAATGTGATTAATGAACCAACAGAAAACAATGAAGATTACATAAGAGAAAAAAGAATTTAAAATACCCATGATAAGGGATAAAGCATCAGTCATATTCGAGAGACGATACAGAGAGGATGATGGAATCCAATATTACTGCGTGGAGTTTAATATCTCAAGAGCCGAGATTTCCCCAAGGAGTGTTGACAGATGGTTTTGTTCAACGGTTTGATAGATATATGGATTGGGAAAAACTTTCCATACACTACCTCTTTACAATGACTATGTTAAGAATTTATTTTCACAGAGTTAACTGGATCCATATTTTACAAAGACAACAGTTTTCAGAAGACTTCCTCGTAGAGATGACACCAAATTTTAATAACTGTTGGGAAGTAATAAGTAAATATCAAAATCTCTCTGAGAATTACTTTGACAATTTTAAAGATAAACTAGACTGGGATGTGTTATTCAATTACCAACGATTAAGTGGCAAGTTTCTAAGGGAACATGCCAACTATTTAAAGTTTATTCATTTTACCGAAGACAACGATACCATCACCAGCGGAGAAACATCTGGAACATCTTCAATTACACCTTATTTCTATTTTTACTACTTTTATTTAATATGTCTACATTTAATTAATAAATCCATTTCTATATAATAAATGGATTTTAAACAGTATATAATACAAGAAACCAAAACTGATATTACATTCATTGTAAAACATTTATAGAGTGCACCTACTGATTGTAGGTTTTGCTATAAATAGTCATGTCGAGGGTTAAACGCATCAGTCATAATCGAGAGAGATTACAGAGAGGAAGGGGAATAGCATCAACAGCATTTTCTCTATTGAGTAAACCGGTTGGAGCTATAGTTAACAAGGCGATTGATTTATTACCTGTGGAATTACATTTACCTGGAGGATATCAATATTGTGGTCCTGGAACCAAATTAGAGAAACGCCTTGCTAGAGGAGATCCTGGAATAAATAAGCTCGATCAGGCTTGTAAACAGCACGATATAGCGTATTCCAAATTTGGTGATACTAAAAATAGATCAATAGCGGATAAAGCACTTGCTGAGAAAGCTTGGCAAAGAGTAAAATCTAGTGACGCGAGTATTGGTGAAAAATCAGCGTCTTTAGCAGTAACAGCAGCAATGAAAGCAAAAACTACGTTTGGAGGAGGAAAGAGAAGAAGGCGTGGGAAAAAACCCGCTAAGAAAAAAGGAGGTAATATCAGAAGAAAACGTCGATCTACCAGTGGTAAAGCTAAAAAGAAACCAACAATATGGTCAATGATAAAAAAGGGAGGAGGATTATACCTAAGACCGTATCGTGTGTATTAAATAAGAAAGAGCAATTAATAATTAAAAACAAAGAATTTACCAATGAAGAACTGATTACATATGCTTCTTGTTTGAAAATCCCATTTTTTAGAGGAGTATTTATGAAAGATGAATTACCGGTTAAAATGTGGAAAAATGAGACTGGTATTGTAAATTTGGATAATAGTGAAGGATTAGGCACTCATTGGGTGTGTTACAAGAAACTTGGTAAAACCATTTATTATTTCGACAGGTTTGGAGACCTTCCACCACCGAAAGAACTTCAACAATACTTTCGTGCGGCAGAAAATGTTTTTTACAATCATACAAGAAAACAACCTGATGATACATCCATTTGCGGTTATTTATGTTTAGACTTTTTAGCTAAAAGTGTTAGTCAACTTTAAGATGTCTTCGTATACAGTGTCATTAACCGGTAACTCATGTACTTTGCGCAGTATTCTGTTTCCAGCACTACGTTTGCAAAAAGGAAGACTATGGGAAGCCGCATTATTGGATTTAACAACATATAACTCTATTCCAAACGTTAGTGAAGGAATTAATAACAAAATACATTATTACAAGACAAGAGATGATAAAGGAAAGTATTCAGCTTTGGAAGAATTCAGTTTACCAACAGGAGCTTATGAAATTGATAATATAAATGAAGTTACACAAAAACATATGGGAAAAGAAAATATAACGATAAAAGGCAATAACAATACAATGAAAGCCGAAATTACGTCTAAGTATTATATTGATTTTAGTCAAGAACATTCAATTGGTAGTTTATTGGGATTTTCTAAGGAAACAAAAGTATTAGAACCTAATAAAACTCATTCTGGGAATAAAACTGTGACGATCATCAAAGTTAACAGCATAGATATTACATGTAACATTATACAAGGATCCTACAGAGATGGAGAAAATCGGCATATATTACACACATTCTACCCATCAGTTGCACCGGGTTTCAAGATAGTAGAAAAGCCTCAAAACCTTGTGTACCTACCGTTAAACACCAGTTTCATTTCAGACATCGTGCTGAACATAGTGGATCAAGACGGAAACCTTATTGACTTTAGAGGAGAAGCTATTACTGTAAGAATACATATAAAATCATCCGCTTAGACAATGGGGTTATCATTTAAAAAGAGAGAGCCAACCAGCAAAGAGGTCAGTAGCTCATCAGCTGTAGAAGGATTAACAAGTGACAACATTCGTTTTCTAGAAGAAATTGGATTAAAGGTCATTAACAATGGATATACTGGATATAGCGCAGGGTCCAACATTCGACGAGACCTTATGGGAAAAGGAATATCACACGCACAACCCTTACGCTTCGTCCAAATTAAACAATAACGATGAAATTAGGATTCCTATACAACAACAAGACATTTATACTCTTCTATGCGAAAGTTATTTATATATTGAAGGAAAAGTAACAAAAACTGATGGTACTGCTGGAACCACTGTTCCGTTCATAAATAATCCTATGGCATTTTTATTTGACGAGATTAGATATGAAATTTCAGGAGTTACAGTCGATTAAACAAAAAAGGTTGGAATTTCCAGTACATTGAAAGGATTAGCGTCTTTAACACCAAATGAGAAGAATCTGTTAGCTGTTGCAGGATGGGTTGCACCAGACAAAAGTACAATCGCTCCTGACTCTTCGGGAAACTTTGATTTCTACGTACCTTTAAGATTACTCCTAGGATTTGCTGAAGACTACAGAAGAATAATAATAAATGTAAAACAAGAACTAGTTTTATTAAGATCATCAAACGATAATGATATTATTTAAGCAGCTGCTGGAACAACTGATGCCAATTTAGACTGGAAATTAACATTAGACAAGATTGTTTGGAGAGTACCACATGTGCGACTAAATGATGAACACAGGATTACATTATTAAGAAAGTTAAAATCAGATCGAGACATTGTAATGCCATTCAGAAGCTGGGAGTTTCATGAATACCCCGTTTTACCTACAACACAACGGCATACATGGACTGTAAAAACTTCTACTCATTTGGAAAAAGCGAGATATGTAATATTTGGATTACAAACGAAGAAGAAAAGTATAATAACTGAAAATGCTGGTGAATTTGACCATTGTAAATTAACAAACTGTAAAGTGTTCCTGAATTCACAATTCTTTCCCTACGACAACTTTAATATTTCTTTTGATAAGAAAAGATACAGTGTTTTATACGACATGTACGCTAGGTTCCAAAATTCATATTACGGCAAAACAAATACACCTCTACTATCTCCCGTACAGTTTGAATCGAAAGCTCCGATTGTTGTAATTGATTGTTCCAAACAAAATGAATCTGTAAAATCGTCTAGTGTTGATATAAAAATAGAAATGGAATTTCAAGAAAACGTACCTGCAAATACATCTGCGTATTGTTTAATTTTGCACGATAAAATTGTTACATACATACCGTTGACCGGTATTGTAAAGACAGTATTGTAAAACGTTGTACCACCACCGGCACCGCCACTGTCGCTAACCTATAAATAGCGGAGCAACAATGCAGGTCTTCAGTTGATCGTCTATCGTCGCATGGGTAACATCTTCTACAAAATGAGTTCTCCATCTGTTGTACAAGGTGATGCAGAGGTAGCACCGTTATTGGAACATGATAATACTAGTGAAGCAGAAATCATCAAGGAAATAACTGCATTTTTAAAGTTTGGTCAAAGAGATAGAGAGGAGGAAAGTAATGCAGACCCATCAAAGGTAGTACCAAAGAGGAAGAAGAAAGTTGAAGAAAATATTCCTCCTCACATTTTAACTGAAGTTTTTTTGCGAATCTTTTACCCCATCTCAGCATGCATCAGTAAAAGTGTATCAGTTGGATTGATGAAGTCATTGGATTATTCCCCTACAGTAATACTACACCATGGAACAAAAAAGGTTTTATTTTCGCAAAATGCTTGGGAGTCATTTTTGAAACATGTACATTTAATAGAATGTTATTTAACTAACAGTTTGTGTGGAAGGAAAACACATATTCGACTTTTGGATTGTGACAATGAAATCGATATTGTTAAACATCGCGGACAACTACAAGTGCGAATTAGAGACTTGACTCAACATGAAAATAAGATTCTACTGTCACGTGAAGAATTCTACGTTTTAAAATACGCAACAGAACCTATTACAAGGTACATGAGACAGTTGGTATTTGCAAGCGCTATTATTAAAGAATATTTGGTCGATACTTTGGAAAAACAACCTGATAGCACCATCGTGTACGGACCTGTGGATACATCTATTTTTAATAGAATACCTCATGAAGTTTGCATGTGGAGAAAGTTAAAGGATTTTGAACCACTTGTAGAAATCGCTACAGAAGCTACAGAAGAAACAACACAGGAAGAAGAAACGGAGAAACAAGAAGAAGAAGAAAACGAAACACAAGAAGAAGAAGAAGTTAAAAAAGACTAAAGTTTGACTTAGTAAAGAAGAACACACGTGGGGTAGGCCTATTGGGGACGGTGCCCACGTTAAATATACACCAACGCGCCTGCAACTGTACGGCCTGGTATTTAACCTACCGTGGTGTGGAAAACAGTTTAGTTGATCGCTAGGTGCCATGATGAGCGGAGGGGATGAAGAAGTGAATGTAAAGCCTTGTGTAATAGAATTTCAAGCATTTCGAAATAATGATGATAGGTTTATTATCAAGGAATTAGTAATTTTAGACTTGCTTACATTTGTAGCCTACCCATTCACGTTTGAAGCTCCTTTTTCTTTTAACAAACTTAACACCAAAGCGAAAAGTACAAACAAATGGATAACAAACTACTTTCATCACATACATTGGTATTAAGGATTTATAAGCTACAGTAATCTGCACAGTATTATGTTTAACTTTTGCAAACAATATTCATATATATACACAAGAGGATTAGAAAAAAAGAACTGGATACAAAAGTACACGCACGGTGATGTTTTCGATATAACTATCAGTAAGGACTTTAACATTAATCTCGGTAATATTTGTGTCGCTGCAAAAGATCTTAAACACGGCCAAACAAACTGTGCATTGTACAACGCATATCGTTTGGCTGCTTACTTGAAACAAACGCAGGAATGTGGTGGGGGTAGCGGAGAACAGAAATGTGGTGGGTGTAGCGGGGCCTATAAATACGAGGAGACAGCACCGCTCCAGCACGAGTATTATTCGAGACTCCAAAGAGGCAACATCACAGAAGACACCACAACCGCCACTGACGAAGATGGCATCACAACAGTTTCTACAAACACTGGTTGATCAATTCAACACTCATTCAAAATCTGACCTTCTGCTAACTAAAAAGTGTTCAGAACTAAAAGAACAAAAACACTACATTATTCATAACATCAAGAAAGTGGAAACCACACATGGAGAAGCAATTCTAGTTTCATTGAGCGAAGGACCTTTCACTCCAGGAGATGAGCCGAAGTTTCAAGTATTTCTTCCAAAACGATTTGTTCAACTGCTACAAAATGAAGATTTGCGAGATATTCAACCGGGGACGTTGTATTTGGTATCACACGGTGTAAGCGGCAACAACTCTACGGAACTCACTCTACACATCACGCATCTTTGTACATAATGTCTCTGTTTGTATTTCTCTGTTTGTATTTCTAGTCATCAATGTTAGACTTAAGCTTATTGTATTGTAAAATGTTTGTTTAATAAACAAAAAAGAAAAAGAATAAAATAAAAAAATATAAAAAAACAGCAACATAGCAGTATATTATTTTATATACTGCTGTGTTGCTTTTTTTAAATATTCAAACGGATGACCTTGAACTTTCATTCAGGGTTAACTTATGAAGAGGTATAAAAGAGAGAGAGCAGTGAAGTTAGTCCCAGTCTTGTCTAACACACGCTGCAGCTAACATGTCGGTGCCACCGATGAACAATTTATCATTCAATAACAATTTGAAGACATATTGTTGCGAGTTACAATGTTTTAAAATACCAGGCGATCAAGTTGACGGGAAAGCTTGTCGTTAAGTGCAGGTGTTTCAGCTATTGCATATGTAGATGTAAAACATATCAAATGAACCGACAAGGTAAAATACAAGAATTACGGTGACGGCTTGCTTTACTTTGGCGGCGAATGGAGTAGCAACCATCTACCGCACACTTGCCACCTGCCGCCTACCATCTGCCGCCTGTCATCTGCCGTCCGCCATCTGCTCCGCCCCACCACACTTTTACCCCCACCATTTAGTACGATTACAACGCTAGCTTGTGAATAGTCAGTACACCTCCGGCTCTCGACCGGTGAACATCGAGCTCTCTGAGACGCTCTTCACAAAATAACAATATCGCTCGTCCCGACTGTGTGTTCCCTGCGGTCACATAAATAGGCAAGGAACACACAGTCGGGATGGGCCGATTGGACAAACAAGCGCAGCACTTGAAAACTGCGTCTGACGACTCCGGATCAACAACATCGATGACGACAAGACTTCTCCTAGCGAATGGCTACAGTTTATCTTTAGAACTGATCGCAACAAACAACATAGACTCTGCGCAGGGGTCAAAGTATCTACCGCCTTTCATCAGAAAACGAAGTGATGGTCGCGACTCCGGATCAACAACATCGATGATGACAAACAACGGGGAACTATTGTAAACATACATTATTGTAAACATAACTTATTGTAAATAAAAAGAAAAGTAAAAAATAAAGTTAAATGAAATAGTACTACCTCGCACTCGTATCATTCGATTGCTTCATTCGATTGTTTTCATTCGATATTTTTATCGAATGAAAACTATCGAATCACAATCGGATTTTACGTGTGCGAGGTAGTACTTTTTTAAAATAACCTCCCAGTGACCTTGACCTTTAAACTTTCCCTCATTACGTCACAAAACCGCCTACGTCACTGGCTGAGGCTCAGATGACGTATTTAATGACTCAGCGCATCCGGTCACGTGACCGGATGACGTCACTTCCGCCCCAGCAGCCTCAAATGCACACTACTTTCGGTTTATACGAATATCATTGAACCAGCATGAATAAACGATTTTGATTAGAGTCATGGTTAATTAAAGAGATGCCACTGTATTTAGACAAGGCAGTATGTTGTTTGTTAATTAAAAACTAATATTTTTGAAGACGTAAGTACTATGGAGAGTTTTTTTATATATCTGTTTAGTTTAAGACAAAAAATAATAATAAATACAAGATTCTGAAATCGCGCTATTTTAAAGTTGTGGAAGAGTAAAGTAAATATCCAGTAATATTTTATTGAGTAACAAATAATAAAATCAAATACCACAAATAGTATTATTTTTTTTTTCCAAAAAAGGGCTGAATGGTTTAGTGATCTCTAAACTACTTGGCTCTTCTAATAGTGTATAATGAATTAGAACTATAGCAAAACGTAACAAATTCGTTATTAAAATATTAAAATATGTTTTAACTTACGACATGTAAGTTAAAACATGTAAATTGTATATCAGTGTTTATGACAATAGAAATAAATAGTACCTTTGGGACTACCATAGATTTAGATGTATGCTCAATAGCGGCTACCAATGACTGTGCTGCAGGGATTAGGGTAGGTTAGGTTATAATAGGTTATGTTTTTAAAGGTTACGTAAGTTAACCGTGTAGCCCGCTGTTTAGTTAATACTCTACATGGATAAAAATAAAAATAACTCATTGGAGGCTGCTATAGTAAATAAGTACCTAAACTTAATATTCCATCTGTGTCCCTACATTTTGAAGAGAATGAAGTGTCTTGACTATAGCATTTAAAAACTATTAAGGAAAATCGAGACGTCTAGCTACTTTATACTGTAATTTGAACTATTTAAACATTAATATCATAGACCCTGTTAAATATGTATTGTTTCAAGTATAAAACGAATTACGACTTTAAAATATGGGTTAAATATTGCAAATAACGTACGTAATACCAGTAGTAACTTTAATTTTGTATACGTACCATTCCAAAACGTTTAAACACTAGATTTTGAAGTAATAAAAAAATTTTTCACTAAGAATGAATCCTTAGTACAATTTTCAAAAATTCGAATTTTAAGAATTCGAGCCGAGAGAATACAACAGCCGAGAGAAAGGTATAAGGGCAGGAGGAAGGCAATGTTAATTTAGCCTGGATCTGAAGACGTGTTACAACTTTCAGTTAATGACGATACACGTCTCTAATTACCCGTGTTTATGTTTCGACTCTACTTGCTTCTAATTAAGTTCCTTAATTAAGTATTTATAGTTGGACATTATTATGGGCTCTTATCAGTATAGCAACTGTTTTAACAAGCTATTTATTTATAGATTTCTACGTTTAAACTTGCATAACACTCCCAACTTGTTGTGAACCTAAAAGAAATTGTTGTGCATAAAAGAATAATTGTAACATTAAAATATGTCCAGTGTTTTGTTAAAATCAGAAGTAAACTAATGTTAGCTTAACCATTTTGTTATTGCAATCAACGATCCGTATTTCAAACTTTACCTTTGAAAAGTGTTTTAATATAAGTAAGAAAAGGACGGAAATGGCTTAGACAAACTTACTAAACCACTTAAAAGCTATACTTGAGCTAAAATGAGATAATTCCCTGACGCTGAAGTTTCTTAAAACTTAAAAGTCAGTGAGAAGAAAAAGGGAAGAGTCATTACAGTAGATTTAATCCTAATAACCAAAGCACCTCTTCATTAAAGAACTTCAGCATTAGTATTACATTACTAAAAACCTTTGAAGATCCGCACACAATTTATTTTTCAAGTTGAGTTAAGTGTGATATTAAAATGTTTTACATCAAGAGTTCCTATTACACTAAAGCTAATCGTTTGATTATTTTGTATGTTCAGAATAATATTTTTATTCAACAAAGTTATGACCCTTCGGCTGTATAATGTCAGGATCACTTAGATGAGACTGCTTAATTTACAGTATTGACTCAGGATGGTAAGTCCGGAAACCGAACATGGATTAAGCGATTGTTGGGACCACTGTGTTTTTCTCTTTCAGAAAATGATTTACATATAATTACTGGCCATATATTCACACAAGTATTTTCATTACTTATATGTTGTTATTTAAAATTATAACCAGCAATGTATCATAAATTGCAGTTATAATTGTACTTTGAGTTTGGAGTTCAAAAACAAATTTTCAGAAATGGTATAACCTTTCACTGAGAAAAGGCAAATATTTTTAACTTAGTAGTTTTCTAAACAAAGAGGTTTTCTCAGTACGATTGTTTCAAACAAATGTTTAAATTTTATAAAAATATAACATTTTATCTTAAAATATAATTATAAGTAATTATATACAAATTATGTACGCTTTCGCATTATTTCATAATTAATTACAATAGACGTTTCAACTCTGTTTGGGTAAAATTAGTGCAATAATCGATAATTACGTATACTTTGATCTGATAACAAACAAAAAAAATATCTCGGGTCGCAAACTCATAAATCATTGCAAACCACGTAAAATAGTAATGGATGTCCATTTAAATTGGGGTTTCTACGAATCGCAACAATACAAGAAATAACAGTTTATTTTGTATGTTGAATGTGTGGTCGAGGAGCGATGAATAGGAGTCACGCCGATTGTGAAGGCAGGTATATACTACACAGCAACTACTTGTATTCCATCATATCATGAAAATAATTGGGAAACGTAAGGATTTTTATCTAAAAATTATTGGAGATTAATGGTGTAATAGAGATGATAAATTATGTTGTTTCTCAATATAATTTCTCATCAATCTCAGTCAGTTTTTTCTAATCATCAAGTTATAAAAAGCTGAAACTTTATTTTTATTTCACATTTACAAATATAATACTGTGATCGTTATAAACATTTACCAGTTTAAAATAGTTGCATGTGTAAGAATTATATTCTTGTCTTATTGATTTTCGTACTTTAAATTGATCATTTCAGCTGTTGCAAATCAAAATCTTAGATATAAAACTAGTAACAAAATGATAAACTATTCAGTAATCTGCCGAATATGTTTAATTCGCGTGAAATGCGAAACATGACAAGCAGAAGAATGTTAAATTCTCTATAATCTAGAAAAATATTTAAATTGAAAGTTAAAGAATTGCAATGATTTAATGTTGGCTTTAGATTTATTTCATTTTAAAAATAATACTAAGTTTTATACAAGTTTCTTTTCCAAACTAACACATATTTTAATCAATTCGTTCCCCAGTAACAAAATGTTATTAGTAATATTTACGCCATGTTTTTGTCAAAATAAGTTTATTAGTGATTAATCGATGTGATTAAAATTGAAATTTCCTTCCAACAGCAAGTTGAACAATTATATCCTTTAGTTGAATTTAAGGAGCAAGTAGATTTCCTAGTGTCACTTAATGTAGAAAATCGAAATTTTAAAAAAACCTGTGAGAGCTATACCTTTTAGTGAATTTCCCTATAAGGAAGAAGCTATTACCGTAGTCGGCATGGTAAGACCTAGACCCGGGACCATGATAACTTTTCGTTTTGAGGTCCCCAGACCCCAAAAACACCATTCTTTCGAAACTGTGTATATATATATATATATATATATATATATATATATATATATATATATATATATATGTTTCCGTGGGTACGATAACTCTCGTAAAGATTATCCGATTTTGATAAAATTTGGTACAAACGTGTAAAGCATTATTTATGACTTTAAGTTCGAAAACCAGACAGATCGACCCATCCGAAGTGGTACTTTGGGGGGGTTTTGTACCCCAAAAATGGGGTTTTTTGAAGTTTTTACATGTAATACTTTAAAAAGGCTAATTTTAGTTTTCACCATTGGATTCAGCTTAAAAAACACACAATTTGGTGTTTTGATCATTTCTCTACGTCAATTGGTTACAGAGATATTGAAAGTGCTAAACACAGAACGTTGCCCAATGTTATTCTTATGGAGAATAAGAAAATAATTATAGCTCGCTTATTTATGAACGTATACTACAAAATTTGGTATACGGCTTCATCTGGTTGTGGTCTATTGTTATTTGCACAAAAAACGCAATTTTTTCCGATAATTACCGTAGCAGCAAACCTGCGTCCTCAGCCCCCATGTTATTCTTAAGGAGAATGAGTAAAATGTAATGTCTCCCTTAATTATGAACATAAATTAATAAAACTAGGTATGTTGGTTCACCTAGTTGAGTTCTATTGATATTTGCATAAAACCCCATTTTTTGTGTTCCTTGTTGCAGCAAACCTGCGTACTCAACCCCAATGTTATTCTTATGGAGAATAATTCAAATTTTATATATTACTTATTTGTCAATATATTTTAATGAAACCTGGTATGCCTCTTTATGTGGTATTAAGACATATAGTTTGCATTGGAAATTCGCTGAGTACGCAGGTTTGCTGCAACGGGGGTATTATAATTTGTTAATTTAATTTTTTTAACTAGTTTTTACATATACAAACCGTTAAATTAAAATAAAACTGAAAAATATGGGTTTTCAATTTGTCTGCAATCTAAAATTCTGTATTAATCGCCTCAAATTATAATCACCTTAAATAATTACCTTTTACATACATCAGTAAAATCCCTCATATAATTTATAATGAGAGATGTTAGTACATAGCGTAACCTTAACTCGAAAACCAATTAAAACCACTTAGGTAATTTTACCGGAAGGACAAAAAACTGATTATTTGTTTAAGTAAACTGCATAGAAACTAAATTAGTTACTTTGTAAGCAAAACCAATTTTAAAAAATATGTTAAAGTAGTTATTCGTTTTGAGTTATATATGTCAATCTGGAGGCAGTATTAAAATCTGCCAAACACTTCATTATATTTGTAAACACAATCAACTATTTAAATTGAAATTATGATTATATCCACCAAAGCAAATATTTAAAAATTGGCATGGATAAAATGTATTTATTGGGTTTTTCCCGACCTTTTTTCCTGTTATAATGATGTCTGTTTATTGAAAACATTAATCGAAAATATATATTCGCAACACTACTTTAAACATGATATTGTAGGGGGCATTCCTCTAAAAAACGTTTTCCAAATAAATATTTTTAAAAATCTCCGGAAACATGTTTGGAAACCATGCATAGGAATGTATTAAATCTCCGGATCATTTGTTTTTAAACATTACAGTTTTTTCTCGTAGTGAATTTAACAGCTTCTTAATTTTCTTGAAACCATACCAAAAGTAGCTTTTAAATATAATTTTTGAATGCAACTTTTCCTTACAAAACATTGGTTTTGCTTTGTCTGTTCTTGTGGGTTTCCAACATAACATTTGCAAACAATAGCTGCTAGACTGATGTGCCAACAAAATATATGATTTCCTGCAGTCTATTTTGTAATTTATAGAAGTAAACTGTATGCCCTTTTGGCATGATATATGATTTTTCACTATTACAAGTTTAAGAGAACATCCTGTTGTATTAATAAATAAAATAATGTTTTTAATTCCATTTTTGTGGGTTGTGGGATTTTATGTTGGTTAGTTTTAAGTACAACAACTGATGAAACTGAATGCAGTCATTTAGTAAAAACTAAGTTGTAGAGCGATAACATTTATTCCAACAGAAAATAATAATAAAGTGCCATCCTCAGTGTGATGAGAAACGTCAAAGAGTCCTTGCTTTGTGTGTAAAAAGCAATCAAGGGAATTACTTATGTTTTCTCAATTTTTCTAACGCCTCTAAAATTTAGATACTCTATATTAAAAAGCATTTCAGAAATATATAGTTAATCTTCCACCAAACACGGCTATCTATTTTATAAAGTTAATTTAGCTGCTATTCTATAAGACAAGTCTACTTTTTACAATCACCTGATGCTCACTCTCTTACGAAGAAACATTGTATACTCCGAGTTCTTGAATTATTTACTAATTTTTCTACAAATAACAATGCAATGTAAGTGGACATGTTTTTAATAATAACTAGGTTTTTATATAGCAACGATATAAAGATAGTAATGACTAAACGTTCTTCATTATGAAATGAAACCATTCCGCGGTTACGGCAACCTGGTTTAGTTTACATTCATTACTGTATCCTGGTTTTTGCATGATCATTTTTTAATCCTCATTTGCATCCTAAACTATTAATACTAACCTATTATGTCACCAGAAAACCAGAATATGTCGTATAGGCATTGTTATTTAAATTTTCAATATATACTAGCTGTTACCCGCGGCTTCGTTCACGTCAAATTGAAACACATCAAAAAGATTAATTTGACCAGCACTATCAAATCATTGTTTGCTTTTACCAAATATGACTTCCTTTGCCATAACTGACAAACAACTTCAACTGGTAATTTTAGAAATGATATTTCTCATAAGATTTGCATCGGAACTTACAGTACTCGAGGGGTGGAGCCCTAAGATTGGATGTGAACATTATCAGCTTTATATGTTAATGCTATATGTAAGCTATGTTCATGCAAATTTTTACATACATCTAAACATACATCCAAACTTTCACATTTATAATATTTGGTGATACATTATTTTGTTAACTTTATAACTGACCACAATTTTAAAACATAATACAACATTTTATTGTTGGAAGTTACACTTAACTAGAGTTTTGATCTTTTAAATAAAGTCAAGACTAAAACAATGGTACTAAGGAGTTCCAAAAACCTTTTTTATCTACGATATCAATTGAGGTCGTGGCTCTTCGGAAAGCTCCAGGTACTTTTCATGTTGTACAAAATAGATCGAAGAAATAGCATCAATAACGTTTTTATTATCATAAAATAGATAAAATTATACGATTATATAAGGGTGAAAATAAAGCATACAATATTGTGTTGGCTACAATATCAATAAGGACTGTGAGAGAAGTCAAGGGCTCTCATACAACTCGGGAAAAGGTCGAGAGTCTGTTGTGTTTATGATCCAGATAATAATCATAAGCACAGAGTTTCTAAAAGGAAACGCAATATAATATCCTATTTATGGAGGAATTATACTATTTTTCATTCCTTCGCCTGAGAAATTTTCCTAGAAAGAATATTCATCGCTTGTAGAGAATGTGTTCCAAGCTTATACAGTAACATGTCCAATCTAGAATTACAGTTCATATGTAAAAACTAGAATTCGTTGTAACATATTCATGCATTCCCTGAATGTAGAGTATCCATTCACAATTCAGTTAAATTTAAGGGGAATTTGTGTATACGAAGTTGAGTTAAACCTATAATGATTAGATATTACAACAGCATCAACAAGACGCATTGTGAAAAAAAACAAAACTATTGCGCATTGCGTGTATCATATCTCAACGATTTTATATTTATTAAACATGAGTGCAAAATAGACGTGTTTCGGTCAATACTTTTGTATGTGCGACTGGACTGAGGAAATTATTGCAAAGTTCATGGACGTAGAGTTGGTTTTCCTAAGAGCCTATATTCATTAATCCGTGGTTGAAAGGTTCCACCTGTTTTTCCCACATAAAAATAGCTGCAATATTAGCACATTATTTGATATATCCCAGATCTGTTGTATTTGATACTGATTCTCATTGTCTGAGATGACAGCTTATTTACAAGTTGAAAGCTATTGTTGCTAGTTTTGTAACCAAGAATTAAGTTCAAAGAATAGAGTTGGGAATGTTTTCCTTGTCGCCCCATTAATTACTGAGTTCTATGGGACGCGATGAGTTTCTAGTTATTATTCTAGTCATTGATATTTTCGGATGTAGTTTTATTTTGTATTATTCTCTTTGTAATGTTATCAACTATATTTTAAACAGACCTATTCTTAAATTCGATTCGTGAACAAATTCAGGTTTTAGGACAAACTACCACGTGCCCAAAAAGTAAAATTTAGAAGAACATCTTATATTTTCCAACAACACATACTAAAGTATTGAAGAAAATACTATAAAATAAAAGGAGAGAATGTGAACTCGAAAGAAGACCTGCATATATACATGAGACACTATCATCAACATCAAAATATACTGTATGCCCTCATGAATATTAGAAACGCTATTTTTTACAAATTGTAATTTAGAAGCGATATCAAACTAGTTCGCACGCAGCACGCTGACGTGAGGGAAATGTATTTCTGCATTAAAACGTTTAAAAAATATAATAAAGGGTTTGGAACAAATTGAAAAATGTGATTTTTTGGCTGTTCTGATGCTCCTGATTATAATTAAATTGATTATTAGGATGGCAATGTTGTACATTATCAGGTTAGGACGAGGTATAGTCAGGATAACAAGTTGGTATAGAGGTATTGGGGGTGATAAAACTACATCAAGATATGAGAAACAGCCTTTTCCAGTGGAAAATCCCCATAAGACAACGTGCTGTGTAAAGACAAATGCCATTTTAATTAATAACTAGTTAAAGATTTGTGCTAGATTGATGAGGGAGGGCTTACAATTTTTGTAATTTTACATACAATAATTTGATATACGATAATGTTACATTTGGGGCTTTTCTGAACCTTTTAGGGCCCAAATACTCAAAATTTGAAAAATTAAAATCCCCAAAAAGGGCGTTAGAGTTGTCCAATTGTTTTGCTCAACGAACTAGTCCAAACGTTTACAGTAGGGAAGGATCCTACGAAATTTCAAGTAAATCGGACAAAAATTGCGACCACTAGAGTTGCGAACTAGAGTTTCACCGTGCGGGTAATGCTAATAGTTCATTTTTCCATAGAAATTCACTAAAAACATCCACCAACTTTAAAAACAGCATACATGTTTTTAATTTTTTTTTTTTTTTTTTTTTTTTTTTACGTAGGAGGAACGCTTAATGCGCGAACCCAAAGGAACAGTGTGGGACTCCCTCTTACGAGGTATACCCACTAAACCTCCTACGGAGCCGCGGGGGAAAAACCAGGCCGGAACCCTTATCGGACAACTTCGGCGCTGGCCCGCGTGTCTTGCGCCCAGACGGGTCACGTCACCGTTTCGGGAAACTTAGAGGTCACCTAAGCATCCCTCGTCTCGCTTTCCCCGAAGAACGGATTGCACGAAGAGCGCAACCGCTCTCCAGGAGTCTTCATCTCGAAGCATCGCCCCCACCACGACGTCCGGGGACAGATCGCCGACATGTTACATGTTTTTAAATTAAATCATTTGTATGTAATGTTTATATTTGTTTGAGTTAATGAACTAACCTCTGACTGATGGCTTAAGTACCAAAATTAGTCAGCCTATTAATAAAAGTATTTAAAGGGTGCGCTGTTATAATTATTTTAAGATTAATAATCTTAGTAGCTCTTACTTGAAACATAATTATCAACAACTAAATGTGTGTATAGAGAAAATTTCAAACCCACAACTAGCGTCAACAGATTTACTGCTCGCCGGAAACTAGATTCAAATAACGTAATTAAGTTTGTGTTCCGAGGGGCATGTGATTTATCCAGTGGTGTCGGTGGATACAAATTAGGGGATGGAAATAACGAATTAACTGCCGAAGCAACAAGTTTGTGTTTTGATTGGCTGTTAATAGTTTGGTCTTTAGATCCGGTTTTAACAATACTTAATATTATAAAGCTGAAAGTTTGTGAGTTTGTTTATTTGTTTGTGGCTCAATTGCACTTCATATACTGAACCAATTGAGCTGATATTTCGTTGGGAGATAGCTAATATCCTGAAGTAACGTATAGGCCTATTGACGTTTAAAAATTACTTTGGGTCTTTACACCAGTGGCCACTAAACTTCCCATGTTAATCTTAAGGGAACTATCATTTACGCAGATATTTACTCATTTATCAGATGATATCTGAAACAGGTGTTCTGTTTTTGAAATTGATAATTTAACAAGATTTTGAGTTTATTTTACTTGTTTACATTTTGATTTACACTTTTTTTGCACGTTTAACCAAGAATGTACCTGTATCATAAAAATTCTGGCGAAACGTAAATCAAATTTGCCTCAATGTTCGGAAAAATCCCGATTTAATCAAGTGGCTAGAAGTCAGGCGAGTTGAGCACAAATGCAATTAGAAGAAGAGCAGTAATCTACAGAAACTGTTGAGGAAGCTGAGGCTCGCAGACGAGCTGTTGCTGCCCAGCTGCGGTGAACGTTCACAAAACTCCTCGGTCGTCTTTGAAAATACTGTCTTGGAATTTTAAACGACATTTAGTATCTTAACATATATCTTATTAACGCTATGTAGTGATGTGGGTGAAGCCGCGTTGGGTAACAGCTAGTAAGCCTATTTGGTAGCAGTTGTGTTTTAACCATACATTATTACGTTCCTGAAAAAATACAAAGATAGTTAATAGTTAATCACCTGTCTGTGGTCTTACCAAAATGAGTATACCGCATGCAATCATGATATGTCAGTTTTGACAACAGGATTATTGTGAAATATTATGCCAATTTACAGTTTAAAAGAAAGCTATTCCCATAAGGTTAGGGTAACATACAATAATTTTACATGTATAACGGTTTAAACTAAATAGATATAACTGTTTTAACTAGATATATTTAGCCCTCCTGAATGAGGATCAGGTATAAATCCGTATGATTGAACTAGAACCTAATAGGTAAATACTTATGTTAATTATTTTAAGCTTTATACTTAGTCAAACTATTAGTGTGTTTGCCCCGTTGAACATGAATCCTCAGTCTGGAATTGTAATTTAATTAGTCTAACATATAACATTTAATTATGGGATTAATGCCTTAACGACAATTCATAGCTCAATATTAGACATAGATTTGATAGATTTCCAACCCATTATTGATAATTTTGCACTGGTGTCTGTAATAACATTTTCGTTTTCTTACGCCTGAAAGAACCAATATTTTTACGCCTTGAATAGTTACGAACTTGAAAAAATAATGTTTTGACTTATTTCATTTATTTCTTTGCAATCAAATATTATATAACATTGGTAAAACAACGTTAAAAAGTTTTAACTATGTTTGTCATCTCACCGGTCAGTAGAAAAGAAAAAATACTGAGAACACTATCAGTGTTGTTTTTACTTTACTAACAGTTAGTGGCACTAAGAGTCAGTAGGTCGTGTCCTCGGAAGAAACATCACACTAAATGCTGGTTGTTTCCTTTCTGTGGACACAACTAAACACTTATACCCCCAAAACGACGCTGTTTATTTTTATTTCGTCTATCTCCAATGTGTTCATTACGTTGTAACCACTCCCTGGAAAAATACTTAAAACACATCTGAAATAACAATCTATGGATACTGATCTTGTCTTGGATAGTATTTTTTTTCAATGTTAAGCAACAATTCGTCCAATAATGTTATTCATATTGTCAATATGTATGTATTGAAGTCATCTGACTGAATACGTTTTTCTCTTTTAATGTTGTTGTAAAAACTATATGTGCCCGTATTTTTAATTAGTTTGTTATTTAAGTATGTATTTTCTTGTTTTGCTTGGATCGGAAGTTTTGGTGTCTTCGATGCCCTCTTACCAAAACCTATTCTTTACAAAGAAAATCATAGTTTCTTTATGAAGTGAACATTCGCGATGACTATATTCTCTCCCAGTGGTCAACTTCGGATAGTTAAACCATATCAGTCACCTTGTCCCACTCATAGTTAAACGTTAAAGTTCCATCTTTTAAACTTTAATTTGGTGTGAACTTTATTAAAACCACTTGCGACAGGACTTAACCATAAAATGCATAAACCACCATCCCCCATGTCAACATCTTGTTTTATTTGAGAGGACTAATGTCCTCAATACATAACATTAATCTTAACAGAGTAGCCCTAGTAGTGTGACCTTTTTGAATAAATTACTTGACATAAATGTGCAACCGACCGACGCGACGGTGTCAAAGAGAGAATTCAACACACTCAACATGTATTGTGGGAATTGTCACTACGGCTATCCTCTTTCAAACGGATCTCGCAATTAATGGATTCGCCCGGTAATTGATAGAGTTTGTTTGGTTTGATTTACGGCTGTCCTGCTTGTTTGTAGAGCCAATAACAACAATAGTGGGAGGGCCGGACCTGTACATCAACAAGGGCTCCAGCCTGAACCTGACGTATGTTGTAAAACATAAATCAGAACCTATTTGGCTTTTTGTATTTGTTTCATTCGTTAGAATAATTATTTACTTAAGATTAAACACCAAAGTTGGTTACAATATTGTCTTCGTAAATAAATACTGAGTGTGTTTTCAGTAATATGAAAAAGCCTCTTAAGTTGTCATGTACAATTTTTAGAAGATATTTCTTATAAATGTGTTGTTGGGATTGGTATCCACTACAAAAAAGAATTGAAAATCATGGAATTGAATTTCTTTGTTCAACCAGGATTGAAAAGAACGGTGACGTCATCGTATCGATGAAAAAACATGATTGTTGTTTATTGTTTATTAATCTAAAAGATTTTAATAAAGGATCGGTACAAGTGTTTTAATAAAATAGGTTGTTTTAAGAGGTTGGCAGCCTCTTTTTCCTTACTTTTCCCGTCCAAATTACTACAGATAAGGGCATTGACTGTTACGTAGACTACTGTTGACGATACGATTTACTGAGATAGAAATTTCAGTACAAGAAAATAATGATAGTTAAATATACTATATAGATGATGATGTTTACTGGAATATCTCTTTTGGCTTTCAGAATGGTCCCTACACTTTGCGGTTGGATTAACTTTGTATATACAAAAATTTCAGAATACTAAGCCCTACAGTTCTAAATAACAACAGCTCTTAAATATAAACTAGTGACTAGCCTAAATAAAAAACCTAATTCAATTTTACCATCAATATTGATTATTGGAGAGCTAAACGTAAAAGTTATGCACCTTACCAAGTAAGTGAATGTTAAACACGGACATATGAAACGTACAAAACAATAGTTCCAACTTATAATTGCGCTGTCAAATGTAATGGGAAAAGTTCGGAGAGCTCTTCTTGCACTTAAACTGACATCGTCACCCGTCATGGAAATAACTCGGCTTATGAAACCAAAACAATTATTTTCATTTTTTGTACTAATTATATTAACAATAGGTTAAATTCCAAAATACATAAATGATCAATAGCATTTATTAATCTTGACAATGCTTAGTGGTAGGAGTAGGGATAAATGGAGTGTTCTGGCTCAGGAGGAGCCAGGAGGAGCGCCCCCCCCCCTAATTAGTATGCAAATTTTTTTTCAATTACCCTAATTAATATGCAAATTTTTAATTACCCTAATTAATATGCAAATTTTTTTTAATTACCCTAATTAATATGCAAATTTTTTTTTTTTCGTTTCAGGAGGAGCCCCCCCCCCCTCCCCGAGGTCTCGTCTGTGACACTTTACCCCCCCCCCCCCCGGTACATCAATCAGGAGGAGCCCCCCCCCCCCGGTACGTCAATCAGGAGGAGCCCCCCCCCCCCCCCGAGGTCTCGTCTGTGACACTTTTGCCCCCCCCCCCCGACTGTCCAATGATTTTACCCCTGACAGCTGTTGTGATTTGTTGTCGAGGCAACAAACGTCGACGCAGATGTTCAAACAAAAGACCGGTGAGTCGAGACCGGTCTGGGATGCAGCTGCGCCCGACCCTTCCAGGAACCCATTATAGTCCGCCCGTATCGAATTACATTAGAGGAGGGGTGCTTTTACCCCTGACAGCTGTCGTGATTTATTGCCGAGGCGACAAACGTCGACGCAGCAGATGTTCGCACAAAAGACCGGTGAGTCGAGACCGGTCTGGGAAGCAGCTGCGACCGACCCTTCCAGGAACCCATTATAGTCCGCCCGTATCGAATTCAATTAGAGGAGGGTTGCTTTTACCCCTGACAGCGGTTGAGATTTATTGCCCCGGCCTTCTCCGAAATCCATTAGTGGGGAGAATCACCCCACATCGCCAGCCCTCCGTCAGTTCAGTTCGAGAGTTCAGTGCGTGTAGACGTGTTAGTCCGATCCTGCTCCGTTCTACGCGATTTTTGTTAGTTGCTGATTTCATTTGCGATATTCGTCCAGCATCGTTGAACTATTTAAAACGGTTGTGTTGTGCCGTATTGTTTGTGATTATCGAAACTTTATAATCCATATTCAAGATGAACGACTCACACCAATGCGTCATTTGCGGCTGCACGTTCCCGCGCAGACACAGTATGAAGCACTACGCAAAATTCCACGGTGGATTCGTCCCACCCCAACAAGGTACGTCATTGTGTGTTGCATTATTGTTTTAATCAGACTTAAATGTTAGTAATATAGGAAATATGTTATGCAGTATATAACCGGAGTGTGGTAAAAGTCTTCTTTTTATTTAACAGCTTTAGTTATTCTGTGCGAATATAGAGCTGTGTAAACAACAAAAATTAAAATTACATGACTATATTTATACAATTTTAATAGCTTATGTTATTGTTCGACCCATCAAGTCAAGTCATCAGAGTACCCATATGACATACTTCCCTAACCTCGGGGGGGGGGGGGCAAAAGTGTTACAGACGAGACCTCGGGGGGGGGGGTAATGGATCTGGGCTACCATAGGTCGGATCTGAATTCTGATTGCAGATTCTTGCTCGTCTAGTCAAGACGAGTCATTTGAGTACCCACATCGACCACTTTGGGCAAACCTGATGATGACCTTGAACTTGAACTTGACCCTCTTTTTTTTTTAATGCATTTTCGGAATACCCTCTTCAAGCCGAGTCATTTGAGTACCCACATCGACCACTTTGGGCTAACCTGATGATGACCTTTAACTTGAACTTGACCCTCTTTTTTTTTTTTTTTTTTTTTAATGCATTTTCGGAATCCCCTCTTCAAGCCGAGTATTTTGAGTACACACATGACGTACTTTTGATAATTAATACAAGAGTTGAGCAGGGTAACGTTACAACCAACAGAGCTAGCCCATCAGCGCCTGCGGACAAGTTAACTACCAGTGAATGCTTTGGGTTGGAGCACTTGAAGGGGGGTGTATCGATACACCCCCCATCAAGTACACTAAACTAAGACAGGTGTTAAACATTTCTCAATCTAATCGTTTTGTGCGTTTGCAGATGGAGAAGCTGCATGTCGGCTTTGTCGAGCCACATTCGCAGACCAGGGGGCCTTAGAGCGGCACATGGGAGCGAATCACCTCGTCGTTCCACCCCGGGAGGCGATTGATGCTCCGCAGACGACTGCCGATGACAACCATCATTCCGTTGAAGGTGAGAATCTACTTTAAAATAACTTTTTTCCCCTAGTGACTATTTACCTTATTTTTTTAACTATTTAACTAGGTTCCTGAAGAAGAATGAGACCGTGCCAACTGATGTACTATTGATTTAATTACTAGGGGGAGATTTTCGCTCCCCCTAACACAAAAGGCTTCTTTAGGGTTGGCGTAGCTCATTATTGCAGCTACATCCTTTGCTTTGAATCCAGGATCATCAATGTAGACAAACAGTACAGAAGATTACTTCTTCCCTGTTTAATGATTGCTATTTTGATTTAACAAACTTAACTTTGAAATGTGATTCTCGAGAGAGAGGGGAATTTGTATCTTCATTTATCCTAATTTGTTTTGATTTTTATTTTCAGATGAAGGTCCGGGTCCTGGCCACCACACCTGCCATGAATGCGGTCGCCGTTTCCGTCGTGAAAGAAACCTGCGTCGACATGTGGAATCAACCCACAGCAAAGTCCGCAGGTTCCTTTGCGTCACATGCGGCGCCGAGTTTAAGAGGGAAGACAACCTTCGTCGCCACACCAAGCAATTTCACGGTGATGGCCAAGAACGGAGATTCCCTTGCGCATACTGCGGTCAGGAGTTTAACAAGCTGTTCAACAAGGACCATCATGAGCGGATCTCTTGCCCGATCATGAAGGACCTGATCCGGAACCGAGCAGCCATGGAACAGGATGAACCCCAGCCAGGTCCGAGCACGGAGCCACAACCCGGTACGAGCGCACACCAACAACCCGATGATGTTGAGATGACTGGAGCAGGACAGTCAAGCCCCGTGTTCTCACTCATTCAACGGGGTTTCCGCAACCGCCTCCTAACCTACCGTTTGCAGCGACCGATGGAGAATCTCGTCACAATCGGAGAAGTGATGGCGTTGTTGATTGTGAGCCTTACGGAGTTGCTTGAGATCACCTTGGCGAAACACCGCAGCATAAAGGTCAACTTGAAGCTGGAGTGTGAGTTCAAAAATGTGCACAACAACACCTGCCTGCGCAACTTCAAGACGAAGATGACTCCGCTGACGGTGACCTCGGACCTGAACCAGTACATCACAACAGCTTTTGCGAAGCTTATCAGAGAGAAGGCTGAGTGTGATCATATCGGCTCCGGGTGGACATACCTTCGCGTTCGTGATTTGGAGGTCGGTATCAACGAGTACACTCCTCTAGGTGAAGATGGTCGAGCTTGGCTCCCACTGCCTACGTCTCTGGAGAACACCAAAGCAGTCGTCAACGTATCGAACACCGATGAGCGGTGTTTTATGTATGCTGTCCTGGGCAAGTTTGTTCAAGAGAACCCCGATAGACCGGCAATGTACACCGACGATATCATCGCCCGATACGATTGGACCGGCCTTCAATTCCCCGTTGCTCTGAAGAGTATCAAGACGTTTGAGCGGACAAACAACATCAGCATCAACGTCTATGGTATTGATCACACGCGCGTGGGTCAGAAACCTAACGGACAACCAAAGTATCAGGACACCGTCTTTCCCTTGAAGATTTGTAGGCAGGAGCGCGAAGACCATTGCGACCTTTTGTACGTGACAACGGACGGTGATAGTCACTACGCCTACGTCAAAGACCTTGGCCGACTGATCCGTCCCCAACTCACAGCGCGTGTAGACAGGATATTCATCTGTAAGCGGTGCTTCGCGCACTTTGACAACCGTCCCAACAAGCTCGGTCTGACGGGTGTTCAGCGTCTGGAGGAGCAAAGGCGATACTGCTCCGCTTCAGCCCCTATTCGCATGGATACGCCGAGAAAGACTGAAATCAAATTCAGCCATCCAGAGTTCACCCGACGCGAGCGTTTCACCATCTACGCGGACTTTGAGTGTGCTCTACTGCCGACCGCGGAGATGGATGAACAAGTCGACGAGCCGCACGGAGGAGTAGCCACCCACATCCACATCCCATATGCCTTTGCGTACCAGATCATCGACTCGTACGGACTTGAAGAGTTTGAGCCTCGAGTCTACTTCGGGGATGATGCGTCAAAGACATTTATGGAGATGTTGAAAACTGATGTTGAGCGATTGTGGAACTTCCTGTACGAAGCAAGAAATCTGCGCCCTGTCCTGACCCCAGCGGAAACGATGCAGTACAACTCGACAGCGAATTGCTACCTCTGTGGATCGCCATTTTCAAGAGAAGACCCAAAGGTTCGTGATCACAACCACGCGCCGCCCTACGAGTTCCGTGGCGCTGCGCACAGATCATGTAACCTACGCTACAGGGAGCAGCGAGTAGTCAACTGCTACTTCCACAACCTCTCCAACTACGACGCTCACTTCATAGTGCGGGAGTTGGCGGTCGACCCTGGTGATGTTGAGGTGTTGGCTCACACGGAAGAGCGGTACATCGCTTTCACGAAGCGGTTCCTGTTCGACCGAGCAGCGGCACCGGTTGGGATGCCAGGGCGTGGAAAAAGACAGCCAGGATTCAGAGTCAGGTTCCTCGACACCTACAGGTTCCTGGCTTTGAGCCTCGCCAGCCTCGCAGCCGCACTTCCACCAGCTCAACTCTTGGAGACGAGGAAGAGATTCCCCGAAGACCACCTCTTCGATCTAGTCCGTAGGAAAGGCGTGTTCCCGTACAACTTTGTAACGTCGAACGCCGTTTTGGAAGATACTACGGAACTGCCTCTGCAGCGAGATTTCCACAACGACCTGACCCTGGAGGACATCACGGATGCAGACTACGAGCATGCTCGCAACGTGTGGGAAACCTTCGGTTGTAGGAACCTCAAGGACTACGCCGAGAAGTACCTGCGCTGTGACATTGCGCTGTTGACTGACGTCTTTGAACGCTTCAGGGACACGTCGATGGCTGAATACGAACTAGACCCTGCGCACTACTACACCCTACCGTCATACGCCTGGGATGTCATGTTAAGGACCTGTGGAGTGGAGCTTGATACGATACAGGACTTTGACATGTACCTCTTCTTCGAGCAAGGCATCAGAGGAGGTATTTCCCAGGCGATCACCAGACACGCCAAGGCCAACCATGATGGATGTCGCCCTGAAGATCGACGACCTGAAGAGCCATTGCATCACCTGCTATACTTGGACGCCAACAACCTTTACGGTTGGGCCATGTCCCAGTGTCTTCCACAGGGACACTTCCAATGGCTCAGCCGCGAGGAGATCGCGTCCCTGGATATTGCAGCGTTGGACCCCGAAGGACCCACGGGCTACGTCTTGGAAGTTGACCTTCGCTACCCCGCCCACCTGCACGACCTTCACAAAGATCTCCCTTACTGCTGTGAGACCAAACGTCCGCCAGGAGGGAAATTCAAGAAGCTCGTTACGACTCTGGATGACAAGAAGAACTACATCTGTCATTACAGAATCTTGCAACAGGCACTGGAAAACGGACTGGAGCTTGCGAACGTGCATCGCGTCATCTCGTTCCGACAGTCTCGGTGGTTAGAGAGCTACATCCTAATGAACACCGAACTGAGGAAGAAGGCCAAGACCAAGTTTGAACAAGACTTTTTCAAGCTTATGAACAACGCGGTCTTCGGCAAGACGATCGAGAATGTTCGCAAGCGAATGAACTCTAAGCTGGTGTGTACGCCGGAGATGTTCAGGAAGTATGTGGCCAAGTCAAACTTCCTGGACCGAACCTACTTCAACGATGATGTCGCCATTGTCCACATGTCGAAAGTCAATATCGTCCTGGACAAACCGCTGTACGTCGGAATGTGTGTCCTCGATCTGAGCAAGTGGCTCATGTACGACTTCCTTCGGAAGATGAAGAACCGCTACGGTGATCGTCTGAAGGTTGACTACATGGACACTGACAGCTTCGTGTTCGACGTCCAGACTGAAGATGTTTATAAGGACATGTTGGAGCATCTGGATGATTTCGACACCAGTGCGTACCCCAGAAACCATCCCTGCTACAGCCCCGTCAACGCAAAAGTCATCGGAAAGTTCAAGGATGAAGCAAACGGACTTCCTCTGCTCGAGTACCTCGGTCTTCGCTCGAAACTTTATTTCATGGACATTGTCGAGTTCGAGGAGAGGACCGAAGATGACGAGTTGCAGGTCATGACAGTGAAGCGCGCCAAGGGAGTCGCTAGAGGTGTTGTAAAACACAATTTAACCTCTGACGACTATCGGGAATGCCTCTTCAACGGCGTGTTGAAGAGAACCATCAACACCAGGTTCCAGTCCCGAAACCACCGCGTATTCACAGTCCAAGTCGACAAGCTATCCTTGAGCTGTAACGATGACAAACGTTACATCCTTCCGGACGGAGTCAACACACTTCCGTGGGGACACATTGACGTTCCACATCAGCCCGAAGACATCCCTCAAGACGATGAAGAGGCGGAGGATGAGGAGCGTTGAGTGGTTGTGTCATATTGCCAAAGACCCTGACTTGACTTGTAAATTATTTTGAAAAATCTAGTCATTAGTTTGTATCGAGTCTCGTAAAACTTAGAAATGTTCTCCTTTTTCTTTTTGTTCTAGTCATTAGTTTGTGTCGAGTCTCATTTTTGCTAGTCAATCTCAAATGTTCAGGAGCACATACTCGATGTAAAATATATATATAAGGTGTGTAAATAAATAGCCAAATTGTTTGTATATACATTCGTATTTTTTTTTTCTCCCCTAACATAGTCTTAAGATACAAAAGTAAAAAAAAAATATATATATATATATTCAGGAATATGTTAATTCATATAAACCAGGTTCAGATATGAATGTTACTTTAGAATCATTGTATGATAGGTCTGTCCCATTTTGGGGCAGGCCTATAATTGTACGTTAGGTCTACCCCAAAAGTGGGATAGACCTATGAGACCTCAGGTGGTTGAAAACTGTTGTTCAATTGGTTTAATTACCAGGTGGGAGATTTTCGCTCCCCCTAACACATAATGGCTTAGGGGGGAGATTTTCGCTCCCCCATACTACAGGAATTGTTGAAGACAAGAATGCACCTGCTAATGCCATTGTATGAGAGGTCTGCCCCACTTTGGGGTAAAGGAGGCGAGGATGGGAAATAATAAGAATGTTTCTTTTTTATTCTGAGTACACAACTAGTTTATTGAGAAAAAAAAATTCAAAATTCAATTGGTATACATTTGTGCAAAGAGTCTTCTGATCAGTGCATCATTGTGGCCAGTAGAAGAGTGTTCAAAGAGCTGCACAAAGTCCGTCATCTTCATGCCGTAGTGGGTGCGGCAGTACAGGAACACAAGGCAGTATTGACCGCAGACCAGAGTGTTGTCACTTTGAATGCGATGCTCGTTGTACAGGTAGCGACGAGCGTTGCGTCTCAGGAATCCTTGGTAGAATTGAAGATGTGGCGGTTGACCGTAGCTGTCAAAGAATTCAATTATTCCTCCTCCTTTGTTAAGGTAGAAAGCGACCCAGTGAGTGCCGTCTTCATTGTGTGGATCAGTGTTCACAATCATAGCAGTAGATGGTGAAATATAATGGGGCAATTGATCCGCAGCGTAGACACCAACATTCTGTACGGGCAGTTTAGCCATACACTTTTGTATCTCTAAGGTATTCATTCTACTGTGTCGACGCCACAGTCAGTAGTAGGAGTAGTACTAGTAGCAAAACAAAAGCAGGAACTGGTATCACTCTCACCATCGTCAGCGTTATCATCAGCGTCATCGATATTTGTACTTAGATGTAGCCAACCGCGCAATGTGATACAATTGGTTAGAGCGCATCGTGTGTGAGCTGTTCTGTGGTGGCGACATCGCACTGCGTTTGTTGATAGTAGACAGTTGATTGACGATAGTGATCCGCAGCCAATATCGTTGATATCGATGACATTAGTAGTACAGTGATCCGTGATGAAATTGTATCGTACAAACTCTTTTTTCTCAGCACCTTTGACATAGACAATCGGTCGTTTGGCGATACATGCACGTAACTTTTCCTCTAGCACATGATACCAGATATCACCTTGGTCCCATTCCAATCCGTGACAGTGTTTTGTGAGCCAATAGCTTTCACGCAGTTTCTCTTGTGATAGGAAATCTCGGCTGAATGGTGATTTGGCGATATGATGCATTAGCAGTGTTCCACTGGCCAATTCCAAGACGCACACTTCCTTCAGAATGTAGTCATTTGAGTTGTCCTTGAAACATTGAAAATCCACAATAATCGGAGATGCTAAATTTGTACGCTGTGCTCTGCATAAACGATCCATCTTGTGCGAGTGTTGGTTGATGACTGAGGAGGACGATGACGCCGCCGCCGACGATCTAACCGCCAAAGTCCGCAGACACGTTGCGATGACGATCGATTTCTATGACGTTGTCAAACTCTGCGTATACCAGACAGTTGACAGTCTCTGTGAGTCCCGTGTCGAAAGCAATCTCCATACGCACACTGCCGTTGCGCACTAGGTTCCAATGAGTTGTGTCACTTGCTGACATATCAGGTGTTAGATCGAATGCCATCAGACAGTATCCATCGTCGTAATCATCTCTATTTATGAGATTACCAGCATCGCTAAAGTGTATGCCGGAGCCTGAAAACAGACTGTGATACGCCATCACGTATTTTCCCTTGCCGGTTTCATAGTGTGGTTGTAGCGGTTTGGACGGCACTTGTTCACCGTCCACGTACAGCGAGAAGTAGTTGGTTTTGAAATTTTGAAAGTTAAATGGATTCTTTTTTAAATCACCATTATAAGCGGCGTTCGTGACCAGTCCGACAATAATTCTTTTCGGCACTTGACCTAGAAAGACATTGTCCAAAGTTTTGCTCCTCACTCCAAACGGCAGTGTGAATGTTTTCAATTCCACTCTGGTGATTGGGTATTTAGCTGTGCCGGTCTGAAGCGTCTTGCTGTGCGCCAACAGTACCGTGGGGCTAACTTTACACCTTCGTATCCAGAGATTCGCATCAACAATGTGCACCTTGTAGTCACCATCGTCCGCCATAATGGAGAAGGAATCTTTTGACCGGATCAGTTTAAAACGCAGTTCCACACCGTTCAACAGGAACTTGTTCTGATTACACATGTCCACATGTAGGCGACCGAGCATATCGATTTCACGACTTTTATTTGTCATTTTTCGTCTCGCCTTTAGTCCATCGTTATCGTCCAGAGTATTGTCCATATAGCCGGCGTCGTCCGCGTTCCACAGTCCACATGTTAAATGTGATTTCCTAGCATCATAGCCGTAATTCATCAATGTTTCAATATACGCTCGATATGCATAAGTGTTGTTTTGTGGTGTGACCAGTTTCTGATTCATACTCATATCGACTTGACTGAATAACGTGTGCAGCCAATTGTTGACTGGGCCAATTTTATTCGATTCTTCGACATCTGCGATTGCCGCTCCTGTCGACTTGACAATAGACGCTGTAACTTCCAACATTGTTTGCGAAAGATCGGTGTATTCTTCGCCGTTGCCGGGCACAACAAACTCGATGGGCGAATCATCAGTCAGTGTGGAGATTGGTTTGTACTGAATCCATTTGCCGCTCTCGATACTGGTCTGCGTCGGTGGTAGGGAGAATAAGTCCAATTCCGTCTTGACGCATTCACACGACTTTTGATGTAGAAACGACATTGCTAGCGTGTGTGTTAATTGAATATATCGCGTATAGACGTTCTCCTCACTGCTTTCCTCGTCTTCCTCGTCTTCTTCTTCTTCTTTCTAACTGTCCTTCTCTTCTTGCCCTTCTTGGATGACGACGACGACGACGACCTTCCTCGAAGGAGTTTCGCCAAAGACTGAGGTGTGACACGACGGCCGCCGAACATGGCGCGCTTCGCGTACCTCTTACGCGAGAGTATCGCGTTAGTCTTTCGCGCAGGAGTAAGGCGCCGGTGTTTCGCGGTATTCTTTCGCGTTACGCGACGGTGTTTCGCGCGAGAGCCGCCGCCGCCACTTAGCACACGTTGAAGTTTGCCGTCCGCCCGGCGTTTTAGCGAGTCGGTAAACTGGCTGAAATGATCTCTAGCGGCTTCTTTGGGGTCCCGCTGGTGCATGGCCATGTCGCCCAAGAATCCAACACCGGATTTCAACGCCTCTTTGGCCACAGCAGAGGCTCCCGACTTGAGTAGCGGTGTGATGGTGCGGAACATACCGCCTAGGAAACTGCCAATTCCATGTCCTCGCTGGTAGGGTGCACCGCGAAATGCCCTCTCGATACTGCCTCCGGTCTGCTGCAATTGTTGGCGGCGATAGTACGCCAAGTAGGGATCGTTTGTATTCATCATTGCTGAGCTCCTCTTTTGAAATGAAGCTTCACGTACGACGTCCCAAAGAGGAATGACGCTTTTTTACTAGCGTGATCCCTTAGGTCAATATCGATCGTTTCAAATGTTCCTTTCATAACTGGCGCATAATGAGGACTGATGAAATGCACAGTCTTATGCGCGCCGTGTGTGTAGTTCTCTCTGTCAATGTTGACAATTTTCAAAAGCGGCGCTGTAGTGTCACCAATCAGCTGCGGTTCAATCAGATCACAATACACGTACAAGTGGGTCGGCAGTCCCATAGTCAGATTAGGCGGCCATATCGCTGTGAGGTCATTTGACAAAACGTTCTCGTACGGATCGAAACCCAACTGGAGAGACAGCGCTTCGGTGAAATGTACTTTGCTTATACCGTCCACCATTGTCGTGATCTTGACTCTGTCCTGCTCTTTGTCATACTCAAAGTACAAGTACTGGGTGACATCCTTCGCTTTATTGATCATTTTCAATAAATCGGTTATGTTCTTGTAATAACCGGGTTTCATCTTTAGCATAATGTGCTCGACACTGAGTGTGACGGGAATACTCGGTAGAACGAGTTTATAGTCGAGCCAAATACACGATTTCTCGTCCACAGTCATAAAGGAACATGGATAATGCGCTTCGACCAAAGCCATCTCCCACTCGCCATCGCCTTCTAATCGAATTTGTCTCGGCAGATGTGTAGTGTACTTGGACACTGTGTTTTTTTGGAAAATAATCCTTTGAGCTGTTGCTGGGCAATGTCAAATAGAACTGGTTGCTATTAGGCATTTTGCAAATCTTGCGCTCTTACCCAAGAATTGAACTCGTCTCCGTAACCTTCCCACTTGACGAAATAACGCTTACTGCGACCGCGACCCTTAGCGTCTAGTATTTCAGCAATCTTGAACAGATGGTCGTTGTATATTGTCACTTTTTGTAATTCGTATTCGTAAAACTGACCAGTCACTTGTTCATCAATGTGTTTACACGACGCACCACAAACACTTCTTTACTCCAATTAGTCTCGTAACCTTTTGCGAATGTGCCCTTCTCCTTAGATATGCGCACTGTGGTGCCAACTTTCAGTTTTACCTTAACACGACGCGGTATCTTACCGAACATGCGACGCCATACCTGATGCAATATTCGCTTATTGTCGGCAGTCACATCGACTGGTCGTATTCTATTGCCTAGACTCCTGTGAGCGCTGTTGTTGTATGCACTAACCAGTTTGTCCAACACATCTACATAACGATATGTGTTTTTGTAAGTCAAATATCGCCACATGCGCGTTTTCAAAGTGCGATTCACGCGTTCCACTACGGCCGCTTTAACATCTGGGTTTTGTGTAGTGACATAGATGATTCCGTATTGTTTGAATAATTTTTTCGTCTTGGCACCGGTGAATTCAGTACCTTTGTCAGTTTGTAAACAGCGAGGTGTGTCAGTCGCTTCGGCAAATATCTCCTCGAAAGCGTTGGCCACTTCAGCCCCTTCTTTCCGCCTCAACGTTCGCACATACAGGTGTTTGCTAAACACGTCTATTACAGTCAGTAGGTAGTTGACGCCGTCGTTGTGTTTACTAAGACCACGTATATCGTTCAAGTCCGCTTGCCACAATTCAAATGGACCATACACTATGTAAGGATTGCGCGGGAAACGCTTGCGTGCCGGTTTGTGCAATGTGTAAGTGTCCTGTGTTTGTAACCATTCAATCACTTTGCGTTTTGAAACTGGTTTTGCAGCTCGCGTTAAAGGAGCTACACCGCCATACGACGAAGGTTCGATGGGATTGTAATACAAACGCTCCATAATACTGAAAACCTATCCTGTGTACGTTTCCCACTTGTCCAAATTTGACAACGGCTTGTTTCTATTTGAAAAATCAAACTGCTCTGTCGCTCGTGCCGGTGTAGATGTTACACGTTTTCCTCTTGCCGATCGAAGCCGATTTACTAGCGGTGTTCTCAGTATTGATTCAGTTGATGTGTCCACGTCATCGTCTGACCCTTCTCCTCCTGTGAATGATGATCGATATTCGGCATTTATTTCCTTAAGCGCTCTTAGATTATTCATATAGTCCTTTGGCACGTTCATCGCTTTCAATGCGTTGAGCACTTCCCGCCATCCTGGCGGTGTGTAATCACGCATACGCACCTTTACTATGCAATTTAAGATATCCACTAGATTTGAGTCTGGGATTTTTACACCGTTGATGTACACTGAATAGCCACTGTCCCAACTGATTAAGCTGCCATCACGTTTCATGAAACGTAAAAGATTGCGGGCATCAGATCTGTAAGTTTTGGAAAACGTTTCCACAATCTCTTCCACTGGACCGCCTTCCGCAGCGGGGTGCGATCGTCGACTATGTTCATTCCCACCCGACTCCACGATTGGTATGCTAATCGGTTGACGTCTATTCTCTGCAATATGCAAGAAGCGATGTAACGCTTGTTTGTACAATTTCCACTTTTCACTATCGTCCATGCGTTTGTTATTCAATATTTGTTGCATCTCCGCGTCGAGGCTGTTTTCACTGGATAGATTAGTCGGTCTGTTATCCGTAGCATTTGATTGCAGTCGATCAATCAACTCTTGTGGCACAACTACCATCTTCTTTGCATGTTCCATTTTTTTTTTTTTTTCACTAATGACTAGCTACTTTTCTAAAGTGTAACTTCACGCACGACGTTCCAAAGTGGAATGGCAAATGATTACCAATGTTATCTCTTAAGTCAATTTCCACACTGTCAAAAGATCTATTCATAACAGGCACATAGTGCGGATCGATGAATGATGTTGATTTATGCAAACCGTATACATAAGTAGACGTGGATATATTGACAATTTTCAATAACGGTGCGACTGTATCGCCAACCATCTGCGGCTCGACTAAATCACAATACACGTACATGTGTGACGGTAAGCCAAGACGAATGTTGGGTGAACGGATGCTTTTGTTAACTGCATCACCTTCCAGCGTCAATTCATTCGGATCGAACCCCAATTGAAGCGCTAACGTTGGACTTAATGTAATTTTTACAACATCAGTTCCCATCGATACTTCAATGAATTTGTTGTATGAGTTTTCAACGGTGAACTTTACACCAAAAGTAATCGCTAGTTCTTGCGAATTGATATGATCACACAATTCTTGAATATTTGCGTACTCACCAGTCTTCAATTTAATTCTGTGGTTTTGTTTTGGAATAGCCGACACTACTGGCGTTACATCGGCAGTGCTGTCCATAACCCGCGCCAACGCTTCTATGTTCACTTTTGCTTCCTCTTGCGGTTGTATGCAAATGTCAATTGTTTCGTCATTACCGACTGATAGAAATGTCATTGGATAGTGCGCTTCCACAAGTGCAATTTCCCAGTCGCCAGCGTCCAGTTGAATAGCTCTCGGCAAATGTGTTATGTAATTTGCAACTGTATTTTTCGGATAATACTGCATCGAACTGTTGCTGGGCAGCGTCAAATAGAACTGATTGTTGATGCCAGTCATTTTTATCTACTCAATGCTGCTTGTAGTACTGCGCTCAAAAGTAATGGTATAAAGATTCCACCGCCTTTTTGTATGAGATACTTTCGTTTCTTTGACCAGCCTTCGCCGCGTTTCACCAATCGACGTAGCGTCGCCTTGTGTTTGCTTAACTGACTTTTACTCTTCTTCGCCAGAGGAACGTTACCGCGCAACACGTTGTATGCGCACTCACACACTGAGCGAATGCGGCTCTTGTCACACACCTTTAACAGTGCCTTTCGCTCCTTGGGTGTTGCGAGTATGAAAGCCGTAAGCAGAGCTGCGTCCTTCCGCAAGCACGACATGATTACTACTGATGGCGAAATTACCTTTTCTTCGGCAAGTACACATAGTTGGTAGAATCTTCTGGAAATATGCAACTTCGTATTCGCATATTCTCGTCTGTTGATTGTTTCAAGTCTATCAGTAGGTATCCGTGTGGATTCCTCGTAGCGTCAGCGTACGCCTCCTCGATGAATTTCGGGCTGTCTGGATATATTTGTCTGGCCAAGTACCTAATCTGAACTCTATCTCTAGGATTCTTAAAATACACAATGTAATGCGCATTCAATGAGATGTCCCTCTGCCCGCGTCCTTGATGAAACAAATTTTGTGTAATGAAAAACACACTAATGTTGCGATGATGGCAACCTTTTGTGAAAAGATCCACCACACGGTTGTCGGCCTCACGCATCATATCGTCTATAATCACAAGTATCGGCTCGTTACCAGAAAAATCCTCCAAGTTTGGTAGACCTTCTATGTGGTTAATGGTGGCATTTTTCGGGTCACCACCACCACCACCACCACCACTACCATAATGCCAGTTTATACTGGTAAATGGTGTGTCACACATTTCTGTAATGTGCTTTATAAACTTTGACACAAACTGTGACTTGCCACAACCCGAAGGTCCCGCCACAATGGCTGAGAACGGATGTTTCCACATCAAGCCCATGATTACTACTGAGCTAAACACCTCACAGTTACCATACTCACACTCTTAAACTTACTACTAAAGGACATTTTTGGGGTTAAGTGAAATAAATAACACAGTGGTTATGTTCTGAACGTGACTATAAGTATTGACTACGAAAACTAATTTACAAAGGTATTAACGTAATCTTCAAGTCTTGCTTTACATAAACTCCAACGGTGTGAATCTGCTATTGGAACCCCTCGGGCTGCGCTTCACCAAGCGAAGGCGTTCTCCAAATCCGCCGTTGTAGCGCTCGATGTCGGCGTTGCTCAGGGCCTCGTTGAAGCGCCTAGGCAGGTAGACTCGCAGAAAGAAGTCGTCCCCGACCTGCCCCTCCAGGATCACGATGATCGTCTCGCCAAAGGGTGTGGTGGCTCGCTCCATCGCAGTGATGAGATAGCCACATTCCTCTCGGAGATCGGCTATCCTGGTGTAGAGCGGAGAGTCGGACTTGCAGTTGTTGAGGGTAGCTCTCAGGTCCGCGGTTGTTGCAGTGCCGTTCACGCTCGGAAACTCTAGCTTGAAAGTGCTGCTGCTGTTCGACATCTCTAGTAGTAGTTGGAGTAGGTCTATGTGAGGTGGTGGTCTGGTGCCGAATGATGCTCAATCGGGTGGGGGTCCGCCTTATAAACCCTCGCCGCCATTTTCTTCTAAGTGGGGGGTCCGAAGGGTCGGGCGCAGGTGTTCACACAAAAACCGACGCATCGAGACCGGTCTGGGATGCAGCTGCTCTAATTGAATGCTTGCGCCACTCGTTGTTTCTTCCTCACAGCTCGCTTCTTTGACGTTGGCTGCGAAACTGCACTGCGTTGTGTAACAGTTTGAGTTAAGCCTGTAATTTTCGGTACTCCTGTTGATTTATCGATCCACATGTTTTCCACTTTATCAACTACTTGTTTAACACTTTGGTGCATTTCACCATCTTTGTCCAAAAATAAACCGCACATGAACACCATATCTGTACCATCGTACATTTCCATTTTCAATAACATTTGTCCTTTGTTTCCCGGGTTTTGAACAGCAAAAGTATTCCCATCGTCCATCCATGACACTATGGGACAATCATCTGTTGGTTTCGGCACCCATCCTGGTTTCTTGGTTTCCACTTCGATGGGAGTTGCCCTCCTTCGTCTCTTGCAGGCAGTGGTCGGTTTTACAAATGACGTCTGAGGTGATGCCAATGTCTGGTCACTAGCATTATTGTTCATAACCTCAATCTCCTGAATAAACGATTTGATATAGTCGTCCGCAGAAGCGTAAGCGTCCATGTTAACGTCCTTACCGTGTGACTTCAACCGTACTACTGACTTGCGGTGCGTCTGCTCACCCTTGAAGTAAACTGTACGCACTCGCTGTCAGACAATATTTCTGTTTGGCGATCGCTTTTATTCACCCGCTGAAGTCAACTGTTACGTTACGGTGACGATCGATCTCGATGACGTTGTCCAGTTCGGCGTACACTATACAGTTGACGGTCTCGGGCAACGCTTTGGAGAATCCAATTTCGATACGTAGATTACCGTTGCGCAGGAGATTCCAGTGACTCGACTCAGCCGCGGACATGTCCGGTGTCAAGTCGAACGCCATAAGACAATTACCGTACGGATAGTCACCTCTCTTGATCTCATTACCTGCGTCGGAGAACTGGATTCCGGTGCCGGTGACCAATGTGTAATAAGAGAGTATATATGTCTCACTATTCAATGTGTAAACGGGCTGTAACGGTTTGGCCGGTACTTGTTCACCGTCCACGTACAATGCGAGATAATTCATATCGTAGTGTTGAAAGTTGTAAGGATTCTTCTTGAAATCTCCGTTGAACGCAAGATTACTGACCAGTCCAATTATCACACGTTTCGGTAACTGGCCGAGAAATGCACTGTCTAAAGCCTTACTCATTATGCCGGAGGGTAGTGTGAACGATTTCACTTCTACACGCGTGATCGGATACTTGGCCGTGCCGGTCTCGAGAGTTTTGCTGTGCGCCAACAATACGCTCGGATTGATCTTACATCGACGTACGAAAAGACTAATCTCTTTAATTGTCACCTTGTAGGTAGTTAGCGTTTTGGACATTATACAAAACGGGTTTCTGGATCTGTTAAGTTGCAATCGCATCTCGACACCGTTCAACATGAATTTGTTCTGATTGCACAGATCGATGTGCAATCGACCGACCATATCGCAAACATCGCTTTCTTTCGTGTGATCGCGACGCTTTTTCAATCCCTCATTCAATTCGTCACAATCGTCCATTAGTCCGGCCGAATCTTCAAAAAACAGCTCGCTAGTCAGGTGCGAATTCTTCGCACTACATCCGTAGTTCAATAGGTTTTCCAAGTATGCACGGTAAGCGTACGTGTTAGTTTGTGGGGACACCAGTTTATGATTGAGATAAAGATCCACTTGACTGAATATCGAGTGGAGCCAATTGTTCACTGGGCCCACCTCTTTAGCAGGTTGCCCACCGTCCGCTTTAGTGTCGTCCTGTTTCACAATAGCGGCTTTCACGTGTAATAACGTTTGTGTCAGGTCCGTGTACTCGTCACCGTGACCGGGTATTACAAACTCTATTGGCGAATCGTCCGTCAGCGATGAGACCGGTTTGTATTGAACCCATTTACCGCTCTCGATACTGGTCTGCGTAGGCGGTAACGAAAACAAGTCCAGTTCAGTCTTCACACATTCACACGATTTCTGATGAATAAACGACATTGTTATCGAATTAATTGAAAATATCCCTTGTTCTCCTACGTCGTTTCGTTACAGTTCTACGACGTTTGTCTAACGATGTTATCCTTCTGTTGGTCCTTATCCTCTTTGTAATGGCTCTTCGTTTAAACTTTCCACCTACTTGCCCTCTTTATAGTTCTCCTTTGTCTTTGCATACCTCCGGTAGACGTCCGTCTTCGAAGAAGTCTATCGAGAGACTGAGGCGTGTCGCGACCCGCTTCTTATAACCACCACCGCTCAATACGCGCTCCAATTTCTCGTCCGCCTGGTGTTCTGTTTAATTAATTACTAGGGGGGAGATTTTCGCTCCCCCATACTTCAGGAATTGTTGAAGACTAGAACAAGAATGAGAGCAGGGGTGTTTACCAACTGGTGATTTATTGCTCGGAGTTCGACACGGGTGGTCTATAATTATGGGTTCCTAGAAGGGTCGGGTGCAGCTGCTTCCCAGACAGGCCTCGGGGAATTTCCGTTAAAAGCTTTCAGGGTGCTGGGTCCTTTGTCGACGTTTGCCCCCTCGGCAATAAATCACATCCACTGTCAGGGGTAAAAGCAACCCTCCTCTAATGTAATTCGATACGGGCGGACTATAATGGGTTCCTGGAAGGGTCGGGCGCAGCTGCATCCCAGACCGGTCTCGACTCGCCGGGTTTTTTGTTTGAGCACCTGCGATCAACAGCCCACCACGCACGGCGCGGCCCTAGCAGCAAAGTTTAGTTTAGTCTTGAGTTTCGAAGCGTCAACAGCTACGAAGAGATCATGGCCAACATCGAGTGGGAATGTGACATCACAGACGTCGAGTTGGAGGATGTATGTGTTGCGGCGGAAACGTCGATGAATAGCAATAATAAGAAGAGGCCGTTTGACGATGAAGATGATTACTTTGAAGGTGATGAATTCTACAACCGAAAAGACGACGATGATTGCACCTTGAAGCATTTCCATAAGAAGAGGCTATGGCGCAATGACAAAAAGTTCAAGCACGTTCATGAGCCAAAAATGTATTCAACTACCCAAGATCTTGACGACGCTCTGTACTCCAAACAACGGGGAATCAACAGCATGTGGAACCATTGCCCGCTGGACGACTTGGAATGGGAATATTGGCAGCGGGACATGGACTACAAGATGAATTTCTACCCTATTGAAGAGGAGCACATCTACGCCATTGAACATGAGCATAAGTACATGATGCTTGTCGAAATGTGGTGGAATCGTCGAACGGATGAACTCCACCCAGATGAAATAACAAAGTTTTTCATAAATAAAAAATAAATGTTTCCCAACACCTTAGCCTCCACCTGATCCCACCATCATAATCGGCCTTTTTCAAGGCCACAAAAGCTTTTCATGTTAGGGATTAGAAGGAAATCTTAGAGGAGATTTTCTTCTAAGTGTTGGTGCGGGCCTCTAGACAAAAGTGTCACAGACGAGGCCTCGGGGGGGGGGGGGCTCCTCCTGATTGATGTACGGGGGGGGGGCTCCTCCTGATTGATGTACCGGGGGGGGGGGTAAAGTGTCACAGACGAGACCTCGGGGGGGGGGGGCTCCTCCTGAAACGAAAAAAAAAAATTTGCATATTAATTAGGGTAATTAAAAAAAATTTGCATATTAATTAGGGTAATTAAAAATTTGCATATTAATTAGGGTAATTAAAAAAAAATTTGCATACTAATTAGGGGGGGGGGCGCTCCTCCTGGCTCCTCCTGAGCCAGAACACTCCATTTATCCCTACTGGTAGGTATTGAAAAATTCTAGCCCATTGTAACTCACAGATCAATAATGTATAATTATTTATAAAAATGCCGTAATAATAAACTTACCTGTAAAACGATAAGTCTTTATCAGTTAAAGCCCTATTTGTGCAATTTTACGTGGCACATGGCATCATCATAATATAAAAACTTCAAAACTTTTCACAATAAAATAAACCAACTGCATGTTTTCCACGGAGGAATGATGAGGATATCTTAATACATATACAGCCGCATGTGTAACTGACTCACTGAGGTATACGAATTCTAACCCACTGCTAGATAAGCTTGGGACGTGAAATTTGGTATGCAGGTACCTTGTACCTAGAAACCGCTAGGAAAATCCTCAAAACTCACAATAGTTCATTAATTAACCTTTAAATAAATACTTAAAAATCTATTAGTTACGTAGACTACGTTATTGACATGCATTATTTTGATTACAAAATATGTTCGTTAATATCGGTAATGCAGTATGCAAAAATTTAAAAAGGCTTTCGCATGTATACGTTTTGTGGCAATCCACAGTTAAGAATAATTTGATTCTTATTTAAAAAAAAAAATTATATTCCTATACTTAATTCAATATTTTTCAATAATCTCATGTTCATTGACTAATAAACCTGTAATTCATTTTCTTGCAATACCTACCAAACATCGAAAACCATAATTTTAGGTTCTCGCTGGTAAGACATTTACTTGTCTATAATATATACAGCCGGATGTGTAACTCACTCACTCACTGAGGTATACGAATTCTAGACCACTTCTAGACAAGCTAGAAACCTGAAATGTTGCATGCAGGTAGCTTATAGCGTTTAACCCCCAGGAAAATCGCCAAAACGGAAAATTTGTTATTTTAACCCCCCTAAAAAATATTTAAAACCCCCCAAAAAAGGCTTATTTTAAAATTACAGTTTTTGAGCTCTAGCGGCCGAACGGATTGACCTATCGAAAGACGGACACTACCACGACCCACGGTTTTTGCAAGGTCTACAACTTTGTTCCTATGACATTTTGTCGTATCTCGCTCCCTCCACCCTTAGTTAGCGCTAGATTTTTCAAATTGTAGGCAATTTCAACGGTTATTTTCGTGGTTTTTAATTTTCTATCACTTTAATTTAGTATTTATTTATTTTGGCACTCAATATGTTTACACATTACCCTTCACGAAACAGTCGATAAACTAACATGTTTTAATAATTAAATACCCAAAAAAAATAAAAACCCTAATTATTCCATAAATGACAAACTGCATTATCGACTTACTCAAGTAATTCTAGATAAGCTAGAAACGTGGAATTAGGCCTACATGTAGCTTGTCCTTTGAAACCCCCAGGAAAATTGCAAAAAGGTATAATTTTTAATCAGAACCACATAAAAAATCAAAATGGAGGAAATTTTTAATATGTCAAAAATAGTGCCTTTTTATTTTAGCTCTAGCGGACGAACGGATGGTCCTATTGTAAACGGAATACTTCCACTTGCCAAAGATTTTAGACGATCTAAAACTCTACTATTTCAATAGTTAACCCCCCCATATTTAAATAACTGCTGATTTGTCTATTTTTTGTATTAGTATAATGTCGGTTCTGGGCCAATTAATATGACACCACTTTCACTTGAGCTAGGTACCCGGGTCACCCACGGGTACTACCCACCCGATAGTGACCTGGGGGAAAAGCCCCCAAAGAGGTCTGGGGGTGGAGCCCCCAGCGAGCGAAGCGAGTTCTATATATACAGATAACGACTAGTTTTACGACAATTTTTTAAATAAAAATTATCTTTAGAAAGTTATCTACAACTTTTCCGCTGACAGTTTTTACCGGACCAAACAATAACAAAATTTCCTTGCTTACTATTTTATTTACCTCATACCAGATTCGCACTAAAAACATTCTGTATTTTTTTTAATATTAAAATTAATTACATTACTTTTTATAATTGTAATGCATGCCGTTCGATTCACCATTTCAAGCTAAAATATTTTATGTAAAGATAGAATAATTATCTCAGTTTTGTTTAGTCTAAATGACATTTTCTTCATTTAACTCATAAGAATGGAAATTGTAGACAGTACAGTGTTAATATTTGACTGCTGGAGAGATCCGTTTACCTTAACTGTTCCACGAAATAAAATAAACTCGATGGGCGGAGGTAAAACTATCAACCCGCCGAGACTCGGCGTAAATTAACCGCCCGGAGCTATTCTCAGGTAGGTGTTTGCTGAGATATTTACTTAACAATATTTAATTTACGTCCCCTTTTTTTGTTTTATATCTTTTAACTGCAAAAAGTGCCGGAAATTAACTATTTAACTTTTGAGTGATTCGGGAAATCAATATTAAAAATCACTTACATTGAACATTGTTTTAATTTAGGGTGAAACTTTTTTAATCACATTTTTTTACTATTCCTTTTTGCTGATTCAGTGGTCACTTTAATATTGATTCAAAATAATTAGTTGGCATTTTTTCTTATCTGCTCAATACGGTGAATCTAATTGCTTTGTTTTATAAGATCCAACGTTTAAATGTAAATCGTATTTTACAAATCACCTAACCGCTAGTATTTAGCTTATTGTTTCTCGGAGCCGCCGCCAGTCAAAGGTTAACTAGGGCAGCCAAGTTGGAGATTATTTTTCAGATTTCAAAGAAAATAAAATAGTTTATTTTGTTGATACGTTTTGGTTTTGGAAGGATTTATTAAATGGGCATGTTATGTAATGAATGGTGGTGAGGGGTATTACAGATAGATATGCGGCATATTTTTCTATAATAATACATGTCAAGTAGTATGAATTTACTAAGTCATCTGAAAATAAAATATTCTTGCCCGGCCGTACTGTGTCTCATGTAAGAAATAAATAAACTTGTCTTCGTTTAAGGGCATAAATTGAACAGCGAAACGTCAAAACATAACAGTTTTCCATTAAAATAACTCATAATATGAATTTTCAGCTCACGTTGCAGCTATTTTCTCAATCTGTCATTCAATAATAACTGGATGACCAGAACACACATAAATATACAAACAGCTGTACAGGAAACAGTGCTGCGTTATTGTGTGGCCAACCATGAGCTCTCTCGGTTAGTAAACATATGTTACATAGTCATCTCACTCGTATCTTATCCCGTAATCACTTTTGAACTCAAAATCTAGATGTATTCGAAGAAAAAGTAAATTTTAAATCGTATTACACATGTAACGACTTTCTTTTTTTAAAGTCTAATTTCCTTTGTTTTTCCAGTAATCGTAATTTATCAACAATCGTAATTATCAGTAATCGTAATTTATTTTTTTATAATTTATTTATTTTACCTCATTTATTTGTTAGAGCAAATTCCCCGATACTAATAAATACCGTAATAGCTTACAATATCACAGTACGTAGGGCCCCCAGTGACTAGGGCCTCACATGCACATCTATACACAAGCAAACCGCTTATTAGCATATATATTACCAGGCTGACCAACACTGTGTGGGGGGTTTAGTGGCGCGTGCACTACATTATAGGCTTCATTGAAGCTGTTTATCCATTGTATTTAGTGCAAGTACTATTAAATAAACGGTATCAGGAAACTGACACATACTTTCTCCCTTTAGCCCATCTTTAATGAATAAATTACTTTTTATTTACTAAATATAGAATACGTACAGAAAATCTTGTAAACAAGTTGTTTTCAAAAATATCCACCCGAATCCCTGTTTAAGGCACTACAGAATCCATTGCTACACACGTGGTTTTAAGAGGGGAAATGCCCCCTATTCCCCCCTCAGAGTTATTAAGGGGCAACATATTTCGGATTTCCTCTGTTGGCAATCGCTAACTTGACAAGCATATCAAGTTTGAACGAAATTGATCAAAAAATAAGAGAGAAATAGTAATTTTTGTATTCCCCATAAGAATAACATTGGACACCGTACTGCGTTTACCGCAAAATGAAAATTTAAATTTTCTCCGCAACCAGTAATCGTAGAATAGTAATTCAAAATCCTAAACTGTTTAGTTTTTGGAGCTCTTTTTAATGGTGAATAGTAATATTTTTTATATTTATGTTTTTTTATGAAAAATCCCAAAAACAGAATTTTGATATTTTAAGTCTTGTAATTCGAATTATTACAGAAATGCGGGTGGGGTCACTTTGATGGAAAACTAGATTTCTACAAACGACTAAAGTTTAATCAAAATCGTTAAAGCTGTTTTTGAGAAATCTTGATTTTCCATGTTTTTTGGCGGTTTTCGGGGGATAATTCCCCTTAAAAATCAAAAATTCCAAAAAATGAAAAAACACCTGGAGATATCGTGGATTAGTACCTACATACCAAATTTCATAAAAATCGGACCATTGGTTAGAGCTCTAGCTCTGTACACATCCATACAGACAGATAGGCAGACAGACAGACAAGGAGACAGACAGACACACAGACATCACGTAAAAATCACTTTTTTGGGTTAAGGGAGCACCAAAACGAATATTTCCACTGACAACTCAAACTCGAAAATTTTGACGAAAACAATACTTTCTCCATATACTATGTTTAAGGGGAGAAAGTAAAAGTCTACTCATTACTCCAATTTGAATAAAACTTAAATGTGTTTCACAAAAACTATTATACAAGGAAGAGAATTCTTGTTTGTATTACTTAATGATTTCTCGTTCACAGAATGAATGGGTTTTCGGTTTTTTTTATCATAAAGGACCTCAAAAGAATCAAAAGCCTCCACCTTGAAGGGGCGGGTTGTTAGTTATAACTGCTAAAAGATTTATTCAACAAATTGAAGATGAACGGTTTGGTTTTCTCGATGGTAGGAATAAGAGGTTATCTCGAATTATAAATTGTTGATATTAAAATTTGTTATACATAGTCACATAACACACAATTTGATGAATATACTTGTTTATATTTCTTGCAAACACCTTATCATTCCAGAGATGGCGAAGGAAAAATACAAAATTTGTTTTAATTTTCCTCCGGATCACTGATCGAAATTAAGAAGTCAAATTGCTTTATTAACTGCCAAGTGATCCAAATTCTATTTGAGGGTGACCGGTTTCGATCCATCTAGGGCGTCATTATAAAGCTCAGTCGTCAAATTGTCGCTCATGAAAAGGAAGTTCAAAGTTTCTAAAGATACGTAGCAGTTAAAACATAATACTGTATTGAATTCAAATATAAAGGATATAAAGAAACCCGCTGAGATTAGGTAAAAGTGATAAAAATTTTAAACTGGTTGAATATATAAAACAAATGTTATAATACAATACATGTTATGATTTACTGACACAAAAAGGTGTATTATTATTAGTCCTATGTGATACGGATTGTAGCAAACTCGTCCACTTATAAATAACGTTGCTCGACCACTTAATGCACTCTAAATTTTAAAAAGAAGCTGGCGGTTCACTAATGGCTACTAGAATGTCATTTTGACACAGATGTTAAAATTTGTGTTATAATAGTAAGACTAAAAATATATAATTTATATTCATTCTTGACGTTAGTCAATAATTGTTTAAATCAGGATGTAGGTAGAGAACTTTCCCTTGGTGTATTTTCGAACCAAAGGATTAAGGTTTTAAATAGTTGTTACTGATTTGCTATTCTATGAACAAATATTCAGTTTTAGATATTTTTATGAAGGGCCGAAGTTTAATTTTATTGCAGGTTTTTTAAAGTTATATTTGAGTTTTTAAGTTAGATTTCTTGTTAGTAACATTGTGAATGGTATCAATATCAAAACTATAAATGCATCGAGTAGCAGGAAATATCAGAGAAAATTTGATTTAAACTCAATCTATAAGATTTTTAAGATTCAGGTGCAAAGCCTAAAGGTAGTAAAAGATCAAAGTAATTGTCCCGTGCCTACTGACAAATTATCTAGTCTGAAGGTTAAGTCATGCTCCCGGACGGCTGAGTACGATAACAAATTATGAGTACATAAAAAAGTGACGTCCGCGTCGTTAGGTATACCTTTACACAGTTTCCCCAATAGTTACAGTAACAGGAACCTTGTAGTAACAGGGCTCCTCTAGTCACAGGCCCAGTAGTAACAGATACGTCCTGTAATAATACGTCCCCTAACAGGTTATACGTGAGTAACAGTTAGTAATAGGACACCTGCAGCAACGATATATTAAGTTATTTGATCACAAAATATAAAACTTGTTGTAAAATAAAACACGAGCGTTGCGAGGGTTTCCACCGGCCACAGTGTTCACAGGTAAATACAATGTATTTTGATAAGCATTTCCAGTATTTGTTACCCTCTCTCAGAACACACTTTATATTTATTTTCATATTTACTTTCCTTATAATGTTATAATAGCATTAATCTTCATTTTCCTTAACTGAGTTTGATAAAACAGAAAATTGTCCGTACAAATGAAATTTATTCAGTACTACTATTTATATATATCCTTGAAGAATTCATACGTCTGCTGGGAAATTATTATAGTTATCAATAAATAGAATAATTACAATTGTGAATTGAATTTCTTTCAATAAAAAAAGAAATCCCAACTTAAATTTTCATATTTTTTTGTATTTTGTAAAGCGTATTAAGGGTTTTCGTTTTTTACTTCTGCTCTTTGTTAATATTAAAGTATGTTTACAGTGTATAAATCAAAATTTGTCGTTTGTGATGTGTATAAATATGTTTTATGTTAGGAATAGGAACAGATTCGAATTAGTACATCACAGTAAAGTGATGTAATTGTGACAAATCAATTTTAAAATGATTTTATTTGTATTGGGTAAAAGCTATTGCCACCATTGGACGTACAATAAAAATTAATAAAGATTTAAGAGTATTCAGAGATTTCCAAAATTGATATTTAAAACTAGCCGATTTGTAAAAGGCATGAAAAAAGTAAGTATGTAATTAGGTAAGTATGTTTTATAGGTAACACTTTTAATAAAAGGGGCTTGAGATCTCGTTATCTATGCAAAATATTGGCTCTATAGCGTGGTGGTTGAAATAATATCTTTATAATAACAAATGAGGTTAGCCAGATAGATACGGAGCAAAATCTGAAACTTCTGTGAGAGTAATTATTGGTGGATATGAAGTAAATATTAAACACCAAAGTACAGGATATCCGTCTCTTCTATACTGAAAGAAATATTATAGTAATCCGAACAATATTGCATAGTAAATGCAATTCTAATAGTTTTTACACGATTTATCTTAATTTACACAATAGTTATGGTAATGTCCTACCATCACGTCTGTCAAAACTACAATAATATTCTTGCTAAATTATTTGCAATGAGGCTGGTAATTGCATCAACATATTATTGTTGCTAATACATCATAACGATAGTAGTATAGTAAGTATAAATGCTTAGCGAGAATATTCTGATATATTATACCAGATTCTGTTTTAGCGAATTTCCCCTATAGGGAAGAAGCTATTACCGTAGGTCTCATGGTAAGACTTAAGCCCGAGACCATGATAACTTTTCGTTTTGAGGTCCCCAGATGCCAAAAACACCATTCGTTCAAATTTGTATATATGTATAAATATATATATATATATATATACAGCCTGCTATTCTTGCCACGTCCGTTTAGAATACAGCTTTGTCACGTCCCCTAGAACCACTGGAGTATATCAAGGTTTTGCTCAAGTATATTGGTAAATACACGTTACCGTTCACGAATTACATATCAGATTATTTATAGGTGGAAAATTATTCAAGATTTTTATCCGGATTTTTCGTTACAATGTATATGCATTATCACGTCCGTTTACTTCACAGTATTGTCACTTCCGTCTGGTATACGTTTTACTTTAAGGCGTTTGCTACGTCCATTGAGTATATTGTTTTATAAAGTCAAGTCTTATGACGTCCTGCAACGTTGCCAGTTTTACTTTTATTTTTAAAATATGAAATTCGTTTCTAAAACTTATAACTATTTAATACTTTGAAATATTAAAGTACAGGAATAATAAAACCCTATTTTAACATTACTGTCTGTCAATAAACAACTTATTTACTATAGATACAAAATCCTATAATAGTATATTTCGTCACTAGGCTCAAAAGTGGATCTTTTTAATACGAGCTCCAGTTTACCTGCCGAGGCGAAGCCGAGGCTGGGAAATGAGCGAGTATTAAAAAGACACTTTTGATCCGAGTGACGAACTGTATTTTTCGTCATACTGCCAAAAAACTTAAGGTTTAAATAAAAACAAAAGTAAAATTTACGTACTGTGTCTTCATAACCTCAAATGTTTCTTCCAGCTTGTCTCTTGAAACAATCAGCTGTTGTACATGCATAACTTCGGTTCATTCATATCTATCGGTTGTTGAGTCGATCACTTCAAACCAATCATTGTGGTTCGAATCAATCGGTTGTTCGAACGCAAAAATAATAACAATACAACAATGAATGTTTCGATAATAACAATGAATGTTTCGATTATTTATAATCGAATTAATTTTAATCGATTTATGACGACCTCGAATAAAAAGTATCATCAACAATGATCTTTTTAGTACTAGTACGATAATGATCATCAAAACATATGTTATTATCCAAAGACTAAAAAGAAGAACTTTTGAATCTCAACGCATCTGTCAAAAACAGTTGTTTTTGAAGCAGTATGACGAAAAATAGATTTTCATTTTACGGAAAAACTTTAAATTACTGAGATATTTAGTTCTGAAAGCAAATATTTAAAGCAAATATTTATCTTTTCTAAAGGTTTTTATTTCCATGTACAATAACAATTAATTTGGAACGTAATTTACCGTAAAATTACGTATAATTACGTAATTTCGTAATGTACGTTAATTACACATTATTAACAAATAAAACAAAATAAGTGTCAGTGCTATAATTATTTTTCATTGATAACATGAAACAGGTTTCAAAAATAAATATAACGTCCCATTTTACAATAAATTAAAGTAAAATAACCTTCTGGCCAAGGTCTGTTGTAAGAATTTTCAGGTCTTACTAGTGCCTCTGACATGGCCTTTCGACTACTTAAGTAACTGGGACTAACGCTTAACGTGCTTTCTGAGTATCAGTCTGAGTTTCATAAGTCATATTAATTTCACCGGGAATTAAAACCCGGGTCTTATGGCTGGTAGGCCAGTCCTCCACTCACTCAGCTATGACTGCTACATCAAATATAAAACTACAAAAAAATTAAAAACTGTTACAAATATATGTAACTATTATTAAACAGTAATCCCAAGCTGTTTTAATTTTCCATTGCTGTGTCTTATTGTTAATAATACTGCAAAATGAGTGACATTGTCAGAATAGCGTCTTCATCGTTTGCTGGTTAACAACATTAACAACCCTCACAACGTTCTTCAATTCATCGCCCACGCGATGGCAGGGGCCCACACCACGAGGTGCGGTGGCCCCTGCCATAAATCTTGGTCCGACCGCTCTTACCTTTTTGTAACTGCGTACAATAGGCTTAGAAATAGTATTTCTTCTTCAAATTTCGTTTGCCAGCACAACCAAACTCATCGTGACGATTTTCAATTTGTCAGATTTGACAAATTGAAAATCTTGCATAAGGTGCACATATGATTAAGAATAAAAAGTATATTATTGGCCAAACAAACCTAAGAAGAGATGAAGGTTTAATAGCTTTATAGTTTAACTAGTGGCTGGAAGGGGCCATAGCCCCTAACCTTGCTCCTGAACTAATTTCGTTCTCTTTACATACCGAGAAAATAAAATAACATAAGTAGTAACACATGCCAGCTTGTAAACAAGGTGGACTCTTAATCACATGTTTTCAAGAAAACAAAGCAGGCGTTTTTAAATTCCCATGCTTTTCTTAAGGGGGATGTTTTACATTATTTCTCGTTTGCTGGTAACTTTTTTAAAATGCTGCTATTTTTCCCGAGTCCCTGAAATTGAAACCTTTAATTTGAGACGACTCCCATCATCCTGCGATTTGCCAAAGTCCCAAAAATTTGAATTACAAATTTTGCTTTCAGAATTATTTGTAAAGATATTTAATTTTCAATAATTATATTTTTCTTTTTATACTTAAAACCTGGAAACAAAACAATGCAATACAATAATATACTGTATTATCTTGCAGTATTATGTGTATTAACAAGTTACTTGTTATTTGACGTGCTCATAATATTGTTACTTTCTATATGCTCTTGCCAGTGAAGCTACGTTCTTGTAATAGTAGCGCATTCTTTTAATAGTGGTTACTTCGTGGGAATTTGCAACTTTTAATATTTGTACACGTATTTTTCTTCTGCGAATTGTTATGATAGTTACGGAACTTCATGCATTGTTCTAATGTTATTGAAGTTATCATAATTATATAGATTATCATGGGTTTATTGATGTATTTTATTGGGCTGTCCGTAAGTAAATTATAAGAGTGATACAAAATAGCATCATTATATGCAACTAGAGGCTTGAACGGGCCATAGCCTCTAACCTTGTTCTAATTTTCTGCCTCATTTGATTTTTTAAATATTTACTTGCTAAGTAAAATAAAACGTCAAAAGTAGGAACACAAGTCAGTTCATAGAAGTTGACACTTAATCACAAGTTTTAATTTAAACAAAACATACGTTTTTAAATCTCCATGCTTTTCTTATGGGTAATGTTTTATGTTATTTCTCGTTTGCTGAAACCTTTGTAGAAATACTGCTTTTTTCCCGAGTCCCTGGGATCAAGGACCTTTAATTTGAGCCGTCTCCCATCATCCTGCGATTTGCCAAACTAACGAAATTTGGACTTACAAATTTCGCTACAGAATTTTATACCCGAGTGTCCCATAAAGGCCCCCTCCCTTATTTCTTGACCAGTTTTAATGTTTGACGTATCAAAAAATTCGCCTTAGTTCTTAGTTTTACAATAAGGTTTTTAATTTTCGATATTTGTATTCTCAAAGGCACGGACTGCTCTCAGATTTCGTTTTTTGCTCTAAATATTAACATTGAGAATAACTTTATTTGAATTGCAGCTGTTAATACATGATGGACAGGTTATTAGCAATACCAGATGTTACAAGTAAGGAATGTATCTTTATAAATAAAATAAGTTTTGTTTCTACATCACTTTGAGCAGTGCAGTTGTATGCAGCGGAGATATTTACATTTTGTTTATCTGTCTGTTCATGAACAAAGTTTTTCCGCGTTTCACAAAAAAAGACTGAACTAAATAAAATAAATCTTATTGACAATTTTTTTGTGGGTCAGGAAACTTTTATGCTTATGCGAATCGTTACGTACATCATTAGCGTTATGCCTATTGTCCGTTACTGCTCCAAAGTGGTCTTATGTGTACAGGTTACTCGACCTTTCACTGGAGAATGCACCATATTTGTTCTAATGAGCATTTAATCAGCTAATAATTTTTTTACCACAGAATGGATTAAACACATATTTTACTACTCCACTATGGTAGGCCTATATTAAACAATATAGAATAACATGAGTAATTGAGCGGATATTTGGAAGAAGATAGATCCATCCCAAAAAACAGTTATGGCCATATTCCCGTTCCAATGAGGCTTGGCCCTATTAATGACCTTGAGATTGTCATGTTAATCATATATTTACCAAACCAATTGAAGAAGTATTTGGTAGAAAGACAGCAGGCAAAACGAATGCACCATAAGCAGGATAAATAGGCATATACTTTCCACCCCTTATTTAATTTTTTGCTCTGTTGGCCTTTAACATTTAAATTTTAACAACACTGACCGTTATTAGATTGAACATAGTAAATTTTTTAAGAAGATAGTTAATACATGATAATAAAACCACTACCTTTGCCTACTCTTGTTCCAAAAATACGTTAGAGCTCGCCAAATGTTGGAGCTATAGAATTTTGTTGTTAATAAATAAGTTATAATTACGCCTCATCCCTGGAAAAATATAGTTGTGTATGAAAAGTTGATCAAAAAAAACACCAATGTGGTTAGGGTTAAGATTTTGTAAATAACAATAAAAGAACCTACAAATCTGTTCGTAAACAAGTTTACAAAATAATACTCACTTGGTGAAGTATCAGCATGTGATTTTTGTGAGAATAGTTATTAGAACCAATGTATACATAAATTTAATGTAACGTACAGATCATTAGGTTAGAATAAGATAGAATAACTGAATATAAAGCGAAGATGTCCAAAATAAAACGAACCGAGCAAATAAGCAACATAAATATGCTTGCCTTGGATAGGAACCGAGAAGATAAGCATTTTGAACCAACTGACTGGCTTTGATGGCATTTTGAACCAACTGACTGGCTTTTCAATCAAAGCTTGGTTCCCCAGGTGCTTTAACAAATTTATCTAACGTTTCAAACATAGTATTACACTATGATAGCGAGCGAAGCTGCGACGGGCTACTAGTATTTTTATATTGTCAATAAAGTGAATTTATCTTAATTTTGTTACCTGAACATTTAGTTGTTTGTTTTATGAATTAGTTGTTATGCTACTTGTGTTTTTTCAACGTCATTCGCAATTTCATAACATATTTGTATTAATAAAATGTTGATATGCCTAACTTATTACAACAAGAGTAACACTAGATAAAAGCTGCCCGTTTACCAGATGTTCACTACCAAACATTACGGTAAAGTACGTCTCTGAACCACTTTCAAGCATAATAGATTTGGCATATCAGTTATTAAAAAAATTACATATTTTACTACCACGAGAACTCATTGTAATATAATTTGTTCTTCAGGATGCTGCCAGATGTGTTGTATGGTGTTCATCATGAAGTTATAAGCTTCATAAAGGATAATAAAGCTCTTTAATAAAAAATAAATTATGTAAGTACCACAAGCACTTGAACATTGACTGTCAAATTTTAAATTATAATAATTTTGCACTACACTGTGCTATCTGCTTCCAAATAAATTAAGAGGAAGAAATGCGACAAAGAGCGCTACAGTAATACGTTTATTTCTAGCTATGAAAACATAACATCCTAGAAAACATCTCAACATGTTATTCATCATTTATACAAACGCGCAAAATTCAATTGTACCCCAGATATTGTAAACATTTTTCAAAAGTTTTGCATGCTGCGCAACTTTTTAATAGTTTGTTACGTCAAAGCTTGATAATTATTCGTCTGTAATATTTCAAAAGAATCCTGCAGATATAAATATAATGTATAATCTATTATTTATTTAATACGCTAGGGGATTTTTGTGACTGAAACTCTTCCTTCAGTTATCAACCGATTTTGATATATTTGGTTTCGTTGTTATGAAGTATTTTGTGCCCAAATTTCATAAAGAACGGATATAAAGGAATGGCCCTAGTCGCTCTTAAAGTTCATAATTTGTCTCTAAAATTAATATTGACAAAGAATTGTTTTGACCTGTATGATCAAACAGCTGAATAGAGTAAACACAGTTTATCAACAAGAACACATGTTCAATACTGGAAAGAAAACGCAATATGAACATATCTCTGATTTTTAATGTTAGCATTAATCATAGAGTGAGTTTGTAACGTTTATCCTAGAATGCAGCACATGAAACTTCATGTTAAATAGTAATAAATACTAGAGACCGCCCAATAGTCAAAATTCGACCAAATATTTTTTTATTATAAATTTGACGAATATATGAAAACAAGTTTAATACCTAGCGGGTTCTGTTAAGCTCATCTCTCTCTCCCTCCCCCTCCCCCTCCCCCATCATTACCTACAGTTATTTTTTTTAAAGTGGAGTTAAAACGGATAGCAAAAGGACATTACTATTCCAATAATCAGTTATGCCTGAAAACTCTCCACCTCATCAACTTCCCGTCCGTCTTCCCGCCCCCCCTCACAAACAGGTTTATTTTTTTATGTAGAGTTAAAACGGAGAAGGAGTTAAGAGAAGGGTGTTACCATTCCAGTAGTCAGTAATAGTTTTTATTTATGAATCATATGTTCTTGCATTACATTAAATGAAAAGCATAACGAAAAGCAGATCGCAAAAGTTCCTATAAGGATAATGTCGAAAACAATTATTTAAAAATCAGAACATTCGACTCGCAACAATAACATGTAAACTTTGAATGCCAAAAGGGCATAGCCCTACACACCCAAACACACAATTATTTGCATTCACACATCCGCTAATAGTTCTAGATAAGTGTGCCAAATTTAATTTGTTCGATGCCGCATATCCGAGGAATCGGTACTACACAAATTTCCTTAGCCGTTTAATATAGGGGTTATGTCTAAAACATTTTTTCATGCTGTCTGCTGGAATTTTTTATATCAATAGCTGTCAAATATACAATCCAATCAATTACTGTTCTCCAATTAACATTGAAACTTTGAAAGGCTGTGGGGCGTAGCCCTGAGGGCCGATGCAAATTGTAATGGGATTCTGCTCAACTACAGGACAATACCTTTCTAATGGTATGCGTGAATTTCTCCTACGGTGCACACAAGCTAAGAACAAAAGAGGGACAGTTATGTGCTTGCCTATTAATATAAAGATTCAGCTGTTACAGCTCGGTTCACGGTGCTTGGATCTTGGGAAAGGCGAGAAAATTATGCAATTTTTCGTAAATAAAAGAAGAAATCAACAAAAACAACCAAAACAAATGTTTTAAAATCAAATAAGTGATTTTTCTTTCTATTGAAAAAAGTAGACTGTAACACTGACGGTAGTAAGCCGAATAGAGGCGAAAAGTCATTCCACAGCATGCCTAAACAATAAGTTTACAAAATGTCAAAGTAGTATTGGCTTTAGTTTATATCGTATATGGCATAAAACAAAGACCAAAACGATATAAACTGACTGCCACTGAAATTAAACTAAATTTATGATCATTTTACAATGTTTAATTGATATTAAATATATTCTAAAGTGGTAAAATTGCCTTTGCCGAATATAGACGAGTGAAGATGAACGGGATAGATTAGCAATAGTGTGGATGGGTAGTTCTCTGCCGCTCATTTTAATACGTATGATTATTTGAATTTTAAAATTAACTCAACAAGGTACTTGCTAGATTCGGCCAAAGTTTTAAGAAAGCTTAAGGAATAAGATCTCGTGTTTTAATGTGTTCAACTGCTTACCTTACTATATCGTGATTTCGTATTTGTACGGACCGATAATACTATCCTAACTTAATTTTAACATTAACTATTTTACTTAACGTACTTTAACATACTTTTCCTCATATGTCCAAGCTAGACGTAACTTTATTTCAATGCAGTATTTAACATGTCATCTAAGAAGCATAAATAACATATATTGTACCTTAAACGTAAGCAACAATAAGGTATATTTAAGAAAGCCGGGCTTACTTGATACTTTCCCATCTTTTATCTTTTTATTTAAATTTGGACCGTTTGTTTTTATGCATTTGTTGGACTCATGTTACATTAATTTATATGAAGTTTTTAGGAAATATTGTTTTCTACAATTTAACTCCTTACACATTTTACCGTGCACCATATAGACAATTAATTAGTTGAGTTGAAATGAGATGAAGTCCTGTTTTTTATCTATTTTTCAACTTTTGTACTGAGTTAATACCTATGATACTCCGTTCCTATTAGTCTTATTTTCCAGTATTATGTATGTTTATTGTAGGGTATTTTACAATATTTAAAACTGATAAGATATTGTTTTACCTATAACACACTGTAAGCATTAAGGAAATAGAAAAAAGGTACCGTACTGTTTTTAGACGACTTTTTCAAGATGGCGGAAAGCGCACAAGGGCTAATAGAACGAGTTCGAAAACTTGGTTTTTTATCATGGGGTCGATACATATAACATAACTGAAAATCAAAATTACTCCGACTTTGCATGGCAACCCCTTAAATTAGGATAATTCTACTGGGCTTCTTGTAGATGCCTGGTTATATTATCATGTACCTATCTTCATACCAAATTGTAGCTCCATCATTCCAGAATTATACGTTTGTTACTAAACATAACTGCATATAATTCCAGTGGGGTGGATAAGCCCCATAGAACTTTCGGAACGGGAGACGGACATTCATTGAGTGGAATTTCAGAATTATCTGTTCTGTAGTTGGTTGTGATAGTTAACATGGGAATAATAAAGGCCAGAGGGGTGGAGGCCTAAATCATATTTTGATCAGGAGTATGCCTATGTCTACTTTGAGTATATTAGCTTCCTTCCATCCGAACTTCTTAGCCATAAGTCCAATAGTAGGTGCGAGGTGATTAGTCTGATTTTAAAAGCCTGTGGGGTGGAGCCCTCTTCAAGCAGAGTACTTCAAGCAGATCGTCATCAGAATGTTTCAGTCAGATGTAACAATTTGAGAATCGGAATTGTCTTGGAAGACAATAAATGATACCATCCTCATTTTCAGAATCTCCATCAAATTGCAACCAAAATTAGCATGCCGTTAATTTTGTGCAAAATGTTATAAAACCTTCCTTATTAACAATGGCAACATTAAATTAAACAAGCGGCTTACAGGTGCTATAGCCCCTAACATATGGGTTTTGTGTAAGTGGATCACCGCTGATCATTCGTTCATTTTGCTTATTAATAAAAACACTGTAGTGATATTTCCAGTAGAAAATCATTGGATATTTGAAGTCTAGTGAGGCGTAGCCACCGTAATTTTTGACATTTCTGATATTTTTCCCACCGTCCTTGGCCCTCAAGCTTTAAAATAAATCGTCATAACCTAACTTAACTTTTTCATAGCTCAATATATATTGTGAGGACCGATTCGCTTACGGAATTAAATATGTAGATAGCCTAGCTACCACCAAAGTTACTAAAAATGTTGCAATAAATCGCCTTAAACAATCGCAGATTGTTTAGTTACAGAACAGCGAGCAATATTACAGCATCTATGAATCACCAGTCACCAACATATATGACAGGAATTGAGAAAGGAACCCCCAAAGTACCCCCATTCGTGTAGTGGGAATGAGATATGGCTTAGACTACTGTGATGTGCCACTGATCGACGTTGCCTATTTTCTAGGGATCCTTCCGTTGGAATTTTGGCGAGACGTATATGATAGTATGATATTTAAGGAATTTTTACGGACATTTTCCATCACTTATTAGTAAAAACAAAGTTGCACACTAATCAAGAAAATATAAAAAAAGTTTCGCTCATTAGTAAAACTTTGTTTTTACTAATAAGTGAAGAAAAATATCCGGAAAAAATCCTTAAATAACATTAATTTGCCATCACCAACAATGAATTTTAAACAAAGAACGTTTTAAATTGTACTTATTTCTTCATTTTATATATACTTATTATTTTTTCATAAATATTGATAAGAATTTTGCAAAAACTAATAGTTTCTACCTGTATTTATGCATTTAATATGTTTGTATTGCTATCTAGTACCCAGTATTTTACTTGTTCAGCATATAAGCCATATTCTTTGTAATTATTATTAATGTGTTGGTTTTGGTCGTTGATAAATTAATAAATCTTATGCTCATTAGTCTGTATTGGATGAATTATGCTAGAATGTAGTAGGTAATATACTAGAATCAAACACAAGCCTACAAGCCGTTTTAAAAATCCTTAAATTTCATACCATGATAAGTCTTACTCCTTGATCAATATTGTTAATAAATTGCGGTACCTAGTAACAAAATGTTTAACCTATATTCTAATAATGTGTATTAACTTTTAACTCATGATCGTAATACGTTAGTATTACCACAGACAAGGGAATCTATAGATTCGTTTCTCTGTGGTATTACTTTAAAATTTATAACGTTTAGTGACCGTGCGCAAAGCCGCGACCGACGGGTAACAGCTAGTTACCGCAATGTCAGTGTAGAATATTTGCTATATGGAATATTTTCATTTTTTGATGTAAAATAAAAGTACCATGATGGTTTATCATGTTAATTTGCTCATCGTGGTAAAGAAAGAAGTATACTCCTGAAATATGTGAATGAAAATGGGTGAAATTCCCAAACAATATAATAAACTTAATCTTTATATGTAATTCTGTAAGCAACATTTTAAAGTAAATATATGCGATATTTCTAAAAATTTACCAGCAAACGAGAAATAACGTAAAACATTCCCCATAAGAAAAGCATGGGGTTTGAAAAATTTCTGCTTTGTTTACATTCAAACATTTGAATAAGTGTCTACTTTGATTACGAACTGACTTGTGTTCCTACTGGGAGAAGGTTAGGGGTTATCGGCCCTTCAAGCCACTAGTCAGTTACTAAATCATTAAATTTTCAATTTTTTTTAATTCTTACTTAAGCAAGATATTAAAATTTAGATACATGTAATGGTTAAATTTATATGAGATACGTTTAACCATTGTATTACAATTTTAGTATTTCTAATTTGATTGAAATGGTGTATGCTTATAGCCAAAACAAATACGGCTGAAGAGGGCCCAAGCGCCCTAAACAGTTACAGTGGGCCAGGGACTTTCCTGCTCACTGGAATTTCATGAAACGAACGAACAAATAATTGTACAAAAAAAAAACAACAAACAGTTGTTCCAAGAAATATTTTTAACAACTGACTTTTACTTTATTGTTTACACATTAAATTAGTACGGATTTGTATATTTTATATTCGCGATGACTCAGTTTGGAAATAGTATAACTGAATCCCCTTAGTTCCCCCTTAGTATCCCCTTAGTTTTAACAGTGTCCCTTTTTGAGATTTTGTGGGAATAAGATGGAGATATTTGAATCTTTAAAAGGGGTGGCTTTCCCCACTCTGTTTATCAAAGCGTAAGTCAACCAATCACGTTCCTTGCTTACTTGTCAACAAATACCTTATCAGTGCTTAAATGAAAAGGAAATTCCAGATTCTCGAAATCAACAGATATATCCCCAGCACCCACGTCCTCAAACATTATCCAAAACGTTCCATTGTGTGTCTTTGTCTGGTCAAAGAAGATGCAGATTTACAAATTGAGGCTTCAGATCTGGGTTGAGTTACTTTGATCAAAATAAATATGTCTAATAACAGAGCAAAGATAATGTCTGAATTAATTCGTTTCAGAGCTAATTTTAAAAATATATTTACATTTATTTTATTCGAGTCAATATAAAATTAATAATACTTACATGTTACCAGCATTATTTACCTAAGCTAATCTATTATCTCTCTGTTTTAATTGTGCTTTCCTCTAAGATCTTAAAAAGGTTTTTACTTCTTTAAGTTACAGTTCCGAGTAAGTCAAATACTAAAGTGTTATGTAGTATAGTTTTGCTCGGTTCAGTCCAGTTATATTAGTTTGTTAAGAAGTTCTGGAGTAATTATTAACTACGGCCCCCTACATGACGAGCAGATGTTCTTCGCTTTTCTGTATGTTTAAGGCCACTCCATTTGTTATTATAACTCACAATTGTCCCTTTAAGTAGTTTTTTTTGTATATACGTATTTTATTTATTGTTTACTAACTATTACCCGTCACAGCTTTGCCCGCATCACTACATAGCATTAATAAGATATATGTTACTGATGTCGTATCGTATTCTAAATCAGTAATTTCAATGACGCCCCACGTATTTCTGGTAAACGTAAGGTCAGTCCTTACAGCAATAGCTCGATCGGTTGGAAGAGCTCGTGGCTTCAGTTTCTATGTGTCTAGCCCGCGCTAAATTTTTGTCTGGTCTACCGACCTTTGTTTGCCCAGAAGGCGAGGACCAACACTGACTCTGAATGACACTTTAGCCGCGGAGCGGCAAGTAATAAAGGCCTTTGAAGGGCGTGATAATTTACAACTCACATGTCAACTTGGACGACAACAGAGACTGCGCCGCCCTCAGGATATACTGTGCTATATTTAACCCACGTGGAAGATAAAACCTTAACAACATTGTTTACGACTATTAAATCTCAAGGCTCGTTGTATAAAAAAAATACAACAATAAATACAACAAATATTATAATCTTCCACACTATTTTAATACAAATTACTGAATGGTGAACTGAATATATCGATTATTCAAGAAAAAAATGATTGTAAAATATGTTTAAATGTTGAGTTTTTCCCATATAATATAGTCTTACTTTGGTAATTTGACAAGCTACACTGTTAAGGATTTCCATTGAGGTATATTTAATGATAAAAAGCGTTCGGTGGAACTCCAGATTTTTGTGTAAAAAGATGCTCCTTACTCTCAGTATACAGAGTGTCCTGTACCTCTCTGGAAAAAGCATTATTAAGTCATTTCTGGTATATAGCATTATTCTTTGGGTCAATATAAACACGTGTTATCACCTGAAAATCGGTCTCCCTTGCCTGGTTTTCCATTTTTATGTCTGTATGTGTGTTTCACTTTAAAGTTTTTTTATGGCGAAACCGAAAACAACTAAACGTAAGTCAACTATTAATAGCGATAGGGTCTACCACCGTAAAATTTATAGAGTAATTATCTATGACAATTTCAAAATGGCGGCCATTTCAAGTTTGTTACCCTAATAAAGGGCACAAAAACAAGCTATTTTACAAACTATTTACAACAATGACTTCTTATAGGGAATTTAATAATAAATCGAACGTTGCATTCAGGTAAAGGGAAAACTAGACATATGAGACCCGTGCCCATATTATAAAATGTATTTGCTTTGACCGAAGGAATGATGCTATCTATATACCTTTGTCCACAGTGTTACCGGACACCCGTATACTGCTAAAAATAGTTTTAAATGTGGAGGATATTCCGATTTTTATCTGTAATACAAAAATAGGCGGAATAATCTACCAAAAAAGATGAAAAATGCTTAAAGCTTTTGAAATTTGCTGCAATTCGATATAAAACATAAGCATGCCAAAGGAAACAGATGAAACTAAGGCGAAGGTTGAGTGGAAAAAACTGTTTAATATAATATCTCGTATTTTCCCGCATCCTATACTTTTATAAAATAATGGGGGTGTCTGCCTGTTGACCAATATGTTCCATTTTAACGTAAAAACTACTTAACCAATCAAACTGAAAATTTGTATGTAGGTAGATAATTTATTTGTGTTACATATAGGCATATTCCCATCTTGGCAATGCCTTATGTCTCCACCCCAGTCACCCTTGAAGCTACAATGTTATTCTTTATACTAAATTTAATATAAAGTATTTCCGGTCGAACTTATATTTTAGAAATACAAATGAAAACACCACAGTCATTACAATATATTGCTAAAAACATTTTGGAACTTTGGAGTATTAGATTATTATTTCAGATGTGTTATTGATACTTAAATTGGAAAAAAGTTATAACAAGTTACAATTTGTATTTTATATTCCTTTATTTCCAAGGCATATCAACCAAACACTATATGTTTCCCTTTATGTCTGCCAAACTTTTACACACGTCTAAACATCCGCACACAATCGAGATTCCCGTAATTATGAACAGTCGTACATTATAATACACACGTACTTTCCTATTCTGTTATTCCAGATATTTTCTGATTGGAACACAGTAAAAACTAAACAAACATATTTAAGTATCTTAATTTGGATATGTGAAGCCTTTTTTGTAAACTCAGTGTGCACATAATAGTTTTATACATTATTTACTTAGGTAAATACATACCTGTAGGAATCAGAACAATTTTAGCTGTATTACTCATATTATTTGTTCATCTTAGATGACAAACATGTTGTCAGATTAAAGGTATTTTTGGTTATTTATCATCAACACCAGTAACAATAGGTTAAAATCCTTACTATCTACGGCCAACCTGTTCTTAAAAATCACCGATAGTAAAATTAAAATGGCAAATTAAAGCTTGGTCCGAACTTCAACCCGCACAGAACTTCCAGGTGTTCTACTGCGATAATGATTTGAAAGAATTGTAACTATTTATAACCTGGAAATTCATAAAATCAGATAAAAATAAATATTTACAATACCCAGGAAAATTTATATAAGTTCTCACGTAACATCTAATTATGTTTGCATGCAATATGATATATAAAAGCATATAAATCTGACTGACCCATCCCGAACGTTTGAATACCTATGCGGTCACTTAATGTATACAGCTGAAAAAATGCGCAGGAATTTCCTAAGGTCTAAATTTATCACTTATCATATGCCTAAGTGTCAGTTAATTTTATTCGGTTTAAAGACATATTTTTAACCAATCTACAAAACCATTAAAATATTCAGCTACATATTAAACTTCAAAATCGCAATTCAATCAAATACATTTACTTTTACAATATTACAAATTAAGTACAAAACTGTTTTAATTAAATATAAAAAGTCAGACGGATACTAATTATAACAGACTAGCTGCTATGCCCGTGCTTTGCAACGGGGCACAGAGAAGTAATATATTACTTCTTTGAGAACGGGGTGAAAATTCAGGGTAGAAAAATTGTAAGCAAAATAATGACAGTCTGAAGTTAGATATACTACTTATAACAGCTCTTTGTTTAAATTAATTGAATTAGTAAAACACAAATGTGACATAAACCAAATAAAACTCTCCTCCATAAGAATAACATAGGAACCTAGAAGTCCCATTTGGCAGAGCCCTGAGGATATTTCTAAACGGAAATAGGCCTATGACGCTCTTCGGTACATAGACTACATTTGTGGAAAATTTCAGCAGAATTGGTCCAGTGGTTTTGGCATGATGGAACAATAGACAGACAGACAGACAGACATACACCACCTCATTTTTATAACTGCAAAATTTAAGCAGAATTGGTCCAGGGGTTTTGGCATGATGTAACAATAGACAGGCAGACACTACCTAATTTTTATAATAGTAGTGATAACCAAAAGGACTGACTGAAAAGGTCTAACACGGCCGCCACATGTGGCCCGTTTCGTAGTAGTTCTCGTAGAAGCGATACACGTGAAACATTCGTCAACTCCGTAGCGAGAGCAGTGTTGCCATATCGTGGACGTGAGTAAAGCGACGGTTTAAACTCGAAGTATACGCGGTGAGTATACGGCGGTTAGATTCTAGCGAAACTAGCGGCAGACGTCCGAACTAAAAATGAATATTGCTGTTTAGGTTACACTCACTATGACGTCCGTTTCAGACAAGTATTTAATTTTTAACTATGTCAAAGAATAAAAAAATAGTAAATTGACGAAATTGTGTTTCTCAACTTAATACTGGAAATAAGCTAAATTAATTAGCAAACTACCAGACGGATGTTTAGAGAGTTAACATGGGGTTGCATTATCACTTCCGTATACAGACGTGATAAAGCGGCGGACGTCATAGTATATGAAGGGAACCTAATGCATGGACGTGACAGGGATAGCAACAAATATATATATATATATATATATATATATATATATATATATATATATATATTTATATATATATATGTGTCCGTAAGCACGATAACTCTCGTAAAAGAGATCCGATCTTAATGAAATTTGGTACAAACGTATAAAGTACCATTTATTTGAACAAGTTCGAAAACCAGACAAATCGCACCATCCGAAGGGGGGTTTTGGGGGGGTTTTGTACCCCAAAAATGGTTTTTTTGGAGTTTTCACATGTAATAATCATTTAAATCTAATTTTAATTCACACCATTGGATTCAGCTTCAAAACAAACAATTTGGTATTTTGATCATTGCTCTACGTCAATTGGTTACTGAGATATTGAAAGTGCTAAACACAGTACGTTGTACAATGTTATTCTTATGGAGAAAAAGAAAAATTTTATATCTCGGTTGTTTATGAACATAAACTGACAAAACTTGGTATATCGCTTCATCTGGTTGTGGTTTGTTGTTGTTTGAACAAAAAACTACTTTTTCGCCATGGTTCCCGTAGCAGCAAACCTAGGTACTCGGTCCCCATGTTATTCTTACGGAGAATAATAAATATGTTATGTATCGCTTATTTATGAATGTATATGGATGAAACTTGGTATGTGACTTCACTTAGATGAGTTCTATTGATATTTCCATAAAACCCATTATTTTGTGTTCCTTGTTGCAGCAAACCTGCGTACTCATCCCTAATGGTATTCTAATGGAGAATAATGAATATTTTAAATATCGCTTATTTATGATTATATTTCTTATGAATTCTGGTAAGAGGCATAATGTGTTATTAAGACATATATATTCATTGGAAATTCGCTGAGTACGCAGGTTTGCTGCGACGGGGGTATTTGATTACACGACAATGTCTCAAAGTGTAAATGAGTCGTCACCGGCCTGACCTGAAGCGTGAATGCACCGCAACAAGCAATGTTATAGTTTATCATGTGATCGGTATTGGAATGTTTTATACTGCAATATGTATGTGTTAAGTGTCTCACTGTCTCAGTAATGTTTTAATAATATGAAGAATCAACCTAAGGATTAACTGAAGATATGGCTGTAGCCACAAAACATTCAATGGCATAACCTCAAAAAGTATATTGAACAGGTAAACCTTTTATTTATTTGAAAATAAAAATCCAGCAGTTTCAATATGAATTCAGAATCTTATTTAGGCTTTCTATAGCCTAGGTTGAATATTAACAAGGTGAAAGTAACAATGAGACTGAGATTAAGTTACTAAGCCTTAAATAATAAAAATAAATATTATCTAAAATATGATTAAAGCCAAGCGAACGGTGGTCTATTGACCCCATACTTCTGCAGCTTTCATTTAAGCAATTTTATATAACTGATTTTGGTTAGTTTTCAGGTTATGTTCGTTAAACTTTAGGGTTTTACGTAACCACTCCACTGCCACAAGAACAACTTATTGTAGGAATAAAAAAAGGTATTGCCATAGCTACTATACATTTTGAGAGGAGAGTCAACCGAACTTATAGCTGCAGCAATAATTTATTGTAAAAGTAAAAATAAGAGTTATTGTTATAAATACTATAAACTCTAGTAACGATTCTCATAATGTTTAGTATTATTAACAATAACTTATTGCTCTGGCAGCAAGATATATTGCTTAGGCTCCAATTTCATTATTGTAATATTTGCAATAATTTCTGGTGCACGCTACAATAAAATATTGACAATAACAGGATTGTAGCCGCTACAAAACACTTTGCTGGGATCATATTTACAATAATTTATTGCTCCACATACCATATTCTGGTTCACATAACAATAATCTTTTTTCAGTGTACTTACTTACTTGATACCTGATACTTGAAATTCTCCCACTAGTAGCACACTGTGACGTGGTCGTCAAATGGGCTAGGCCTATTTTTTCTTGCTCTCAAAGAATTCCTCAATAGAGTAAAAAGGCCGCTTCAAAAAAAATCCTTTAATTGTTTTTTACAATTTTCTAGATCTTCAACATTCCTCATCTCTCCTGTAATGGTGTTATATATTTTACCAAATAGGTATCTCGGGCCTCCCTTTGCTAAGCTGGAATTTCCTTGAGTTACATGGATATGTTTGTCCTGTCTTGTACCATAGTTATGGACATCTTCATTTCTTGTAAATATGTCAGGCTTCCTTTTCACCATTAGTGCTGACTGAAGAACCAGAACTTTGGATTCAACAAACAATCCTTTACAATGGGCTAGATACGGTTCCTTGCATATCGTTCTTATGATTCTCTTCTACAACAGAAGTATGCGCTGTGCCAAAGGACTACTTCCCCAAAATATAATACCGTACATCATAATGCTAAGGAAGTACCCAAAGTATACTTTCATCAGCACGTCCTTGTCTACAGGAGGCTGCAGTCGTCACACCATGTAGCATACAGCAGATAATCTTGCTGATATTAGTTCAATATGCTCCTGCCATCTCAGATCATCACCAATAGTTAGACCTAAGTATTTATTGTAACTATCTACGCATATACTAGATCCTTCCAAGCGAAGTAAAGGGATACTGTCTGGTTATTTCGGTTGTGAAATTGCAAAGCCTTGGTTTCCCCTCTGTTTAACAGTAGTTTGTTCTGTTTACACCAATTACTCATCTCATTTAATCCTACTTGTGCAATATTTCCTAAAGACTGAATGTCCCTACCTTGAACCAATTGGCATACTGATCCACTAATGCATGTTAATATTTATTTTAATACACTATGGAAAAGTATCAGTTTGTGTGATAAAAGCCAATCGCACATTCCAATAACGCGGATCTACAAAATAACTATAAACTATTTGAGTTTCATAGCTTATCATAGACAATTTTATCTACTTAAATGTTCTATGTAATGGAATATAACTGTTAATTTTATCATTAAACGGTTTAAAATTTAAGTGAACACGGATGCTTTGTAATTCAAACCGCTGCAGTAATGTGTGTCAAACAGATTAATGTAGTCAGTGTTGCAGTAATAATTGGCCCTTCTATTCGGGTTAAACGAAAGTACATAATAATGGGGGCTTTATAGATGTGCTGTAATCGTTTGGAAAACTTTGTTTTGTAATATACTACTTCTAACCCCTTCGAGTATGTCGTTGAGAGAGATAAACTTTGCCAGTTATATGACAGTTGGAGAAAATGATCAAAACTTTTGGTTTATTTCTGTCGTGGTTGAATTTTCATGTAAGTCAAAATAGAGACTGTCTGTGTAATTTGATAAATTAATTGACAATGACATGCAACTTTCACAGAGATAATTAATATTTAAGGTAAGTACAAATACAATTTTACCTTATTTATAACATCATTAGAAACCCTCTTTTTACAAAACTTGATGTCACTTGCATTAATATTCATTACTTGACTACTGACAAAGAAAACATCCATTTAGTTCCTCAAAATTGTTCATCACACCAACTTAACACTAAAGGTGGAAATAAATTTAAATTATTAAAGCTAACAACGAACTATTACAAACAAAATTAGTTTTATAAACTTGGATATACAATTTTACAATAATCTACTAAATTATATAATACTTTTAATTTTAATCAATTTAAGTAGAAAGTTAGTTGTTGGTTGACAATACATTGCTTCTTCAACATTTATGAATACTGTAAATAAATTGTTTACTTTATTATAATTCTAAATTATATTAGTGTGTTGTTTAACATGTCTATTCATAAAGTAATGTTGTAACTATAAATATTATAATTATTATTAAAAGGAATATATAAAATAATAAAAGCATAATCGTTCTCAGTAAATTACTTGATGCTCTTCATTTTTCCTCTTCAGTTTTATCATATTAGCAAAGATTTGACATTCTCGTAAAAAAGGATCGTCTTGGTAACTACTAAACTTGTATAAACCAGTTTGTACGAGTATACTCGATGACTTACGGTGATAACAAAATTAAAAGGACTGTCGTAAAAAATGCCGTATATTAATATCGGGTTAAGACTCAATAATTAATATTAAAGCAGGATTTTGTCATTGCACTACTATTAGCGGTTGACATCGAGTTGATTCTGAAGACATATTACCACAAAAAATACCTTGTCACTTTGAGGTTAAGTGATTAAAAAACGTTAATAGGTCAAGAAAATATCAGTAAATGATAAATTGTAAATATATGTTTAGTGCCATACAGTCGTACATGTAATATTAATCTTGCCACCATGGTTTGAAGAAGTTTAGAAATTAGCTGAATGTGCAGCACATTCTAAACGAGGTGAGACGACTTATTAGGGCGTCTTAATAAATGTGCTTTCAGATTTGCTCGGTATTAAACTAAATTACTTTCTACAGCAAAATTTGCATTTAATGTTTTCAGTAAATTAAATGAAAGTTAAAACAGGAGCAGTAGTCGGTCAATAGCTTGTTTAGACACAATTATTATACGCGTTAAGTCATTGGCCAATATATATCTGAATCATAGGAAATATTACAAATTTAAAAGGTAGTTGAATTGAAGATACCTGCAATCTACACGCAGATGATAATTTAGAAGAGGAAAAATAGTGAACTAATTAGTTCATCGCTGAAACGTTTAACCCCTTTTCCTCACCGCCTAAAAACCATGTTTCACCATTGGAACTCTTGGGACTCATTGGATCTTGAATTCTATTTACAAAACAAAGTTACGACCAAAGTTAATGAAATATTTGTACTAGTAAACTTGTATTTATTTTGCTTGTACTTGACGTTAAATAATTTATACTCTTTTACATATTTTTTTAACTTTGTAAAGTTATCCCTACAATATTTCATTTTAGTCTTTTTCACGAATACACGAATTGAATCAAAGTTACGGGCAGGTTTCAAACAAGGAATATCTATTAGAATGGACATTTAGATTGCATTCCACTCAAATATTGGGACACAATGTTATATGAAAGTATAAAACCTTATTTTACAACCACAAGCATCGGTTTTATTTAGCACCTTATCTTTTTATTAATATTATTAATGTTTGTGGTCTACAAATTTGTTCTAAAAACACGTCATTTTGTATCAAATAGATTTTATAAACTGTATTATATGTCAGTTACTCTCCATATGTTAGTCAAATATGGAAACATACAATAAATTATGTAAAGCACCTCAGAAATAGTTTACGCTTTTCAAACATATTTAGCCGTAACTTCATTAAATAAATAACAATTTTCGTTAAAATGGAAAAAGGTTTTGCCAGTTTAAACGGAATAAAATGGTTGGCTTTCATATAAGTTTTCTCTCTGAATAAATAAAAATGGGGTAAAAAACAATCAACGCCATGTAGGCCTAATTGGTTGGTTGAAAGCCCACGGGTGTGCACGGGTGTAAGGTTTCTAATTTCGAAACCAACAGTATCCAGCTGAAGTGGAGGTATGGTGTTAAGACGTGCTATCGGATATTGGTGAAAGTGCATTCAATTAACCACCTAAGCTGTTATATTGGCAAACAAATTAATACAAACATAAATTCCTCGATTTCAATGTGTAAGGTGTTATTGTGAGAAACCCAACATATCATTAAAGAGTAGGTCCATTTTTCGTAAAAAAAAACAGTTATTTTTTAATTTGTTAGCAAAAAACACTCACGTGATTTCAGTAAGTACTAATCGTCACAAATAATTAGGTAGTAAGTTTTCTTTTTAATATTTGAAACTCCGACGATCTTGAAGAAGTAAGAATAAAATAACTGATAAAATCACATAGGTAGTCATAAAAGTATATGTCAAATTGTAGGTCTTTACTAGTATAACACGACGCCGTAAACCCGACCCCACTGAGTCAAGAGCAGCAGCTGATCAAACTTTGCTCGTGTTATTGTTGAACATTTAGTATGGGTCGTTCATTGGAGAAAGTTGTGAATGTCTTAAGGAAGGCACACGTTATTGCATACATCATTTTAAAGTTTATATATACTTTAACACAATTACAATAACCGGACCTAAAAAATACGAATTTAACGGACTTAATCGCAATTTCTAGTTTTGCAAACAGCAGTTAATGAACGTTTTACCGGATGCCATTTTTGACTTAGTGGTCTGTTTCAGGACAGATTTGCAGCATTTCTGTGTACTATATATAGCCTTTATACTACTACTACTACTACTAGCTGTTACCCGCGGCTTCGCCCACGAAAAATTAAAGCACGTTTAGAATATTAACCTGACCAACCCTATAAAATCGTTGTTTATGTTTTACCCATATGTCTTCCTTTGCAGTAACTGGCAAAAACGTTAACTACAGCTGGTAATTTTATAAATAATATCCTCCTAAAAGATTTGCATTGGATCTTACAGGGCCCGTGGCGTGGAGCCCTAATGTTGGATGTTGACATTATCAGATCTATATGTTAATCAGGGTAGATAAAATACGTCTTAAAACACTATAAAGTATATTTACACTTATACTGTACTTACATACAAAACGGTAAAATATACACAAAAGATGGTACAAGGCGATCGATTTCAACCGTCTTGTATGTAAGTACAGTATAAGTCTAAATATACTTTATAATGTTGTAAGACATATTTTATTTATCCTGTTCAGTTGTAACAACACGCATCATGCTAATAAAGAAATTATTTATATGTTAATGTGATATGTAAGCTGTATAATGCAAAATTCTATCTTAGTAGGTCCAGTAGTTTTTACGTGATGGAACTCCAAATATCCATACATCCAAAGAAACATCTAATCTTTCACAATTATAATATTAGTAAGATTATTTTCTTAAATATTTTCTTACTCTTCGCGGGCCGTCAACAGAACAAAAAAAGATAACCAGTTGTTTATGTAATGCCCACTGTGGCTAGTATTGAAATCAGACGTGTTTCTGCCACAATAACAAAATAACTCCATATCACAAATGGATGATTCTTCAGGGCCCCAGCATTCAAATAAAACCCCTCATTTGTTTTTGACCTCTGGATTTCAAATAATTTAATAGACAGTTTTATTAATCAGGAGCATCCCCTTCACTGTGGTGGTGGGGGGGGGGGTTAAACTGGGATTATCAGGCAAAGGATTCTTCGAAATTTGATTACACAAGTTAGAAGCTGATGTAAACGCTATTGGATTACGTTTTAAGTAAGAAGGCAGAGAGGTATCAATCCCTTAAAAGTTAAAATCACGTTAGACGATAATATACGGCCTAAATCTCACGTTCATGGCAAAAACTCACTTTTCATTAAAATTTCGCTAATTTTTAATTTAATTTGAAAGTTGGTTTGACATTATCACCTTCTATTACACTTATGACTCAAATTTGATTCGCTGTATGATTGAATTTTACCTTACTGTTATGTTTTAATATCACAACATTGTTTTTATTTCATTATCATTTTTCAGATCTATTTGTAAATTTATTTTCAGGGTTGAATGGCTACAAACATTTTGATGAAAGCATAACACAACTTTGTATCGAGAAAATATGCCAAACCGAAGTATGTTATCTATTTCCTTTTTCGTAATTTATTATGTTTACCACGTGTTTAGTTTCTTACTCTATAGACGGTGATGTACCATTTTAGTATAGATATACAAATTTAACATTGATATACAGGTTGTACCAGAAACCTCTATCTCATAACTTGACTAGTATTTAATTATGTGATGATTACTATTTTAGGATATTTTATTGAATCACCTCTATTCTTATAGGACATGTTTCCTTTAAATAATTATGTTAGGGACTGGTGATAAAAAAGTAATAGTTATTAGCTGCAGTAAACAATCAGTACGACAGTGAGGATAATTAGTAGCACCAACATTCAGCTGTGAATTATCAATACAAACATCGCACGACGACGCGGCTCCAGCGAATATACGCAGTGGTTAAACCTGTCACACACAGTTGTCGGGAGCGGTTTCTAAATACAGTAGCTTACAGAAAGACGTACGAACTGTTACAATCCCTATGTTTATTTAGTTTCAGTTAAAATTCACATGGATATTTGTGTCTATATTTGTGTTTTTTAAATTCACAAAATAAACAAGTGATTTGAAAGTCTAGCCCGTGGTTAATGATAGGGCCTAAATCTAATATATGTACAGCCCCATGTGTAACACACCAGACATATGAATTCTAGACCATTTCCAGACGAACTAGAAACGTGATATTTAGCACGCAGGTAGCTTGAACCTTGAAACCCCCGGTAAAATTACCAAAATATACAATTTTTAATTTTAAAACAACTAATTTTAATCTTGAAAATTGGATATTTTAACATTGGGCTTATGGAGTTTCAAATAAAAACAAAAGAAATCGTAACAGCTGTAAACAAATATCCAGTAAACTGTCAAAGCAACTTTCATATGGTAGAGTATAAATAAATTATAGAACTATTGAAAAATGAAAACATCTAGAGTGGATTTAACCATAATGAATCTAAATAGTATACTATATAAAAAACACTTGAAGGGTCATTGACCAATAATAACAACTGGAGCGACCCCAAGTGGGGGTCTGGGGGCGGAGCCCCCAGCGAGCAAAGCGAGTTCATTTATATATTAATACAATTCCATAGTTGCTGTAACTGGTTGTATGTGTATTGATTTAACAAAAATGCAATTCACCTTTTCGCACTTCTGTATTACAACCGATGCAATAGCCAACGATGTACTTCACTCAATTGAACTGTCATATGTATCAGTACTTTTAGGATATAAATAAAATTAGGATATACATACATTTTTTTTTTAATTCAGAGAACATTTTGTTTGTAAACCTGTTTAAAAACGTTGTTGATAATGTAAGGATTACTACTTTTTTAATGAGATTGAAAAACTCCTTGTAATGTATTTATTAACATTAAAATGTAATATTACATGTTTTATCAAGCGACACCAAAGGTTTGAACTTGCTTTATTCAATAATCGGATGTTTTTGAGATTGGACTTTTTCAACAGAAAGAGTTTTTTGTCGGCTGCAAATGAAAGTGCTGGGAATCATAAAAAACCGCCATCAATGGATGATGAAAAGCTTGCTATGATTGTTTTCCTTATAACTAAACATATCCTGTTTTGTGGTCGTTTGCACCTTTTTTTACGATGCCTTTTTTGGGCGAATGTTTTATTCGTGTTATAATTGGTGAATTTCTTATAGAAAAGTGAACTATTAGCATGACCTGTACGGTGAGACTTAAGCCCGGGACCACCCTATAAATTCCTACTGTGACCCCCTGAACACGTTTTGAGGGTCGCTAAAACCGTTATGTATATATATATGTTCCCACTCTAGCGGTCAAAATTTTTTTCCGATTTACTTCAAATTTGGTAGGGACATTCCTTTCCATAATCAGTTGGACAAGTTCGTTGGGCAAAATAATCGGAAAACTCTAACGCCCTTTTGGGGGATTTAAAGTTTTCTAATTTTGAGTTTTTGGGCCCAAAAAGGGTTAAGAAATCCCCTGATGTAAAACTAATGCATGTGGAAAGATGTAGACTAATAAGGCGATACTTTTAAGTCATCTCTCATCGTTCTAGCACAATTATTTACCGAGTTATTAAAGAAAATGTTAATTGTCTTAAGACAGTCTTATGGGGATTTTACACCGGAAAAGGATTTTACATCATATCGTGATGTAGTTTTATCACCCCCAATACTCCTATACCAACTTGTTATTCCGACAATACCTCCTTCTAGCTTTATAATGTACACCATTGCCATCCTGTTAGTGAATTTAAATATAACCAGGAGCATCAGAATCCCTAAGAAGGAACATATACCTCCAAAAATAACAATTTTTCAAAAAAATGTTACCAGTGTTGGTTTAAAGTTTATTTGATCTTTTCAAGGTTTTTGCGGAAATTCACTACCCCACGCCAGCGTGCTGCGTGTGAACTCGTTTCTTTATTAGCATGATACGTGATGTTACAACAAAACAGGATAAATGAAATAGTCTTACAACACTACAAAGTATATTTACACTTATACTGTACTTACATACAAGACGGTAAAATGTAAACAAAAGATCATACAAGTCGATCGATTTCAACCGGTTACACCGGTCATCATCTGGCCGAATCAGAGAACACAGAGTTCAGAAATCAGAGTTTTGTGTATATTTTACAGTCTTGTATTTGTATACAGTATAAGTGTAAGTATACTTTGTAATGTTGCAAGACGTATTTTATTTATCCTATTTATTCGTGTTCGAAATCACCTCACAACTGAAAACTGTTGTTTTTCCTTTTTTATTTTAAATAATCAAACCAACATGTTTGAAAACCCAACTGATCATGGGTTCAAATGTAGAGACACCTTTAAACCCAACGCTGACTTTATAATGGTATATCGTAGGATTGTAAACCATTATTTAGACTCTCCATTTAATGAGTATTGAAGTAAAACTAGTATATCTGTTGCTCGATCTCGAGCCTATATTCTTCTCGTGCTTCTGAATTTGCACGTCGCTTTTAACGGGTTATGCACTCTGGGATGTTATACCAAGAGTCACTAATTAATTATTTTATTTAATTTTTAAATAATTAATTTAATATTGAAATAACTAATTTGATTTTTAATTAAATAATTAGTGACTACTGCAATAACAAAACAACACTATTTATATAATGAATGTAACATCTGTTCTTTCTGAAGTAATGTGTTTAAAGTAAACATGCAATTAAATCGATTTCTATTCTTGAATTTTACATTGCAGTTTTTAAGGCCTGTGGAGTTGACACTAAACAAATTTAAAAAAATTAAATCTGAAAATTATAATGAAATTTTTAATTTATCTGAAAATTGAATGTAAATGATATGGAAAATTGAAATATAAATTTAAAAATATAAATTTGTACATTTAAAGAAAACGATTTTTCTGTTTTACTCATTCAAACGTATTTTTATTGTGTAACATTTCCAATGATTTGCGTGTCCTTCCAACAACATTGAAAATATCGTCAGGTATTTTATTAAGAACAATCACATGGAAAATTCTTAACTGTGCACAGCGATTACGAAGCTACCGTACATATCAATAAAATATTATCAAAATATATTATGAACGAGTTTTTTATACAAATTTGTCTAATAAAATAATTTTCTGGTGGTTTTATCGACGAAAAATTCAAAAGTAAAGTAACTTATTAATACTGTGTTCATGGGAAATGTAATTTATCAAAATAAAAACCAAAACGTGTCAGCGCTCGCAGCGCAGTGTTATTACACGAGTGTTGTGTTAGAATCTCCGGCTCGTCGTAGTGGCAGTATTTAGTCTGGGTTTCCGAAAGAAACATTAGTAAAATACGAGTTACTAATAGTGACATTAACTGCAGTTTTTTTACCTGATTTAATTGCGGTATAAGTATATGATCAAACTGTTAATAAGTATAAAGTAAAGCAACCTACTTATTTATATTGTTTCGTTAATTTAATGATTCTGCCGAACAACGTTGTAACTTACAAAAGTGAAATTTTACAGGAATAAATCAAAACTGTTTATACAGTGTGTAAAAAAAGTCCGTCCCCCCCTTTAATTTTTTTGTTTATTAAAACAAACAAATCAACTTTGGGGAACGATAGTATAACTTAACCCAAAGTATCTTTTGGCTTTATCGGAAATTTTGAGTGTCCCCCAAAAATGGGGGATTTTGGGGGCAACTCAAAATTTTCAAATGTAAACCCCTTTTGAGTGACCCCTCATTTTAAATAACTTTAAAAAAATAGGCGAATGGTGGAGGTTGGAGGTCTGTAACGTGTTTCTATCCAAAATGGCAGCTTGTCGAAGTTTTGAATACAACTCATTCTTGAAACCTGGTGTCTAAGAATTTTGGAGTTTTAATTTCACTTTTGGTGACTTAAAACTGAAACAACTCATGAAGAAATGCTATTAAATGAATACCCAAATAATAATGGTCTCTTTTGGTAATATTTAAAATTTTGAGAACCCGCAAAAATGAGGGATTTTGGGAGCAACTCCAAATTTCCTAATGTAAACCCCTTTTGAAGGGGTTAAATTTACTTTTCACTGTCACCCTTCGCCTAGGTTTAAAATTATCTTTAAAATGAGGGGTTTGCACTCAAAAGAGGTTTGCACTTCTTAATTCAATAGCATTTCTTCAAGAGTTGTTCCAAGCACCAAAGGTAAAATTAAAACTCCAAAAGTCACCAGGTTTCAAGAATGAGTTGTAGTCAAAACTTTGACCAGCTGCCATTTTGGATAGAAACACGTTACAGACCTCCAACCTCCACCATTCGCCTAAATTTGTAAAGCTCTTTAAAATAAGGGGTCACTCAAAAGGGGTTTACATTTGAAAATGTTTGGTTGCCCCCAAAATCCTCCATTTTTGGGAACACTCAAAATTTCCGATAACGTCAAAAGATACTTTGGGTTAAGTTAGTATCGTTCACCAAAGGTGATTTGTTTTTTTAACAAACAAAACAAATTAAAGGGGGAGGCGGACTTTTTTTACACACTGTATAGTATAATTATTATAGAAAGTGTTTTTTTTTATACAAAACTATTGTTTTTGCTATGTATAATTATTTTTTTAAGGTTAACTCTTTAATGTACAGTGCATCTGGTTTATTTGTAATTTTAAGTTAAAATTTAACCGAACAACGTTATAACAACGTAAATTACAACGTTGTTAATCGGACAAATCAGTTTGACCCTGTAGTTTCTTGGAGAAAAACGACCACATGGTAGAATAAGATTATTTTACTGTCACAAAATATGATATAGTATTTATAATTACCATGGAATGAGGTTTGTTGTATAGGATACTTTAGTAAATTCTATACAATCTTTAGAATAGAATATGATTGATTACTTTTTATTCATTTTTTGCCGTTTTCGACAACCCTAACACTAAGCATTTTACCGTTCTAAATATATTTGTTCACCTGGAGATAGAACTACTCCTTCAGCAGTCGACATCGTGCTAGTTCCAACGTGTACTGCGACCGGAGACATTCCCGTGGTTTTGACCTGCTGTTCACGGCAGCTAACGTGGTATTCATGCCAAACAGAATATACCATGTGAAGCAGAATGCCAATTACAACTTTGTTCTGCCATAAACTAATTTTTTAACCAAGTTGTCAAGTACAACGTTGATTGGCAGAGCCATTCAATTATTTTACTAAGTTAAAAACAGACTTCCAAAACAATGTTAGTCAATAACAAACTGATTTACAGCTATAGCACTAAATTAAATCCACTTTGGTTAATCACACACACACACACACACACACACACACACACATACATGTATTCGCTCAATTGTGGAAAACACCCAATTGTAGCATCTTTAAGACGAAAGATACTGCGTTATCGACAATACTGTGGACAGTATGTTCCACAACTCACTTTCCCGATACACACCGATTTTAGCCCTTACACACTAGAAAACAATTGTAGCAACGTGCCACAATCGTGCAAACTCCAACTCTGGTGTGTACTCCCCACCACGTCACCCCAGCGCTGTTGCCAGTTCGTGCCGGTGCGGCGGCGCGCGGCGCGGTGGCCAGCTTGATGACTGGGTAACTTGCCTCCACTCCGTGATCTTTGTTGGCTCAGATGTTCGTTTTTAATGCTCTATTGATGCTTTTTGATAATTTGGCTGCATGTTGTATATCATAATATATTGTTGAAATCACTGTATGTTAAATTATCTCTGATTTAAAATAGAAACCCATTTTTACGTAAATTGAACAGTAGGCCCTAAAACTAGTTAATATAGTATGGTATATATTACATTATTAGTGAATTTCCTTTGGAAAGTGAACTATTAGCATGACCCGCACGGTGAAACTTAAGCCCGGGACCTCCATAGAAGTTCCTAACGTGACACCCTGAACACGTTTTGGGGGGTCGTTCAAAATTATATATATATATATGTGTGTGTGTATGCACTCTAGCGGTCGCATTTTTTGTCCGATTTACTTCAAATTTGGTAGGGACGTTCCTTTCTATAACCTGTTGGACAAGTTCGTTGGGCAAAACAATCGGGAAACTCTAAACCCATTTTTTGGGGATTAATCTTTCTAATTTTGAGTTTTTGGGCCCTAAAAGGGTCGGAAAAGCTCTAGATGTAAAATTAATGCATGTTAAAAGATGGGAATTAGAAAGGCGAAAGTTTTAAGCCCTCTCTTGTCATTCTAGCATAAATATTTACTGAGTTATAAAAGAAAATGTGTATCGGGTAAACACAGTACGTTGTCTTATGGGGGTTTTACATTAGAAAAGCCTGTTATTCCTTTGTTAGAGTACTTTTATTATCCCAAGCAACCTCACGCCTACTTTAAAGCCTGTCTGGACCTTCTCCTAACCTTATAAGAAGTAAAATTGTATTCCCAGCTTTGCAATTAAATGAAACCAGGAGTATCAGAACAGCCAAAAAAACAATGTTTTCAGATTTCAATAAAAATTGGACAAATGGATGTTTTTACACTGATTTTGAGTTTTACAAGTTTTTATGTGGAAATTCACTTCCCTCACGTCAGCGTGCTGCGTGCAAACTCGTTTATTAATTAAAATCATTGTAGAACTTTTATATTGTTATTAGTATTCTGTACTTATTTTAGCGAATTTCCCCTATAGGAAAGAAGTTACTACCGAAGTCGGCATGGTAAGACCTAGGCCCGGGACCATGATTACTTTTCGTTTTGAGGTTCCCAGATACCAAAAAATCGTTTGTTCAAAAATATATTTATGTGTGTACGTGGGTACGATAATTCTAAAAAAATTGTCCGATTTTTACGAAATTTGATACGAACATTTAAAGCAACATTTATGACTTTAAGTTTGAAAACCAGAAAGATCGCTCCATCCAAAGGGGTATTTGGGGAGGGAGGGGTTTTGTACCCCATAAATGTTTTTTTTAGTTTTTTATACATAACATTTTAGTTTTGACTATTTAATTCAGCTTAAAAAAACAAATTGCTATTTTGATAATTTTTCACAAAAGCAGTTTTGTTGCCGATAGTTCTCGTAGCAGCAAACCTGCGTACTCAGCCCCCATGTTATTGTTATGGAGAATAAGTCAAATTTTCTCTCCCTTAGTTATTAACATAAATTAATAAAACTTGCTGTGTGACTTTACCTAGTTGAGCTATATTAATATTTGTATAAAAATCCCTTGTTTGTGTTCCTTGTTTCAGCAAACTTGCGTATAAATGTTATAAATCGCTTATTTATGAATGCATATTGATGAAACTTTTTATGTGACTTTATGTAGCATTAAGACACATATACATATGCATTTGTAATTCGCTGAGTTTCCAGGTTTGGTACGACGGGGGTTTGCTACGACATCCATTTATATGATATAGATGTCTTGATATGCATAAGGTGCATTTAAATGCTAAAATATTTTCAATCATGAGTAATGAGCGTAAAATTTGAATATAACTCAATAATTGTAAGTAAATAGTAAAACTAGTTTGTTGATTGGTTATCTGATCGCTTTGAGATACCAAAACAAGTTTATAATTCTCATGCCAATAAACAAAGGTGCAAAATGTGTTAACACCGAATGGTACGGATTTGGAAAAAAAAAATTCCTCATACTTGATCAAACATTATTAAAAAATATCAAATTAAAACAGATTTGATTAACTTTGGAAACTCTGATCAAGCAAGCTAACAAGGCAGTTCAATCAAATTTGATCGACTGTCTTGATCAGGCCTGATAAAATGTGTCCCGATCTAACCTTAGGGGATCTAACCCCAGGCATTGTTAAACTCCCCATGTTATTCTAACTGTATAATAGAAATCAATTAAATTGGATATGTCAATAAAAAAACAGTACAAAACAGGATAACTACGGGATTTTGATTTTGTTTTCGCCTTTAGGGCGCTCTGCCTCACGGGTGATCATGGGATGAGCATGGGCCCAAGCTAAACTTATGGATATTAATGTTAACTCAACTGTTTAAGCTAAAATTTGTTAGTTGATTAGTAGTTGCTATTATTACTGACATAAACCTTCAAAATATCTAAAAAAAATCTCTTAGGACTTCTCCCATTGCCTTTGAAGATTAGTTATTACTGAGGCCATTGAGATGACATATTGGGAGGGAGGTAAGTAGTACAGTTATGAATGACATATAATTACTCACAATTTAAGTACTCTTTAGGGCTCCGTCCTACTGGTTTAAAAGTTCTCAAATTAGGAACTACTGAACCAATTGGGTTGCAATTCTGGAGGCAGATTGGTGTTAGAATAATCATACTCACACAAATCCGCTCATGACCTAAGTGCCCTTTTGGGGCACTAGCTTTGGAAATTATCAAATTAAGTATTACTGAACCAATTGAGCTGAAACTTGGGACGGAGATAGAACTGATACATACACACTGACTCATTCTAAAACTAATTCATTGTAATTAATTCATTGTTGGTGATGGCGAGGTCATGTTATTTCAGGAGTTATTGCAGACATTTTCAATTACTTATTAGTAAATGAAAATTAGGAACTGTAAAAACGAGTTAGAAATTAAGTATGTGTTAGTTTCCTGATTCAATTTATTTAGTTTAGACGCGACTATGTTCGTGTCCTTGAATTGTCCCCCAATCCACATACTGTTATGTCCATGCTATCTTAATATATAAAATTGAATCTATGTTCCCTATGGACTATTAAGCCACTCAACTGAATTTAATGACATTTTCATTATTAATGTAGCATTGGGTCGGGATGGTTCCTGGAAAGTTTATTACAAATTTAATAAAAAATATAATACAACAAGCATATTTTGTAAATCTCGAAAGTGAAATAAAAACAACATTAACTAAACTAAAGAGAACGTGAGAATCTAATCAATAATTATCTCCTACCAGTGGCTGTCAGTCAAAGCAGAGCCTAAAACGGTGGGTCTTGATGACTGAACTGTAGCACACATGTACTTTACTCAATATACATGAGCACTAATGATTTCAAGAAATTTCCATAGTGCTTCACCCTATCGATTGTCAAATTTTAAAAGTTATTCTTACGGACATTCATGTTAATTGACTACTTAATAGTGTAAGAAATATTACATCTTTGGAGTTGTTCATTATGTTAACGATAGAATACAGCACAGCATACACCTGTTCATGTGCCTAGTTCTTTGATAATCTTAATTTTAAATGAAAATAACTGATGGATAGAGAAGTTCACATCTTGTAGCCTTGAAAACTATTGTTTAATAAACTAGTAGCCCGTCGCGGCTTCGCTCGCGATCACAGTACAGTGTTATGTTTTAGATGTCAGTTTCATTTGTTAAAGCACCTGGAGGACCCAGGTTTGTTCGAAAAGCCAGTCAGTTTGTTAAAAACTCCTAAAGTACTTATATTCACGATTCTTCTCCAAGGCGTACGTATTTGCTTTACTTATTGCGTATTGCTAGTTTCTTTTCATTTTGGGCATGTCCGTTTTATATTAAATCTTCAGTTTGAATAGTGCTCACAATTTATAAATAACCTAATCATGTATATTTAAAGTTATGTACTCATTGGTTCTGATCTCTATTCCCACAAAAACCACATGATACTTTACCAAGTGATTGTTATTTTTACAATTGAATGGTTGATTTTGAGCAGCTGGTATGATTATTTTATTTTTATTTACAAATCTTAACCATAACTCCAATGTTAGTTTTTTTAATATATTTCTATACACTACTATATTTTTCTATGGATGAGATCTAATTAGAACACATTTATTAACCATAAATTTGATAGGTTTAACATTTGGTAAAGATATTTTGGAGCAGGAGTAGGCAAAGGTTTTATTCTGATATATTAACTATTCTCCTAACAAATATATGTTCAATCGGTTTAGTTAACTACTTACATTAGTGATGAATAAATTACAATTTTAAAAGCCGACAGAGCAGATAAGTCCCAAAGGGCATACTGGATGAAATTATAGGCCTGTTTCTGACTAAAGTGCATTGCCTGCTGTCTTTCTACAAAATATACGCTCAATCGGCCTAGTAAGTACATAATTAACATGGAAATGTTGAAGGGTGTTAGGGCCTAGCCTCATTGGAACGGGAATTAGCCCAATCTTTTTTGAGATGAACCCGTCTTCTTCCAAATATCTGCTCAATAACTCCTGTAGTTTGTTAAACTTATTGAAAGTGGGCTTAAAAACATAAAATATTCGATATTATAATCACAATGGCTACTTAGACAAACTGAGCTTTAATAAATACCATGTAAAGCTTACGTGTTCTGTATAGCCAATGATTTATTACCATGCCGTTATTTTAAATGATTTAGTATACCTATGTAGAGTAGTAAAATATCCATTCTTGTTTTCTTCATTCCGTGATAAAATATAATTAGCTGACTAAATGCTGATTATAACAAATACAGTGCAAGCTGTAGTGAAATATTAAGTAACCTGTACCCCTAGGATCGACTTTGTAGCAGTGCCGGTCAAAGGGGCGTAACCGTAATTACTTACCATGATTTAAAACAGCCAAAAGAGATTCCTCCTCTACACGAAAACAGGCAAATTATTTAATTTCATTGAGCAAATTTTTTTGTGAAGCGCAGAAAAAATCTGGCTTATAAACTGACAGACGGATAAACAAATTAAATATCTCCGTAGCATACAACATTTCACTGCTCAAAACGATGTAGAAAAATAACTTATTTAATTTATATATAGATAAATTAATTCCTTACTTGTATAATCGGGTTTTCTAATAACCTGTCCATAATGTACTAACAGCTGCAATTCAAATCAAAATATTCCTCATGTTAATCTTATGGGATAAAAACGAACTATGAAAGCTCGTGGGGCGAAGCCCCGTGGTCGAGAGTGTATGGAAACCCTACAAGACACATCTAGAGAGTAAGAGCTGTCGATTAATACGAAATATGTATATGAAATAATATTTTTAAGGGTTGAAAATCGCCTAACAAAAGTCAAGATATTCTTTTAATAATATAGATAATTGAATGTAGAAATTATATATCTTTAGCGGAACTGATGAAATATTTGCTTTATATAGGTTAAGACTAGTGGCTTGAAGGGGCGATAGCCCCTAACCTTGCTCCAAGTAGGAACACATGTCAGATTGTAAACAAAGTAGACACTCAATCACATGTGTTATTGTAAACAAAGCAGACGATTTAAATTCCCATAATTTTCTTATGGAGGGTGTTTTACGTTATTTATCGTTTGCTCCTAAATGTTTGGAAACACAGCTGTTTTTCCCGAGTCCCTGGGATCAAGACCTTTAATTTGAACCGTATCCCATCATCCTTCGATTTTCCAAACTCCCACAATTTTGACGTAAAATATTACGCATACAGAATTATATATAACTAGGCTTATCGCCGTTGGAGGCTTCGCCCCCAAACCCCCTTTTGGAGTTCGCTTCGCTCACTTGCATTCCTCAGTAAACTCAAGTTTAAATCAAACTCGTAGTTCATTAACCAAAGAAAAATTACAAAACAATGACCTTTGGTGAGCACCTACACAGGCGCTCCCGTATCGTTTCGGTATCGAAACATTTTATCAACCGGCTGCTTGTTCGTTTTATCGAATGAACTCCCGACTCCGATGGTTGTTTCGAGGTGTATAAAAGCAAAAAAAAGTACTCACTCAATCATAGTCAATCGGATATAAATAAAAAGTTGTGGTTACAATGTTAAATTGGAGTTCTACAAATGTATTTACGTGTAAAAGATAACAACAAATTAGACTTAAGTTCACGACAAAATGATAGTAACCTAACCTAACCTAACTCCACAGAGCGCTGTACGTTAGCTGATCGTTGAGCAACATAATTACAAATAAATGAATTTGTAAAAACAAAATAAAGTCAAATAAACATAAATTGCAGACCTCAAAAAGTAAGCATCAAAAGTAGGATTCAAACCCGTGACCACTGATCTTGAATCTTCTGACAACATATCCACTGGGCTATTGGGCTAAATTCATTCCATAGAACCGGTAGAATCGGTTTGATTACATTTTCCATTTTCGCAACAAACGATATTCGCGACACTGAACCTCTTGTGTAATGTGCTTAACATATTTTGTAACAGCTGATTTATATACACCTCATGTGAGCAAATTAGTATCGCCTACACTACTAAATAAATCAGCAATTGTTTATTTAAATCAGCTGATACAAACATGTGGTATTAGCCAAAGGTAGTGTTCTTTCATTTAAACAGCTTTCCAAAACTGTACACATTTAAATGGACCAAAATACTCAAAATTCCTCCTTCTACGATAAATTGCGGCTAAACAGATGATCGGATCTTAAATCTGACGAAATATCGTTAGTTGGAAATTAAATTGTATACAACTTTTGTATTTAACATTTTTTGCCATCTCTTACCGTTTCCGTACAAAACGCGCTCAAAGTGGAAAAATTGAAAAAGTGGAATTTTCCCCGCCCCATAAATGCCTTAAAAACTCAAAAACGTTAACCTTTAGCAAAATTTCTGTCAGTTTCTCGTCAAGAGCTTTAACTCAAGTATGATGTTGAGGGAGGTTAGATTACGGGAAGCGCCTCATAGTTTATGTCAGTGAATGAGTGAACCCGTCTAGTTTTATATATTATAATATTTATATATAAAGACTAGTTTATTTTAATGACGAGGATGATATGTACTCTATGTGCAGAGTGATTCAGTGGCGTAACTTATTAATTTCAACCAGGGAGGTTTATTGTATAACTGGAGGTAACACTGCTTAACGATTTTGGTCAAAAAGGCGAGCCGGTGATTTTGTCAGGTTGGTACACTTGGTGAAGTAAATGTATCCGTTCATTGAACTATCCTGATTGGTTGTTTAATTCCAATAAGTGAATATACTCATGAAAATCATTGGAATAAAAGTAATAAGAGTTGAAGTAAATTCATATTTTCGTTTGATTTATGTATCTAATCTTTCCGTGAAACATAATGTATTATGAGGAAATAAACAAATACAAGTATATTGTGTTTAAAATCATGGATAGGTACTTGTTTGATTCACTTTGTCGACTCGTCCGATTTCAGCGAGTATAGTTCTTTGCTTCACCAAAATTTGGAAAGAACGGCTCGTAGATTTGTTCATCAGTGTTACCTCCAGTTATACAATAAACCACCCTCATTTCAACCTTAGGTGCGCTGAAGCGAATTAAAGGTTTTGAACCACGCCCCCGCACCCGCACCCAAGCGAACCAGAGTTGGAAGCGTGCTCCCATGGACGCGGGGCGAGGGGCGGCTCACAGCCCTACCTAAATGTGAAAGGATGACCGTGGAGGAAAATTCATTGAAACACACCAACTGAGGGGCACAAACTGTAATGACAAAACAACAATACATGTGAGTTAAAAGTAAAAATGTCGGGTTGCCTCAATACTCCCTCACCTGCCCTTCTAGCTTACAATTCCATTTGTATATAATTAAATAAAGGTGTATTCATTTCTATTAAAAAAAAATTCAAAAAGTTTTAAGTTTAGAGTTAAATCACAGCCTATTCAAAAATTAAATTTTAACAACCTTTTCAAAAAGGTATATAAACTAATCAACAGTGGATAATAAATAAACATTTAAATAAATAATTCGACAAATCAATAAATAACAATGACACAATTAGCACAACAGATATTACCATTACAAATTTAAATTAATTTTTATAGATCAAGAAATGGTTTGGTAGGGGCCCCCTTAAATAAATAACGTTGCATAAATAATTTACCAAGAAAATGTGCCTAAAACTAGATAACAGAATATAAATATGAATAATAAGTCCATGTTGGCAACAGTTTTCAAACAATCAAATAAATAAATAAATAAACATAAACAATAACAACACAAGAAAATTCTATGGCAACTTGCGGCAGGCGGTTCTGGGCGGGTCAAAAGCGTCCCACCGGAGGGGCGACGAAGCAGGGCGGAGAGGGGGGCCAGAATCCGGTGACGGCAGCCAAGGTGGAAAATCCCTCTCCGCCGACGCTCATGGTGTTGACGTGGTCGCGCTCCTCCGGGACCCCATCAGACGATGACGGCTCGTTTAGACGAACATTACGATGACAACATTCAACGAAAACATAACATACAACTTTACTTTTCACAAAACTTTAATACAGAAAACACAACAGATGCTCGTCGTTTGACAGCCACACGATCTATGAGCAAATTGCACATTGTGCAACGGAAATAATCCTCGGGGGTCACAAGTCAACGCCCAAGGATTCCGTGCGCACTAGATACACTGCCGTGCAAATGGGGGCGTCAGACCACAGACACTAGAATTAGTACTATATAAACACTAAATGAGGCGTGACATTCGTCGGTGGAAAGTAGTCACGGCTCAGTTTCAGTCAGAGCGCTCCGAGTAATAATTTATTTATTCGTTAGGACTTTATTCTTCGGATGGCAGCTTGTGTCATAAATAACTCATGCTCCACTGAAAAAATCAAGATTTTGATCAACAGCGTACTTAGATAAATAACTTCTAATAATTCATGCCTCAACTATAACTTGGCTTTTAATGCTTAGGGAGTAGAGAACAAAATTGATTAAAAAATGAATTTTAAGTAGACAAGTTTGAGTTAGCCATCTCCTTTTGTATGTATATATATATATATATATATATATATATATATATATGAAATAGTATATACCTATATGTAAAATAAAAACAAATAAATTATAATAATTGTATTTGTAAAACACAGGTGATGTTTGCAAAATCCTGCAAACAAAGATAGTAAATAATTATGCCCCAATTAATTGCAATAATATCGTTCTATTAAAACAAATCTTTCAGTTTACTGTTGTGTAGCCTGACATACATAATTAGGGTGATACAACAGTAAAGTAATATGACAAAAAAAACAATATAAGCAGAGTCTTCTAACAGTAAAAACCAACCAGCAACGGACGCCGCGAACATGAAATAACGTAGCGGCAACACCGCACGGCCTTGCCACTAGTTATACGCTGCTCCGCTAGGATCGCTAGTGAACGATAAGCCGGCGAAATGCCACAATCCAGCGAATTTCGGTGTTTCTTACACACATGATAGAAACTCAAAAGTGGCAACTTGAGTTAGTTTGACTTATTTTGACATTTTAACCTCAAAATTATCGATAAAAATTGTAGCATCGTGTGTAAGATGCCACAATTGGATCACGATGCCACAGTGTGGTTGTGTGCATGTCCATGATGCTACAATTGAGTAAATACAAACACACACACACACACACACACACACACACACACACACACACACACACACACACACACACACACAAGCACAAGCTACAAGCACAAGCTACAAGCTACAAGCCTGCACAGCCCAAGCACAAGCTTGCTAATTGCTGAGTGCGGAGCAATGCACTAGTTTGTATTTTAGTATGAAAACATTAGTTCTACACATTTAAAATTTATGATATTTTTATGTTTAAAAATTAAATATTGTAATAAACATATGCATCTTGGCTAAATTGTATTTAATTTAGATAGGCTTTGAAATTTATCATTAGTACAAGCTATATAAAATCAAAATGTTGGCACGTCGCTTTACAATGTGTATATTCTAAGTGGATACACCGATATACCAGAGTAATCTCTATGTCACAATTTGCATGCAGATGGAAACATTGTATCGAACCGTGACATCGAGCTAACAAGGGGGACTAGTCGAAACTGGATTTAACTGCACGAGGACAATTTATTGGGTGAAATAATATATGATATACTTGGTGTTTACATATGCGTGAATAATACATTTCTATGGCACCTTAAGTTTTCCACATTATAGAATTTTATTTTAACTTCTATATTTAAAACGTAAAACATGTTTAGGAAATTTCTTTTTAATGCTTTGTTGATCTCAAACTTACGCTGAAATGTTAACACAGCTATAGTCACCCAAAGCTAAATACAAATAAAATGTTTTCCAATTTCCCAAAAAAACTGCGATAATTGTATTTGATTTGTTAAAGTTGTTATGTGAAAATTTGCTCCCCTCAAGTCAGCGTACTGCGTGCGAACTCCTTGACGTTTAAAATATAAAAATTTAACCATCGAGCTTTTATATTTATTTTAATATTTACATACTATACAGTAGCATATTACATACAGTAGTTTTTTATAAAACACTATATAATTACATGAAAATAAGCAAGACATGGGCATTGCAAATGTGTTACCCTTCCTGTGTGTTGCCCCCGGCTGGTCAATAGAACGGATAACCTCACACCCCCACCATAGATTACCATAGATTAAACATAATCCCTGGCATGTTTAATCCCTTGGGGAGTATGTTTAACCTATGGCATTACCACTTGGAGTGTGGTTATAAACACTAGAGGCTACAGCTAAATCCCAAATAAACATTATTCAAAACACATTAATTGTTGCAATTAAAAAATATATCTATTTGACCAACGGAATAAATATTTAGTCTTAAATTTATACATTTAAGTTGATTAAGCTCAGTAAAATTACAAGCGAAATGTATGCAAAGGTTTAAATTAAAACCTTTTGTGGAAGAATATTGTTTTGAAATAAATCTCAATATCATTCAGCATTTATGAGGTAAGCTCTTCCTAGGATTTAATATAACAAGTACGCAATACAATCTTCAGATCTTAAAACCCATCAAACAAAATATTGCTGTTTATGTACCCACACTGGTTTAAAGTAGTATTTCCATTATACAAATTTTAATAAAGTAGGATTTCTACCGGATTTACGTAACTAGAAAGTTATTTGTGTTCCTTTAACGATGGTGACTCAATCTTAATGAAAAACGTCGTTTTATGTTTTTTTCTTTTGGAACAATTTTATTACAATCGATATTGAATGAATGAATGAATTTATTCCAGAAAAACAAATACAAAATAATACAAAATCTTACAGCACTTATATATATATATATATATATATATATATATATATATATATATACAACATTATTAAGTTGTTTTTTGTTTGTTTTAAATAAAAGAAAAATTTGTGCTATGAGAAATTATAAAATAACCTAAAAATACGATCCTCAAGTTTAAAATATAAAGTTATATACACATATTTTAAACTCATTAATCAACAACACCCATAATCATTATCCTAACTTGTACTGATTAAAATTATGTACATATATACTAACCTAAAGTGGTAGGCTTAATTGTTAGTGATTATTTGTATTTAAGTGAGTACTAATTACAATTTTTGGTGAGATAAATAGTTTAAACTAAAAGTTTTTTTAATCAATAATTAAATACTAAAAATTATGTATAATGAATTTCTGCTATAGTAACTTCAATTCTCCTAATGATAGTCTATTTTATTTGAAGGTACTAGTTTTACATTGGTTGACGACGAATGAGGAGAAACCCATACATCAAATTAAAGTAAAAGTACTAATTAAAAAAAATAAAATAATAATATAATTAAAAAATTAAAGTACTAAAATGGGTTTTCATTTGTTATAAATGTAAATCAATGGCAAAATAATAGTATCTAACACATTATTTTTGTTTCAATTTAATATAACCCCTACCCTATGCTCGATAAAGGTCCAACTATTTTATAAATTAAAATATACTGTTTTTATTTATAATGTTGTATGTGGGCAGTCTTTTTAACAACTATAAAGCTTTTTTAATAATGACTAAATTATATTTTGTATTATTTAAAAATCTTGCAGATTTGTTTTGAATACAACATAACAACCGCATTTTAAATTTAAATACGATGTGTTATAGCTATGGTATTTGACATTAGTTCCAATCCTTCTTTTGTCACATTGTAATATTTTTCAGATAATATGAGTGCCTAAAATGAAATTCTATTACGAGATCAGCAGCATCAAGTAAATTTATATATTATTTTCTTCAATCTGAACTCAATATATTATCTACTTTATTGGATTTATCCACGTTAGTGACATTCTACCTAACAACTGATCTTTCCTTAGTCTTGCAGACAGTCAAAGGTAAAACCTCTATTTTATGTGAAACAGAACAATATATCACCAGGAAGGTTTTTAGGTAAAAGTTAGATCTGTTTTTCCACTGAATGTTATCATTTACAAGTGCATATTGAAAGAAAGCAACCTTATATCAGGCGCCAAATAACTCGTTCTCTATTCATTTCAATTTCAACTAGGTTACAACAGTTAAATTTAGGTAGAGGTAGAGAGTTGGCCTCACAGGTCAGCCGAGGTCAAGCGTAGGTTCGATCCCGGCCGACTACAGTGATACGTTTTCACGAGCGGTCCCCACTTTCTTGTCCATGTGACTATTTATCATTACGGTACCTCGTTGTCTTTAGATCGCCGCAAATAGGCCATTGATCTACGGCAACGAGCAGTTGAGGTTTTAATTTTTTTGTGAAAAAATTTTATTTTCAAAACACAAAAAATGACAGCCGTACAATTTAACATTTTTTAATCAAATTTAACCTATGCAGATTAATCCTTTATTCATTGGCTGAGGTAAATCTAGATGGTTGTTGCACTTTCGAGATCACTGGTATCATTAGTGAATTTCCTATGGAAAGTGAACTATTAGCATGACCCGCACGGTGAAACTTAAGCCCGGGACCACCATATAAGTTCCTAACGTGACCCCCTAAACACGTTTTGGGGGTCGTTCAAAATAATATATAATTATATATTTATATATATAAATATATCTTCTACTTATATAAAGCTAGACGGGTTCACTCACTCACTCACTCACTGACATAAACTATGAGGCACTTCCCGTAATCGAACCCCCCTCGACCCCATACTTGAATTAAAGCTCTTGACGAGAAACTCCCAGAACAATTACCAAAAGTTAACATTTTTGAGTTTTGGGGGCATTTTTGGGGCGGGGAAAATTCCACTTTTTTACTTTTTCCACTTTGAGCGCCTTTTGTACGGAAACAGTAAGAGATGGCAAAACATTTTAAATATAAAAGTTGTAGAAAATTTAATTTCCAACTAACGATTTGTCGTCAGATTTAAGATCCGATCATCCGTTTAGCCGCTATTCATCGGAGAAGAAGTAATTTTGAGTATTTTGGTCCATTTAAATGTGTACAGTTTTGGAAAGCCGTTTAATGAAAGCACACTATCTTTGGCTAATACCACATGTTTGTATCAGCTGATTTAAAAAAAAAACGCCCGTGTCGGCGATACTAATTTGCTCACATGAGGTTTATATAGATCAGCTGTTACAAAACAAGGTGAGCACATTATCGCCTACACGGGCGGTCCAATATCGCGAAAATCGTTTGTTACGATATTGGAAAATGTAATCAACCGATTGTTTGTTCTATCGAATTAATTTAGCCCAGTAGCCCAGTGGATATGTTGTCAGATGATTAAAGATCATGTGATCACGGGTTTTAATCCTACTTTTGATGCTTACTTTTTGTGGTTGCAATTTATTTCTGTTTAATTTGACTTTTTTGTTTTTACAAATCCATTTATTTGTAATTATGTTGGACAACGAACAGCCACTATACATCGCTCTGCGGAGTTAGGTTAGGTTAGGTTAGTATAATTTTGTCGTGAACTGAAGTCTAATTTATTGTTTTTTTTACACGTAAATACAACGTTTTATTTCTGATTGACTTTGATTGTGTGAGCACTTTATTTTTCGCTTTTATTCACCTCGAAACAACCATCGTAGTCGAGAGTTCATTCGATAAAACTAACAAGCAGCCGGTTGGTCAAATGTTTCGATATCGAACCGATATGGGACCGCCTGAGTAGGTGTTAATGTGCTCACCAAAGGTAACTTTTGTGTAGTTAGTCATTGGTTAATGAACTATGAGTTTGATTTAAACTTGAGTTGACTGAGGAATGCAAGTGAGCGAAGCGAACTCCAAAAGGGGGTTTGGGGGCGAAGCCCCCAACGGCGATAAGCCTAGTATATATATATACTCGCTTCGCTCGCTGGGGGCTCCGCCCCCAGACCCCCGATTGGTGTCCCCAACCTAAAAAGGTAAACGGCAAAATGTCCTAGTAGTTGAGTGCCATTATATCCAGGGCATATGGTGAAAACATAGGTACAAACAATGCAAATATGAATTGGTATTTAGGTTTTATCATGAATAATGTTATCATGGCTACTGCTACAAATAGACTATGGGTATGAATTACTGTGCGCTGATCATATTATTAACTACCTAAGCCGTTTGTGTGTAAACTATAGTAATTGAAACAAATTAAAATTGTAATCAGATTTATAAATATAGATATAGGCTACTTAGATGGTTGACATTTTTTATGTATTATTTAGTGATAAGGCCCTTATATATATATATATATTCTTGACACTATTCAATGTATTGTAAATACTGTTCGATGAATAAAGATGATTTGAATTTGAATTTGAATTTGAATGTATGAAACTACCATTAAATAATTAAAATAGTTAAAATTTGAAAAATACAGCGCTAACTAAGGGTGAAGGGGCCAGATTCGGCAAAAGGTAAGAACCGTTTTAAAACCAGTTTTAGTTCATCTAAAATCCAAGGCACGTGGATAGGACCATCCTTTTGGCCGCTAGAACTCAAATAAAACGACACTAAACTTTTGTATTTGCCTTTTTTTTTTTACTTGCCATTATTAATTTTTATTTAGGGAATTTAAACTGGCAAAAGTAAGATTTAGAAATTGTCTTTGGGGTTAATAGGTGAAAAACACCACCATGATAAATATAAAGTTCATAGCTCAAGTATAAATGGTGTCACGTGCATGTCAATTGATGTTAATTGGCATAGAACCATCATAGCATTACTACTTATACGAAGAAAATGGTCAAATCTAAAGATATTTAGAGTTTTTGATTTTCCGACAGGTTTAAGTAATCAAATCTAGTCAAATTACTGTTGTTATATACCAAGACATATTTTATAGACATAGCCTACAACGTGCCCAATATTAGGCCTTCATCAATTATATGAACATTATTAAACATAAAATACCACCACAAAATCTCGAAAATATGCCGAAATTTGAAAAATCTAGTTGTACCAAAATACAACTCTTCTTCTGACAAACAAAATTTATAAAATAATATATATTTTTTAAGTTCCAAGGGTTAAAATCATCTCAAACAACTAAAACCCTAGGAAATGTGGTAAACATCGATAATTTGTAGTTTACGTAACGTAATTAAAAGAAAGCATACAAAAACCTTTAATCTGTAGTTCATATAATGAAATCTGAAAATATTATACTATATCATATTGTGTGCAAAAAGTAGGTCACTCAGAACAATATTGAAGTAGAACACGATTTCAGAACCTGAAACCTTGAAAATTCTCTAAATTCGGTCAAAACCAATCCTGAAAATCATGCAGAATATGTGGAAATAAAACAAAGAAATAAATAAATTACAAGTAAACATTTTAAAAATCGTCATACAACTTGAATAAATAAAATACAGAGTTCCTCAAGGATCTATTTAATAAGGTAAATGTATTAAAAGTACTTAAATTCTAAGGCTTAGCTTTCTTATAGAGGGTTAAATCATACAAATTGTTCATATGCATGCTGCATACTACGTATAGGTCATAGTATTCAGAAATCGGATATGAAATGATGATATTCCAGGTTACAGTTTAAGGCTACATCGTATGCAATTTGTTACGCCGCCAGACACTATGCAAGTGCGTGAAATAATTTAAATCCTTACTTTTAACTGTCCTTATTTGAAAAAATTTGTGTTGTTAAAGAGAAAAACACTATAATAACATAAAATATTATGTTCGTGCCGAATAAAAGTAATCTGTAAAAAATATAACCTAATTCAAGTGGGGCTTTCCCACCTGTTATGACCAAAAGACCAAAAAATCCACAACAATTTAGACATTTCTTATGGGTTATAATAAACAAAATTGTTTCTATGACTGTTGTTGGCACTGGCATGCAGACGTATTGTGAGTACTGTATAGGTATATGCACCCATATATTATTAAGGGCTTGTGAATAATGAAAAGAGAATAGAATATATAATGAAATAGAATAAATAGTCTTAAAGGATAAAACCATCAGTTACCATCTTAAGTTAGAACATAGTTTAGTGACTACCAATTCTTTTGAAATGTTTAAAAATAAATAGGTCTAATAGAAAAATAATAGGTTTAATATTAAAAGAGTTAAAATGTTACTACAGCATAAGCTGCATACTACATTACCGATATTACCGAAAAAATTTTGAAATCCAAATAATGCATTTAAATAACGTAGTTTACGTACTCATAGATTTCTATATTTTTGATAAGGTTAGTAATTAAACATTGGGAGTTACAAGCTACACTGTATGCCAAAAGTCACGTTCCTAGCTCATCCATAAGTGGCCAAGGCAAAAGTGTACAAAATGTCACGTCCCTAGTTAGTTAATCTAAAAGTGGGGTAAGATTCGTATAACTGAGTCAGTTACACCGAGCTCGTATACAACTGGTCGCAAGCTTCGAGAATCTCGTCAATGGCGCACACGCACAACCATAGATTAAGCATATCCCTAAGGAGTACGTTTAATTTATGGCACCACTCACCCCCAAGCACAAGCAGAATTCGCCATGCACTGCGCGTAGTTTCTAAAGAAGCAAGCTGAGAATAACCCTAGGCCTAGTAAACTGATCCGCGGGTAACGCAAGAAAATACCATGACTACCTAAAATACGTTAAAATTGGACAAAACATCATCAAAGGGTGTGTTTGAAACAACAAGTTTTCTTACCAGCGAGAACCTAACCTATATGTTTCGATGTTGAGCAATAAGCAATCATGAGTTTATGTAAACATATTTAGTTAAGTTTAAAATTATTAATATTTAATAAGAAACACATTTTTTGTGACTGGATTGCCACATAACGCTCACACGAGAAAGCCGATTTAGATTTCTGTAAACTACATTACCAAAACGGTTACAATATCGAAATAATGCATGTCGATAACGTAGTCTACGTAACTAATATATTTTAAAATATTCTTTTAAAAATATTTAATAATTAAAAATTGTGAGTTTTGGCAATTTTTCTGGGGGTTACAAGGTTAAATCTACCTGCATGCAAAATTTCACGTCGTAGGCTTTTCTAGAAGTGGTCTAGAATTCGTATACCTCAGTGAGTCAGTCAGTTACACAAGCGGCTGTATATATGTTAGACTTGGAGTGTGGTTATAAACACTAGAGGCTATAGCTAAATCCCAAATAAACATTATTCAAAACACATTGATGCAATTAAAAATATATCTATTTGACCAACGGAATAAATATTTAGTCTTAAATTTATACATTTAAGTTGATTAAGCTCAGTAAAATTACAAGCAAAATGAATGCAAAGGTTTAAATTAAAACCTTTTGTGGAAGAATATTGTTTTGAAATAAATCTCAATATCATTCAGCAATTATGAGGTAAGCTTTTCCAAGAATTTAATAAAACAAGTACGCAATACAATCTTGAGATCTTAAAACCCATCAAACAAAATATTGCTGTTTATGTACCCACTCTGGTTTAAAGTAGTATTTCCATTATACCAATTTTAATAAAGTAGGATTTCTACCGGATTTACGTAACTAGAAAGTTATTTGTGTTCCTTTAACGATGTTGACTCAATCTTAATGAAAAACGTTGTGTTATGTTTTTTTTTCTTTTGGAACAATTTTGTTACAATCGATATTGAATGAATGAATGAATGAATTTATTCCACAAAAACAAGAACAATAATAGTAACAAATACAAAATCGTACAGCGCTTATATATATACATACATACAACATTATTAAGTTGTTTTTTGTTTGTTTTTTAAATAAAAGAAAAATTTGTGCTATGAGAAATTATAAAATAACCTAAAAATACGATCATCAAGTTTGAAATATAAAGTTATATACACATATTTTAAACTCATTAATCAACAACACCCATAATCATTATCCTATCTTGTACTGATTAAAATTATGTACATATATACTAACCTAAAGTGGTAGGCTTAATTGTTAGTGATTATTTGTATTTAAGTGAGACTAACTAGACAAAAGTTACCTTTGGTGAGCACATTAATACCTACACAGGCGGTCCCATATCGGTTTGATATCGAAACATTTGACCAACCGGCTGCTTGTTAGTTTTATCGAATGAACTCTCGACTACGATGGTTGTTTCGAGGTGAATAAAAGCGTAAATAAAGTGCTCACACAATCAAAGTCAATCAGAAATAAAACGTTGTATTTACGTGTAAAAAAACAATAGGGACGTTCCTTTCTATAATCGGTTTGAAAATTTCGTTTGGCAAAACAATCGGGAAACTCTAAACCCCTTTTTTGGGGATTATTCTTGCAAATTTCGAGTTTTTGGGCCCAAAAAGGGTCAGAAAAGCCCCGGACGTAAAATTATTGCATGTATTAAGATGAAAATTAGTGAAGCTAAAATTGTAATTCTAGCATAAATATTTACCGAGCTATTAAAGAAAATGTATATCGGCTAAACATAGTACGTTGTCTTATGGGGTTTTTACATTAGAAAAGCATGTTATTCATTTATTGGTATATTTGTATCATCCCCAGCAACCTCGCGCCTATTTTCAAGCCTGACTGGACCTTCTCCTAACCTTATAATACGCAAAATTGTATTCCTAGCATTGCAAGTAAATAAAACCAGGAGCATCAGAACAGCCAAAAAATCAATGTTTTCAGATTCAATAAAATTGGAATAAATGTATGTTTTACACTGGTTTTGAGTTTTAAAAGTTTTGTTTGTGGAAATTCACTTCCCTCACGTCAGCGTGTTACGTGCGAACTCATTTTCGAAATCATCTGCACAAGATTATAAGTCTCGAATACTTTATCTAGAGAATATTTTTGACAGTTAACCAAAATCAACGGCATAAGGCATAAACTGTTTAAATTCTAAACAGTTCATCATTAAAGAAGGTTTACAACCTATTGACATTGACTAGATTAAATATTGATGGTATGAAAGACAAATAATAATACTTTACAAACGAATTTTATTAGAGAAGGACTACTGTAGCTCTATAGGTTTTAAAATATTATTCCGAAATAAGATTGTCTTTAAACAGGTGTTATCATTGGGATTGTTAAAATAAGGATACAATCAAAATGCCTCACAAAAGCACATGTGCTCTTCATTTTAAACCTGCAATGTATACGAAAGTTTAATAATCAGCTGGGCAGCTGTTCACATAACTTTCCGGAAATTTTAAAGCAGTAAAACAGTTTTGGTTGTTATTTCAATAATTGTTGTTTACTTAACTCTTTTTATACCTACTTTAATTAGTATTTAATAAATATATCAATACTTAATTTGTTTTAGCGAATTTCCCCTATAGGAAAGAAGCTATTACCGTAGGTCTCATGGTAAGACTTAAGCCCTAGACCATGATAACTTTTTGTTTTGAGGTCCCAGAATGCCAAAAACACTATTAATTCAAATATATATATATATATATATATATATGTGTATATATATGTGTGTGTGTGTGTGTGTGGGTGGGTGTGGGTGTGTGTGTGTGTGTGTGTGTGTGTGTGTGTGTGTGTGTGTGTGTGTGTGTCCGTGAATGCGATAACTTGAGTAAAATACGTTGGATTTCAATTTAATTTGGCTTTAATGTGTAAAGTGACATTCAAGACTTTAAGTTCGAAAACAAGAAAAATCGGACCATGGGAAGGGGGATTTTAAATTGTCGAAAAATCAGTTTTTTGCATTTTCACCCTAAAATTCTTAAAATACTTAATTTTGGTTTTACCATGTTATAAAGCTTAAAAAAACAAATAACATAGTATTATACATTTTTGACCTAGGTTAAGTAGTTGCGGAGAAAATCCACAAAACCTACTCATAAAATCTTCCATGTTAATCTTATGGGGAAAAGGTTTTCGCCTTTTTCTCAATTTATATTAATGTAAACTTCACATTTGATTTTACCAATCAGTTCAACTCCACAAAACACTCATTTTGGTGTTTAAATTTTGATTCTACGTTCCACCATTGCAGAGATATTCAAAGTGCTAAACACAATTCGTTGTCCAATGTTATCCTTAAGGAGAATGAATCCAATTTGACATCTCGATTGTTTATTAATGTATATTTATGAAACTTGGCACGTGGCTTCCCGTTGTATTGGTATATTGATATTTGCACCAAAAAATAATCTTTTTGACTGTCCCTGTAGCAGCTAACCTGCATACTCAGCCCTAATGTTATTCTTATGGAGAATAAGTAACGTTTTATATCTCTCTTAATTAAGAACATAAATTAATAAAACTTGGTACGTAGCTTCACCTGGTTCAGTTATATTGATAATTGAAAAACTCATTTCTTATCTTCCTCGTTGCAGCAAACCTACGTACTCAGCCCTAATGTTATTCTTACGGGGAATAAATCAAATGTTATAAATTACTTATTTATGAATGTATTCTTGTGAAACTTGGTAAGTGGCTTTATGTAGGAGTGAGAAACATATAAATGCATTAGAAATTCGCTGAGTACTCAGGTTTGCTGCGACGGGAGGTATTTATTTGTATTATTATTGAAGCAAAAATCATCTTTAACTTGTAGTAAATGTAATTATTACACAGATGCACTATTATTTGGATCAATATATGACTTCTATATCAGTACTTTAGTATTATTAATACTAATAGTCGTGTTAAAATTGCATTAAACATTAAGTAGCTTTAAATATCACGAGCTAAATAAATTTATACACAGCTGAATTATTATACTTTTTGGATCTGGTGAATATTTATTCAATTGATTGCCTTTATTATTTCCTAAAAACACTTAGTATTTCAAAACCAAAACTAATCCGTGTTTTACGTCTGATTATATTTTATTGTTATACAAGTAATAACTCAACACTCTTTATAAAAACCTTGCAGCCTTATTTTCCCTGATATGAGTAACACGTCATATAATATAATCTGCTAATCTACTGTCTATTATAAATTGCATTCCTGAACGCTTACTTCCGGTGTCCGGTTCCCCAAGGCCGGAAATGGCAGCCATCAGTCACCTTTCCATAGTGTGTTTATGCATTTACAGTATTGCAGCTGTTGTTCATTTCTAAGATGATTTGTTTAATTAATTATACTAATATTTCATTGATTTTAATTTTTTTCTACCATATATTTAAAATACCGAGAGTTCTATAAACGCCCCCCCCCCGATCATTTTTGAACGATTATAAATTTTCAAACAATATTTGGTATATGTCAACTAGCATAAGTCAAAGTACCTTTTTAGGTGGTTAAAGGTTTCAACTGTCATCCCTAAATAGGGGTTGATGAGGGTAGTTTATACTTTCTCCCCCCTATACATATTATAAGAAAAAAGTATTGTTTTCACCAAAACTGTCGAATTTGAGTTGTTCATGTAAAAATTCGTTTTGGTGCTTCTTGAACCCAAAAAGTGGTTTTTACGTGATGTCTGTCTGTGTGTGTGTTTATGTCTGTGTGGATGTGTACAGAGCTACAGCCCTAACCAATAGTTATCAATTTTTATGAAATTTGGTATGTAGGTACTAATCCACGATATCTCCAGGCATTTTTCTTCACTTATTTTTTATTTTTAACCAGGAACATCAAAACAGCCAAAAATCACAACTTATTTAGAATATTTTCTGTACATTCAACCGTACATTATATTCTACATTTAGTAAATAATCAGTAATTGTGTCATTAAAGTTGGTCCAAAAGGGAGAAAGTATGTGTCAGTTTCCTGATACCGTTTATTATTTTTGTAATAGCAACCCTTAACAAGCCTAACAAGTTGCATAATATTTTAAAGAGGGTAAATAAATCGAATGAATGCCACAAACTAGACCTCTCTATGTTTATTTAATCTAATGTTGTGGACAACAACCAAATGTAGGGTATTAATTTTGTTATTTGTAATACTAAGTTTCCCCTCCCTACCATAAATCAGATACGGAGTAAGAAAGCCCAGCTTTCGCTTTTTCAAATCTTTGTACAAAAACATTTCAAAATGCAAGATAATAATTAAATCCGTCCAAGAATTTACTTTTTTCGGGAGTTGATATTTTTTTAAGTATCCCTTGTGGAATATACTACGAACTCTAAAATTATTAACAACTAAGATGTAGACTACCGTTGCCAGGAAAAATGTTAAGTGCCAGAGTCTGGCTCATTATTTATAGGTTGTTCACTGTTTATAAAATTATAATTGATTTTTAAGTAGCATAATACGTGTTGTACAATTAACAGGATAAACAGTATAAAATAGACTACGTCTCACAACAATACAAAATATATTCACCCTAACTCTGTAATTACATACAACGCGGTAAATATACTAAAAAAGATAATACAAGGCGAACGAATTCAATCAATCACACCGGTCTTCATCAGGCCCAAATAGAGAATGACAGAAACAAGATGGCGTACAACAATGATGGCATATATACTGTTGGCTATTGGAAGTTCCGGAAACAAGTTGCGATAAGTAGAACGAGAGTCAAAGTTGACATGTTCATTAATAAATTTATTCCGGCCCTTAAATTTTTTCTTAAAATTAAACAATTTCACCCACGCATTCATTGTATTTCCTTTCTTACAAATCTGGAGAATACTTAAATTATCTTCAATTGTTCCCATTGTGTGGTAATTTTCCAGTAGTTGGTTTGCGACATTTGATCTTTCCAGTTTCCTGTTTTTCCAAGCTTAAACATTATCTTTTTACAAAATGAACAGTTTAACCGACACAAAAATTATCACAATCATTACAACCACACATTAGATTATATACATAGGGCTTATCAAACTTATCACGATCTTCATTCTTGGGATGCAGTATTTTACTCATGGTGTTTTGCGTCTTTGAACTCCATACTTCTTAAATTGATTTGCAATGTTCTGTGTTGTACCTCCAGTGAAAATGAATGTGGCATATCTTAACTCTCATTCTCTTTTTTGTTGCCCAGGGTTGTCATGCTCCGGAGCCGATCTTGGTTTTTTATCTTCTGCAATATTTTCGTTCCCATTTCATCTATGAGTGTAGAAATGTATCCGTTGGTGTACACTATGTAGCGATTAATTGTAGCGATTTCCTTCCTTCTGTTCTTTTCACCTAATGAAATCGTCTTAGCTCAATCAAATGGGAAATCTGCCGTGCCAAATTTAAAGGTTTTATCAAGACATGTCAAAATCATCGATAAGAAACTTGTCTCAGTTCAGAAGTTGTTTAATATTGTTATCAGGGATTCGCCCCTTTCGCTTTAATAGTTACAATGTTTATCTATGACAAGTGATTTTATTTAGTCAGGTGATTGTATTTGATTAGGTGTATATCTAAGTAAGCTGTAAAGGTTCATCTGTTTTTCAAAATAACGCAGCGCAAGCAAATCTTCTTTTGCTTTTCACAAATCCTCCCTGTGTAGATGGGATCGTCAGAGATAGTTATTTTTACATCAATAATTTGTAAAGATCTTTAAAGTCAGTTTGTTGTAGCAAATATTTGAAACAGGTTATTTTAACATCTTTGAGCTTATTTAAGCCAATACAAATTTCAGTTTAATAACTTTGCCAGTACTAGTATTTATCACACTCTGGAAATTAAATGTGTTTTAAAATGTTCTATTTACAAAAACCTGAAGGTAAATCCACCTGACTGCCTCTCAGTCAAAACCCACGCATTATCTACCTCTCTCTGGAGATTTCCTATAATCCAGGCTTTTAAGTTCCGCCAGGGTCCATCGGCTATATACTTTTAACAAATACGCAGTAGAAGTCAGTATTTGTCACGGTGTATTAATGAAAAATTGAACAGATTTAATGGCATCTATTTTTAATACACAATTTTGAATTTCCAACTACCAATCAGATGCGTAATAGGTGGTGTTTCATTTTAGCATCCTGGAACAAACGTATCTAAATCTATTTACATCGATTTTATTTTCTTACGTGTCTTATTGATTAAACAACTATGGTACGTTTTATAACATTATAGAACATTACTAAATATATTTGAACTAGTTTTAATTCCTTGACCGGATTTAGGTTTTAATATTTAAGAATTGAATTGTAAACTAGCTTGAGTGGTTTCAACGATTGATCTTTTGTAGTTTTCGAATTGATATTTGCAACAGGATACACATTATCGTTCATCATTAACTAGAAACTTGTCTTATTTATTTATTACTAACCGTTATGTCCGTTATTCGCAGCGAGGTTAAAATCCAGAGTAGAACAATTTTAAACGAGTTCGCACGCAGCACGCTGACGTGAGGGAGGTGAATTTCCACATAAAAACTTGTAAAACTCAAAATCAGTGTAAAAACATACATTTGTCCAATTTTTATTGAAATCTGAAAACATTGATTTTTTTGGCTGTTCTGATCCTCCTGGTTTCATTTACTTGCAAAGCTGGGAATGCAATTTTGCCCAATATAAGGTTAGGAGAAGGTCCAGACAGGCTTGAAAGTAGGCATGAGTTTGCTGGGGATGATAAAAGTACTCTAACAAAGGAATAACAGGCTTTTCTCGTGTAAAAGCCCATAAGACAACGTACTGTGTTTAGTCGATACACATTTTCTTTAATAATTCGGTAAATATTTATGCTAGAATGACGAGAGAGGGCTTAAAACTTTTGCCTCTCTAATTTCCATATTTTTAAATGCATTAATTTTACATCTGGGGCTTTTTGACCCTTTTTGGGCCCAAAAACTCGAAATTTGAAAGATTAATCCCCAAAAAATGGGTTTAGAGTTTTCCGATTGTTTTGCCCAACGAACTTGTCCAACAAATTATAGAAAGGAACGTCCCTACCAAATTTGAAGTAAATCGGATAAAAAATGCGACCGCTAGAGTGCATACACACATATATATATATATATATATATATATATATATATATATATATATATATATATATATGTGTGTATGCACTCTAGCGGTCGCATTTTTTATCCGATATATATATATAGACATATATATATATAATTTTGAACGACCCCCCAAAACGTGTTCAGGGAACGTTACGAACTTCTATGGTGGTCCCGGGCTAAAGTTTCACCGTGCGGGTCATGCTAATAGTTCACTTTCCAAAGTAAATTCACTAACAAAACAATGCCAGTCTGTAGTTAGATATAATCCTTATAACAGCTGTTCATTTAAATTAATTTAATTAAGAAAAAACCCATGTAACATAAACCAAATAAATTCTACTCCATATGAAGAACATGGGGACTTAGAAGTCCCGTGGGAGAGTCCTGAGGATTTTTCTAAACGGCAATAAGGCTATGACAATCCTGGGTACATAGACTATATTTGTGAAAAATGTAAGCAGAAATGGTCCAGTGGTTTTGGCGTGATGGAACAATAGACAGACAGATACCAACTAATTTTTATAATAGTAGTGATTACGAACATCTGGTAGTTCGTTGAACCTATGCTTCAAAGTTTCAAATTCGAAATTCAAGATTCAAAAACGAATTACTCTTTAAAAATGATATTATAATAGTATATAAACAAATATTGTAACCCATATCTGCAGTTCGTATTACAATCGGACGTTTCTTTCTTTTTGCCCATTAGCCAACGACCGCCAAAATTGTCTTTTCACCACACTACGCTGTAATCACCTGTTTTCGGGACGTCATTTGATTACCGAAAGTAGAGTTTTTAAGGGCCGAAAGTCAGCTGATCTATTTAGCCAGTGTTTCCAACTTGTTTTCAAGCGTAAACGACGTTACCTGGTTAATACGTGCATACTATTTTGTGTTATTTAGTTGAAACACTGGAACAAATAACAATATATTTCAAAACATTGTACTATCGATGATTTTTAATTGGTTAACTGATTTTAGTCCGAGATTGCATGAGGCCGCTCGTGTTTTATGACCGATCACATTTAACCCGTTAATAATTGTAGTATGGTGAAAAATAGCGTTCACACCTCTACCGAAAGGGTTTTGCATGGGCTCTCGAACGATTTATGACCTCGACTTCGACTAGGTCATAAAACACGATCTCGGGCCAGGAAAACCCCACTTTCGGCCCTTGATGCGAAATATACTATTAACTGTCGTAAATAGTCGAACGCCATACTTAGTTCGTGATTGTACATACTTGATTATTAAGTATTTCGTTTACACATTTTCTGTTAAGTATTAGCTATTGCTATAACAAACTTTTGGTATTTGACATGTTTTAGAAAATGGCTTAGTTTTACAAGAATGAAAAATTGTTTCAAACATACTAAGTAGATGTATTGATTCCATACATTTTAACATTAAGATAACAATTTATTAATGTTTTATTTTAGCTTAAAGGTTAAATTGAGTCGGCAATTAGTGTCAGAAGTACTTCCAATCTATTTTATCTTCTTTTTTGACTGATATTTTACTCAAACACGTTTTCTTTATTAATATACGTTTTTTACACTATACTTTCCTGATTATAAAGTGTAACACAAAATACTATCAATTTAATGTAATCTTTTTAAGGATTTTGTTCCAAAAAATGAAATGAACATTCAAAATATTATCATAAATTTATAAAATAACACAGAATGTTCAACATTGACTGTTTTGCAACTAAAAGCGTTATTCAAATTGTACAGCAAATAAGTTGGTAAAGTAGTTCTGAGAAGAAAACTGTATCAACTTTAGTTTGACAAACTGTACTTGTTTTCACGTTAAATTAATAAATTAAATATGCACATTCCATCTTTTTTTGGACGTTAATATATACCAAAATGTGTTATCATTCAACCACTATATTTGATTAAGGAAAACATTTTAAAGTCCCGTAATTTGTTAAGTTTCCTGAGTTATCTGACGTTATTAATTAAACTATACTCAAAATAAATTCCTATGCAAGTTATATGTTAGATTATTGATCTAGGAAATGAGAAGAACGCGAATGTCACAGAATTAAAGGAAACTGGAGGGATAGGAAAGGTTTGTCGGGATTGAGCAGCAATTAAATTTTAAGTGGACAAACTCCCATGACTTCTGCGACAGCTGTTGATCATCTCTCAAACGGACGATCTGCTCTGCCCTTCTAGTGAGACAAACTGACAAGGTATAATCAACCATTTTCATGAACTGAAGACCACAGTCATTAGGAACGCGTTTCATTCTCTGCATTTTACAACCATTGAGAGGCCAAGGTGTAAGAGAAACTTGTAAAGGATAGCCAAATGATTACTTACGTAATCACATTCATTTGCTATAACCAAAGGATTTTTGAAAAGATATTATATACCATTCTTAAGGTCGTCTTGGTACTAAATTGTTTAGTCAGTTCTTCAATTTTGTTTTATTGTTTACGGAGAAGATTTGGCCTGTAGGAAGCTTTACTTATTGGAAGTACTATACTTATTACTTAGAAGGCATAGTAGCAGTCATATCTTAGTGGGTTTAGCACTAGCCGCAACCCAGAAAACCACCTCAGATTGCCACCGTGCTTTGGAAGACATGTTAAACCGTTGATCCCGGCTAATAGGTAGTCGTCATGTAATGTCAGAGGATCTAGTGTGACCTTAAACCTCCGACAACAGAATTAGCCAGAATTGCACTCGAACTTAAACCTTGATTACCAAGAAATATATCAACAAAACACTGATACAAAAACCACTTTTATTCTAATAGTCCCTGTTTAAATTAATAGAATCCCCGGTTGCTGATACAACTTTTTACTAAAATAATTCTTCTTATGTGCTCCACAAGAAACGTTTTCGAAACCCCATATTAGCTGTAATTAATTTGAATACTAATTGGCATTTGTGGGATCAAAGATACTGGACCGTCCATTGTCATGCTTCATCTGTGGAGGAACAGAAAACATATTTTTAACACAAGTACCACCTTTTCCGATCGTATATATTGATGCTAGATATACCAAAAATTAAGTTTTTTTTTATAAACAGATTTACTATTTGATGTAAAAATCAATGAATTGCCATTCCATGTCATGTATTTCTGAAATGCAATTCCTTGCAATGCTAGTAGAATAACAATAAACCCGTTTTAATAAAAACATAACAGACTCCAATAATCATTAAAACGTGCTAAAAAGTGTGAAATAAATAATTACGTGTTTATTTAAATATACCAGTGTCAGGAGCGTTACATAGTTAAACACATAGTAATTGTCTTGTATTAGGGCTGGAAATTAAGAATGCCTACTTTTATAACTGTCTGTTTTGATTTGGTGTTGGTGCCGTTCTTGTAACACAACATTTGATAAACGGCACCAACTCAAACAAAAACGAGTTCGCACGCAGCACGCTGACGTGAGGGAAGTGAATTTCCACATAAAAACTTTTAAAACTCAAAATGAATACATTTGTCAAATTTCTATTGAAATCTGAAAACACAGATTTTTTGGCTGTTCTGATACTCCTGGTTTCATTTACTTGCAAAGCTGGAAATACTGTACCATTTTGCGCATTATAAGGTTAGGAGAAGGTCCAGGCAGGCTTGAAAGTAGACGTGAGGTTGCTGGGGATGATAAAAGTACTCTAAAAAAGGAATAACACGCGTTTCTAGTGTAAACCCCCATAAAACAACGTACTGTCTTTGGCCGATACACATTTTCTTTAATAACTCGGTAAATATTTATGCTAGAATGACGAGGGAGGGCTTAAAACTTTCGCCTCTCTAATTCCCATCTTTTTCCATGCTTTTATTTTACATTTGGGGCTTTTCTGACCCTTTTTGGGCCCAAAAGCTCGAAATTTGAAAGATTAATCCCCCAAAAAAGGGGTTTAAAGGTGTCCGATTGTTTTGCCCAACGAACTTGTCCAACTGATTACGGAAAGGAACGTCCCTACCAAATTTGAAGTAAATCAGACAAAAAATGCGACCGCTAGAGTGCAAACACATATATATATATATATATATATATTATATATATATATATATGTGTGTGTGTGTGTGTTTGCACTCTAACGGTCGCATTTTTTGTCCGATTTACTTCAAATTTGGTAGGGACGTTCCTTTCCGTAATCAGTTGGACAACTGATATATAACTGACAACATATATATATATATATATATAATTTTGAACGACCCCCCAAAACGTGTTCAGGGGGTCACGATAGGAACTTCTATGGTGGTCCCGGGCTTAAGTTTCACCGTGCGGGTCATGCTAATAGTTCACTTTCCAAAGAAAATTCACTAACAAACAGTTATACATGTAGGTCTTCTTAATTTCCAGCACTGATATAAGACAATTACTATGCATTTATTTATTTAACGCTCCTGACGCTGGTATATTTTAAAAAAAAACACGCAATTATTCATTTCACACTTTTTAGCGCGTTTTAATAATTATTGGAGTCGGTTCTATCTTTTTTAAGTTTATTCAGCTTTTTTTAGTAACTGGAAATAATCTAAAAGTAATGCAGTTCATATATGCATATCTATTACTATTGGGTTTATATCTAAACCCAATGCTATTGCTCACGATAGTACTTGGTTGATTATTATATTGAGTAAAAGTATTAAAATTGACAAGTTGTTTTTATCAGGTGTTATAAGTCATTGTTTTTATTTTAAACTATATAAGCCAACATTTAAATTTCGTTTAAAGGTTTAAATGATTTAACAAATTTGTTCAAGGATGAGACTTTTCTAGAGGGCCTGTTAATCATAATTAGTTATTACACTTTTTTAGTAAATCGTTCGTGCCGTTTTTGACTTAAGAGTTGCAAGCAAGAAAGTTTACTCATATTATAAACTGAATATATTATTATTAGTCTTTCGACGAATCTCAGGAACAAAAAAACATTCCCAGTAAACGTCGTACCTAGTGACGCTAATTACTGAGGCGGCATATCTTAATATTTATTACTCAAGCAGATTTTGTGTGACGCAGAGTACTCAGGAAGTACTGGACCGATTTTTATGATTGAAGTATCTATGGAAAGTTCTCGATGCGTTGGTTGTCAGGAAATCATTAAAATTTACATCGACCTCAGTGCTACGCCCCACAGGCCTTCAAAGCTGCAATGTTAATGTTATGGAAGACATTTCCATAACATTAACATTTCAGTAATCATTGAAATTTAGCATTTGACAGCTGTTGAAGGTAACAAAATCACAGAACAGAAGCATCAGCTGTTTTAAGCTAACTTCTGAAATGGAATCTTAATTTAACTAACAGGACCGAATTTTATTAAATTCGAGTAGCTGGATTACCTACTTTACCCTTGAGACAAGCCGAGCGCCCCAAGTTCACTCTCCCATAGCACAGGTTTGGCCACAGGGATATGCTGCGTCGAAACATGTGATGGAGGGAGGGAATGGATGATGGAGGGACGGTGAACGTAGTAACTACGGGAATCAAGAAATAATTGTTATGACCGGCCCTACATCGAACTAGGGGATTGTGAAGCTGCTTAAGGCAGTCTTAGTCATATTTAATTATTCATAGGAATCAGATTCAAGAACGCATACATAGTTGTTGCCATCTCCTCTGTTCGTGCCTCGTTCTAGGCGTCCAAAGGATACGGGACTTCGATTGAGTGACATGCTGCTGCCCTTAATCCTAAGTTAGGCTGAAACAGTCCATAATCTGCAGGGTACAGAGCAGGGTGATCGAGCAGGGTTGTCATCTACCTCGTAAAGACGGACTTTGCTTAAGGTCATTTGTACTTACCTGGGTAAAATCGTAGCAATGAGCAGGGTAAAAAATGGAAGTTAACTGAGTCAAGCAAATATTTCAGCAAGTCGCTTGACAAACGATCAGTCCCAGTTAATTAAACCAAGTTCTATTCCACTAAAAAATACAAAATGTTTAATCAAGTATATTTAATTAAATCCTTTTAATTCCCATTGATAAATGTTATTGTATTGAAAATTATCTTATAAGTAATCATACAAGTAATCAGTCATTATATTTAGTGATAACCCTCACGGCAACTAACCACAGCCTTTCGGTCTCATAAATGTAAGGCACTGAGGTTTTAGTTTGGAATTTCTATAAAGTATTTTAACTTGTTTAACAATTGTTTATCTTATTTCTCTTTTATAATCGTACTCGCAGATATGGTAGCTAATTAATTGATGGGGTGTACTTAACTTCGACCGGTACAATTTAAAGGACCCCGCTTCTTCTAAATAGATACAATGATATAGCACGTAACAAATTACAATCGCAATTAAATAGGCCTAGTACAAATTTACAACAGGTTACAATAGATCTGGGTGAGATCTATCATATTCACACGGTCTCATAAGTATATTTGCTGAGACGATTTGTGTCTTACATTTACGGAAAATATTCAACCAGACTACCTAAGATATTGAACTGGTCTCAAAATTTAAGTAATTGATAATTGTGGTAGTTGGTAATTTATCAGCAAGGTTTCTATGAGGGGTATTGAGAATGATTGTATCTACAAAATATCATTTGAAGAGAGGATATCGAATAAATGGTTAGGTAATTAGTATAATTCGAAATTGTGTAATTAGTAATTAAATTTAATATTACCTATGTGTCTATTGTGTTCGATTTGTATTAAATATTATTGTACTTTGCTCACATTAGAATTTCAGAGAGAATAAAAGTACGCTAGTATACGTGTACCTAAATGAAATATTTTAAGCTAACCAAAGAGTTATGTAACAATATTAATTATGTTCACCAATAATGTATTTTTTTCTCGATTTAAAAGTGCTAAATACATATAAAGAGGGCAGGACAATACTTTGACGCATGATGGGACAACACTACTGGTTGAACCCGCATATTTAGGGATTCTCAGAAGCCCTATTCCATCCGTCTGACTTTGACTCTTACTTTTTAATTATGTTATAAAAATGGTAAGGACTTCAGTCTGATAATCCTATTTATATACAAGTCATTTCGTTTTAAATAAACTCAACACTACATTATACTTCAATAAAGTTGAAATAGTGACTTTTTGATTATTTATTTTTTATTTTGTTACATAAGGAACGAATAATATATTGGTCATGTTTATGGCAAACAACTTAGAAACGCTTATAAATACAGTCTGAGTATAATCAAATTTATCCTTAACTTTTATTCTGGTCGTGATCTATTGAAACTTACTTGAAACCCCAATTTTTGTGGTTCTTGATGCAGCAGACCTGCGTTCTTAGTCCTAATCTTTTTCTTATGGAGAATAAATAAAATGCCATATCCGGCTTATTTATGAATATGCTTTTATAGCACTTGGTAAGTGCCATGACGTAACCATGACGTAATGAGGTCCCATTTGAGATTTACTGAGTATGCAGGTTGGCGTCAACGGGGATATCAACGTGTTATGACTAAGATGATGTAAAGAAAATAATTTGTTATGTTTTCAGTCTGAAAATGATCTATCTATAAAGCACCTAAAATACGAAAATAATTTATAGGTATTCCGTATTATAGATATTCATATTTGATTATAGATATTACGTGATTTGTAAGATTTGTTATCTGTTTAAAAAATTTTCCCTGTTAACAAAAACGTTGCGTGCTTGTTTTAGTTATTATCAGTCAGCCTCGTATAAATAATTCAAGTCTTATGTTAAATTCAACAGAGGATAATGGCATTTTAAACGCAACTAATCTGGTGTTCTTTTTATTGTCACTCACGAACACACTCTCTCTCTTTGTTAAATAATGGAACACTTCTAATCTACTCTTTTTATGTAATTGTAATTCAGTTCTTGCAAAACTCATGTCTATTTTTTTTTTTTCATTTTTACATTTCCTCTACTTTTTATGAAGTATGGGGGTAAAACCTATTTTATTTTTATTTTTGGAAGCTAAAACTGGCAACGAACTAAAACTGAAATGTTTTAAAAGAGATTTAGTGTTTTTGAGAACGAATTAAAAAAATATTCCTTTAAAAACTTCCAATTAATTATCCCAAAACTATTTATATTCAGGATGTTTTAATACTTCTGAAAAATATATCTACAGCTTTATCGTTAAATGTATTATATATTTCGGTATATATAATAATGTATACTGGATTAAACAATTAGCTTGGTAAAAAAACGCAAAAAATAAAAACTAATTTGATTTGAAAAGAGGGGTACTTTTTCAATTATTCTATTTTATCAATAGTATCTAACCTTTAAGGAATTGCTTATTTATTAACTATAGAAATCAGAGATGTAGTTTCTCCAATGTTTAGCTATTAGCAAAAATATATCATTGAAAGGGATCAATAAGGAGTAGTAACACTATAAGTTATATAAGATGCTATGCGGTATTTTCTGAAAAATCTAATATACTTTGAATGTTATACTAATATTACAAACATTACAAAAACTTGAGGGCAGAATAAAACCACCTAATCCAAATTTTCCAATCTCACTTTCTTTCATTTGTCATTAATAGAGTATTTACTGGGCAGAGGCTACGTACACGTCCGACGCGAGCCGTTACTGTTCACGTCCGTTCCAAATTATGCACCGTACGTTACTTATCCTGTGATTTTTAAAACAAATTGAGAGCCAGAAAACCTCCTAACCTAACCTAACGTAACCTAATCTATCCTAACCTAACTAACTAACCTAAGCGGTAGCGAAGTGAATTTGCCCTTACATTGGACGTGTACGTAGTCACTTCGTATTTACTGTGATGTAGAGGTTAACTGTAAGAAAGGACCATATGGTCCTAAGTTCGCCTCAATAAATAAAGTATTTCCATGTAATTTACTGTTTAGATAGTGCGTAGGCCAACAATGACATGCACATCAGCTCAACTTCGGAATTATTTCAGTTTGGTATTGGCCTACTCATCCTCTACTCGCCCCCTGCTTGAGCCTGACACCTCACTTTAGTTTGTGAAGTGTGTGTGTTTTTTATGCGTCTTTTTGTAATGTGTAGGTGACTCATATAGCTTAGGAGGTTTTAAGTCAGGGATGGTATTTTTATTGCATATATTTGATTTATTAATATACGGTTGTACATTTTAGAAAAATCCCCTAGCATTAAATCCTCCACACCTTTATTTTAATCACAAATTCTTTGTAATTAATATAATACTAGGTGAACTCGTGCGATATCGAATTGAAGATAAGTAAAGCGAAAAAATCAAAGTAAGTAAAAGAAAACATGTTTATATTAATTAAATCGAAATGCATTGTTTACAAAATCTCTTTGAAAACTACATTAGTTTACATTTGTTTATTTGTTGGATTACATTTTTGTTTGTTTTTAATGAAGTTCCATTTTATATTAAGTTTACTTACTCGCTGGCTTTAAAAATTACTGTAGTTTTATATTGTACTATTACCAGCTGAGTGTACATTTCTTTCTTTTCTTTTCTTTTGTTTACATTCATTGTCCTAAAATAAGTGGGTATTTTCCAACTACTTAGAAGGAGGCAGAAATTATGGTAATTCACAAACCAAACAAACTGAAGCATTCTCCTTCTAGCTACAGACCAATAAGTCTACTATCCTCTATATCAAAGCTGTTGGAAAAAATCATCCAGAAGAGATTATTACACTTCGTCGAGTCTTTTGATACTATCATCCCTCATCAATATGGCTTCCGTCCAAAACACTCCACTACTCATCAAGTTCAGCGAATCGCCGAAGTTATCAGCAACGTGTTTGAAAGAAAAGAGCATTCACTGGCAGTTTTTCTCGATGTTGCCCAAGCATTTGATAAAGTTTGGCACAATGGCTTAATATTTAATATTAATTCATTGGGTTTCCCGTTTTATTTGAAAAAAATTGATTTAATCCTTTCTCCTTAACAGAAAATTTCACGTAAAAGTAAATCATTCGTGTTCAACAACTTTTGATGTCATGGCTGGGGTTCCCAAAGGCTCAATATTAGGGCCCATACTATTTAACATATTTATGACAGACATCCCCATTCTACTGAACGTATTATAACTGAATATTATAACTCACCACTCTGAAATTCATGGAGCACAACAAAATCTGCAAACTTCCGTTGATACGCTGGTGGAATAGTTCGACAAATGCAAATTAAACGCTTCGAAATGTGAAGCCAAAATCTTTACTTAAAGAAAACCTCAACTTCCTACTAATATTACTATAGATAATACTATAATTGAATGGAATCCCTCTGACCAGTCTATAAAATATCTAGGAATTCATCTCGATCAAAAGCTGGATTGGAATCTACTTGTAAATTCAAAATTGACACAAGCTTATTCTCGGTTATGAATCCTTTTTCCACTGATCAACAGGACGTCTTCACTCAAACAAAAATATGAAATTTTAATATATCAAATTATTTTAAGACCTTCAGTGATGTACGCTTGTCCTATCTGGGGATTATCAATTTCAAAAAGTAAATTAAATAAGATTCAAGTGTTCCAAAACAAAATCCTTAGGATCCGTACAAACTCTCCATGGTTTATTCGAAATAAGCAAATTCATGAAGAATTTGGTGTGGACTCGATTTACACTTTCATAAAGAAAAGCACAACCAAGTTTCTCAACAACATTGGACTTGTTCCTGGTGCACAATTTTTTAACATTGGTGAGCCAACTGCCAACAGGCGGTTAAAATCAAGACTTGTCCAAGATCTCCTTTTAGATTAGATGTTGAACTTTGGTTTCAGGTTGTCTTCAAATGGAGCGATCCCAATAATGTTTCACTATGTTATTTTATGAAAATACTAGTTAATACGTTCTATGTATAATACTTGTTTTGTATTGAACCGGAAAAATAACGAATTAAAAAAATCCAAAATAAAAAGACTCTGTTGTACATTTGAAGGTGTTATTTTTGCTTTAATTATCGGTCCTCCGAGTATCCACGATGATAATCTACTTACAAATGTAAAATTTAAGTATAAACAAAACTTATTTTATTTATATAGGTTGATGTATTCGTGCTGATTACCTGGCAATAACGTATTAACATCTTCAATTCGAATACAATTATTCCCCATGTAAATCTTGTAGGCAATAAAGAAACTTTCAGGGAGGCCCATGCCCTTTAGAATGAAAATATCGAACAAATAAAAACCTTCATGCACAACTACTAATCAGGACAAATATATTGTACCTCAATCGGAAAAATCGGTTCAGAAATAACAGAGGAGTTTTCCTAACAAAAATCACCTTAGCTTATTAATATATAAAGGTTTAACAGCTGGGTTTCATTTTTGGTGGAAAAACAAAACATCTTGGATTTTTAAATTATAAATTAAATATTTTTCACGATTTCCTTTTTTGCACAACTTTCGAGTTCTATGGCCTAAATCGAAAATATAAAGCTAGTTTGCACATCTGCACACCTATTGGCGCGTTTTAGTGTATACTGTGTGGGGGTAAATCTTAAAACAAAAATGCCTTATTGTTTACAAAGTTTGCATGCAGCGTATTAATAATATAGATAGATATAGATTTTATAGATATAAAATTTGTAGTAGAACGAAAATCGATTTTATTTATATAGCTAGGTGTATGCTATGCTTGCTGATTCCCCAAAAACAAACTTTCGGGGTGGTATAAATATCGGTATGTATTTTTGCTGATTATCTGTCTACAATGAATTAGCTGCATTTCATTTGGTGGAAATCAAAATAAAAATCTCGGCAATTTTTTTATATAGTTTTATTTAAAATCTGTTACATTCATGTTATATTAAGTAAATGTGATATTATTTTACATGGCATGAGTAACTACCAAGTGCACTACATTAGCATAAAAAACATAACATGCTACATTAACATTAGCATTAACATAAAAAGATTTAAATGTCCAAATCTTGTGGGCAGGTCTAGGATGCAATGACGTTTAACTATTTACACTTTCACTGTTGTCCAGTAGATTTACGGCAAGTTGGTTTGGATGGTCGGATAGTTTATTAATGTATCTAGTGCTGAAATTTTTAAATTTCTTCTTTTATGTATGGTATTTTTATATATTGGTGTAATGTTTTATTATAAAAAAACCATAGAAAATGTGTTATTTTTCTTTAAAATATTGACTGGAATCGTTGGATGACATTAACATTTGATTCACTTGCTGTTCCCCACAGTTGTAGTACTTATGTCCAGATTGGCTGAAGGAAAACTTATTTTATTTATACAGATTAACAACAATTAACAATTAAAGTTATCCTTGCTGATTACCTTGTCCATAATGTACTAACAGCTGCAATTATTTTGGTGGAAAAAGAAACGAAACATCTGGGGTTTAGAATTGGATATTGAACATGTTACACACTTCAGTTTTTTGGAATTTGTTCGAGTTCTATTGCCTAAATAAACAATCTACAGCTAGTTTGCACATCTGGACACCTAGACGCGGGTTTTAGTCTATAATATGTGGGGGTAAATCTTAATTCAAAAAAACCTTATTGTTTACAAAGTTTGCATGTAGTGTATTAATAATATAGATTAGTCCTACAGTTTTAGTACTAACAAAAAGAGTCTGCAAGAACGTGCTGAGCTAAAGCTAACGAAGCGGAGAAAACATTTGCCCTTACTTCGCTGCCAACTGTCAGCTGACATTCCAACATTCTCTCTCCAACAGATATTTTTAAGATAATTTATATTACTTAATTTTTAATTCTAAACGTAAAAGTATCATCTCTGAAACCTAGTTCAATTATCAAATATGCAGAAATAGTTTATAACATTTTTCTTAAATAAAAATTTAATAATGACTATGTAATTTTGCGGTACTGTATTTAAATTGTATAGAGTATATAATTTAAACTGTTGTTAATAATTATTTCAATGCTTTATTAGTCAAATGGAAGTGAAGAGGTCTTTAACATGCAAGTTTGGAATCATATTTGGAGTTTTTTAAGTTGAACTGTGATTCTCCGTATAAACTCAACTAATATATAGAAAATAATTAAATGATATTTCGATCAAACATTCAAATATTTTCTTATAAAGAACTGTCTTATTTTTTGAACCATGACTTTAAAGCTTGAATTAATGATCGTCCAGAAGAAAAATCTATATTGTCTTATAATAGGCATGACATATTATACTTAATCTATTTTATAGTGTATATTGCCACCAACTGGACCTCAAAATTACCGTTGTATCTGAAATAAACAGATACAATTTCACTACCTAAATGACTAGTTCCGCCGGTTGCCATTTCTGACACATTGATCCGTTTGGTCGGATATGCGGGACTCGATTTGATGAGTTAAGACCTTTAATGTTATGTACAACTAAACCTATTCTCGCATTTAAGGTGTTATTTTGACCATCCCAATTGTAATATTATATTGATGTCAAGAAGATTTGTTTCCATGTTTTCGACGTGCAATGGCTGTTTATTTATCCAAAATAGGAAAAATAAATGTAAAGCGGGCTCGGGTCTTAATTGTCACCCCTTAAGTAAATGTTAATGCCCATAAGATTAACATGGGAAGTTTAGTAGCCATTGGGGCTAAACCATAATGGAATTTCAAAACGTGAATGGGCCTATATGTTACTTTAGGATATTAGCCTTATATATATATTAGAAGATATATTCCTTCCGAATTTCAGCTCAATCGGTTCAGTTAGCGTTATTGAGCCACAAACTAATAAACAAATAATCTCTCAAACTTTTAGCTTTATAATATTATAATTATTAGTATGATGATAGATGGCACTTCAAGTCGGGTGTCTCTTAAGTATTTCTCAAAGCTGTAACATATTTTAGTTGACACGTTAACATATGCTCGCACACCTTTGCAAAGCTCCTTAGTTTTATAATATATCAATTCATTTTTTTATTTTTAAATACAAGTAAACTGTTGAAATCATTAGTATTTGTACTCGTACATTCACACATTTGTAAAAGTGTTTTGCTAAAAAAAGGTGTAAGGTAACAAAGCTAAATACGTAACATGTCTATTTAAATATATCTTTAAAAATTCAGTCTTCGTTCATCCTCTTACGGGAAGAATGAGCGTGTACACCTAGTTTAGTTATACAAATTGTATAAATACAAGTGTTTTATAAATTATCAGCAATGGCGAATCAATCAAATATTAATCAACAGAATTAAACACCAATTTAAGTTGCGTTAAGGGCAAAAAATATAAAATAAAATTGATACATAACCACTCTAAATTATAACAAATCTTTTATTTTCCTTTACCTGTAAAACCCAATCAAGAAAGAAATCGCCACTCACTTTGAAAAGTATGTTTTTGTAGCATTCGTGTGATTTTGCGAACGTTTGCCTTTTTGAAGATGAGAGGAAATTTGTAAAACATAATTATTTATAGGTTAGAAATTTATGTTATTATAGTTATAAATGTTACAAAAGAACTTAATAATAGTTTATTTTAACTAAAATACTTCGAATTAACTTTGAATAATTCTTTACCTAGTATTAAGAATATTCAAGAGACATGTTTTCTTGTTAAAAAATGCATTTATATAAATAGTCGCAGATCCTCAATGGAGTCAGTAATGAAACATGGTTTTTAAAACGAGAAAATTCGAGTCAGTTAGCTTACACCCTTTCATTTAAATGCAGTTTTACCAACCTACCAAATAACCAAACTTGTTCTGACTTACATTTAATCTCTATGGCATAGCATAAGAAAAATAAGGCAACCACTTACCGTATTACTGCATGCTTTCTTCCTTCTCCTTGGGTTTCAATATTCAAGTAGAAATGTGTGTGGTTTGAATACCTGCTTCTAAAAGTACCGGCAATCCTTGTTGCACCAGCTGCACCAAGATTTGTCTTCATTAAAATAACTTAGTTATGATAAAGTACATTCGAAAATACTAGTCATACACGAAACATTTATGACCAATTGTAATTAAAGGAAGGCATGTGACACAATCTCTGACTCTACTTGTATGCACTTTACTGTAATGACGTTCTTTTAATGGAGACAATTACATCTTTGGACATCTGAACATTCTTCTTCAGCAAGTCGAAACTACGAGTCTAACAAGAGTGGATTACTTATAGAAGCAGGTGTTTAAACCACATACGTATTTCTTGTTTGTTGGCTGATCACCAAAAATGAGAACATAAATAATTAATTTTCTTTCCTAACTGGTAGAGACTGATCCTTACATATAACAGCTAAGTTGAATTAGTATAAATTTTAAAAGTATATTGTTCTTCAGAGTTTCCATAGAAACGTTAAAAGTTTAAATCATTATATTCAGAGAATAAAAAGACCAACAGACAAGAAATTGCAACCCCTCCTCTCAACTAGACACGTCACAAAACAAACGTTGGTTTAGGGTCATTTCTATCGCTTCATTTGTAACAAATTGTATATCAACGGACATGGCGAAATGGGTTTAAGGTAGCAGTATTTTACGATGAAAGTTACCATTTCGAAACTGCATATCATGGATAGCTACCTTTTTTTAAGACGAAAATTGTTTAGTTATGTGGTTGTAGTGCTTCAATTGTTTGAACCAAATCCAAAATATGTTAGATAATTTTTTTTATTCGTTTTCAGTATGAATTATATTGAGAATTCAGCAATAACAACATAACGAGCATATAAACGCGTTTAAGGGAAAGCTAGATATAACTCCTCAAATAGTTGTGGATACCCCGTGATTCGAACCCGTTACCTCTTTACCCAAAGCGTCTGTCCAAGACGCTAACCTTTAGGCTAGCGAGATTCCCATCATTACAATATATATGTATTCACATCTTAACCAAAATAAGAATTTAGTTGAGGAAGATATTGGTCTTCATTTCCGATACTGTATACGATACCATAAGTCCGATATGTGCAAGCCTTGCAAAACAGGAATATTTCTACACTTAACGTAGTAATTACTTTTGTCTATAATATTTCCTTTTATTTAATGCAATCACTACCTATACTATATAATTAGGGAATTGATAAACATTTCAGTTATCACGGTAATGGTGTAAACGCTCGTCCGCAAAATTTAAGTTAGATTTTAAATTACACGTAGAAAGAGTAAATTTCTTGATGATATTTAAACTGTATAGTTTATGACACGTAGTTATTTAAATTTGCTTGAAATATCTACAAAACAACAAAATATAATTTAATAACTTCAGTCAACAAAAATAAATTAGAGCGTAACACAACGCCCCGAAGTAGTCCGCCTCCAACCACTTTAATTTAAAAAACTGATCTGTTTTTCGCTTTCACCTCTTAATAAAAAATATTAAAATTAATGCATAAAAAACTAAATTATAACTTGTTACTGCCGGTGATTGAGTGTGGCGTCCTTTGATACAGAAACACCTTTGAAAATTCTTTGAGCATCATAAACGTTAAAGTGTCCCAAAGTTACAAAACTGATGAAAGTGTAAAACGAAAGAGATGCGTATTCAAAAGGATTACTGAGTCTTTACCATTTTCAATCAAACAAGAAAATGAATATTTTCCTTCACATTTTCAAAGAGCCTTATTTTAAATTATTTATTTATCAAGCCATATTATACTGATCATACAATACGCTCTGGCTATAATTCTCTGGCATAGTAGTGGGCATGGGTTCGAGTCCCAGCCCTAGCAAGTAAGTTTTATCAGTACTGTCTACCTTTTACTGTAGCGCGTACCCCATTTTTTGATAAATAAATTCACATACTAACATAAACTGTCCTAAAGTCTATTTGGACGGGCAAAGTATCTGGATATTTGGTCGAAATTTCAAACTAATCCAGGAAAACGTAGTCGAGGAGTTAAGATGCGAATTTCTTAAGATTATAGTAATATTTCATTATTTAGTTAACTTTTAATTTATCACATTTTATACCAAAATATACTTAAGTTTTAAGTTGTATGTTTAATAATACTAGTATAACATGCTTCTTAAACTTTAGCAAATGTTCTTCTCATACATCTGAGTTTAGATCACCATTTATATAATGTCTATAATATCTGTTCTTGCTGTTACAGCTGCAACATATTCAATTCAATTGATTTATATGCATCCATAATATTTAGATTGAAGCATTAAAGAGCAGAGCCATAAAGGCGAATGGAAATGAAAAGGACATTCGTATAATCTATATCTCAGCATCTTTAAATTGACAAAGCAAGCATGAAAATCGGTTCTGTAGTATTTAACTTCTCATTCTTCCGGAAGCCTGATAGAGTATTATATAGGACTAGCTGTTCCCGCAGGCTTCGCCCCGCAAATAATTTATACAATTTATTTAACAAAATTATTTATAAAAACCTGATTTATAAAATATGACTGGTGTGTGTGCTGCATTCTGTGGTTAGCCCGTGGAACTACTACGAATCAAGATCAGCTGTTTGTATTTTCATTAGCTCAAACAAAAATGAATGTCCATAAGAAATACATGGGAACTTTGTCGGGATCTCTGGCGGAGCCCTAAGGTTAGATCAGGATGAAAACCATTTAGTTTTCCTATTTTATGCCTAAAGAATCAGTGTACAAAATTTCAGCTCTCTACCTACATGGGAAGGTGGAGAATTAGTGATGAGTGAGTCAGTCAGTCAGTGAGTCAGTCAGCCAGGGTCTTTTATAGATATAGATCATTTAAACTGTTTGAGTTCGATTATCATAATTCGATTGTAAAAGATCAACATTAAAGAATATGATAAAGGCCTGTTTAGATATATGAGATTATGTAGTAAATTGGGCAGGGGGAATTTGTTGGTATCGTACAGTTCTAAAATCATAATATATTTCGTAAAAGTGTGTTATAAAATACTGTTTACATTCAATACAACTTATTCGTGCTTCTACGACGAGATCTCTAAGATGCAATACGATACTTAATGATCATTCTTAATTTTCTTCTTTTGAAACCCCTGCAAAGTTTACAAAGTGTAATAAATTCAGAGATAGCCTGATTAAGTAATCCTTAAGTTGCTTCCAATAAATACTAATTTATCACTCTGTTTTACTTTTACAAATATAAAACCAGTTCGTTAGTAGTCACCTGCTAGTGTTTCGTTTTCTGGAGGAAGACATTATTGGAAACCTGATAGTTTAATTTGTTCCCGAATGATTAACATTGAAACGTTGAAGGACTACGTGATAGAGCCCTAATCGTAACACTTACGGTATGGCTATACCTTCACAGATTCTCACGAAAGTTGTATCAATTTCAATAAAGTCGTTTCCTCTAAAACCAACCCTAATGTTCGGGGATGACTTGGTGACCAGCCAGTAAACAAAGGGTTGAGGGGACGTTACCCCCTCCACGGACCATATCTTAATATTTAATTCTGTAAGCGCATTGGTCCCACGAAATATCTCGAGCTAGGAAGATGTTAAGTTAGGTTATGACGATTCATATTAAAGCTTGAGGGCCAAGGACGGTGGGAAAAATATCAGAGATGTCAAAAATTACGTGGGCCACACCCCTCTGGACTTCAAAGATCCAATGGTTTTCTTATGTAATTATCACTACAGTGTTTTTATTAATAAGCAAAATGAACTAATGATCAGCTGTGATTATCCACCTACACAAACACCATATGTTAGGGGCTATAGCCGCTGTAAGCCACTAGTATTGTTTATTGACACAGCCAACTAAGAAAAGGTGAATGAAATGCTCTAGTGTTTGTCGATCAGCTGTGATATAGTCTTCCAAAAACAGTTGTAATCACTTTGTCCAATGGCACAAGTCATGAAAGATAATGGTACGGGTAACATTCTCTCCACAACTCTAGTTTGCTAGCTGCCCATCAATTATTCTACAATACATATAAACATTGGACACAAAATAATAAATGACAGACATCAAGTGCTACGTAAAGCGCAAACAACAACTAAACATTAATATGCGTGGAACATTAATTAAGCAATGCGTGGAAAAAACTCTGTTAAGAAGTAAATTATGACTGAAGAAAGGCGAATTCCTAGTTTCAAACTACACACTCATTGATTGTAATGAGTTTTATGAGTTACGAATCAAAGGACAGACTCGTGTAGCAGCTGTATGGAGGGCTATTGGTTACTGAATGTTCACAGACGACTGGGTTCAGCAATTACAAAAGACAAACAGTTTAATTAAATTTATTAATTATGGCTTACAGCGAATCGACGCCTGTTGAATCAAAATTGGTTTTGGGAGGTCTCTTATAAGTTTTAAGTAAAATCTATATATTTCGAGGGAACATAGATAGTTTATATAATATTTTGTAGAATTATCTTGCAATATTTAATTCATCAAACTATCTTACCCCTGTTTAATGTGATCATTATTATTATTCAGATAGGCACCACGTTATTTAAATACATTTCTGGTAGATACTAAACAACATAAGTGTGACAAATGTTCATGTCGGTAACACATAGGTGTATCAAATTTTAAGGTATGTACCACATCGGTGAGATAAATTTTTATTATCATTACCATAATTATTATAATAAAAATCAGATTGGCAATCTTCTACTGACCTGGTTTACTCTAGGATGATAATTACATAATTACAAATCGTAATAAATTACAATTTGTCAACTATTGTATATGTATACAAATTAATTTCGATCTATTAGTAATGTAATATTGCTACTATAAACACTCATGATTGATTTTACTGATTTTCTTTTATAATTACGACAATCAGTAAAATAACAAATGTTATGACACAGGTGTAAATATTTTAAATAGGCTATATGTTCCTGATTTTGGTTATTTTCATTACGAATATATATATATATAATATAAATGCATCCCGTACCAGGAACCTTTGAGAAAAACCATAAGTCTGACACCAACCAACCACGTGCTTCAATGCAAGATCCCGGTAAGAACACTGGAGGGCAAATTAAATATTGGTTTTATGGTGCAACCTCTCCTAAGACCATAAATTAAAGTACCTGAATGTCCGAGCTTTGCTCGGGGAAGATCAGCCCGTTTGTTTTTGGATTAGTTGGAGTACTTTCTCACCTCGTCCCTCTACCAGATTTGCTTAGCTTATTTGCCTCTTTTCTGAATGTGTTCACTAGGCCACTGCCGTTATTATTTTACCTCATTGTCCCTTAAGGTAGTATTTTGATTATATTCATATTTGATTCATTCTGGATATGACCACTCTATGTGTAATCGTTATTCAATGGTTTTAGTCACTGTTCTCAAGAAACCACATGTGTTACAAATTTCAAATCCATTATTGAATAATCCTATCCTATACTCTAATATGAGTAAAGTATGCTTGCTTGTAACTCCGATCTCAAAAACGACTTCAACGATTTCCTTCAAAAGTTTAATTAACTAATTGCTGGGTTAAAAATAAGTTATAGACAGGTCTCATTCCCAGGAAAAATCGAATCACGGAAAAAAACGAATTTGAAAAGTTAAAAATCAACATTGGGCTCATGCAGTTTCAAACCATAAAAAAGAATCATAGGGGCTGTTTAAAATAAATCAGTGAACTGTCAAAGTATTAATAAGTGAACTCATGTATTAATATGTGGTTTCCTGAAAGAAGTGACTAAATACATTGAATGAAGATTAGGTCTGCATATACAGAGATCATACTATATTACAAATTAATCTAATGTTCATATAAAATCAAGATATTGCATGAAGGGACATTAAGCTATAATAACAGGAGTGACCTTAAACATGCATAAATGAGCTAAGCAAATCTGCTCCTCAGTACGGGGACGTGGTGAACATTACTCCAAATAATCTAAACAAATGTGACTGACCTTCCCCGATCAAAGTTCTGCCCCCAGTTACTACTGAAACTAATTGAGTATTACTTTGACAGCTCACTGGTCGATTATAAACACCTGGTATGACTATTGTTTTGATTTGAAACTCCATAAGACCAATGTCTTTTTTTTAAATTCGTTGTTTGAAGGAATAACCCTCAGGTAGCAATCATATAAAGCAAACTAACGGGTTTTCGCACTGTGAGACAGCAATATGTGAAAGTATTTGTATCGATACCAAAGGCTTTCCTTTTCATTTTATTAGTGACGTTGATATTAAATGTCATGTGTGAACGAAATGGGAAACCGACACTCTGTTTATTGATACAGGATGATGAAAAGCACGGTTTTACTGGCTAAATACACACCACTTTAAATTTACAGTGTTGGACAGTTCCTATTTTATAAACTTTGTTTCCATAAAGAACTCGATTTATTTGTAGTAAATAAGCCTCTAAAGACTAAACCTTTTCTTTCACAGTTTCCTTATTAAATATATTGCATTATAAACTTAAACTAGTAATGATAAAACCATTCAAAATAAAGTGGTTTTATCTTAAGAATGTAATATAGTACTTCCAAAATATTTTAATGTAAGATTAAACAATAATATATTTAAAAATTGGAGATGATTTGGGATTGATTGTTATCATATGCAGTAACTACCACTGCTAATGGACCATTTATTTTAAATTCGTCTAAAATAAAATTTGCTTTACATAATTGCTTAATTTTCTGAATTTGTTACTAGTATCAGTTTTTGGTTGTTCTGATTAAGGTGAAGTTAGTTTTCCGAGAAGACAGTAAAGTAATACAGCTTCTTGACTAGTTTATTTACACGTTACTTTAATAGGCAAATAAAAATAGGTTTTGTTAGGGAACAAATTGCTTTAAATTATAATATTATACATGATAAGGATCAGATTCACTGGCTTTAGCATTTCAACTACATAAAGGAAATACATAATTTAAAATATCAATGCGATTTGGACTATTCGATCAGAGGTGAAGTAATTTTTTCAAGCTGGAGAGGTGGAGGGTTGTAGAATTATGACGGTATGATAATGGTTGGAATCTGAAAATCGGTAAAATCCGATGACGTAATTATTTATTAACGATCTCTTTTTCACTCGTTTATCATTTCGAACTTGTATTATTATCTGAAGTCATCTTGCTCTGATCAGTGGCAAGTTTATTAGAAACAATACTTTGGCTGGGCAAATGGGCAAATAAACATCATTTCGAAACATGTTTTTGATGAGAAAAACTATTTTAATGACTGCACATTAGAAGAAAAATATGTTATTATTTATTTACAAAAAATATCATGGTATTTCCCTTTACATTTTAATCGTGAAACATGGAAATGTGTATAACTCTGAGAATAAGTTTCGAAGAAGAATAATAATAAGAGGCTCTGTAAAACGTTCTCATACATACAGGGTGAGTCAGACCACCCGTCCAGCATGTATAACGGAAGAACGTTTTGGTCTAAAGTCATCAAACAAAATTCTTCCCGACTAAAACGCATATGGACTATCTATTAAAAATATTTTCATAAAAATCTGCGAACAGAATGTTCCAATCTCAACGGTCACGGGTTCAAATCTCAGATTTTATTTTGTAAACATTGCAATGATTCACTTTTTATGTAAACATTTTCATCACATTTTCAATATTTGTTAATAATTAATAATCATATTTTGCATATGTGCCGTGTTTAATAATTCAGTATGTTTAAATACCTGTTTGCTCCCATGAGCTACATTTTCCCCATAATGTATTAATATAGTTTAATATAATAATTATGTATTGTTTTTAATTTATTTCATCCCTCTGAATATTTCACTTTAGTTATTAATCATTTAATCCCATGAATAGATATTTTATTACAATTCACAATAGCCTATTTAACAGTCAATTAATTTAAAGATTCATTCTGTACAATTATATCAGATCACATTTTTATATATAGCCTAATTATTTAAAATTCAAAATTGATCTTATTTTGTAACCAGAAGTGATCATGTGTTTCCTCCAGAAAAAGTAACTTTGGGCTCAAGATTAGTGTTTTGTGTTTAGTTCTGTGAACCCTATAACAATCAACAGAAAATGCACCTGGTGATCAAGGACTCCTCCAGAAGACATGGCCTGTGTTAGATGTTTGGTGGACACTGTCCCAAATTGCATTTAAATTTTCCCCTATTTAGACACCAAAAGTCTAATTTTTTTATAGTCATCGGAGCCCAGATTAGATTACCTCCCTTTATTTGGCCTCCTCAATCATATTTAATAATATCTGGGCGAAGAAATATGTTGCTGAACCGATGAGATTATTCCATGTAGTAGGCCTAACTACAAACTTCAAGACCTCACCAATGTAAATTACCTCAAGAGTTATTAAAATATTTAGGCATAAACTTTAAATCTGAAATAGACTATTACTTTTACAGCAAATCAAATTTACCATATATAAACTTTGAAAAGAAAATCAGGACTTTAAAATATAGCCTAGAGAACTTTTGTTTATTGGCTACCATCTTGAATTTTATAGCAACTAAAGACTACCAACAGTGACTTTCATTAAATTATTAGAGATCACTAATTAGAGTTTTATTAATATCAAATTTGATTGTCATTGGCTTTTATATAAATTCTAGTTTATTTTATGATATTTATTTATTCAATTATCAGAGTCTTATGGAATTTTGCCGGCACGATCAAGTACACCCTGAGACAGAACCCCTTGTGCATAAGCAATTGAGCTAAGCCACCATTATTGTAATCAAACTATTAAGTAAAATTTTAGAAAGTCCCCATGATTGTAATATATAAATGTTAGTCCCTTTCACCTAATTAAGAGTACAAGCACATGTAAATTTATTTAATAAACAATCCATCTATCCACTGCTAACAGCTCATTACTTTCACCTCAGCTAAGTAGTTTTATAACAGTGAACAGAAAAAGAGAGAAAGTATTGGAGTAACACGGTCGTTTATAAATAAGTCACGCACAACTCACGATAGACATTAACATTTTCCTTTTTATTATTTCAACATAGAGAATATTATACATAATTTTAAAGGTCTCGTTAACAGAATTATGGCAAAAACAGAATCCACTTATTTTTATCCGTTTTAAAATGGCGGTATTTTTTCTGTAAAATATTGACATTTACGGAATAACCTGTATTTTCTAAACCACCACTCGTATCTTTTTCTCGACTTAAATTACTTACTCGTGATAGACTCAGCTTTACTCTGGTATACTACAAGACAGGTTTTTTTGAGAAAATTTATATTTCAACAAAATATTCGTTTTAAAAATGCCTATATGCCCGAAATTCAAAAACGTCAAATGGCAGCGTATGTCAAAAAGCATACCATTGAAAAGTTCTTGTAAATCCTAACAACTGTATAGTTTACATCAACCTTGTATCTTTTTTAGTTTTTCTGCAATCATCAAAAAACATTATTTTCCCATTTGAAATGCATGTTTATAATTAATGAAACGAATGTGGCCACAGAATACAGGCAAGGGTTGTGCAAATTAACATGCATTTCTTATGGGATAATAATGTTGTTTGCTGATTGCAGAAAAACAGATACAAGGTTGGTGTAAATTAGAAAGTTGCTAGGATTGACAAGACCTTTTCAATGGTATACTTTTTGACATACGCTACCTTTGATTTTTGGTATTTTTGGCATTTTCAAAATAAATATTTTTTGAGATATAGATTTTCTCAAAAAAGCCTGTCTTGTAGCATACCAAAGTAAAGCTGAGTTTATCACGAGTAAGGAATTTAAGTAGTAAAAAAGATACTAGTAGTGATTTATTAAATGCAGGGTATTCCGTAAATGTCAATATTTTACGAAAAAATGGCCGCCATTTTGGAACGGGTAAAAAAAGAGAATTCTGTTTAAGTCAAAATGTTTATTTTAACGAGACCTTTAAAATTATGTATAATATTCCCTATGTTTACAAAATACAATTTTGAGATTTGAACCCGTTACCTTCAGTTTTGGAACATTCTGTACATAGATTTAATGAAAATATTTGTAATAGATAGCCCATATGCTTTTAGTGGGGAAAAATTTAGTTTGATGACTTTAGGCAAAACCGTTCTCCCGTTATACAGGATGGATGGGTGGTCTGACTCACCCTGTATATATATATAGATATTATAATGTCATTAAAATATTGTTTAGAGTAAATTGCATATGATTGTGGTAAGCTTGCAGTTTGATTTTATAGTATTTTTTTAATACTTAAGAAAACTTAACTAATATCAAAGCTTGACGTAATTATAATTTTCTTGAACATACTGTAGAGGTGGGCTTAAGCAATATTTGGCTTGCAGAATGCGTTAATATATATGGTGAATATATGCGTTATATATGTGGTGAATGCAAACATTGCATCACAACGTGTATGGTGCCTATGCATGGCTACGCTACCAGTCCATCACTATAACAGCGAAACCTGTCGAAATAAAAACTCCGCATAGTATTGGTTTATAAATTTGGAGATTGCATGATTATAAAATATATAAACCAGAATTAGCTTAATTTTATGTTATATTTTAAAACTTCTTGATTTAGTATTACTAGTAGCCTGTCGTGGCTTCGCTCGCGATCACAGCGTAATATTATACTGACATTCCCGTATAAATATTATGTTACCGTTCCAAAGCCAACATGACCTGCTGATTAACTGTGTTTACTCTATCCAGCTGATTGCTTAAAACTTATAGTTATTTCCCAATGTTATGCTTATGGGAAAAAAACTCAACTTTAAGGGGCCCCAGGGCCTCACTCACAAATTATTTCTCTATAAAAAAAGTTTCCTGCACAACTTCACGTTAGGCTCTTCCCAATGACACCAAAAACATGAAAATCGGTTCAGTAGTTTAGGAGGAATTTGTCACAAAAAACCTGCTCGCCTATTAAATAAGTATAGATTAAGTTTGCATGCTTTACCAAAAAATGTGTGTGTTTTCTAGGCCTTTTTTGGTAAAACATTAGTTGATATGGTTTTATTTTTGGTTTTCAAGGATTACCAAAAAGAAACCATCACTATGTTTATTAACCTAACGGTGCCTTTATCAAATCAGCTGATTATTTAATAGAGTTCATAAAGTGTTTCCTAGTTGGTTTATTAGTGAGTCTCTAGAATCTTACATATTAATAAACAAACACGGCTTTTATAATATCTAAGATACTACTGAAACGATTTTTAGGCTTAAGTTGACAAAAAAAATAAGTCGAGGTGTAAATCCTTCGAATTCTTATAATTTATATTCGCCTTTCGGGCTCTGCAGGTCTTCAAAGACTCAATGTGTATGGAAGATAAATATAAATCAATCTAATTATAAAGTCAGTATGCACATTACGTAATGAGGAATGATGTTATTTCATAAGAATGAGAGGATATTGAATTGGAGCATTAGGCCTTAGTGGTAGTAAGCCGGTAAACATGAAGGTCGATGGTGTCAGTTCATTTTAATCCAGGACATGATGAAAAATGTTATTGTTTCTAATTGTTCAATATTAATTCGGTATGTAAGAACATGCCACATTAAATTATTGTCTACCTACAACATTCAGGAATCAAACTGCATTGTGTTCAGGGTGTCACGTAATAGGCGGTGCGTGATATGGTGAGGTGCCTTAGGGCCCCGCCATATAGAGTCAAAACCCTGTAAAAAGCAGAGTTTGTGTCTGGCTTTCTGTAGTTTCAAAAATATATAAATTCTGCTAAGTTTCTAATATCGAAGTGTTTCCTGGCCTGGTATTTTCTTTTTTTTTTTGTTTGATTAAAATTAAACAATATCAATTGTGCTTCCAATATTAAAAGTTAATTGTAATTTATTATTAGATATTTTTGGAATTTAATTAAACACCTATCGCTGCTAGTGTTTAAGAAAGTGGCTTCTAGCTATAGGCAAAGTCACGATAAACCGAATAATTAATTACAAAATCATCGGTATTATAAGTTTAAAATATTTAGTAAAATTTGGAAAATCATGACGTTAAATAAACAGAGCTAGGTTTATTTTATAAGTTATTATGGGATGAACATTCAATTAAATAATTTCTTAAGATTCAGATGCTTTATTTTTTTAATTAGAATAATTTATTTAAAGCGAAAATTCAGTTAACGTTTTATTGTTAAATGCACTACAAATCTAGATTTAACTTTTGTCAGCGTATGATTGTGTACACCACATTTTTGCCGATACGTTTTAAGACGGTATCTACGTGTTTTGTGAGGCCAGTAGTTAAAATGAATATTATTATAAATCTTTATTTATTCATGGTGAATTAGGTGTTGTTTTTATAGAAACCGGTTTCATTTATTTATGAAATATACTGTTTATATAAGTGAGGTTTTTTCTGCTAAGGTAACTCTTACTGCATTATCTCAGCTATGTATCATACCATTCAACCAATGTAACTACCGACCATTAGTTGATTGGCCAGCATGTGTACTAATATTATTACTATTGTGTAGTGAGCCTTGTATTCTGATGGCTCATGTTTAGCAATCAGAACATAATACTGATTCAGTTTCATCATAATTAGTATTTTACTAAGTGGCTAAATGTTAAATATTTATTAATGGACTCTACGGTAAATCCAGTTATAACTGTAATGGGAGTGATTCATAATATAATAAGTTACGTTGTTACATTTATAATTTCCTAAAACCATTTATTCTTAGTGTAAGATGTAATTTATCTTTAATTTCTTTCAACTGTCCTACATAAACAATATTCAGCCTCACGAAAGCGCGATATTTAGCAGTGGAATAGATTATAGTCGTGTGCAAAACTTTACTGAAGTTGCATGATGGTTACTCTGGTTCCATCCTTATCTCACCTTATTGATGTCTCACTTGAAATTCAAGGAGTTATAGAGAGTTTCTCCAAGGTACTGTAGAATCAGTTATGCTTCAGTGCAACACCATTAAACGAGACGTTTAGCTTAAGTAGGAATATCTGCAAGTCTTGTCAGGGCTGAGCTTTAACTTCCAGTTCAAGCAAAAAACCTTAGGAAAACAATGACATATGTGAGTATACGTTATGTGGTTATGTTACGGACATATGTTATAAGGGGAACAAAACAAACCTCCCACGCTGTAAATTGTAAAGTGTGATCTGAAGTAAACAGTCCGATATTTTCTGCCAGATGTACTCTGATTGTAGTAGTTGGCCCGACACGTGATTGTTTTATTATAACATTTGCAACTTATTTAGAGTGTCATTAAATGCTTGGGATTATATGTGTCAATTATTTCTTTCTGAACTTGTATGTAAATTGTGAAATACAAATAACAGGATTGTTACTCTTTTATAATTAAAATGTTTATACAAATTTGTTATTGGTAGACGACAAATTACCCTACACCACAATAAGTGTTTTTTTAAGCCAATATTTAATTATTTTTGATAACATAAACATATATAATGAAAGCTGTTATGATGTATACTCCAGTGATATGCAAGACATTAATTCGATATTTTTGCGATGTAACGAGTTTTAATTTCACAATTTGATGACACAATAATGCCAGTTCTTTACTTCTACAACTCTCGACCCAAGTGAGAGATGTACAATGAAGAGCCGTCGGGTATGGATCAGACTTAATGATCTCAGTCCTCGTGTAGAAAGAGAAACGCCGCTCAACGTTGCTCGTTATTACTAAGTGACATTTGTAAAGAGGATTGCATAACTACTCTGAAGTTTATTACGTGCTGGATGGTTGGTGTTAGATTAATCGACATTTCCAGAGTCCACAATTATAAAGCATTGTTACTACAGCTTCAATCAATCAGGAGTTGATTGCTAGCTGTAGATGTTGACTTCGACTTTTAGAGGTAACGTTTCGAATTACAGGAACAAAATTCGAATTCTAGAGGCCCGAGTATAAACTTACTCGAAATTTAGAGAATACATTGTACGTTAAAAACACTTTGAATTATTGGTATATTATTTTCCGAACATTAGAGGTTTTATGAAGGGAAGATACAAAAGTTATTAATTATAGAGGTTTTCGAACTATCGAGGTTCAAACTAGCGAGGTCCTACTGTAATAATATTTATTCCGTGACAATGTTTAACAATGTATTGGAATTTACAACAAAATAGTTAATTTATGGGGAAATAATTTAACCAGGTAAGGTAGGCCTGAGTTCTATCTTTCCCTTTCTGGCGGGGTACGGCCTTTTTTTGGAAACCATTCCGGCATTGCGGCATTTGCCTAAGTGGGATGAGAGACCGTACAAACTCTTCTCAGAATGGCCAGCCTGGGATGAAATCCGAGACCTCCCGAATGTGACATGCAATAATCGCTACCTCACTCGAGCGTATGACTGGAACGATCGAGAGGCAAAATGCATTTATGAGCGATGCGATTAGTGTCTTCAGTAAGTGTAAGTGTTCAGTGTAAGTATTACTTCAGGTTGTTGCCACTCTCCAGTGTTTAGCAAGTGGGAGAAGCTATGAGACCCTCATGATTAGCTGTTCTATATCGTAACGGGCGCTTGTAACAATTAGATGTTTTTTTTTATATTCTTAAAAACATGTCCTTAAAGATAAAGTAATAATAATTGAAATTTGTATGAAGATTCAAAATCCTTAATCAAAAATTGTTTAAATCTTTTACCATTTGTTTTCTATAGCGTACACTAATGTAATGAAATATGTAAGATTATCATTTTATTTTATTTTAGCATATTACTCAATAAAAAGTAATCGAATTCGTTATTTTATTGTATTTTGAATCAAATACTTCAACCAGTAAAGGCACATATGGTTGGCATATACACTTTCGTAGAGGTTATAATAAATACGACAAATTTACTCATACATTATAATTTAGAAGAACAAATTGCCTACTAAATTAGAAGCAATAGAAATATTACACTCTCAAATAGCGTAAACCGCCACCATCTATCTCTTTATCTGACAATATACCAAAAATAATTCATTCAAAAACTATACAATACTAAAACTATTCAATACAATTACTGGTCTATGCTTGAAATAACTGAAAATATCTGATTGTAAACGCTTAAAAACATTAATTACTGGGCTCCAGTGATTGCTTTGCAACATTATGTAATAATAAAGCCAATTAATCATAATATGTAAAAGGGGAAAATAATATTTTCTTTATATGAGAAAACGCAAATATACAATGTATGAAAGTGGTGTGTTTTCTCATCTCGATGTTGTGTACATCATATTAAATTTTAAAACATCCTAAATGTGACAGTTTTACCTAAATTAAAAAAGTTAAACAAATGTATGATGATTATAATCAAACATCAGTCTTTTGCAATAAGTTTTCGTTTGTCACTACTGATTTAGTCACAATAAGTAGTAAAACTCAGACAGAACACAGGGGAAACTAACTGAGCACGTGTTCGTGGAGCCGCTTGACGGTACCCACACACGACCTGAGACGTCAGTAGAGCCGCTCGACGGTACCCACACACGACCTGAGACATCATTCGAGCCGCTCTACGGTACCCACACACGACCTGAGACGTCAGTAGAGCCGCTCGACGGTACCCACACACGACATGAGACATCAGTCGAGCCGCTCGACGGTACCCACACACGACCTGAGACATCAGTCGAGCCACTCGACGGTACCCACACACGACCTGAGACATCAGTCGAGCCGCTCGACGGTACCCACACACGACCTGAGACATCAGTCGAGCCGCTCGACGGTACCCACACACGACCTGAGACATCAGTCGAGCCGCTCGACGGTACCCACACACGACCTGAGACATCAGTCGAGCCGCTCGACGGTACCCACACACGACCTGAGACATCAGTTGAGCCGCTCGACGGTACCCACATACGACCTGAGACATCAGTCGAGCCGCTCGACGGTACCCACACACGACCTGAGACATCGGTCGAGCCGCTCGACGGTACCCACACACGACCTGAGACATCGGTCGAGCCGCTCGACGGTACCCACACACGACCTGAGACATCGGTCGATCCGCTCGACGGTACCCACACACGACCTGAGACATCGGTCGAGCCGCTCGACGGTACCCACACACGACCTGAGACATCGGTCGAACCTCGACGGTACCCACACACGACCTGAGACATCGGTCGAGCCGCTCGACGGTACCCACACACGACCTGAGACATCGGTCGAGCCGCTCGACGGTACCCACACACGACCTGAGACATCGGTCGAGCCACTCGGCGGTACCCACACACGAGCTGAGACATCGGTCGAGCCGCTCGGCGGTACGCACACACGACCTGAGACATCAGTCGAGCCGCTCGGCGGTACCCACACACGACCTGAGACATCAGTCGAGCCGCTCGACGGTATCCACACACGACCTGAGACATCAGTCGAGCCGCTCGACGGTACCCACACACGACCTGAGACATCAGTCGAGCCGCTCGACGGTACCCACACACGACCTGAGACATCAGTCGAGCCGCTCGACGGTACCCACACACGACCTGAGACATCAGTCGAGCCGCTCGTGTTGGACGTTCCCATCGAGCCGAGCGCCCAACCCAACAAATCCGTCAAGCAAGTTTGACCGTGTGTGTGCAGCTTTAGTATGTTATTATTTGTATAGCAACTCTAGACCACTTTTATAAATGTGTCAAATTTATTAAATTAACATTACCTGCTGGATGTTATGGTAAAACGTTATGTATTAGTTCAGTAGTACATTCGTTGACCAAAAATAGGAGCATGGAAAACTTTAAATATTTACTTTAGAAATTTCAAGTAACGTTAAAACATTGAAACTATTTTTTTACCAAAAATATATTAGTAGTCATGCCGCGCGCTTTGGCCCCAACATAGGGTCTTATGGAGAATAGAATAACATGGACTCTTATGGAGAATAGATTAACATGGACTCTTACGGAGAATAGAATAACATGGGCTCTGATGAGGAATGGAATTAGGGTGTAATTGCCTCCCTCTATGGCTCTTTTGCTACCCTCTGTGGTTGATTATTTATCTTTTGCATCTCTCTGTGTTTAATTATCTACAGTTTTTTGGTAATTAATTGATCCTCGTGTCCTTCTGTTGTTAATCATCTAGCCTTCTATGGTAATTATTTAACCCTCGTGTCCTTCTGTTGTTAATCATCTAACCTTCTGTGGTAATTATTTAACCCACGTGTCCTTCTGTTGTTAATCATCTAGCCTTCTGTGGTAATTATTTGACCCTCGTGTCCTTCAGTTGGTAATCATCTAACCCTCTGTACATCTAACCTCCACATCCTTCACCCCCTTCTGCGTATCTATCTACAGTTCCTGTTCTCTCAGCTGGTGGGTGTAACATTTTAAGTAACCTGACTGGCTGGTATGTTGAATCGCGTCCTTCTGTTGTTAATCATCTAGCCTTCAGGGGTAATTATTTGACCCTCGTCTCCTTCTGCTGTTAATCATCTAGCCTTCTGCACATCTAACCACAACATCCTCAACATAGTCTCTGTCAGCAAACTCGTTGTAACTAGTTGTTACCTGTGGGCTCTGTGATTGAAAGAGACATAGCCCCCACCACAATACCTGCTATCTTGCCGCGCATTTTCTCTCTCTCTTTGCTCCCGGCTCCCGTTGCGATTGGATGTGTTTTTGCGCTGCTCCGTTCGCTGCGTTTTTGCAAAGATAAAACTTGAGCGTTTGCTCCCCATAGCGGCTTCACTTTTCCTAACCTCACTTTTTGCTTTGTATTTTTATAACCTCACTTTTAATTTGTATTTAACATAACCTCACTTTGTATTATAGTAATCTTGCGTGTCGTGTGATTTTAGCGTCATCTGACTTGCTAGTGTACAATAACATCAGTTTCTTGTTTGTTCTGGCTAAAGTAATGTTGTGTTGACTAACATAACCTCACACCCAGTAACCTCAGTTTCTTGTGTCAAGAGTTGTGTCGTACTTGTATTTGTTGACTGACATAACCTTACATCTGTAACCTTTGAGAGTTACCATAATCTCACTTCCTTGTTCTTTTATGGAGTAACTTCACCATTTCGTTTTACTTGGTAGTGTTGTGTTTGTATGTGTTGGCTAACATAACAGTAACCTTTGAGAGTCACAAAAGCCTTATTTTCTTGTAAGAGTAGTTTTGTGCGTTGTATTTAATTGTTTGATATGGCTAGATTAGTGTTGTGTTGACTAACCTAACCCCACCCAGTAACCTTTGAGAGTTACCATAAGCTCAGTTTCTTGTTTGACCTAGCTAGAGTAGTGTTTTGCATTGTATTTAATTGTCTGGTCTGGTTAGAGTAGTGTTTGTATGTGCTGACTAACATGCCGGTAACAGTAATCCCACTTCCTTGTGTCAAGAGTTGTGTCGTACTTGTATGTGTTGACTGACAGTAATATCACTTTCTGTCCTTGTTCTTTATTAAGTAACTTCACCATTTTGTTTTACTTGGTAGTGACGTACTTGTATATGCTGACTAACATAACCTCAATCTCAACCATTTGCTTACCATAACCTAATATAACATAACCTCACTTTTTGCTTTGTATTTTACATAACCTCACTTTGTATTATAGTAATCTTGCGTGTCCTGTGATTTTTAGCATTATCTACTTGCTAAAGTAACCTACTTTTTCTAACCTCACCCATTACACTCCAAAATGTATAACCTTACTGTATTATATTAATTTTCCGTGCATAGTGTACTTCATTTTATTGTCTTGGCTAGATTAGTGTTGTGTTGACTAACATAACCTCCAGTAACCTGATTTTTTGCCCTGGTTCTTTTGTACAGTAAATTCGCCTCAGCAACCTCACTTGTTATTATTGTTATTTTATGCAGTTTTGGTTGGAGAAGTTTTTGTATGTATTGATTAACATAACCTCACTTTTCCTAACCTCACATCCTTGTGTCAAGAGTAGTGTTGTGTTTGTATGTGCTGCTTAACAGTAATCTCACTTTTCTTTAATGCAGTTTTGGTTAGAGTGGTGTTTGCTACCTTCATTAGAGTTAACCTGTAGTTCTGGCTTTACTTGCGTAGTCTATGTGTTAGTGTTTTTCTGACTTGCGTAGTAATACAGAGGTACTGTGCTCTTTTGTAGATCCTCTGTACCTGTTCTTTTAGAGAACCTGACGGTGACTTTAAAGTATCAGTTCCAAGTGTTACAGTTACATCATCTATATTAATCATTTAATATCGATGAAGACTGCCACAAAGTAACAGTTCCAAAAGTAACCGTTCCAATAAAGTAACAAGTCCAACCCTACCCATCCCCATTCCCACAGTTTTCAAGGTAACAGGTCCAAAAGTATCAGTTTCAGTAGATAAAACAGTGAAAAAGTAACAGGTCCACTCTCTATATATATATCTCTTGCAACAAGCTCTAGTTCTCCAGTCTGATTTCAGTCGTGACGCTGATCAGACGTGTTTTGTGCTGCTCTTGCGTAAGTGTTCTCTTGCACAGATTATTATTGATTCTGCGTAATTCAGTTATATCCGTGTGAGTTTGACTCTGTTCGGGGTATTTGCTGTTTTAAGCGTTAACACAGTTTAGCTTGTTTTCAGTATTCAATTCTCTGTTGAAGGATGGATGTTTCTAAAAAGGACCCTCAAAACCCGGTAAATTTAATTGGTAATGATGAAACCTACGTTATTCACTTTAGACTTTACGGGACTAACACTGTTTTCAAATTCACTAAACCTCCCAAGGGTATCTCTGAGTTTGATTGGATTCGTAAAGGTTTTAATCAAATTGTAGAGACATCCAAAGCCAACGTTGCACCCACTGATTATCTAGGGTTTAAATTACAGTCTATAAATTTAAAAAGTGCTGAACCGGGATACGTATCGTTGAGACCGTTCTCTGAAGTTAGCGGTGATGTTCTCTGGGATATTTTCGGGGGCATAATTCAAAGCAACGCGCAATCTATAACCTCTAGTGACACGTTTAGAGTTGATGTTACAAGGATTAACGTCCCAGTAGGTAAAGGAAGGGCAAGACCCGACTTTTACAATACCTTTGATGAAGAATCTAAAGCTAGGAAGGGTATTATAGTAATTAATAATAAAGACAATTTATGTTTGGCTAGAGCGTTGGTAGTAGGCAAAGCGTATGCGAAAAACGATCCCCAGTACAAAGCAATACGTCAGGACAAGGGAAAAAGACAAACTTTCAGAGCTAATAAGCTCATAGCAAAAGCCCGTGTAGAAATGCCCGAGGAGGGTGCAGGAATCCCTGAGCTTGAAAAATTCCAGTCCCATCTTAAAAAATACAAAATTACCGTCTACAACTACGACAAAAAAGGCCGGGATGTTTACTTTGAAGGAGGTAATGGAGACGCTAAATTAAAAATTAACCTTCTTTTTCACAACGGTCATTATAATGTAATTACAAACTTAACTGCTGCGTTTGTTTGCAATTTCTTTTGTGAAGCCTGTCATATTCCCTACAGCAACAGACATGAGCATCGGTGCTCTAACAGATGCTTGTCCTGTCATACCATCTCCCCACCCTGTAAACTAGAACACGGAGGCATCACATGCCGTTTTTGCAACCGCTCCTTCAAAAATGAGCGGTGTTTAGTAGCTCATCAAGGGCAAATTTGTAAAACTGTAAAACTCTGCCGTGACTGTAAGAAAATGATTTATCCAAAAAGACGTAAGACAGCTCATGTATGCGGAGAAGTTTTCTGTAAGCCCTGTGAGGCGTTCAAAGACCCAGCGCATCAGTGTTTCATGAGGGTAGATAGGAGAACACCGAAAGACCGTGATTTTTTGTTTATTTTCTTTGACTTGGAAACAAGGCAAGACGAGTCTCTCCCCTCTGACCCTGATAAAAAAGTACATCAAGTAAACTTGTGCGTCTCACAACAGTACTGCTTTAAATGTATTAATGGGGGTGAGTGTGAAACTTGCTCGGAACGGCAAAGGGTATTTGAAAAAGAACCGGTAAAACACTTCATGAACTATATCATGGGAATTCGAAAGAAATTTAAAGATGTCTGTGTAATTGCCCACAACGGGCAGGGTTTTGACTTCCAATTCATACTACAGTATATTATGGAAGAAACTAAATTTACCCCAAAAATAACTCCTCGGGGAACTAAAGCTATATTGATTGAAGTAGCCAACGTAAGGTTTGTGGACTCACTTAGCTATTTTCCCATGGCCCTCGCTGCACTCCCTAAGGCTTTTGATCTACAGACAGAATAATACACAAGAGAGAGAAAAAGAAGAAAATCATAAGACACAAGAGAGAAGAAGAAGAATAAATAAATCAGTGGATGGGTGAGGGGGAGTGAGGAGGGGAAGGTGAGGGTGAAGAAGAAGAACACGCAAGTGGTAACAGAAGTGAGCAGTAGGAGTCCCGGTGATTAGGCGCTAACATTGCGCTTATGGGCTTAAAATCTGGCATCTGATTGGTCTAATTAGGTCACATGACCTAATTAAGCCCCACCCCTTTTCCAAGATGGCTGCGCCCATGGTCCCGCCAAAAAGAGGAGGCCATGACCTCAAAAAATTACCAGTGGTACCAACTTAAGAGAAAAAAAATTCCCAGAGGTACCAAATAGGGGAAAACTACTTAAATTATGTCACGCTAACGTGACTAACCAAAAAAAAAAACAAGTGTTGCCAACTCAACACTTCCCGAAAAGGCCATGGACACTTACATTACATGGACATTTAAATTACATCAAAAATTATTCCCATGTTAGCACCCACCTCCGGGCGCCCCTACTGCTCACTTCTGTTACCACTTGCGTGTTCTTCTTCTTCACCCTCACCTTCCCCTCCTCACTCCCCCTCACCCATCCACTGATTTATTTCTTCTTCTTCTTCTCTCTTGTGTCTTATGATTTTCTTCTTTTTCTCTCTCTTGTGTATTATTCTGTCTGTTATGTTACTCCCCTCACCTTCCCCTCTCACCTTCACCACTCCGCGCCACTGTTTCTCTCTTTATTCTTCTTCTTCTGCTCTTTATTGAGTCTGATTTTCTTAAAATTGCTTATATCTCGAAAACGGTGGGTCCTAGGGTCATTTTGACCCTAGAAAACTGCCTACTACGTAGTGTAGGCACTTCAGAGGGGTAGCTACCTATATGAAAAATCTTAACTAAAATGTTGCGGGTTGCATCTCGAAAAATGAAGGGGCAAATTTTCAAAATTATATATCTTGAGAACGGCTTGGTCGATTTGAATGAAACTTGGCATACAGGTACCTGTTTACCTCTGCTACATCTTTAAAAAACCTAAACTCTGTACTGCAAGTAGTATCAAAACAATTGAAGGAACTATATTTTAAAAATCAATATCTTAAGAACAGCTGGGCCGATTTAATTGAAACTTGGTATATAGGTACTTGTTGACATCCTCTACAATTTAAAAAATACTTAAACCCTGTACGGCGGGTAAGTATCAAGACAATTGAAGGAGCTGTACTTTAAAATTAAATATTTTGAGAGTTTTTGGGGCAATTGAAATGCAATTTGGTACTTATTAACCCACGCTAACTCTGTAAAGAAGAAACATTACAAAACTGGGCAGACTGCAAGCTCTGTCTTACTAGGTTTTCAGGGTGTTTGAAAGTTTTGGCTTCTGAGCTACTTATTTGTTAGTCTCCAGGGTGTTTGCTCCTATTTGTTATGTTGTTTTCTCTACATCATCCAAGACCTGAGATACTCTTAAATCATACAAGAAAACTAGAGAGGAGTAGTTCTGTTTTACTAGCTTTCCAGAATATTTACAAGTTTTAGCATATATTTTTTATGTTAAATTAAAAGAGTATAATCAAGATTCATTGATGAAGGTAGACTGATCTTGAAAGTTAAAGGGGGAGTAGTCAACTGCCCCCCCCCCCCCTCTCTTATTATGTTCAAAGCATTACACTTATCTTCCTTATCTACACCTTTACCATTAATATCACTGTCAAATACTTGTGATTGAAACTAACTCACATACAAAAAACTAGAGATGAGTGACAAACCAACACTAAATAAATGATACTTTGACTGATTCTTCAACGAGAATATAAACCAATGAAGGTGTTGAAAGTACTGGAACTTCGCTAAAATGACTCTCTGGCTATTTTTACAGAGTTGTAGCTGCTACAATTAAGGTAATTATTGTTCAAAAATGTTGACTTTTTAGCTGTTGTTTAGATGCTGTTGGGTTCATCAGGCTCTGTATTTTTATTGGATCATTAACTGGTATAAATCCTAAGTCTGTAGAGGCTAGCATGCGAGCATTGGGAACTGTAAGTTTTAACTTCTATTTTATTTGTTAAATTAATTGATATAGACCAGGTTCATTGATATATACTGTATGAGATTGATAATTAAAAGGGAGTCCCGAATCAGGACTCCCTTGGGGCGGGGTGGGGAAGAGGGGTTCGCCTAGTACTTCAGGTTCTGTTTCCATTACATCATCCAAGACCTCAGATACTCTTAAATCATACCAATGTCATGCTTGCACATTTTAAACAAACACTCACAAGAAAACTAGCTCTGTGTTAAAATTAATTGATATAAACCTGGCTCATTGATGTATACCGTTTGAAATTGAAAATTCAAAGGTAGGAACGTTTCGTTCCTACCTTCTTCAGGCATTGTTTTACGGTGTTTTTCTCTAACATGATCTCTGATTGCTTTTTGTGGGCTAGAGTAACCCAAGATTTTAGCAATCTCTTTAGTTTAGCTACAGTTGTCAAATACTTGTGATTGAAACAAACACTCACACATACAAGAAAACTAGCTCTGTGTTAAAATTAGCGAATAAAGATCGGGCTCGTTAAGAAAGATTGTTTGGGAATGAAAGTGCAAGGGGGGCGTTTCGCCCCCCTGTACTTCCAGTGTTGTTTTGTGGTGTTTTTCTCTAACATAGGTACGGATTGCGTGCTTTGTGTTAGCGTACCCCAAGATTTGAGCAGTCTCTTTAGTTTAGCTACAGTTCTCAAATACATGTGATTGAAACAAAAAAACAAGAAATCTTGTGTAAGTGACAAACTAGCGAAAACACAAGTCACACAAAATAAATGATACTTTGACTGATTTTTAGCCGTTGTTTAGGTGTTGTTGTAGTTTAGTATTATAGCAGTTGGGTTCATCAAACTCAATCTGATCTTTAGTTGTTATTTCGGGGAATGTCTCTGTCTTTATTAGATCATTAGAAAACATTATAATTGAGGTTTTAACATCATGAGCAGATAATCTTTGCTATTGTGTAGGTTCTGAATTAAAATGTCAAGTTTCTGGTTGGTGTTCAACTGTATGAAAGAACAACTCCTGTCACCTTTTACTGTAAATTAATATACTAAGGCATATTTTTAACTTTATGCTTATTTTAGCAGGACTAATTTGTAGTATGCATTGAACTGTTTAGAAACCTCTGTTACAGTAACTAGAAGATACTTGTAAACACTAACAGAAAAGCTATACCCTAGCTTCAAGGGCTGCGAAACGCTCATAACATTACACCAGATAAAGATTCTAAGTGTTGGATCTTGAGGGTCCACAGTTTTTTAATTTAAATTAATGCAGAATAGGCTGGTGACAGTATGGTATTTTGTAAAGTTAAAAAAATACAGAGATTGAACACTTTAGAGTTCATATGTGTGTTTTTGTTGTTGTAGTTAGTTGCTTGAAAACACTGTTACAATATTCCAGCAAACAGAATAAATATATAATTTTAGTGTGTTTACTAATCAAATGTTGCAATTCTACATTAAAATGTCAAGTGGTGTATAATAAGGTTCTGAATTAGAATGTCAAGTTTCTGGTTGGTATTCAGCTGTATGAACGAACAACACTTGGGGTTTTCAGCTGTTTAGTATGGTTAGGATCTATAAAGTAATACATTAAGGCAATTTTTGAACTTGATGCTTATTTTAGCAGGTTTGTTCAATTTGTATTACTTTTGGCAGCATTATTTGCATTTAACTGTTTAGAAACCTCTGTTACAGTAGCTAGAAAAGAGTTGTCAACACTAGCAGAAAAGAAAAGCTATACCGACACCCAAGGGAGGCGAGACGCCTCCCTTTCATAACATTATAGTTGAAGTAGTTAGTAGCTGGGACCCATCTTGGGTCCCAACTCAATTATCATGATTCTAAGTGTTGGACCTAGCTACAAACCAAGTCCATTGTTTATGAATTAAAACTAATGCAGAAGAGGCTGGTGACAGTAGGGTATTTTGTAAAGTTAAACAAGTACAGAGATTGAACACTTTAGAGTTCATATGTGTGTTTTTTTTGTAGTTGGTTGCTTTAAAAACACTGTTACGATATACCAACAAACAGAATCAATAAATAATTTTACTGCATTCACTAGTCAAACATTGTAACCAACACCAATATTGGGGAGTTGACCACAAATGATTCACCATGGGTACATATTAAAAGACAACAAACATAAAATGCATTCTTTAGAAGGACAGAAATTATACAGTATTTCGCTCTGAGTTGGTTATTTTTGTCTGAGTCTGGGTAGTTCTGCAGATTGATGGTGTAATTTCTCGGTTGAATATGTTCTGGTTCGTTAAAACTGTCTGCCGGGGACCGTTAGGTACTCTGACGATCTAACTTATCGTCAATTCTGTCAAAACTTACTGAAAATGCTCTACCGGGGTTACATTTAACTTTGCCCAAACCTTTTACATTTCTCGGCCAAACAATACCGAGTCCGCTAAAACTGTTTACCGGGGGCTACATTTAACTTTGCCCAAACATTTTAAATTTCTCGGTCAAATAATACCGAGTCCGCTAAAACTGTTTACTGGGGTATGTTGTTCTTTGATAGAAACCTTAAGCTATAAAATACCTCCAAGTCCTCTGAAAACTGTCCACCTGGGACAAATATCTATCTATCTCCGGTCAAATGTTTCCAAGTCAGATGTTCTCCTGCGGTCAGTGTTTCCAACCTCGATCCATTGAGACTCCACAGCTACCGTCTAGATCTCCGGGCATTCTATGATAAACCCTCGGTAAGTGTATGTTTGCTTGAATGGGGTTTGAGACCATTCGTGCATGAGCACCCAGGTTCAACCTTTATTTCGTGCGTGAGCCAATCCAGATTACCTGGTTGACGCCCAGTACAAAATAAAAGTCCTCTCCCTTTTAGCAAACGAAAGAATAGAGTTTTTTATTTGCTTTATATTTATTTGCTTTTTTTTACAAGTCCCACCGGATTGTTCCAAGGAGTAGCCTGTGCGTTAGCAAGGCTGCTCAATGTACAAAGTCCTTCTTTCACACCGGCTCGTTCAAAGGAGTACCCTGGGTGTTGGCCAGGCGCCTCAATCTACTAGATCCTTCATCACACATTCACACCGGCTCGTTCGAAGGAGTAGTCTGGGTGTTAGCCAGACGCCTCAATCTACTAGATCCTTCATCACACATTCACACATACCCGTTCAAAAGAGCAGTCTGGGTGTTGGCCAGACTCCTCAATCTACTAAGTCTTCTCATTCAGGTTTACGGGGTTTTTCGTCACCCACGCCAGTGACCTTCATTCACTCACATACACTCATACAGTGGGAACTTGTGATTTTAAAACTAACATTTAAAGTGAACTTTCATCTTTCATATTTGTGTAAGTAAGGTAAAACTTCTCCTGCAACAGACTTCTTACTAACAGTCTTGCTTCGGGTGTAGCCGACTTTAACATTAAAGAACATAATCCGGCTTCGTTTATGAAAACAGTTGTTTTCTCAATCGGTCCAACACCCTGTTTTTGGGCCTCAGAAAAACTTCCAACAGTTAATTTATCATTGTCATCTACATGTTTCTGAATTGCACTACAGCAATTAACATGCCTAAGAGCAGACGCTACATCTTTAGCTTTAAACCATGGCTTTCCTTCATTATCAAACAGAACCAATACCGGTTTGTTATTAAATGTATAGTATTTAGCAGCCATGTCACAATTACGTTTTTACAGACAAAAACAGCGCAGAAGTACGTCTGATCAGTACCGTGACTCAGAGTAGAATGATGTAACTGTACTAGTCACATGAATTATGTACAAAAGTAACACTGCTCCGTAGGGAAAAGTGTCGTCTTTATCGACGGTAGCAACTAGGAATATAGACAAGTGATACTTCAAGATTTAAAACCCCAGATAGTTTCTCAACGTTACAAAACATTTCTTCAAAGTGATCATCAAAAACTGTCGGTGTTAGATTAGCTAGTGGCATGTAAGGTATGTCTCCTGATGCACCTGTGTGCTTTATTGATACTCCGATGTAGGTGTTTGATGAGGAGTTCTCCGTTATTTTATCTACTATATACTCCGAAAACACCAAAGGCCATTCCCGTGCATTTATTGAACCTGTAAGTAAGAACTTAAACTCTGAGCGTGTCATATTAAATTTTACATTTTCATTTAACCTCTTTTTGTGTATAAGCTGAAGAAAAACCTGTTGGTTAGCGGATGTATTATGTTCAGCAGACATTCTACAAGAGTATAACACAACAAGATACAACTGAGTGTAACAGCACAAACACAACCGATCAGGACCACGTCTCAGAACAGAATGAGTTAACAGAACTGATGTTTACAGGTATATACGCTTAGTACCCATGTGATGGTTCCATTAGTTTTTGTTTTTTAAACCCGAAAGGCAAGGTGTCGTGATCATCATTAAATTTTCTCTTGGGCCCTGTAATTCTAAACTTTTTAATTTCACTTACTGTAACGACTTCTCGTGTCTTTGTTCTCCTGATTCTATTCTCTACAATTTCTAGTATTTCAGCAGCTTCGTTTAGTACCATCTTTTTTAGAGCTTCAAAGTTTAGCGTTTCGGAGGTTTTCATGTTTAATGTTAGGCCCTTGATTTTACAAACTGATTCTAACTTTTGTTTTTTGGTTGACCAGACAAGGTAAGCGTAGGTCTTTGGTCCCCCAGAAACAAACTCTACGATATAAGAGCCTGGGCCGTACTCATCTGCCAATTCATCTGTCATTTCCCCGAGGTAATCTCCCGTAGGAACCTTATACAACCCACCACGGTATAAATAAATACACGAATCTGTATCATAATACAAGACCTGCCCTCCAAGAGAATCTAGATGTTCATAAAGTTTAAGTCTCGCGTGAGCTGTAGTGTAGGCTGCAATTACAACATTTACAGTTTTTAGAGCCTCACTAGCTTCATCAACATTCTGCCAGTTAACTAGCAAAACTTCTTGGTTTATTACTTCAGCATACTTTACATTTACTTCTGGTTGAGTTACCAACTTGAATAATTCTTTAGAGTCTCTGACGATTGAAGTTTTTGTCATGTTTTCTCGCTGACCAAACTTGCCCCAGAATGAATTTAACATTAATTTGGCTACTGATCTAAGTCCCCCGTTTTTACAAATTTTATCTTTCTCCATTTGAATACCCTCACGCTTAAAGAAATCAGAAACATACTTTTCTTTATCCTCCTCTGTCATACACCAAGCGGGATAGCCTGAGGCTTCCTGCTTTACTTTCAAGAATTTGTTAATGAATTCTGTAAACAAACCTCCATTTTCATATGTGGCTACCTCGTACTCCCACAGTTCATACATGTCCAAAATTACATAGCCCTTTTCTACAGCTTTCCTAATTTCATCCATCGTCCAGGTCCCAACTAACGCTCTTTCCTCACTCTCATGAAAACATTCCCCTTGGTTTAAAGTTTCCCCGCAAGTTCCACACAACACAAACATTAATTTATTATTCATTTTAGCGGGGAGTACGGGGTGATACAAGTTGTAAGGAGGTAGAATCTTACATTTCAACAATCCCTCTACTTCAAGACCTCTCTCTCGGCACTCATTTCCAACGTAAATGATAGGGTGTCCAACGGGATACTTACAATATTTATTTACAAACGGATAAAGGGAGCAAACATCAGCATACTGTATCGTTTCTCCCTCTTCACATTTATGATATGTTTTAGTATTGCCTGTCCTGCCTCCAAAAAAGGAATCTCTAGGGTTGAGTGGAAGTGTGTTTATAATGGACAGTTGGTTCAAGTGATTTAGTTTATTATCTTTCTTCAATTTATTAAATTTACATTCCCACATTTCTACAACCTCATAGTTGTTCAGTTTGGAAATTTTGGACTTGGTTCTCTCGTAACGGAGATGCAAACTGTCTGAAGGATCCTCCGACAGAGGTTCTTCTCTGTTATAAGGAAAACATTTTGGACACCCGTGCCAGTAGCACCCGTGAAACTCGTAAATTCTCTCAGAGTCAAACCCATCAACTTTTATTCCATTAATTTTTACTTCTTTACCCCGGCCCGCGTGTTGAATCCTCAACCCTCGTTTCTCCTCTTCCCAGCTTAGCCATTGTAAAGCAACGGCTGACTGATTGTCAGTCAGTCTGTACCCGTTTTTGGGAATCAAACCGTTTTGTTTGGTTTTAGAAAGTTACGCCGAAAAGCTAAGTTACATGCACTGGCGATTGTTATAGCTTCGAGGAATGGGTCTACGTTACATTGTTCAAGAAGCAAGGCTCTAAATTGTATACATGCCTGAGCTAAAATCTCCACGTCAGAGATACAATACTCCAAGATTTCCTTTTTGAAATCAAACACGTAGTAACTCGCCACTTGCTCGTCATACCAAATCTCGAAAGCTTCGTGAGGTTTCTCAAACATTGATTCCGGGCAGTAATACTTTTTGTCGGGTATCGGGCCTACATAATTTTGATTTGCCACAGTGTTAAAAAGATGCGGGAAATAACCTTTCTTTTTCTCAGGAGGCAGGTCAAAAGCTTTAGGGAGTGCAGCGAGGGACATGGGAAAATAACTAAGTGAGTCAACAAACCTTACGTTGGCTACTTCAATCAAAATTGCTTTAGTTCCCCGAGGAGTTATTTTTGGTGTAAATTTAGTTTCTTCCATGATGTACTGTAGAATGAATTGAAAATCAAAACCTTGCCCGTTGTGAGCAATCACACAAACATCTTTAAATTTCTTTCGAATTCCCATTACATAGTCCATGAATTGTTTTACTGGTTCTTTTTCAAAGACTCTTTGCCTCTCAGAACAAGTTTCACACTCACCCCCATTAATACATTTAAAACAGTACTGTTGAGAAACGCACAAGTTAACTTTATGCAATTTTTTATCGGGATCTGAGGGAAGAGACTCATCCTGCCTTGTTTCAAAGTCAAAAAATATGAAAAGAAAATCTCGGTCTTTCGGAGTTCTCCTATCGACCTTTATGAAACACTGATGCGCGGGGTCTTTGAACGCTTCACAGGGTTCACAATAAACTTCTCCGCATACGTGAGCTGTCTTACGTTTTTTTGGATAAATCATTTTGTTACAGTCGCGGCAGAACTTTATAGTTTTACAAACTTGCCCTTGATGGGCTATTAAACACCGCTCATTTTTGAAGAAGCGGTTGCAAAGACGGCATGTGATGCCTCCGTGTTCAAGTTTACAGGGCGGAGAGATAGAATGGCAGGACGGGCAGATGTTAGAGCATCGATGCTCACCCTTGTTATTGTAGGGAATATGACAGGCTTCACAGAAATAATGACATACGAAAGCAGCAGTTAAGTTTGTAATTACATTATAATGCCCGTTGTGAAAGAGCAAGTTAATTTTAAATTTAGCGTCTTCATTACCTCCCTCAAAGTAAATATCCCGACCTTTTCTATCGTAACTGTAGACTGTTATTCTGTATTTCTTAAGATGTGACTGGAATTTTTCAAGCTCGGGGATGCCGGCACCTTCCTCCGGCATTTCTACACGGGCTTTTGCTATGAGCTTATTAGCTCTGAATGTTTGTCTTTTACCCTTGTCCTGACGTATTGCTTTATACTGAGGATCATGTTTAGCAAGTGCTTTGCCTACTACCAATGCTCTAGCCAGACATAAATTGTCTTTATTATTAATTACTACAATACCCTTCCTAGCTTTACATTCCTCGTAAAAAGTGTTGTACATCTCTGGATGTACTCTCCCTTTACCTACGGGGACATTTACCCTCGTAACGTCAATTCTAAAAGTGTCGCTAGAGGTTAAAGATTCAGAGTTACTTTGAATTATGCCTCCAAAAATATCCCAGAGAACATCACCGCTAACTTCAGAGACAGGTCTCAAAGCTACGTACCCCGGTTCAGCACTTTTCAAACTTATAGATTGCATTTTAAACCCGAGATAATCAGTGGGTACAGTGTTGGCTTTAGCCTTTTCAACAACTTGATTAAAACCTTTACGAATCCAATCAAACTCAGAGATACCTCTTGGTGGTTTAGTAAATTTGAAAACCGTATTAGTCCCGTAAAGTCTGAAGTGTTTAACATAGGTTTCAGAGGTACCAATTACATTTACTGGGCTTTGAGAGCTCTTTTTAGAAACTTCCATCCTTTAACAGAGAATGAAATACTGATAACTAAGAAAACAATCTGAACTGTAATACACAACACTCTAACGCTTAAAAAGATCAAATACACCAGCCAGAGTCAAGTTCACACCGATATAACTGAATTAATAGCGCAGAATCAACAAGACAATAATAATAATTTGTGCAAGAGAACACTTAACAATTACGCAGAAGCAGCATAAAACACGTCTGATCAGTGTGACGACTGAGCCAGAATGAGGTAGTAGAGTATATGTTTAGAGGTATATAGTATGTAGGAGAGCACTGTACGTATGTATAACTACACAAGTCAAAAAAAACACTAACACACAAACTACACAAGTCAAAGCAGAGCTACAAGTTATGATGAAGGTAATAGAGGTAGCAAACAATACTCTAACTGAGAACTGTATTAAAGAACAAAACTAGAAAGTGAGATTAATGGTGTAAGGATATGTTAGTCAGGTAAAACAATTAAATACAACACTACTCTAGCCATGTCATTAAGAACGTAAGATTACTAAAATACATGAGAATTAAAACTACTACAATACAAGAAAACTAAAATCATTATAATCAAATGTAATAATTATATTTGCCAAGTGCAAAATCAACGAACGGAGTATCGCAGGGACCTCTGACCCGTGCAAATGCAAGGGATAGAGTGAAGTTAACGCTTGAGAATAAAGAGCGCTAAAAGTATCGACCAATCAGGGCACAGAACGCTAATTACAACCAATAGAATGCATTTTTATTATAACCAATTACAGAGCTGTATTTTAACTAGTTACAACGAGTTTGCTGACAGAGACTTGTTGCGAATGTTGTGGTTAGATACGCAGAAGGAAGTGAGATTAGATACACAGAAGGGAATGAAGGATGTAGAGGTTAGATGTATAGAAGGGCACGAGAGTCAAATATGTAGAAGTAAGCGTAGATCAAATAATTACCATAGAAGGCTAGATGGTTTACAACAGAAGGACACGAGGGTAAAATAATTACCATAGAAGGCATAGAAGGTTAACAACAGAAGGACACGAGGGTTGTATATGTAGAATGACATGTAGGTCAAATAATTACCACAGAAGACTAGATGATTAACAACAGAAGGACACGAGGGTTAAATAATTAACCATAAAGGCATGCAAGAAATAGATAGTTGCCAAAGAGGGTAGCAGAAGATAGATAGTTGCCACAGAGGGTAGTAATTACACCCCAATTCTATCCTCCATAAGAGTACATGTTATTCTATTCCCCCATAAGAGTCCATGTTAATCTATTCTCCATAAGAGTACATGTTAATCTATTCTCCATAAGACTCCATGTTGGGGCCAAGGTGGCCGCCCTAACTACTCACGTCTGATCAGCGTCACGACTGAAACCAGACTGAAGAACTAGAGTTTGTTGCAAGAGATATATATAGAGAGTGGACCTGTTACTTTTTCACTGTTTTATCTACTGAAACTGATACTTTTGGACCTGTTACCTTGAAAACTTTGGGAATGGGAATGAGTGGTGTTGGACCTGTTACTTTATTGGAACGGTTACTTTTAGAACTGTTACTTTGCAGCAGTCTTCATTGATATTAAATGAACAATATAGATGATGTAACTGTAACATTTGGAACTGATACCTTAAAGTCACCGATCAGGTTCTCTAAAAGAACAGGTACATAGAATCTACAAAAGAGCACAGTACCTCTGCATTACTACGCATGTCAGAAAAACACTAACACACAAACTACGCAAGTCAAAACAGAACTACAAGTTACCGAAAGTTAACTCGAATGAAGGTATCAAATACTACTCTAACCAAGAACAAGAATAGAAAGTTAGATTACTGTCACTCAACACATACAAACACAACACTACTCTTGACACAAGGACGTGAGGTTAGGAAAAGTGAGGTTATGTTAGTCAATACATACAAAAACTGCTCCAACCAAAACTGCATAAAATAACAATAATAGAAAGTGAGGTTGCTGAGGTGAATTTACTGTACAAAAGAACCAGGGCAAAAACAGGTTACTGGAAGTTATGTTAGTCAGCACAACACTACTTTAGCCACGAGTAAGTGAGGGTATGTTTACTTTCTTTACTGTAAACTACTAAATCAAACAATTAAATATAAACACAACACTAATCTAGCCAAGACAATAAAATGAAGTACACCATGCACGGAAAATTAATATAATACAGTAAGGTTATACATTTTGGAGTGTAATGGGTGAGGTTAGAAAAAGTAGGTTACTTTAGCAAGTCAGATAATGCTAAAAATCACAGGACACGCAAGATTACTATAATACAAAGTGAGGTTATGTAAAATACAAAGCAAAAAGTGAGGTTATGTTATATTAGGTTATGGTAAGCAAATGGTTGAGATTGAGGTTATGTTAGTCAGCATATACAAGTACGTCACTACCAAGTAAAACAAAATGGTGAAGTTACTTAATAAAGAACAAGGACAGAAAGTGATATTACTGTCAGTCAACACATACAAGTACGACACAACTCTTGACACAAGGAAGTGGGATTACTGTTACCGGCATGTTAGTCAGCACATACAAACACTACTCTAACCAGACCAGACAATTAAATACAATGCAAAACACTACTCTAGCTAGGTCAAACAAGAAACTGAGCTTATGGTAACTCTCAAAGGTTACTGGGTGGGGTTAGGTTAGTCAACACAACACTAATCTAGCCATATCAAACAATTAAATACAACGCACAAAACTACTCTTACAAGAAAATAAGGCTTTTGTGACTCTCAAAGGTTACTGTTATGTTAGCCAACACATACAAACACAACACTACCAAGTAAAACGAAATGGTGAAGTCACTCCATAAAAGAACAAGGAAGTGAGATTATGGTAACTCTCAAAGGTTACAGATGTAAGGTTATGTCAGTCAACAAATACAAGTACGACACAACTCTTGACACAAGAAACTGAGGTTACTGGGTGTGAGGTTATGTTAGTCAACACAACATTACTTTAGCCAGAACAAACAAGGAACTGATGTTATTGTACACTAGCAAGTCAGATAACGCTAAAATCACACGACACGCAAGATTACTATAATACAAAGTGAGGTTATGTAAAATACAAAGCAAAAGGTGAGGTTATGTAAAATACAAAGCAAAAAGTGAGGTTAGGAAAAGTGAAGCCGCTATGGGGAGCAAACGCTCAAGTTTAATCTTTGCAAAAACGCAGCGAACGGAGCAGCGCAAAAACACATCCAATCGCGACGGGAGCCAGGAGCAAAGAGAGAGAGAAAATGCGCGGCAAGATAGCAGGTATTGTGGTGGGGGCTATGTCTCTTTCAATCACAGAGCCCACAGGTAACAACTAGTTACAACGAGTTTGCTGACAGAGACTATGTTGAGGATGTTGTGGTTAGATGTACAGAAGGCTAGATGATTAACAGCAGAAGGACACGAGGATCAAATAATTACCACTGAAGGCTAGATGATTAACAACAGAAGGACACGTGGGTTAAATAATTACCACAGAAGGTTAGATGATTAACAACAGAAGGACACGAGGGTTAAATAATTACCATAGAAGGCTAGATGATTAACAACAGAAGGACACGAGGATCAATTAATTACCAAAAAACTGTAGATAATTAAACACAGAGAGATGCAAAAGATAAATAATCAACCACAGAGGGTAGCAAAAGAGCCACAGAGGGAGGCAATTACACCCTAATTCCATTCCTCATAAGAGCCCATGTTATTCTATTCTCCGTAAGAGTCCATGTTAATCTATTCTCCATAAGAGTCCATGTTATTCTATTCTCCATAAGACCCTATGTTGGGGCCAAAGCGCGCGGCATGACTACTTATATTTATGACAAATTTATTTGTTCAACTAATATAGAGAAAATCATATTTTTTACAACTTCTTGATAAATTCATATTGCTAAAGACAAAGACCACTAAATTTCACATATTTTATTTTGCCCGTATCATTAGTGTCGTAAGATATAAATTGCATGTTTCACACTTGACAAAGTTATCAAGTAAAGTTTCTATAGATTTGAATTAAATTTGGTCCAAAAGTCAACAAATAATTTGTATATGGTTCTTTGGGCTCCAATGAACAAACTAACAACTTCAAAACTTACGATGTAATAATAAAATTTAAAATATTTCGTCGTTGGGAAATACATTTTGATCTTTTCTTAATTTACATCTTTTGGCTGACTTTGGCTCGTTTCAAATCAGACCGTTGGGTCTATAGTAAATCCTTTATTTTTACTTATGTTTGTAGCACATAATCAGAGAAATTCGTAAAAATTCCTTAACTATGAAAAACCTTAGTTCTCAATGTGGTACTCATGGCCCAGATTTGGGAAAATGGGTAAACCCATTGATAAGCTAACTGCCAAAACATAAGAAAAATGTCAGTTTTGCTTCAAACCAGACACTAGAAATGACTTACATTAGCTAACCTCTCAAAAAGGTCTTTCTAGGAACAGCTCTACCCTTCAGTCATACTCAGCTGATACCTTATCATGAGTCGGATCAGTGGTTGTAATCAGTAACTGATATTGAACTACTGAGAACATTATTATGAAATTTTGTTTAGCTCGTCAAAAGTTATGTTTGAAGTAAGATAGTCAAGTTTGATAGACAAGAATATTAGAAACAACAATATATTAACGCAGATTCTACCTAAATAGGCTGCAATACCAATTGGAATGAAGAGTACAATGCCGTCTCATTTAAATAACATTTTAAGATACCAATTATTTTATTAACCACCAGGTTTTAATAACTAGATTTTTTTCATGAAGCCTCGAGAAACGAAAGCAATAACAAGAAACAATCTAGCATCCTTGGTAGGCTCTTGTCCAAACAATTGTATGAGCCTTCGTCTTCCCACACAATTGTGGCTATAATTATAACCAGCAAAATTTTGAGATTTTCTTACATCTTTGTTTAAAAATTTTATTTCAAACTATATAAAGCAGTAAAGTGTAAATGACATTTAAAATTCTTCATATTTGTCTTTATTTCCTTACTTGGTCATCCCCTCCTAATTAACCTGTCATCCTCTTGCCAAATTGATTATTAATGCTAGGTTTTTAAGTATTTAGTTTGGACCGGCTATTTTTTTTAGTATTTGAAGCTAAGCATATTTTATTCATTTATTAGTGAATTTCCTATGAAAAGTGAACTATTGGCATGACTCACATGGTGAAACTTAATCCCGGAACCACCATAGAAGTTCCTAACGTGTCCCCCTGAACACGTGTTTGGGGGTCATTCAAAATTGTATTTGTGTGTTTGCACTCTAGCGGTCAAATTTTTTGTCCGATTTACTTCAAATTTAGTAGGGGTGTTCCTTTCTATAACTGGTTTGACAAGTTCGTTGGGTAAAACAATGGTAAAGTCTAACCCTCATTTTTGGGATTTTAAATTTAGAATTTTGGGTTTTTTGGCCCAAAAAGGGTCAGAAAAGCCCCTAATGTAAAATAAATGCATATTAGTTTATAGCAATTAAAGAGGCGGAATTGTAAGCCCTCCCCTATCATTCTAGCCCTTATATTTACTGAGTTATTAAAAAAAGATTGAGTAAACACAGTACGTTGTCTTATGGGATTTTACATTGGAAAAGGCTGTTTTTCATATTTTTATGTAGTTTTATCACTCCTAATACCCCCATACCGATTTTTTATCCTGATGGTACCTCCTCCTAAGCTTATAATGCACAACATTGCCAACCCAATACTGGATTTAAATAGAACCAGGTGTATCAGAACAGCCAAAAATCCGTTGTTTAAACCCGTTGTTTGATTGATTAAAGTTTAAAAGTGCGGAAATTCACTTCCCTAACGTCAGCGTGCTGCGTGCGAACTCGTTTTAGAAGTTATTATTATTATTATGATTTTCACTTCTTTTATATAAAAGTAAAAGTGCCAGTGATCTCTACAAAGATCACTGATTGGAAAAGTAGAGATTAGTTGAGCCGTCTCCCAAGTAGCATTTTTAAAGGCCAAATCAATTTTAAAATAATTTTATCATTTTTTATGGTTTCAAAGTTATTACAAAATGATTTTTTTACAAACAAATTTCCTATCTGATATATTTTATCATATTTTTAAATAATTTTAAAATTTATCTTACAATAATTTTTAAATAATTTATAAATCAGTTATAAATTAATTTTAAATGATTTAAAAATATTTTTAAAAATTACAAAATAATATTTACAAAAAAATACTGTTTATATTTATTTTCACAATCTGACTAATGTAATACCATTGACTATAAATACTGAAGGAGACATCCCATCCATATGGCCCAGCTGTCCCACTTTTAGAGTGTGCGAGAATTTAACATTGAAGTAGTTTGATTGGGTCACCGACAGATTGTGCTGCTGTCAACTTTATATTTTAGTTATTTACGTTAACTTTTAAAATATCTCCACCCCAGAAAGCAAGTGATAATCAACTTATGTTCACTTCCTGACGCACCAACTGTTGTATTATCCCCTCCTTGAGAGGATAAGTTATAGTTGACAGCAGTATACTCTGTTGGTGATTATTGTAAACTACGACCTCTTTCAATCCTGGCATACACAAAATTAGGGACACATTTTACAATGGCAATGAGAAGTCTACTTCAGTGTTTATAGTCAGTGGTAATACGCATGAAAATCATTGAACAAAATTATGAAATATATTTTACGTTTTAAAAATATTATGACCAAACCGGCGGCGGGTATTGAACCCGCAAACTGTTGATCACTATATACACGCCTTAACCATCTTGGCCACTTCGCCCCTTGGTATATAAAGGTCGGGCTGGCAACATAAAATAACCAATTGACAACACCCTACGAGGACTTGGTGAAACTATTAGCATTCCCTGTTTGCTTTTTCTGTTGCTGGTAAACACTATAATTTGTATACATCTTGTAAGGTTTTAGAAACAAAACTTATAATATTCCTTTTAAACGTAAAATTGTTGAGCAATATGGTACCCAAAACCAATTTTATACAAATCCTTTGCATGCAACAAATATAAAAAGGCCCACGAAGGTATTTATTTAGTTTACATAGACTTTCACGGGAAGGGAAATGAAATGTACATTCATATAAGCTTTTTAGGCTGAAAACGAATTACTACATCAACTCATTTTAGCTAAAGATAAACAATTTTAAAACTAATACAGAACTTCTTTGCTAAGCAATCAATGTTTCTCATTAACTTTTAATCACTGAAAAAAACCAATATTAATAATTTTAAACATTTCATATTTTTTAAAGTTATTTATTTAAACAAATTTTAAAATAATTTTTAAAGGTTTAGTTAGGATTTTCAATTGTTAAAAGTTATTTAATATAATTTTAAAGCAATATATAAACAGTTTAAATCAATATTTTAAAGTTATTTTGAATTTAATTTAAAGATATCTTAACATTGTTTCAAAATTATTTAAAATTATTTTGAAACTAATGTTAAACTTATTTTCATTATGATTTCTTCATAATTTTTGATCGAAAAACAATGATTTTAAATGATTGAATATAATGTTAAAAATCATCAAATGTTGTAACTTAAAATGATATTAATACAATTTTTAAATTATTTTAAAATATTGTTTCTACTATTTTGAACGAGTTTTGTAATATTTATTTAAAATAATATTAAAACTGATATAGAAATGATTTTAATATATGTTTTAACATTATTTTTAATCAATCGTAAACCCATATCATAATTATATTAAAATAATTTTAACTCGTTTTAAACAAAACCTCATTTCAGAAACACTTGAAATTATTTTGAAAATATTACTAATTATTTCTATGCTACTTGGGCTGACACCTCAATACAGTTAGACCCACATCTTCAGTAGGGGTTTACGGTGGGTAATTATTTTGTTTTAAATCTTGGTGAAATGGGAAAAAACACACATAAACAAATTATAATTTTATATGAACAGACGTGTAATCCGTTACATAAAAAACTATAATATAATATAAACATGACTTAAATATGACAGTGATCCGTAGTTGTGCTAAGAGGATTTAAATTTTAGATAGGGTCAATTCTGATCGGCTTGGAGCACTCTCATTTGATTTTTATCCATAACTATAACATGGAAATCAAATAACTTCTACTGAATTCTTAAACTGCTAGTGATGCTTTAAACACAGTTTAACATCATTCGCTTATGTTAAGAGCTGACTATAAACACACAAACCACTGAAATGACATTATAATCGGTATAATGACTATAAATAACATAGCTCGGTTTCGGGAAACTGGTCCACTACTCCTACAGTTATTTCATTCTCTTTCACCAGACAACATGGTTATTAATCATATAGCGTTCCAATTGTCATTGAAACACTATATATTTAATATAATATTTGTGACATGTAAAACGGATATAATTTATATAATATAAAAGAAGTTTTGTGAATAATTGCTGACAATTGCAAATAAGAATTTCTGGTGCTACTTGGTTTTGCAAGTGTGGGCAAACTCGCGATTTTATTGTCCGGGGATGTCGGAAAGAAGTTGAAGACAATGATTTGAATTGTTGCTTGGCCTGAAGGGACAGGAGCCGAGTCACGTGACGGCCGGCGGTCTCGGATTCGAGAACCTTCTGACCAAAGCTTATATTTTCACGCTCGCTGGGGACTGCGGCATTTTTACGTACATTTCTGGTGTCCGAAGTTTGTCGCTGGTCTACCCAACGAGACATTAATTTCTTCAGATTGGAAGGGTTCGAAGCGTTTGTATTATTGGGTTGAAGATAAACTAAAACCAGACTGTTAAAGTACTGAAAGAATAATTATATAATTAAAGTTCAGTAAAATCAAATATCGAACAGTTTACTTTCATTTTGAAATATTTAAGTGATAAGCAAAACCAAGTTTAAATTTTATTTTGAATTTTTGAATTATTTTATTTTACAGCAAAGACTTTTAATTTGTTTCTTTAAATAAATACAAGAATATTTGATTTTATTCATTTTTATTTTGAAAGACCACCTCTTAACCTCAATAAATATTATAGCCAGCCATTCAGCACTATAGATCTGTGCCACTCTACTTTTAAAAATAAGTTGGTCATTAAATAACAGTCAAATTGGGAGTTTTAAAAGTGGACCTTCTGTCGAAGCAAGAATTAATGTATGAGTTGAAAGTTCGAGGATGTTCCAAGGACGATGTTGTGCAACTGTTAAGAAAGGATTTGCGATATATTTTAAGGCTTTGAATTTAAAATGTGTAAATAGATAAGTTAGTGAATCTAGAGTTTAAATTAGAACATTCAGAAATACTTGTATAATGATATGATGTGTGACATAGTTAGTTCCAAGTTTGTTTCATTTAAGAATTGCATTTTTTTAATTTTTCATTGTGCAAAGAATTAGTGTCAGAAAATTCAAGTTATTACAGGAGTGGGGAATTCAGAAACTTTTTGTTTAATTTGGCAATAAAACATAAAACAATTGTTCCTTATCACCCACAAGCAAATTTAAGTGAACGTTATTTGCGGAACATAAAATCAATTTCGCAAATTTATTTTAATCAAGCTACAAATAAATGGGATAAAAACTTGAGTGAGGTTCAACAAACTTTAAACTCTGGGAAAAGTGAAAGTAAAGTACAAAGTTCAGTGCACATGAGTTGATGTATACCTACCCCTACAACGACTCATTAAGTAACACCTGGGAATTAAATCATTTGACGCAAGAGGATGTAAATGCTGAAGATGTTTGTAATAAATTGATGGAAGCAATATCGAACAATAAGAAGAGGAATGATCGAAATAAAAATTAAAAAGTCTACGAGGGGAATAAAAACCACCAATTAAAGATCGGACGCTGGGCCTATGTGCTAAATAGGTCCGGTGGAGGTAATGAGAAATTTAATGCTAAGTTTTTTGGTCCGTACAGAATCTTATATTATTTAACCGATATGAGTTGTATAGTACAGCACGAAAATGATTTCTTAGATGTTAAAAGGGCACATGTCAGTCAATTGAAACCTTGTGTAAATGTTTTTAAATAAACATCTGTTGCATCTTTGTAAATAACCGAGTGTTAAAAAGGTGTGTCGCAAGTTTATGAAATAATTTTTTCAGGTTGTATAATAAAGTACGTTTCAGTCAGGATAAAAAAGGTGGTTGTAATTGGCAACACTGAAGACTTGAAGATATTGAAATGGAATAAATAAATTATATCTTGGACTACATGAATTATAAGCAAGATATAAATTAAGATAATTTATTGAAATAAATTAACGGGTATTGCTAATTCAAGAAAACAATCACCTTTCTCCAAGACGAGAAGACTCAATTATAATATTTTCTTGTGCGTTAGAATAACTTTTATTTAATAAATAATTATAAGGTGGATGAATACAGTGAGTGAATGGACAAACAAAAGGAAAGAGAAACATGGAATTAAATATTTTTACTGGCTAGCTGTGAAAGTTGTTCGAATACCTGGGACTTAACAACATTGGGCCACTCACAATTTTTTTCACTGATCACTTAACTACAGCACTTGAACCACAATAGACCAAACTTCACTTCACTCACTCCCCGTTGTCGGATTGATTCATGGTTGACGTTCAATGTAGGCAGTGTTGACGCTTGAAGAAATATTTTTCCAGAGGATTGTCTGAAGAGTAAAACACCTTCTGTATTAAGCAGTGTTAACGGAATAAATAGTGAAATAATGTGTATAACATTTATCTGCCGTTGAGGATTTTTGTTTTGGGAATTGTTGCTGATTAAACTGAGAAGACGATCCCGGACGACTACCCGATCTGCACAGAACTTCTTCTGCTGAGATGACTGTTTACTTGCGCCAACGTCGAGGTGTTGCTGTGAACTTCAGATGCCGTACAAGAATTGAACTGCATGCACGAGTAGTGGTCGACGTGACAGTGACTATTCATTCAACAACGCAGGGCTCTTTGGATTGAGAAGGGGAGTTCCTGTGTCGTTGACCTTCGAGCAGCGATAAGGAGCGAGGCTTTGTTGATTGTTATTGCCGGACAACCACTGGACGCATTCCCCATTCCACTGATGTAAACATTGAGTTTAGCTACTGTGATTTAAAAATTAATATTTGTTGAGCGATTTTTAATGTAAATGTTTTCTTTTGAATTGTATAAATATTTAGGAAAAATGTAAATATTTTTTGGATTGTATACGAGATTTATTGATTGGATTGTTTACGAGATAGAAGAATTGTGAAACTTTTAAAATGATGTATTGTAGCAGAGCAGCAGCAATTTCAAAAAGTCAAGGGAGATTATACCGTTCCAATTGCCATTGAAACACTATATATTTAATATAATATTTGTGACATGTAAAACGGATATAATTTATATAATATAAAAGAAGTTTTGTGAATAATTGCTGACAATTGCAAATAAGAATTGCTGGTGCTACTTGGTTTTGCAAGTCTGGGAAAACTCGCGATTTTCTTATCCGGGGATTTCGGAAATAATATGAAGACAATGATTTGAATTGTTTCTTGGCCTGAAGGGACAGGAGCCAAGTCACATGACGGCCGGCGGTCTCGGCTTCGAGAACCTTCTGACCAAAGCTTATATATTGACGCTCGCTTGGGGACTGCGGCATTTTTACATACATTTCTGGTTTCAGAAATTTGTCGCTAGTCTACCCAACGAGACGTGAATTTCTTCAGATTTGAAGGTTGCGAAGCGTTTCTATTATTGGGTAGAAGATAAACTAAAACCAGACTGTTAAAGTACTGAAAAAGAATTATATAATTAGAGTTCAGTAAAATCAAATATCGATCAGTTTACTTTTACTTTGAAATATTGAAGTGACAAGCAAAGCCAAGTTTAAATTTTATTTTGAATTTTTGAATTATTTTATTTTACAGCAAAGACTTTTAATTTGTTTCTTTAAATAAATACAAGAAGATTTTATTTTATTCATTTTTATTTTAAAAGATCACTTCTTAACCTCAAGAAATATTAGAGCCAGCTAGTCAGCGCTATAATCATTGATATTAATTTATGTTTAGCATTTATATATCAGTAAACACTGCCTGTGCTAAACCTCTAGACATTATAATTATAACAAGTTATCAGTTACAAAATAAGAGACGTTCATTATACTATTTAGTTAAGTGTCTTCAAATTAAGTATTTTATAGGTAGAATAACTATTATTACATTAAGTCGTGTTATTACAGTATAATACTATAGTATTTTACTAAAATAGTTTGGCAATTACTGAGAACATAACTAGTGAGGTTTAGCGTAAGATCTCTCTAATTGCAGCGTCCCAGCAGTTACAGATATGTACGTGCATATTATCCATTAATTAATAAAACCGTTTAAGTTTTAATCTTCAAGTGTGCAATAGATACAACGAAAAATATGTTTAATGAACATAACTACTATTTACTCAGTAGGTGAATCTTTAAGAATGGTGTTCAGATGACACATTTGGGTGTGATCGATGAGTTGATGAGTGTTTCTTAGTTTACCTTTTCAATGGGGATTGTAGCGATCGTGAAAGTTTACATTTAAGCCGAATTCTCGCTACCACTGAAAGTATATCGGATTACCAGTAATCACGTAATAGGTTCGTGTTGTGATTAAACGACAAGTGGAGAATCGCAGTTACTGTGAACAACGAATGTAACAGTAGAACGGTGAAGGAAACTCCCTTTTGACGATCTCAGCGTTTTTAATTTAAGCAAAGAAAATCTGAACCCTTGGAATAATGAAATAATTCCTTCATTGCTATAGCTTTTGATATTATAGTATAATGTTGTATTGTTATTCTTGTAATTTGTTGGCCTTTATTTCATTAACTGTGTATTTTTCAGTCTGTTTTGATAGAACGGAATTCGTTATGTAAATATAATAAACCCTACCATCACCCAGTTATCATTAAATATAATACCATAAACGTAATGAACACTTTTATATACAAATTCTAATACCAAGCTCTTCAATATTCTTCAGTTTCTTCAGTCTTCCTCAGGCAATCTTCTTCTGGTTCTTCAATCCTCCTCAGGTCCTTCATCTCCTCGTCCTCTGCACCTCCCTGCTGCAGCAGTAGCATGATGTGTTCAAAGCCTGTGCTTGTGCTTCTTCTTGGAGGGATGCCAACCCCTAATGGTAGTGGAGTTACAGGAGCGGTAAGCTGCACCTTATATCCAACTGTAGTTTGTTTCGGACATATCCCTACATAAATTACTGTAGGAGTTTTAACAGTTTTATATGCAGGTTAAGTGATAACTAAATATTTACTGATGAGTAACTCCCATTGCGTTATCTCGGATGTGCACTCACAACTAGTTAATTGACCAGTATGTGTGCTAATGTATTATTAGTGTGCATTGTGTACCGTACAATATCCAACATCAGAGTACATTTTACTAAATGACAACGTATTAATTCATTGTAAACTTGGGTTGCTAAGGGAAATTACCCAAAGCTGCTAAAGCTTACACTTATTTACAATGATTATACTTTACTTACACTTATTAAATATATTGAAGACTGTAAATATATTCATTCATATACCAGAGAAAGCTTACATTCTATCAATATACAAATTAATTTATTTCTGGTTTCCTAAAACATTTATTTTAAGTGTAAGTAGCTCTTTTTCTTACACTTCTTACATTTTATATTATATATTTCCATATTCAAACTCTACTTATCTGTTAATAGTCTAAAAAGAATATTGTATAAGTAAAATATATTTTTAGGATTACATTTATTTTTTTTATAGTTTATTTTTATTTTATATAGGTAGAAACAAACTCCTTAGGAAACTAGTAATGCAGATGTATGTTGTTAGTGGTCTAATGTCAACAGACAACTGTAGCCCTGACCAGGAAGCTTATTAAATTAATTTATCTTTGTCAGTTTTAGGAAAACAATTTATATAAATAACTTTTAGATACTAATATGGTTTTGTTCTGCAAAGAGTTGGATAGTTCTAGAACCATTAGAAATAAATTAATGTAAATAGTTTAATAAAATATGTAATCCCTATTATCGATTCCCATAATATATTTGCTGAGTACGCAGGTTAGCTGTGATAGAAGTTTTAAGTCATTATATTAAAATTATAAATCGGTACTTTCTAAAGGATGCCGGCGCGGCGTCGGGAGATTTATTTGAAACATGATACCAATTAATATTTTGCTTAAGAGCTCGTAGGTCGGTGAAGTGCCTTTAGGGTCTCAGGTTAATACAATAACCTTATACAACACGAAACTCACATTGTAGAATTTGTAATTCTTACAAATATTAAACTCTAATAAGCTTTACTGCATTATTTTATAAACGTACAGTTCAAGATTGTTGACTGGATTGATTGTAAGATGAAGGGTGTTCTACAATCCATAAATAAAGGTTTAAACAAAAAACTTAAAATAACCATTATCTATGGATAAAGTAACGTGACATATTAAAAGCATAATCTCAACAGAGCCATGAAGTTGTCATTGTTCAGCGGAGGACTAATTGATGACCATCACAACTCTTGATATCAGTCCTGATTGTCCCTCTGACGCCATCCGTAAAGGTTGTTTAAAATCTAATTTCGTTCTGTATTTTCCTACATTTTTCTAAGGAAAAATTATTTCCTGTTTTAATCTGAAATTTGTTCAAATATCACTTTAACTGCAAAACTAGTTTACGCTTAGGAGGGTTGCAAAATTGTTCACTTGCACGATCGGATAGAACTATGTCAATATTCTGAATCGAGTTATTAAACTTTATTCTTTATAACTATTTAATTACTATTTCAAATAAGAGCTTACAAATAAATATTATATAACATGTATTGGATACAAACATGTTGTTATTATTGTTCTGCCTCAGAAGATATACAGTGGTTTAAAAAGGGTGGAGGAAATACCCCCGTCGCAGCAAACCTGCATACTCAGCGAATTTCCAATGCATAAGATATGTCTTAATACCACATAAAGCCGCATACCAAAGTAGGAGTGGCTATGATCCAGCCGTAACACGGTTTCTTATGGGGAAACGTGTAGCCAACCTAAGAAAATCTCAAAACAAAAAATATGACCTACATACCAGTGGTACCAACCGTAGTTATATGTATAAAGATGTATAATAAGGTAGTTATATATATAATGATGTATAATAAGGTTATATATATATAACAAGGTAGTTATGTCACGCTTGTAATGTAAGACACAAAATACCTGCAGTATTATAATGTAAGAGAGAATATATATATATATATATATATATATAATATTATACTACGTAGTTTTAAATATATATATATATATATATATATATAAAGATGTATATCACCGTAAACCCGCCACCGTCTATCCATACCTTTGCCAGCCACTGCCTCCTCCTCCCGACCTGTCCCCACCCGCGCTGCCACTGCCCTGTCGCTACCTCCTGTAACAAATAAACATATTGCATCAGCCACCTCCCCACCACTTTCTATTATCCCGCGCGCTTTCTCTCTCTCTTTGCTCCCTGCTCCCGTTGCGATCGGACGTGTTTTTGCGCTGTTCCGTTCGTTGCGTTTTGCAAAGATAAAACTTGAGCGTTTGCTCCCCATAGCGGCTTCACTTTTCCTAACCTCACTTTTCGCTTTGTATTTTTATAACCTCACTTTTAATTTGTTTTATTCTGCGTAACATAACCTCACTTTTATTTGAAAAATGGCTGTAAATCCTGTCGAGGTTCTCAGTTCGGACGAAACCTATGTTAGACATTTTAGAATTTATGGAACACGAACAATTTTTAAATTTACTAATCCTCCTCCTGAAACTACTGAAATTGATTGGCTAAGACAAGGTTTTGCCAAAATTGTAAATGAAATGAAAGAGCGGGCCCATGAAAATGATTACCTTGGTTTTACCTTGCACAGCTTAAACCTAAAAAGTAAAGAACCCGGTTTTGTAGCTTTCCGGCCCGTTGGTGAAATTGATGAGGACATCCTTTAGCAAATTTTCGGGGGTATTGTTCAATCCAATTCAGAATCAATTAAATCTACCGACACATTTAAAGTTGAATGTACCCGAGTTAATCTCCCTGTGGGTTCCGGCCGTCCTGGGAGAGTAAGACCTGGCTTTTATAATACCTTTGATGAAGAATGTAAAGCCAGGTCGGGAATAGTAGTAATTAAAAACAAAGACAACTTTTGTCTCCCCCGGGCTTTGGTGGTGGCCATAGCAAACGTGACTAAAGACCCCCAGTACAAAGCAATACGTCAGGACATGGGTAAAAGGCAAGCGTTTAGGGCCAAGGAACTTATTCGGCGGGCTAGGGTAGAGATCTCTGAGGAAGGTGCCGGTATCCCCGAATTGGAAAAGTTTCAAGACTTGCTAAAAGACTACAAAATCACAGTCTACAACTATGACAGAAAAGGGCGGGATGTTTACTTTGAAGGGGCTGTTGAAAATCCTAAATTCAAAATTAACTTGCTCTTTCACAACGGTCATTATAATGTAATCAACAGTTTGACCGCTGCTTTTGCCTGTGCTTACTTCTGCGAAGCATGCCACGTCCCTTACGAACACAAAGCAAAGCACAGATGTTCAAACATTTGTCCTCAATGTCAAACCATCTCGCCTCCCTGTAAAGAAGAGCATGGGGGAATAGTTTGCACAGACTGTAACATGACTATGAGGAACCAGCTCTGTTTTATCGCCCATAAGGTTGATAAATGCAAGACAGTAAAAAAGTGTCTAGACTGCGGGAAACTGATTAATTTAAAAGAGAGATCCGGACCTCACAAGTGCGGGGAAGTTTTTTGTAAACCCTGCAAATCATTCAAAGATCCGAATCATAAATGCTACATGCAACCCAACGATGGAAAACCTAAAAATAAAGACTATCTTTTCATTTTCTTTGACTTGGAAACAAGGCAAGACGAGTCTCTCCCCTCTGACCCTGATAAAAAAGTACATCAAGTTAACTTGTGCGTCTCACAACAGTTTTGCTTTAACTGTATCGAGTCTAGATTTTGCACGGCATGTAGAAACAGAACTAAAGTTTTTAAGGAAGAACCGGTAAAACACTTCATGGAGTATGTGATGCAAGCTCGTAAACAATTCAAGAATGTCTGTGTAATTGCCCACAATGGGCAAGGCTTTGACTTTCAGTTTTTGTTAAAGAATGTGTTGGAAGAAACTAAATTCACTCCGGAACTGGTTATGAGGGGGACCAAAATTATTTTAATGGAAATGGACAATGTGAGATTCATTGACTCACTGAGCTATTTCCCCATGGCTCTCGCTGCGCTCCCTAACGCCTTTGAACTGCCTCCTGAGAAAAAGAAGGGCTACTTTCCCCACCTCTTCAACACCTTGGCGAACCAAAATTATGTAGGCCCTATGCCTGACAAAAAATACTACTGTCCGGAATCAATGTTTGAAAAGAAACACGAAGCCTTTGAAGAATGGTACGAGGAACAGGTGGCGAGTAACTATGTCTTTGACTTTCAAAAAGAAATCCTGAAGTATTGCATCTCTGACGTAGAGATTTTAGCTCAGGCCTCATTAAAGTTTAGACGTATTTTCTTGAAAGAATGTAACGTAGATCCTTTCCTCGAGTCAGTAACTATTGCTAGCGCTTGTAACCTGGCCTTCCGCCGTAACTTTCTAAAACCAAACACAATCGGCCTAATCCCTAAAAACGGGTACAGACTGACTGACAATCAATCAGCCGTTGCTTTACAGTGGTTAACGTGGGAAGAGGAGGAACGAGGGTTGAGGATTGATCACGCTGGCCGGGGTAAAGAAGTTAAAATTAACGGGCTAAAAGTTGACGGGTTTGACGGGGAACGAATTTACGAGTTCCACGGGTGTTACTGGCACGGGTGCCCGAAATGTTTTCCTTACGACAGAGAGGCTCCTCTGAAGGAAGATCCCTCAGATTCACTTAACTTAAGATATGAAAGGACTCTGAAGAAAATGTCTAAAATCAGTGACTACGAAGTTGTAGTAATGTGGGAGTGTGAATTTAGAGCTTTGAAAAAGGACAATAAACTAAATCACTTGAACAACCTGCCGATCCTCAATAATCTTCCCCTCGACCCTCGGCAAGCGTTCTTTGGAGGCAGAACGGGTAATTCAAAAACATATCACAAATGCGAAGAGGGAGAAGCGATACAGTATGTCGATGTTTGCTCCCTCTACCCCTATGTAAACAAATATGGGAAATATCCTTTGGGCCACCCTACCATTTATGTGGGAGATAGGGAGTGCAGACAGCGAGGATTAAATGTAGATGGTTTGCTAAAATGTAAAATCCTACCGCCTCGAGATCTCTACCACCCCGTACTCCCTGTTAAAATGAATAATAAATTAATGTTTGTGTTGTGTATGACTTGCGGGGAAACTCAAAACCAGCGAGACTGTGAACACGAGAATGATAAAAGAGCGTTAGTCGGGACTTGGACTATGGATGAAATTAGGAAGGCGATTGAGAAGGGTTACGCTGTACTGGACATGTACGAGTTGTGGGAGTACGAGGTAGCCACATACGAGAAAGGGGGATTGTTTACAGACTTTATTAATAAGTTTTTGAAAATGAAGCAGGAAGCCTCAGGCTATCCTAGCTGGTGTAATACCGAAGAGGACAAAGACAAGTACATCGCAGACTATTTCCAACATGAGGGAATTAAATTGGACAAGGCAAAAATTTGTAAGAACGGGGGACTTAGATCATTGGCTAAATTAATGCTTAACAGTTTCTGGGGAAAATTCGGACAGAGGGAGAACCAAACTAAAGCAACAATTGTAAGGGAATCTAAAGTCTTGTTTAAAATGTTAATCAGTCCAGAAGTACAAGTCAATAGGATTCAAACTGTTAACGAGGAAGTTGTTGTTGTCAACTGGGAATATATTGATGAAGTGGGGGAACCTTTGACAAATGTAAATGTTGTTATTGCGGCCTACACCACAGCCCAGGCGAGGCTTAAACTGTATGAACATCTAGATGCCCTTGGAGGTCAAGTCCTTTACTATGACACGGACTCGTGTATTTATCTATACAGGGGAGGATTGTACAAGGTCTCTACGGGAGATTACCTCGGAAAAATGACGGACGAATTGGCAAGTGAGTACGGGCCCGGCTCTTATATCTTAGAGTTTGTTTCTGGGGGACCAAAGACCTACGCATACCTTGTCTGGTCAACCAAAAAGCAAAAGCTACAAACTGTGTGTAAAATCAAGGGTCTCACCCTCAATATGAAGACTTCCGAAACATTAAATTTTGAACAATTGAAAAAGATGGTCCTTAGTAAAACCGCTGAAATTTTAGAAATTGAAGAAAACAGAATCAGGAGGACTAAAGACAGAGATATTGTAACAGTAAGTGAAATTAAAAAGTTTAAAATCACAGGACCTAAAAGGAGGCTCGAGGGTGAGTACGACACCTTGCCATTTGGCTATCAAAAGGTTCAAAGACTCGAGTAACCCCGACAGGTTGCGTCACTCTTCCCCCTCCCCCGTTTTCTATTATCTCGCGCGCTTTCTCTCTCTCTCTGCTCCCTGCCGCCATAGCGATCTGACGTGTCCCTGCTCTTTACTATGAATCAACCAAAATCACTTTTTCAACTTTGCGAAAAACAAATCTGGGATCGCACCCGATGTATTAACGAACTAATTTGCCTAAACATGCCCCCAGTAATTTTCGAAAAGTTTGTAGAAACCCATTGGCGTAACCATTACGCCATAAGTCAAGAGTATATTAAAAAATTCTATGTAGGTCGCTCAGCATACTGTAATTGTTTATATTGGGATACATTCTTACGTAGATCTCTTAATTATTTTATAGAAATTATCTATAGTCAATGTCCTTATGTTACATTATGCTCTAAAAACAACATTGACTTTAAAGAGTTGGTACCTCTTAGAGTACCAGACTATGTAAAAAAAACCTTGTATATAAAATATAAATGTAAATGCTATAATCCCCACTGTATGAATGTACATGAACGAATGGAGGTCTATGGCGTGGGTGACGAAAAGCCCCGTAAACCTGAAAGGGGGTCTAGTAGATCGAGGCGTCGGGCTAACACCCCGGCTACTCCATCGAAAGACCCATGTGTGAATGAGGGGTCCAGTAGATTGAGGCGCCGGGCTAACACCTCGGCTACTCCATCGAAAAGACCTCGGGTGAAAGAAGGACTTTGTACATTGAGGAGCCTGGCCAACACCTAGGCTACTCCTTGGAACGGTCCGGTGGGTAAAAAAGTATAAAAAGTAAAATACAAAAAAATAAACGGAGGAGACAACTAGTTTGTTTTGGAAGGTCTCCACGAGTCATGGCGGTGGAGGGGCCATGACTTTACTAAAAAAAATATATAAATAGAAGATTTGGATAATTTTAATCATTATCAAAATGGACGGTAAAACAGCTATAGCTAATGAACTACACCGACCCGCCAGGAGAAATTATACCAGGCGTAAAGTCACCCTTAAGGGGCTAACAGACCTTTATCAGGCTGATCTCGTTGAAATGAAGCCTTATTCCCAAGTTAATAAAGGGTACAAGTACATATTGACGATGATTAACTGTTTGTCCAAAGTGGCGTTTGCTGTACCATTAAAAGACAAGTCAGGACCACAAGTCGCTAAAGCTTTAGAACCTATTTTAGCCAAGTATAAAATGAAAAACTTTCAAACAGACCAAGGAACCGACTTTTTTAATAAACATGTAAACGCTCTAATGAAAAAATATAAAATCAATCACTATTTTACATTTTCTGAACTTAAAGCCAGTATAGTAGAAAGATTAAACAGGACTCTCAAGTCAAAAATGTACAAACTATTTACAGCCCGTGGAAGTTACGAATGGTTAAGTATAATGCCAGAAATTGTAAAGTCTTACAACAATACAAAGCACAAGACTATAGGTATGAAACCCAAAGATTTTAAACAAAAACACGTCAAAGATATTTTAAAGAGAATAAATAAAGTTAAGAAACCAAAACACAAAATCCTTAAACAAAAATTAAAAGTAGGCGACAGCGTTAGAATCAGTAAAGTGAAAAGAGTTTTCAAAAAAGGGTATTTACCAAATTGGACAAACGAGACGTTTACAGTATACGCAATTAAACCAACAAGACCGGTAACATGCATACTGCAAGACAGTAGAGGAGAGATACTCAAAGGTGGGTTTTATGCAGAAGAAATTAGCAAGTCCAAAACCGGTGATGTTTATTTAGTTGAAAGAGTATTAAAAAGGAAAGGAGACAGACTCTTTGTACAATGGAGGGGGTATGATAGCAGCCATGACAGTTGGATAGATGCTAACGACCTCCGTTAGTGAGGGACAACGACATGCTAATGCCAATGACCTGCAGGCCGGCCACCTGGCTTAGTGCCGATGACCGGAGCCCGGCCATCTGCCTTAATGCCGATGACCGGAGCCCGACCATCTGGCTTAATGTCGATGACCGGAGGCCCGACACCTGGCTGACCATCTGGCTGACCTCTGTTAGCGAAAGGAAATGACATGCAACCACGTAGGATATTATCTTAGATTGATGTTGACAGCCTGCGGTAACGAGGCAGCGTGACATGCAAAAGCGCTCAACCGTGTCTAAAGTCACTCTACCGTGACTTAAAAGCTTGCACGTGAAGTGATTACTTAAAACCAAAGCAATTAGTTGTATGTAACCAGTCACGATGCGGCTTGTAAAGCAGGAAGTCGAAATCTCTGTTCAAAACTTTGACGAATATTTCACAGGCTCCGGTATGGTAAAAAAGAATAAGCACGGTGTTTTATTGCCAGATTCGATACGTTGCATTATAGTGGGGCCCAGTTCATGTGGAAAAACTAATGTCTTATTTAATCTATTATTTGATCCAAACGGTCTGAGATTTGAAAACATTTATATATTTTCAAAATCCCTCTATCAACCAAAATACAAACTATTACAAAAGGTTATACCTAAGGAGATTGGTTATTTCGCGTATGATGATAATAGTTTAGTTTTACACCCAAACAAAGCTAAACCAAACTCTATAATGATTTTTGACGATATATCCGCCAAAAAACACAATAACATTAGAAACTACTTTACTATGGGAAGACACAACAATTTAGATACATTTTATCTCGGTCAGACATACAGCGCTATTCCCAAACAACTGGTGAGAGACAATTGCAACCTTATTATTCTATTTAAACAAGACGATAAGAACTTACGACATGCTTACAACGATCATGTCACTACGGACATGTCATTTGACAAATTTAAAGAAATATGCGCTCGAGCGTGGCTTGATAATTTTGGATTCCTAGTTATTGACAAAACTTTGGACCCTTATAAGGGAAGGTACAGAGTGGGAATGGACAGTTTTATAGAAGCTTTCTAATGGGTCGCTTCTACTATTATAACGATATAAGGGGATTTGATAAAAAACTTCATAACGTAAGGTCTAACCTCTGTACATATTATTACAAGGATAAAAAGAAATTTTGTGGAAACTATTGCAGTAGGAAGGGTAAACACGGTCATCCGTTCAATAAAAGGTGTTGGAGACATAAAAAACCTCCAAGCACCGCGATACTACCACCCGTAGTTTTATTAATGATATCTGCGAGTGAGAGAACATATAATAGAGATACTTGGTTAAACTTTTTACAAAAGTGTGAGGAACAGAGTGTACCCTTAGAGTTGGTAATTTATCATGAGGACATGAACAACTATACCGTCAGGGACCCTCAAAACTTGATCTCTAGATTTAGACCCTTTCCGGATATATTTGGTAAAGTATTGCCTTTACGTAACCTTCATGGTAGTATTAATTTTGCTCAGATTGTTTTGAGAATGTTGGAGTACGGTTGCAAAATACCTCACGCGATCGGTTGTATAGTTTTGACAGAGAGAACTATTCCCATCAGGTCGCCTATAAGTATTTATAACACATGCGTATATCTCAAATGTTATATTGACATTAGTTACAACACTGCCTGGGGGCCGATTCCTGACGATACTCCCAAAGGGCCTAGGGGTAAACCTTTTGCTGCCGTAAATAACTACTGCCAGAGGTTATATACTACAGAGTTTTTAAGAGCAGCCCTGCCCACAGTGACCTCACAGTGTGAGAGATTTGGTATTAGTTTAAAAAACGGTGTATATAGAGTGACAAATCAAACATTATTTGAACAGTGGAAAACATTTACAGGGACCAACCCGTGTGAATTTTGTCTTCTCAACTCGTATTTAATGTACAACAGACATCATGATAAACCATTGAGAATGTTGAGCAAGTATATGGAAAAAACCGTTGATAACAACAAGTATATAGTAACACATATATCCCAATGGAGAGACAATGTAAAGCGAGCCTTTGTTTTTAAAAGTTTAACAAACCGTTATGTAATACCGAGACACAGTCTTGTAAGAGAGGAAAGTAGATATTATAAAGGATTAGACTTTAGTGCTGGTGTTTCTTTGAAAGATGTAATACGTTACATGAAAAGATGCAAGAAGCGTGCCCTGTTTTTTAGACAGGTTGAACTACCTTAAATCTAAATGTGATTGCTAAAATCTATCATTTATGACTATGGAGCGAAACAGTAAACAACTGACTAGCCGACTCATAGAGTTGCGTAATGCTATTAAACGCAAATATAAACTTTTTAAGGAGGGTGCTGCGGAAAGTGATATTTTGCTTGAGAAGCAGTATAAACCGATTATTCAAGAACTTAGAAAAACGACAACAAACACAGCAGACATAAAAACTGAACCTGAAACCTTTAAAGAAGAGCCAATGGAATACGATACCACAGACGATGAAGGAGAAATAACTGAATTTATCCCAGCGAGTGTCTCTACACCTAAAACCAGCGGGTTAAAGCAAATTGTATCAACCCCTACGGGACTGGAAACAGCGTCCCAATATATCGAAAACCAGTTTAGTAACCCCATGACAGTGAGATATATGACAATGCTTTTAAAGGATGCTAGCGGTAAGGTCCGAGTTATTGACCATGACTATGGCCCTAGATACGAAGGCAGTACTTTAATGATGGGAGATAAGGTGTTAGACTTTGACAACGATGGAACTATTCTAATAAACAACACAAGATATAGTCCTACTGAAGGCTTGTATGAGCTCATATTTAAGAGAACCCCTGACGAGGATATATACAATAAAGACGATCTTAATACCTATAAGAGTATTATTATCGCCACCAACGCTCACAAGAAAGGTTACAGATTCCACAATGCAATTAGAAGGGACAACAACCTAAAGTACAGAAGAATTATTAAAGACCTATTCCCGGCCAAAGCGGGTAAGGGTCTAGCGTGGAAGAATGCAAGATCTCGCGATATAATACATTGGGATGACGCCAATGAATTAGTGGATCGGTTGCGACACATTGCTATGTCTACAGAGAGTGGAAACAGAGTACATAGCAATGAAATACTAAGTATCGTGGAGGAACTGAGAGAGGCCGGCTTTATAAAAGGAGCTGGCAACAGTAGATTTAAAGCATTACTAAAATGACCATTGACAAATTCGGACGTAGTAGCCGAAAATCCCGAGGTGAGGCCGTCAAGGGCCCCAAGGGAGAGGGTTTTAATTTAACGCCCGACGGTGACTACGATATTCAAAATAAACGGTTATGTAATCTAAAAAGACCTGCAGACGATAACGACGCGGTGACAAAAAAGTTTATGTCTGACAATACCTTGATTTTAGATGAAAAAAAGAGTATTTTGACGCTAATAAATGTGTTATTCGACATGTAAAAGTACCACAAAATTCCGACGACGCCGCTACAAAATATTACGTAGACTACAAATGTATTCCTTTTACAGGAGAACATTATATTATAGGAAACAAAATACTAAGAGACGTACGGGATGCCGAACAAGAGTATGATGCTGTAAACTTGCGGATGTTAAAAGAATCATCAAAATCAGCCTTAAAGCTCGTAGATAACACTTTTTATGATTGTCAGTCAAAGCAAATAAAAAATCTGTCGGATCCGACAGATTTTCAAGACGTACTTAACTTAAATTAAATTGTAAGACTATTGGGTAAAGTTCTATTTGACATTTACAATACCTTAGGAGCTCCAATACAGACAGACAAGGACACTTGGGTCAAATTAAATGTTGTAAACAAATACTTTTTAGATGAAAATACACGACAATTCCGTAATAAAGATGATGATGATGATGAAGAGGAAATTATAGACACGGACCCTTTCCCCAGTTTCCTCAGGACGGGATCCGGTTTAAAAACACATTAACTGGCAAACACTAATTAGTCTTCGCCGAGCCGTTCAACATGCGGGTTGTTTTATTGTTTTTTCTGCCTCTTGCCTCGTGCAACAAGTCGATAGATTTTTTGACTTATTACGGGTATTTGGAAAAAAACGCTTTGACACAAAACATTACTTCTGCAGTAAGACAATTTCAAGAGTACTTTCGTCTTGAACCAACGGGGGTGTTTGATAACGATACTTTGGCCCTCATGTCCACGCCTCGGTGCGGTCACCGAGACAATATACTACCGTTCTCGGCTTTACCCAATAGAAAGTGGAATACATCAGTAATAACGTGGTACCAATACGGAACACCACAGCACCCCCACCTAATTCAAAAAGCTTTTGATGTATGGGCCAAACACGCGAATTTAACATTTAAAAAGGATATAAATAATCCAACAATGATTATATCATTTTCTACGGGTAGACAACATGTGTTTTATTCTAGACACGATACTTGCCCCTATGACTTTGACGGTCCTGGGTTAGTTCTCGCCCACGGCTATCTCCCCAACACCGGTTATGCTTCTACAGACATCCACTTCGATTCGGAAGAAAATTGGGATTTTACTATGAATTTACTATGGAAACATTTCGTTCTTTTTAACTTTGGTTCATGAGATTGGACATACCCTTGGTTTGGATCATTCAGGTGATGATAAATCAGTAATGTTTCCTTTTAACAGGGATCCTACAGGGATTGTTGACTTGAACGAATACGAGCTAAGCAACGATGACAGACTCGCTATGGAGTATCTTTACGGCAAGCCCACTAAAACATTTGCAACCATTCCAAAAATAAATACAACAGCAGCCACACCCACTACCGTTACAACGCCTAGCAGTACAACAACAACAACAACTACAGCCGTAACACCACCCGAAATATTTGAAAAACGCGATATTTGCGAATTAAAAGGTCAAATTGATACGTACGTTATTGTGAACAAAAGGATATTTGCTTTCTTTAGAGACTACGTATGGATTATTAGTCTAAACCCTGCAGATAGGATTCCTGAGGATTTAACACGACCAAGAAGAATATCACACTGGCTCAAATTCTTACCACGAAACTTTACTGAAATATCGGCCATTTACCAACGGCCTAACGGTGAAATCGCGTTATTTACTGACAGTGAAGTGTTTTTATTTAGATACCCTTCACTGCCCTTGATTACAATGTATAATGTCAATAACATAGCCGGTAGAATGGTACATAAAGTTAACGCGGCCTTTGCAACTAACACGGGGAAGAGCTACATGATTATTGACGATTGGTATCTGATTGAAATAAACGAGTGTAATTATACGGGTCTTTTTATGGGTATGGTCTCGTCTACGCTTTACGGTATCCCAGCCCACTGTAGCGGTGCCTTTAGATATATAAACGGGATGATTTACTTTACCACATCCAGTGGCTCGTTAGAATACAGTGAGTACACAAACGCTGTGTCTCGTACGGTGCCTGACATTTTTGAAGTTTTAAATATCCCGTGTATACGTGAGTCACTACTAAATAAACTCTACGAGGTTATTAGATATTTACAATAAATGGCTAAAAACAGAAGGAAACCTCTCAGACGTAAGCTAGCGGTCGTACGAGGTGGAGGTATTGTTTCATCCGTTCTTAATAAGGCCATAGACCTCCTACCTGTTGAATTACATTTGCCTGGAGGATATCAATTTTGCGGTCCTGGCACGAGATTAAAAGAGAGATTGGCAAGAGGAGAAAAAGGAATAAACGGTTTGGACGAGGCCTGTAAGGTCCACGACATAGCATACTCGCGGTATTCCGACAGCGAGCGGCGAAGGCAAGCTGACAAAGGGTTGGCGGAACGCGCTTGGCAAAGATTCAAGTCTAGTAACGCCAGTGTTGGTGAGAAAGCCGCTGCTTGGGCAGTCACCACGGCCATGAAAGCAAAATCAAAATTGGGGGGAGGCCGTAAAAAGAAACGCCCCGTTAAACGTCCTCGGGGCAGAGGGTTGTATCTTAGGCCTTATAGGAAGGATGGTGCGGGTAGTAAGAGAGGTGCAGGTAAGGGGAGAAAAAGGCGAACGAAAAAAAAAGCATCTCGATACCTGTAAAACCGCTAACAAATTACGATTTAATCAAATACGCGAGGTTATTAAAGATTCCTAACTTTAGAGGGGTTTACATGAGGGACAGTTTACCGAAACGCCCCAAAAAATGTGAATCTGCTATAGTTAACTTGGACAGTACAGCTAATCAAGGTACCCACTGGGTTTGTTATAAAAAGATTAATAAGAAAGCCTATTATTATGACAGTTTTGGAAACCTAAGACCACCACCAGAAATCTCACGATACTTGGCGGGCTGTGAACTTTACTATAATTACGAAAGACAACAGACTTTTGACTCAGTTGTTTGCGGACATCTTTGTTTAAAGTTTCTCTGTAATTATAATGTTTTGTCTCACGAGATCAACTAGTGTTCTATCCCACGAGCTAGCATTTCCCATAGATGTTAGCAAGGGTGAATGGGAACTTGGTTTAATTGAACTGACCACTTATAATTCTATACCAAACATTGAGAAAGGCATTAATGATAAGTTTTACTACGGTGATGATAAAAGTATTACAATTCCTGAGGGCTCTTACGAGATCGAGGACATTGAAAAATACATACAGTCTCAACTGCCGAAAAAAAGTAACATTTACGTTAAAGCCAAATAATAACACTTTAAAAGTTACAATATTTTGCTCTGAAAAAGTTGACTTTACTAAAGAACATTCATTGGGAACACTCTTAGGCTACAAAAAACAAATATATGAGGCTAATAAACATCATGTTTCTGAACTGCCTGTGGATATAATTAAAGTTAATTCAATACGGGTCGAATGTAATGTCACACGCAGGTCGTACCTAAACGGAGTCGAGGGTCATGTGATACACGAGTTTTACCCGGCCGAACCACCGGGGTATAAAATAGTTGAGCTCCCGAGAAACGTGATTTACTTACCGGTAATCAGTCAAAGGATCAATACCTTAACAGTGTCCATAAAAGACCAGGACGGTAATCTTGTTAACTTTCGCGGAGAAAGAATCTCGATTAGACTACATTTAAGACAGAGTAATGGGGCTACTATTTAGGGGAATGCCTACGGGGCAGTCGGTCAGTAGTGTTCAGAAAGCCAAGGTGTTAACGTGTAAAAACATATCATTTCTTCGTTCTATCGGTTTTAAAGTAATAAAAAATGGCGCTATTGGCGATAGACAGCCCGGCTGTATACGATGATTTGATAACAGGGATGGAATTTCACACGCACTTACCCTATGCAAATTCTACTTTCAATAATAATGATGAAATAAGAATACCAATATTACAGCAAGATATAATAACTGCGCCTTTTGAAAGCTTTATTGTAATTCACGGTAAAGTCAGCGCTAAAAAGACGGACGGGACTCCTCAGGATGTTTCCTTTGTAAATAACGCAGTGGCCTTTATGTTTGAAGAAATCCGGTACGAGATTTGTGGCAAGGAGATTGACAGAACGAGAAATGTTGGTATTACTACAACTTTAAAGAATATCCTGTCCATTCGCGAGGAAGAAAAAAATACTTTTAAAAACGCCTGCTGGCTAGGCCCTGGTAATTCTGAAAAAGTAACAGATTTTGTATATTCGATCCCATTAAAACATTTGTTAGGGTCTGCCGAAGATTACAAAAAGGTGCTAGTGAACGTAAAACAGGAATTGATACTTTTACGCTCGGCTTCGGATATTAACGCTGTAAAGTTAGCGAACGCCGGTACTTTAGATTTAACATTAGAAAAAATTTATTGGCGTATACCTCACATAACAATCAATGACGCTCAAAAATTAAAACTGTACAAATATATAGAGAAAGACCCTGCAATACATGTTCCCTTCCGCCAGTGGGACATGATTGAATACCCGAACCTGCCGAGTACGGAGACATTCTCCTGGACACTGAAAACGTCTACTCAGACAGAAAAGCCCAGGTATATCGTACTCGCCTTTCAAACAGACAGAAAAAACGACTTAACAAAGGACATGTCACAATTTGATGCCTGCAACCTAACTGATGTAAAACTTTATTTAAACTCAAACTTTTACCCGTACGATAACCTTCGAGGAAATATTACTTTAATGTATGATATGTTTGCTGCCTTCCAAAACTCGTATTATGGAAGAATCGGTTCGCCTATATTAAATCTTGACGATTTTAAAGCAAAGTGTCCTCTGTATGTAATTGACTGTTCAAAACAGGACGATACTATTAAAACAGGGCCTGTAGACGTAAGGCTCGAAATTACAACAAAAAGGGCCTTTCCAGGTAATACTTGGGCATACTGCCTTTTACTACATGATATACATTATTCCTATAAGCCTATAACGGGAGATGTCAGGAAAATCTCGAGTTAGTTTTTCCAACCCGGTAGTTACAGAAATATACAGTTTGCCAGAAGAAGACAGGAAATCAGATGGGGAACTCATGGCACGGGACCGAGCCAGGTTTTTGAGACGTATCAAATTAACAGAAGAAAAGATTTCCCGAGTAATTTTTAAACAGTGGACCCTGAGGGTCACGTGACTCATATTTTAATCAAAGGGGTGGGGGTAAAAGATACATTTATATGTCCAAAAGAGATAATTAATCAGTCTCTTTCTTGAACTCGTTGGGTAAACATGGGTTACAACGGTTGTGTTAAGATTGAATACTTTAAAGACGGGCTTTTAATCAAAACGGATTACTTAGACTGTTGTGTATTTAATACCGCTAGTGCAAAGTTTCAACTACCCTCGGGGGCTGATAGCATTATTGTTAATTGGTGTACAGATTTTGATAATAGCGAGACTTCAGAAGACGAATATTAAATATGGCTTTGCAAGAATTTATAATCATTCCTAAATGTAAAGAGCCAATAGATTTAATGACTGGAGTATTTTTAAAGTCAGTCCATTTCTTGGACCCCGAATTAACTAAAAGTATTGTGACGGGTATTTTTAAAAGTCGAGACAATAGTCTGGGTGTATTGATTAAAGGGAGAAAAGGTGTTGTGTTTTGGTCTTACGATTCTTTCTGTCAACTAATTGACATGTTTAACGAAGTAACTTTGGCTTTATTGGGGAATTATCAGTGTTTCATAACTATAGACGCGGGGCCTAGCATAAAGGTTAACAATATTTTTGGGCATCAGTACGTTTGTGTCTCTGATGGAGAACACTCCTTGGCTCTTAACCGTCACGAGTGGGATCAACTTGTAAAAAATATTCCTTTAATTGGTTGCGAGGTATTGCAATTATTTTATATTGAGGATATTATACAAGTTTATATTAATCAGGTTTTAACCGGTGCTGAAACCTGTACAGATCAATTACCGCCTCACGTAGCCGACCGTTTATATCAGGAAATTTTATTATGGAAGCTATAGTGGAGTTTCAAGCTTTCCGGAGTAACGGTAATAGATTTATTATTAAAGAACTTGCTATAGTTGGGAGGTCGTATAGAACACAGATTGTGTTCCGACCTCCATACTGTTTTAATTTGTTGAATAGTAAAATGGAAAGGACAGCTCGCTGGCTGACTCGTCATTATCACCACATTAAGTGGGACGATGGCGAAGTAGAGTATAGTGAGGAGCTTTTAAGCTCACTCTGTAAACCTTTTGAAACTATTTACACAAAAGGTTTGGAAAAGGCTCAATTCCTTCGGGAATTTCACCCTAATGTTAAAGAAATCAATATTGTAAATAGTAGCGATAGTTATGAACTTGTAGATTGTATTATTGTACATGGAAATAAAAATGAAAACTGCGCTTTGAAGTCCGCAAAGTACTACGCTCGAAAAATATTTTCGAGTGGGGCCTAATAAAAATAAGGCCCGGCAGTCGCTCACCATCAGGCAGGGTTAAACCCTTTGTAAGTCCATGGGTGTGGGGAGGTTGGCCTAAAAAACCGTGAAACCGTTTGTCGTAATCCTCCGACTGTCAGGGAAAAGCGGATTGAAAAGCGCGACAAAAAAAATATATAAAGTAACAAAATTTTCTGTCTATTTTCTAGGCTAAAATGAAAGGACACAGTCTTAGTAAATAGCCTATTGGGGTAAACAGAGAACAAAAATATAAAAAAGGAGGTAGCATTTTGTTATGGAGTGGCTACCACAGTGAGAGGCGATGGTTGGGGCCTCTCACCCCAGAGGTTAGGCCTCCAGGGGAAGCTCTGGGTAACCAAAAAGAACGCGCCGACGCTCCTACGGCCTAGCCTAAAGGCTTACCGTGGTGTGGAAACGCAAGCGTTCAAAATTATAGTTTAAAGAAAAAAAAAACATACCTTTATAACGTGTAAATTACCCAGTCTGTGGAGAACTCGTACTCACACGCGAGGCATTTGTAGTCAAGCTTCCACGAGTAGACTAAAGTAGCGCACGATATAATATTATTACAATAGTGGTACGTTAGTCTAAAATGCGGGGTAATTTCAACGCAGTGCCCGTCACTACAAAACCCGAATCTGAAAAAGGGTTCGAAAACTCCACAAAACACCGTGGACTCTGTACACGGCGGATCCATGGTGCAGACTGAGACGACGCTAAACAAACACTGTGGGCGGCCGAGCCAAGCGTGACTCGGCGATGCGGTCCGGTGACTGACTCAAGGGGCGCGCCCTAACCGTCATACCGCCCGCATAACGACCGGCTAAGTGCTTTTTTACAGGACATTTTAACGGACAAACCTACAGTTAGATATATTGTACTCACATTAACAGGAACAGGAACATTCTCGGGACGCCGAGATTTCTTGAAACATCCCGCACTCGAAGCAGTTTTGGGACCGGATGTATGGCCGGTGCAGGCAGTAGCCTAGGTTTTTGGTCCCCAGCCACCAGCCGTCAATGTAGACGTAAGGCTCGAAACTGTGCGGCGCTAGTTCGTAGATCTGCAAAAAAAAAAAACATTATACACAGTCACACATAGAACAAAAAAAAAGTTAACCTTATTAATAATTGCACCCACCGAGTAACAGTTACTGCAATAGCTCCGCCCACAGATAAAGTAACTTGCTTTATAACATTTACTTTTGTGCTCTTCAATTAATAATTTTTTCAATAAAAACGGAAGGTTTAAATCACAAATCTCTTGGAGGAATTTAAATTTTGAACAATAGTGCTGAAGGCAAAGTTGGGTTAAGCTCGGAGGGTTCATCACGGCTAACTGAGAGAGGAGCACAGTGTGGGGGGCGCGGCTAACGGGACTCACGGAATCTGTGGGCTGTGATTGGTCGGCTGTTTACACCGGTGTTGGAAGGGATATCGCGTATAAATACGGGTCTCTGACCCGGTGTTATGGTACTATGCACTCTGCAGTGGTTGTTTTAGTTATCATGTTGTTCCAAGTTTTAGCTCTCGTGTGCCTTCGCTTGGTGATTGGTTTCGACCAAGATGAAAACATCCCGCCCAATAATCAGGTAATCAAAGTTTCAAACAATTACACTATAGATTTACCCACTATACATTTAGTAGTTTACTTAGTTAATACATTTTTTCAGGATCTGTCATCGACGACTCCTCAGGACGGTGACCAAACACCCCAACCTCTAAGTCAAGATATGTTTTTTGCTGATGATCTTGACGTGCTCTCTATACGTGCAGTAAGTAATTTGTTTTCTCTTTTTTAAACTTTATGGTAGGGTTAGTATTAATAGAATGTGTATACTTAGACAGTTTATTTTTTGTTTTCAGAGCGGTTCGGGACTGAGCAGTTTATCCCAGCGCCTGTCACAACAGGTAAAAACGTACTTACAAATATTTTTTTTAAATACAGGAGTTTAGGTTTTACATTGAAATGAGGTTAATTATAATTTTTTATTTTTTCAGAGTGGGTCTTCTACGGTTAGCGGTTTACAATCCATATCTCAGGTGGGTTAATTTATTTAGTTTTTATATTCGTTATGATTATATTAGCCTTTATAACAGCGTTTGTTTATACATGTTTTTATGTGTTTAGGAAGAATATAACGGCAGGATTAGGCAGATGTTAAGATTGTCTGGCGAGTCTGGGGTATATATCGAGACCTCGCGGACCTTCCTTGATGACGGCAGTTTGTTGACGAGAAATAGGTTTACGGTTAGTATGGGTTTTATTCCGTGTTTTTTTACAACGTTTATAGTTTTTTATTTATTTAATAGTATTATTTGGTTTGTGTTTTTTTTGTTACAGGACGATATTGCCGGTCTAAGCCCTGAGGCCCGGGAGGCGATCTCTCAAGGTTTAGAAAATGTAAGTCTAAATTTTATTTTTATTTGTCTGTTGCAGTATGATCTTGGTGTAAGTCCTGAGCTTATAGAGACTAGCATGCGAGAGTTAGGAACTGTAAGTTTTATATTTTTTTTATTTAGCTTATTTAGCAATACTTGCACGTAGAGGTTAGGGGTTGTTTGTGGTTTTCTCTAACTCTAATGTTTTTTTTTCAGTGGCAGAGGCCAGCATCTCCTGTCAGGCGGACGATGCCTAATATTATTAGACGCGGCACCTCGGTAAGGACATATCATTGCTATGTGATTTTTAGCGTTAATAATGTAGTAAACAATAAAATAATAAAATTAGTTACAATATACTGTTTGCTTTTCAGGTAAGGGACCGGTCTCCACACCCCCGGCCCGATACCCCAATTACGTCATATGCGGTTCATCTGGCTAACACTGAGGTGATTAATTAATTATTATATAGGTACTTGTTTTTTTTCACTTGCTTATTTTTAGAATTGTATAATTGATTTTATATTTTCTTTTTCAGCTCGTCGGTAGTGATGGCGAATCCCAGTATTTTATAAGCGAGGATGGATACCTGCTCTCTATACGTGCAGTAAGTATTTTGGTTTATGGGGGAGTATATAGTTTTAAGTACGGGTATTTTATTACACTAATTGTATTTTGTTTTCAGAACAACCCCAGAAGCGTCAGATTTCCGCCACGGTACCGCCAGGTGACAGAATCAACTTTTACCCAGCGGAGACTTGAGCTATGGGCGGAAATTAGGAACACCGACGAGACGGGGTTGTACTCGTTTGGAGAGAGGGCCGTTATCGCTGGGGACGGCTGGTGCCTCACACGCTTAATGGTATGTTTTGGTATGGTATGAGTATGGTATGGTGTTGATATTGTATTGTATGGTATGGGTATCTGATACCTTTGTTTTTTATTTACAGAGGGGTGGTGAACCGGTAAGACGGACTCACCTGGCCGAACCCCCTCTACGGATAACATCGGGTGGGCCGGTTTCTATTCACTCAGAGGAAACGAGTGCGAGGACGCTAATCAGCCATCTACACTATACGGTTAGTATCGTCGTATTGTTTAAAGTATTTTTTAGTCATAGGTTTTAATAATGGTGTTAACGGTCTCTGTTTTTTCAGGGGCAGAACGTAACAGGTGCAAGGATGGAGGAAGAGGTTGTGCGTCGGCGGGACAGGGCTCGACCAAACAGCCCTACACCCTCAAGGGTACTTTCCTCCTGGCATAGCAGACCTTCACTACATAGTCTTGTAAGTAATAAGGTTTAACAGTTGCGTATGTTTGATATACATTTTAGGTTTTAGTTATAGTAATAATAATAATATAAACATTATTTACAGGGGCAGAACGTAACTGGGATTAGGGCGGTGCCTGCAATTCCGTTTGCTGATCGGGACGAGGTTGGTGCAAGGGTGGAGGGGGGCGTATTCGCCTTTCCCTCGGGCTCGAGAGCTCCCAGACTTTCGGTAATTTTTATTTTGTTATACTGTTATATTTTTTTTGTTTTTTACTGTGTGTGTGTGTGTACCTTGTGATAATTGATCGTTTTGTTTTTTAAAGTCAATACCGGAAGTCCACATTGCTGCCTTGGAGGAGAGGGTAAACAGGCCGAGCACCGGTGCAAGGGAGGTAGCGGGACCGTCAAGACGGGTTGAACCTATTGTAAGTATCTTTATCGGGGGTTAGGGTTTGTTTTTTTTGTTTTGTTTTGTAAACTTGTATTATATTTAATTTGTAATGTTTCAGAATTTAAGGTGTGAGGAACGAATGCCCGCGGTCGACCCCCCTGCCGATTGCGCCGTCTGTCGCTTTGAGGAAGGCCTGTTACGGATTAGGATGCGGCTTTTTGAAATGGTAAGGTTCCAAGTCATTCGTTTGTAAGATATAGGGTAATAATTAACTTTACGAATAGATTCTTACCTGATGTGGTTTTCAGGAGCGTGGGACAAACACCTCCGAGGATGTTCCGGGCATCGTCAACCGGATCGCGGCCGTCCGGACAGAGCTGGGTGAGGCTCTGACCTTGTCACGGAACGCCTTGGAGGATGCGGAGGAGGACCAAATCCGCGAGATCGCTCCGGCTGTGTGGGAGGAGCTCCGTGCCACCATGGAACGGATCCTCAGCTACAACGACCGGCGGATGGATAATCTTATTATCCGCGGCACGCCTCCTCCTACAGAACAGCCGAGGTACATTGTTTGTCAAATCTGTATAAGTGCCCTCCCAACTGTGGCCCTCCACCCCTGTGGGCATGCATTGAGCCCGGCTTGTAGCCGCCGGGTCACCTGCTGCCCCTTTTGCAGGACTGTCGTTAATAGCCGAACAAGGTTGTTTTTTAATTATTAGGTTTTTTTTAGTGTTGTATTTTTTTTTATTATTGTAAATTTGTAAATTATTGTTTCACTGTATTAATAAATTAAAGTAAGTCGTTCAAAAGCATAAAATAAATTTAATAAGTCCCAAAGTGTTTGATATGTATTTTAAAATTATTGTTCTAAGTCCTACATTGTTTCACTGTATAATATTGTATTAAAGTAAATTTAAATTGTTTCACTGTATAATATTGTATTAAGGTAAATTAAAATTATTTTTTCTAAGTCCTAAGACAGTTTAAAGTCCCCAATTGTTTCACTGTAAGTAAATTTAAATTGTTTTTTCTAAGTCCTAAGACAGTTTAAAGTCCCCAATTGTTTCACTGTAAGTAAATTTAAATTGTTTTTTCTAAGTCCTAAGGCAGTTTAAAGTCCTACCTTGTTTCACTGTATAATATTGTATTAAAGTTTTTTTCAATGTATTTTTTTAAAGTCCTGATGCAGTTTAAAGTCCCCAATTGTTTCACTGTAAGTAAATTTAAATTGTTTTTTCTAAGTCCTAAGACAGTTTAAAGTCCCCAATTGTTTCACTGTAAGTAAATTTAAATTGTTTTTTCTAAGTCCTAAGGCAGTTTAAAGTCCTACCTTGTTTCACTGTATAATATTGTATTAAAGTTGTTTTTCAATGTATTTTTTTAAAGTCCTGATGCAGTTTAAAGTCCTACCTTGTTTCACTGCATTAATAAATTAAAGTAAGTCGTTCAAAAGCATAAAATAAATTTAATAAGTCCCAAAGTGTTTGATATGTATTTTTAAATTATTGTTCTAAGTCCTACATTGTTTCACTGTATAATATTGTATTAAGGTAAATTTAAATTGTTTTTCTAAGTCCTACATTGTTTCACTGTATAATATTGTATTAAAGTAAGTCTTGAATTGTTCAAAAACGTAAAGTACATTTTTATAAATGAATTGTTAAAGAAAAACTATTTAAGCTATAGACATTTTTTGAAGTCTACACAATATTGTATTAAAGTAAGTCTTGAATTGTTCAAAAACGTAAAGTACATTTTTATAAATGAATTGTTAAAGAAAAACTATTTAAGCTATAGACATTTTTTTGAAGTCTACACAATTTGCAATTGTATTTAATACATTTTACTAAGTTTTAATAACAGTTTAGCTTGAGTATTTAATTCTGTGTTACGATATAAGGAATAAATAAATGTTCTTTTTTAAAATGATTTTTTCACTTACCTGGTATGATGTGGTGTGGTCCAATACCTGGTACTGACTGAAGTTGCTGGTTGGAATCGGCTGAGTAGAGTCACACGATTGCGTAAGGAACGCTCAACTATGATAGATAGATGGTAACCATACGGTAGATAGTAACCATACGATAGTCACTCGGCGGTTCCATAACCAGATGTCACTGATTGATCACTAGTATTAATGGCATGAGTATCACTAGTATTAATGACATGAGTCGACGTTTTGGTCGATCATAACTCATGTCATTACGCGAGGCCACCGGGACGCTGTTGTCCCTAATTGATCTGTGGCAAGCGATAAGCTCGATCGCTCAACCGCGACCCTGCGATGCGGGCTGCTCTCTCTTACATTATAATACTGCAGGTATTTTGTGTCTTACATTACAAGCGTGACATAACTACCTTGTTATATATATATAGCCTTATTATACATCATTATATATATAACTACCTTATTATACATCTTTATATATATAACTACGGTTGGTACCACTGGTATGTAGGTCATATTTTTTGTTTTGAGATTTTCTTAGGTTGGCTACACGTTTCCCCATAAGAAACCGTGTTACGGCTGGATCATAGCCACTCCTACTTACCAAGTTTCATAAAAATATATTCATATATAAGCGATTTTAATTATTCTCTATAAGAATAACATTGGTAATGATTACGTAGGTTTGCTGAAATTAGGAACACAAACAATTGATTTTTATGCAAATATAAATAGAATTTAGCTAGGCGAAGCCACATACCAAGTTTCATCAATATTCAATCATAAATAAGCGCTATATAACATTTTAGTGATTCTCCATAAGAATAACATGGGGGCTGAGTAAGCAGGGTTGCTGCAACAAGTAACAAAAAAATGGGTTTTTATGAAATTATCAATATAACTCAACCAAGTGAAGCTATATACCAAGTTTTATTAATTTATGTTCATAATTAAGGGAGTCAATACATTTGACTTATTCTCCATAAGAATAACATGGGGGCTGAGTACGCAGGTTTGCTGCTATGAGACAAATCACCAAAAACTCAATTTTTTTTGCAAATATCAATTTACCAGTACTACGTGAAGCTACATACCAAGTTTCATCAACATACATTCATAAATAATCGAGATATCAAATTTTATATATTCTCCATAAGGATAGCATTGGACAACATACTGTGTTTAGCATTTTGAATATCTCTGTAACGATCGGGCGTAGAATCAAAATTTAAACACCAAAATGATAGTTTTGTGGAACTGAACAGATTGGTAAAAGCAAATGTGAAGTTTACATTAAAATAAACTGAGGAAAAGCCAAAAACTGTTTTCCCATAATGGGAGATTTTATGAGTAGGTTTTTTGGATTTTCTCCGCAACCACTTGACCTAGGTTAATAATTCAAAATACTATATTTTTTTAAGCTCTATAACATGGTCAAAACCAAAATTAAGTTTTTTTTTAATTGTAGGGTAAAAAATGCAAAAAACCGATATTTGGAAAACTTAAAAACCCCATAAACCCCCTTTCCCATGGCCAGATTTTTCTGGTTTTCGAAATTAATGTCATAATTGTAATTTTACACGTTTGAGCCAAATTTCATCGAAATCGGGCGTTTTTAGCGAATTTCCCCTATAGGAAAGAAGCTATTACCGTAGGTCTCATGGTAAGACTTAAGCCCGAGACCATGATAACTTTTTGTTTTGAGGTCCCCAGATGCCAAAAACACTATTCCTTAAAATTTATATATATATATAGATACCGTTAACACGATAACTTGAGTAAAAAACGTCCGATTTTGATGAAATTTGGCTCAAATGCGTAAAATGACGTTCATGACTTTAAGTTCGAAAACCAAAAAAATCGAACCATGGGAAGGGGGGTTTATGGGGGTTTTAAATTTTCCAAAAATCGGTTTTTTGCATTTTTCACCCTAAAATATTTTAAAAAACTTAAATTTGGTTTTGACCATGTTATAGAGCTTAAAAAAACAAATAATTTAGTATTTTGAATTATTAACCTAGGTTAAGTGGTTGCGGAGATAGTCCAAAAAACCTGCTCATAAAATTTCCCATGTTAATCTTATGGGAAAAAGGTTTTTGGCTTTTCCTCAGTTTATTAATGCAAACTTCACATTTGCTTTCACCAATCTGTTCAGTTCCACAAAACAATCATTTTGGTGTTTAAATTGTGATTCTACGCCCAACCGTTGCAGAGATATTCGAAGTGCTAAACACAGTACGTTGTCCAATGTTATCCTTATGGAGAATAAATAAAATTTGATATCTCGATTATTTATTAAATTATGTTGATGAAACTTGGTATGTGGCTTCAAGTAGTACTGGTATATTGATATTTGCACAAAAAATTGATTTTTTTTTATTATTCCCGTAGCAGCAAACCTGCGTACTCAGCCCCCATGTTATTCTTATGGAGAATAAGTAAAATGTACTGACTCCCTTAATTATGAACATAAATTAATAAAACTTGGTATGTAGCTTCACTTGGTTGAGTTATATTGATAATTATATAAAAACCCATTTTTCTGTTCCTTGTTGCAGCAAACCTGCTTTCTCAGCCCCCATGTTATTCTTATGGAGAATAACTAGAATGTCATATATCGCTTATTTATGATTGAATATCGATGAAACTTAGTATGTGGCTTCGCCTAGTTATATTCTATTTATATTTGCATAAAAACCAATTGTTTCTGTTCCTTGTTTCAGCAAACCTACATACTCATTACCAATGTTATTCTTATGGAGAATAAATAAAATCGCTTATATGTGAATATATTTTTATGAAACTTGGTTTGCGGCTTTATGTGGAATTCAGACAAATATTATGCATTGGAAATTCGCTGAGTCCGCAGGTTTTCTGCGACGGGGGTATTTACTTACACACACACACACACACACACACACACACACACACACACACACACACACACACACACACACACACACACACACACACACACACACACACATATATATATATATATATATATATATATATAAATTTGAACGAATAGTGTTTTTGGTATCTGGGGACCTCAAAACAAAAAGTTATCATGGTCTGGGGCTTAAGTCTTACCATGAGAACTACGGTAATAGCTTCTTCCCTATAGGAGAAATTCGCTAAAACTAAGTGCGGCATGCTTTTGTTGTTGAAGTAGTCAGGCCCACAAACTATCAAAGTGCTTTAAAGCTGAGCTCATTCAAGTTTGCACATTAATCTGAAAATGCAGTCATTGAATAACTGGTTGTTTACATGTCACAATCAAAAACACCATAACAAACAAAAAACCCTCATTACACATTCTTTTAACTATATAACTACAATCAAACATTCATCTTCAGCTTTCGTTGGGATTACAGTTCCCAGCTCAAACTAAACAACTTAAACATAATTGAATACTATGCGAATAGACGTGTACAACATTTCTCGTTTTATATGTTTGCTCTTTGTGCGTGACAATTCATTAGAGCCCAGTGTTGTTCCGAATCGAGAAAGGAATCAGGGAACCAGCATTGTGAGTTGTTCAGGAACAAATGTGTGCAGAACTACGGCTGAATTTCAATGAAGGCAGAATTAGTGACTATTGGAGAATACGCCGTTCGGTTAAGAGTGGTTTTATAATATCATATGTCTGTGTTCCTTAGTTGTTTTTTATTAATTATGTTAATTTTGAGCTACCATACACGTTTGTCTTTGACGTAAAACGTATATGTCCACACGGGTTTGTTTTTGCGCATTGTTGTTTGTTTTTTGTAATTTTATCTTCTAGAGGCTAAATATCAAATGATATTTTGTTTGCACTTCGTATCGGCGGAATTTATTTTGAAAATTATTTTTGAGATTATTTTACAAGTTTCCAACGTGCCCTTGGCTCTTCATGAAGTGCCCAGATTTGTTGGGCTAATACTGTAATTTTTATTTATGTCAACGAGTTACACTAGGCACGTTGAGTATTTAGTGTCACAATTTGATGACACATTAATGCCATTTATTTACTTCTATCTCTCGACCCAAGTGAGAGCTGTACAATGAAGAGCCGTCGGGTAGAGTTCCGACTTAATGATCTCAGTTCTCGTGTTGAAAGAGAAACGCCGCTCAACGTTGCTCGTTATTACTAAGTGACATTAGTAAATAGGAATAAATCATTATTGCATAACTACATTGAAGTTTATTACGTGCTGGATGGTTGGTAAAATCAGCATTTCCAGAGTCCACAATTATAAAGCATTGTTACTACAGCTTCAATCAATCAGGAGTTGATTCCCAGCGTTATCAACTCATTCAATGATTACCTAATTGGAATATTTATTTTTACCGTTAATATTGCATCCGGAGACAAGACATTTTTTTCGCGTTTCGTCCCTTACATTTCATATTTACAAACTTGTATACTCATCTAGATCTTTAAATTTGTAAACTATTATTGTCCTAAACCAATTTTATAAATAAGTGTAAAATTTGTTAAATTAACTTTTCCTACTGGATGTTTTGGTAAAAAGTATGTATTAGTTCATTAGTACATACTTTGACCATCAACATAAGCTTGGACTACTTTAACTATTTACTTTGTAAATTGCAAGTAATGTTAAAACATTAAAACTACTTTTTACCAAATATATATTTATGTCTTTCAAATAAGAATCTCAAAATGGCATTGATGAATGATTCTTTATATACCAGGTGAGTTCCAGGTCTTGTATCTCTTCAACTTTTATCACATGGAAATATGTATCAAACATTTGCCACAAATTACCATATTGGAATAAAAATTTAAAAATCATGTTGAAGAATAAAACTAGTTCGCACGCAGCACGCTGATGTGAGGGATGTGAATTTCCACAAAAAACTTTTAAAACTCAAAATCAGTGTAAAAACATGAAATCTGAAAACATAGATTTTTTGGCTGTTCTGATGCTCCTGGTTTCATTTACCTGCAAAGCTGGGAATATAATTTTGCGCATTATAATGTTAGGAGAAGGTCCAGTTAGGCTTGAAAGTATGCGTCTGGTTACTGGGGATGATAAAAGCACTCTAACAAAGGAGTAGCAGGCTTTTCTAGTGTAAAAACCCCATAAGACAACGTACTGCGTTTAGTCGAAACACCTTTTCTTTAATAACTCAGTAAATATTTATGCTAGAATGACGAGAGAGGGCTTACAACTTTCGCCTTACTAATTCCCATCTTTTTACAAGCATTAATTTTACATCTGGGGCTTTTCTAACCCTTTTTGGGCCCAAAAACTCGAAATTTGAAAGGTTAATCCCCAAAAAAGGGGTTTGAAGTTTTCCGATTGTTTTGCCCGACAAACTTGTCCAACTGATTACAGAAAGGAACGTCCCTACCAAATTTGAAGTTAATTTGACAAACAATGCGACCGCTAGAGTGCAAATATATATATATATATACAATTTTGAACGACACCCCAAAACGTGTTTAGGGGGTCACGTTAGGAACTTCTATGGTGGTCCCGGGCTTAAGTTTCACCGTGCAAGTCACACTAATAGTTCACTTTCCAAAGGAAATTCACTAATAAATCATGATGGCGAACGAAATAGTTTTGCCTATTTCTAACATAGTGGGTTTAACTACTGCTGACTTTATGGGATTTAAAAATCCAAATAAATGTACTTACCCTTGTTTAGTGTTCGGTTTTGCTTTAAACTAGACGGTCTAAATGACTAGAATACTAGCTACCTTTCAAATAAGGCTCTCTATAAGCAGCTCTAACCTTCAATCACACTCAGCTGGCACCTTATAATGGGTTGGATCAGTAGTTTGACCATTGACTATAGATCTGAAGAATCTATAGTCAATGGTTTTACTCAATAAACTAAATTAAATAATTGAGGACAAATATTAGAATATTTTTCAAATCTGATCACATGTTATATTTTAGGTAACGCAGTTATGTGTAGCCAAACGAATATGAGACAAGATTGTATTTAACAAAGTGTTCATAAATATGCAAAAATGATAATCATTTGGCAAAATGAGTACAATTCCGTCAAAATTGTAATATCATTTTAATTTATTTTTTGATTTATTTGGACTTTACCTATCGCTTCTAGTGTTTAAAACTACACTACGTTTCGGGAGGTAATGAAACTCCTCCCGTTATCAAGTGAACCCTACTTACATCTAAATATCAAACTCTTACACCTAACTAACCTACATTTTTTTTGATTTTTTTGATTATTTTTCTTTTACATTTTAATTTATACTAACACAAAGATAACAAATATATATACAAAAAATCAAATACAATACACTAACACAACATTTATATATACACCTAACTAACCTACATTTTTTTTGGTGAGCATGACCAGTTCCCAATGCTCACCTTGGAGGCATGCGGTAATCTCTATGAGAATATCGTACCGGTGCCCGTGTAGCATTCTAGGAGGAATCGTGCAGTTTTTGGTTTCCGTGTCATGTTCCCGTCGACAAAGACGTGTGGGTAGCCACAGCAGTGTCGTCACGTGCCCCTGTCGGTAGGTGGGGGTAACGGCTCTCCCCCCTCCACTGCCGCTAGCCACTAGTCTAGTGTGCGGTTTGGTTGTGGATGGACGTGAGATTTAAGTTTCCCGTGTTTGCCCGTCAGCTTGGAGGCCACGATGCAGAACAGGTAATGTATTGTCAGTTTTCCATTTGTTCGTATATATAAATGTTGTGTTAGTGTATTGTATTCGATTTTTTGTATATATATTTGTTATCTTTATGTTAGTGTAAATTAAATTGTAAAGGAAAATATTAAAAAAATGTAGGTTAGTTAGGTGTATATATAAATGTTGTGTTAGTGTATTGTATTTGATTTTTTGTATATATATTTGTTATCTTTGTGTTAGTATAAATTAAAATGTAAAAGAAAAATAATCAAAAAAATCCAAAAAATGTAGGTTAGTTAGGTGTAAGAGTTTGATATTTAGATGTAAGTAGGGTTCACTTGATAATGGGAGGAGTTTCATTACCTCCCGAAACGTAGTGTAGTTTTAAACACTAGAAGCGATAGGTAAAGTCCAAATAAATCAAAAAATAAATTCAAATCCATCGCTATTATGAGTTTCAAAAATACAATCATTTTAATATACTATTATCTTAGTGACCACCATATTTTGACAACCAAACATTTCTTTCGTAAAGCCTCGAGATACTACAGCAATAACAAGAAACCATCTACACTCTTGGTGGTCTCGTGGCTAAACAATTATACTGTATATACTCAATTATATATAAACAATATGACTCCTCGTCTTACCACAGCATTGTGGCTTGAATAGTAGCCAGCAAAGTATTAAATTTTCCTCTTCTATATTTAAATTATCATTTAAAACCACACAAGTGAGGAAAGTTTGAAAACATTTAAAATCTTCATAATATTCTTTATTTTATTTTATTTACCTTGTAGATTTTGCTGTCATATTACTAATAAACGGTATGTTTAAGGACCTGAAGTGAAGACTTTATACTGCTAAAATCAGTGTCGAATTAGCAAGATGTATGAAACCGGTCAGCATTTTAAAGGTTCATCAACAATAATTGGACGTTGAAAATGTTTTGATAACATGAGAAAGTTATTGTTTTGTTTTTTTTTATTTAAAATTGTAACGAGAGATACTATATTTAGATTTATGACGTTCTGTATTGAGAAAGGAATCAGGAACTAGACTTAAGAAACATTAGGAACAAATGTATCTGTTCAACCCCGGTAGAATTTCAATAACGGCAGAATAAGCGACTTCTGTAGAGTACGCGGTTCAGTTATTAGTGGTTGGTTGTTCTCTTGTTTGTGTTTTTATTTTTTTTTTTTGATAACCTTAGTGTAAGGCAGCACCTTACATTAACTTCTTGCCTATCATGTGCTGGAACTAGGATTTTCACTTTTTATTTGGTATACAAGTTATTTCTACAACGAATGATAGATTTTTAGAGATTAGTTGAGCCGTCTGAAAACTCAAATTAGTTAGATCACATCTTCAGTTTATAGGGTGGTTTATTAGGGGTTATTGGTAAAATAGAAAAAAACTGACACATAAACAAATTATAATTTTATATAAGCAGATTTGTTATCCGTTACATAGAAAGTAATCCGTTATTACAATAATATAATATAAACAGAACTTATTTATAACAGAGTGGTCCTTAGTTGTGCTAAGAGGATTTAGGTTTTCGATAGTTCCATTCTGATCGGCTTGGACCGCCCTCATTCGATTGCTGCCCATATATATGGCATAGTGATCAATTATATTTGCATTCTAAAACTGATACTTATGCTTTAAACACAGTTTTACCTCATTCATGTATTTTAAAAGATGACTGTAAACACACAAATTACTGAAATAGCAATACAATCGGGATAGTGTTCACGAACAAATATGTTGTTCGGTTTGGAGCAACTGGTCCACTACTTTTATAGTTCTTATATTCTCTTTCACCAGACAAATTTTTGTTAATCATTTATATTATTTATGTTTAGCTTTTATATACTATTAAAACATTGCTGCGCCAAACATTTAGATAGTATAAATCAAATAAGGTATGAGTAACGTAATACCATAATTAAACTATTTATTTACTACATATTAAATTTTTTCAAATTAAGTATTTGATGAGTAGTGTTACATTAAATCGTGCTATTACAGTTGGCCTATTATAGTAAATTAGTTTGGCAATTACTGAGGACATAACTAGTAAAGTTTTACTTAAGATCTCTCTAATTACAGCGTCCCAGCAGTTACATATCAGTACGCGGCTGTTAACCATAAATTAATAGTTTTAAACTTACATTGTGCAAGAGATACATCAAATACGTCATGCAAAATATACAAATATGGACTTAAAAGTTCTTTACTCAGCAGATGAATAATTTTGGTTACTTATGGGTGTGATTGAAAAGTTGAGATGATTATTTCTTTTTTTACCCCTACCTTTTTCCATTGGGATTGTAGCCATTCGTGAAAGTTGAAATGTAAGCCAAATTCTCGCTACACCTGAAAGAACATTGGATTACCAATAAACACGTAATAGGTTCTTGTTGTGATTAAACGACAAGTGGAGAATCGCAGTTACTGTGAACAACGAATGTAACAGTAGAACGGTAAAGAAAAGTCCCTTTTGACGATCTCAGCGTTTTTAATTTAAGCAAAGCAAAACTGAACCCTTGGAATATTGAAATGGTTTCTTCATTGCTACACTCTGCTATGGCGCTTAATTTTATAGTTTGATGTTGCATTGTTTTTCATGTATTTTTTAGACCTTTATTTTATTAACTGTGCATTTTTGGATTACGTTTTGAAGGAACAGGATTCTTAATGTAAATATAAGAAACCTATTCTCAGCTCAGCTATGCTAACTGGATATATAATACCTAAAACGTAATGAAACTCATTTATATACAAATTTTAATCCCAAGAGCTTTTCAATCTTCGTAAGTTTATTCAGTCTTCCTCATGCTCTTCAATCTTCTTCTGGTTCTTCAATCCTCCTCAGGTTCTTCATCTCCTCGTCCTCTGCACCTCTCTGCTGCAGCAGTAGCAAGCTGTGTTCAAATCACAGCTTCTCCTTGGAGGCATGCCAACCCCCAAAGGTAGTGAGGTTACAGTAGCGGTAAGCTGCACCTCATCCCTCTACCAAAATTACTAGAGGGGTGTTAACTGTTTTACATGCAGGTTAAGTGATAAATGAATATTTACTGATGAGTAACTCCCACTGGGTTTATCTCGACTGTGTACTCACAACTAGTTAATTGACCAGTATGTGTGCTAATGTATTAGTAGTGTGCATTGTGCACCGTACAATATGCAACATCAGAGTAAATTTTACTAAATGGCTACATATTAAATAATTGTAAACTTGGGTTGCTAAGGGAAATCACTCAAAGCCAGTAACGCTTACACTTATTTACTCATATTACACTTTACTTACACTTATTAAATGTTTTACGAAAATATAAATCAATTAATTTTCATACGAGTGAAACCTTAAACTCTATCACTTGTAGACAAATGAATAATTTGTCGATTTATTTATGTTTTTCTAAAACACGTAATTCTAAGTGTAACTAATCCTTGTTCTTGTGCTTCATTTATTATATTATATGTTTACTTATTTAAACTATACTTATTTGATAATATTCTAAGGAGGATATTGTAAAGGTAATATATATTTTTGGGATTACATCTAGTTTCTATTTTATTTTGTTTTAGTTTATTTTTATTTTGTATGATATGTTCCTTCTAAAACTTGTAATCCAGATGTAATGTGTTAAGTTGTCTAACGTCTACACACGGCTGCAACAGTAAATGGTAAGAGGAGAAATTAATTTCTCATTGATAGCCTTTTTAGAATAAACTATTTGTATGAATAACTTTTAGATACTAATATGCTTTTGTTCTGCAAACCGTTGGGAAGTTCTATAACCATTTGAAATAAAGTAATGTCAATAGTTTCAGTAAAATATGTAATCCCTATTATTGATTCCTATAATAAATTTACTGAGTAAGCAGATTTGCTGTGACAGAGGTTTTAAGTCATTATATTAAAATTATAAACCGGTACTTGTTAAAGAACATCGAGAAATTTATTTGGGACATGATCCCAATTAGTGTTTCGTTTAAGAGTTCGTAGCTTGGTGAAGTGCCTTTAGGGTCTCAGGTTAACGCAATAACCTTAAACGACACGAAACTCGCAAAGTAGAGTTTTTAATTCTTATTAATATTAAACTCTAATAATCATTATTTCTTAAAATATTTTATAAATAAATATAAAATTCAAGAATGTTAATTTAATTTATTGTAACATGAAACGTGTTCCAGAAACATTGCATAAATTTTCAACAAAACATTATCCATGGCTTAAAATAACGTGACATATTAAAAGCGTAATCTCAACAGTTCCATGAAGTTGTCATTGTTCAGCGGGGGACGAATTGATGTTTCTTGATATCTGTCCTGATTGTCCCTCTGAGGCCATCCGTAAATGTTGTTGAAACTCTTATTTAGTTTCGTATTTTCCAATTTTTTTCCGAACAAAAAATTATTTACTATTTTAATTTGAAATGTTTTCATACTATTTAGTTTAAGTATAAAAAAATAATTAAAGTTGCTAACTAGCGCAATCAGCTAGAACATTAACATAAATCCATTTTTTCAATATTTTTATCAAGTTATTGAACTTAAAGCTTTAAAACTACTATATGAATACACCAAATAAGAGCTGGCAAATACATACGACGTAACATGCTTTTGATATATACATGTCGTTATTATTGTTCTATGTCAGCAATTATACAGTGGTTTAAAAAGGATGGAGGCAAAAACTAAGAGCGGCGTGCTTTTGTTGTTGAAATAACATAGTCACAAACTATCCAAGCGCTTTAAACCTCAGGCCATTCAAGCATGCACATTAGCCTGAAAATGCAATCATTAAACAATTCGTATAACCTGCTGTCTTTACACGTGACAATGAGCTGCCTGATCTCAGTAATTACAATGAGGAAGTAGGTGTATCTTTTAGCGAAATGAGGCCTAGTTGCAATAAAACAACCCTTTAATTTACAGGTTAATACATAATTGAATGATATATCCATGTTCATTTACCAAAATAAAGGAATACCATAAACAAAAAAAATCACTCATTACACATTCTTTTAACTATCTACTCTCAACCTTACATTTTAAGACTTCTTTGGGAGTGCAGTTTCCTGCTAAAACAAAATAAATATAACATGAATGAACTGTATGGGTATGGAAGTATGCAACATTTATTGTTTGATATGTTTGCTCTGTGTATGTGGCAATTCATTATAGCCCAGTGTTGTTCAGAATCGAGAAAGTAATCAGGTAACCAGCATTGTGAATTGTTTAGAAACAAATGTATGCAGAACCACGGTTGAATTTCAATGAAGACATAATTAGCGACTATTGTAGAATACGCCGTTCGGTTAAGAATAGTTTTATAATCATTTGTTTGTGTTCCTATGATGTTTTGTATTAATTCTCTCTATTCTAAGCAACAATATACATTTGTCTTTTACGTAAAAACGCATTTAACCACACAGGTTTGTTTTTGCCCATTTGTTGATTGTGTTTTGTAAATTTGTCTACTGGAGGCTAAATATAAAATGTCAAATGCTTGATTGCACTTTGTGTCAGCGAAGGTAAGTTTAGATCATCACGTATTGAGTGAGGGTCAGTTTAGGTGCTTTAACCCCTTTAAACTCAATCATACAGTTCAGGTAGAGGCTTGTAGTTTGCATTGATTATTTACTGTATGTGTATCGATTGTTATTGGCCGTTGGAATAGTTATCCTGGCTTAGAATAATTTAGCTTCAGTCATTGAAAACCACAAGAGACATCCCAGCCACTGTACGATTGTAGTTTATAAGTCACCTGGTCACTACTGTTATAATATGAAGATTTATGTATCTAATTTTAAACATGCTAATTTACACTTGTAAAGCTAGTGCAGTAAATACTATTCACCGTATTAAGTTAATTTAAACTGTTTTGCCCGTCAATCTACAGCATGTATGTTAGGTTCAAACCTAATAATTTTGACAACAAATATGTTTTAAATATTAAGTTCAGTAACAATTGAAACTGTCACATAATTTATGAAATCCCTATGGCTTTATGGCTACAAATAACAGTAGTATGAAGTGTAAGGGTGTGTAGTTTGCGATATATTATACATAATTTAGTGTATAAAGTGAATTGTTTCCGTCACACAATTCCTTACACGCGGAACCCAAAGTATGAAACACCCGCATTAAAGGCTGTAAGACAATATTATAGGTTTTTTATATATTTCAATATTTCGAAAGAATAATAATTACATATAACTCATGTGTTCTAAAAACGTTTAAATTCTTAAAATGTGGTTTAATTATTTCAAAGTATTTCACTAATGAGCCTGGAACCAAAGTTTTACATAATATTTCTAATATCACACGATGAGAACAATTTTAAGGTTTAAATTCAGGTATGTTTTACGTAGAATAACCAGCATTACAATAAGCCGTGCTATTACAGTTGGAATACTAGACTAATAATTAGTTTGGCAATTACTGAGATCATAATAATTATGATTATTCATAGTTTGAGATCGATCAATTATAAAATGCCGTCAGTAATTTCACTTACACGTTATCGCAGATAAACTTCCATACCATTTTGGCAATATGGTAGCAATAATCCGTCGAGTTCTCATGAGTGACTTAAATCATTTAATAACTGATTTCATCTGATCTTATTAAAACAAATCAAACGTAATATTGTTAAATATAGAAATGTACAAGCAGGTGTTTCATAAGACAGATCTAACAATCGACTGAACCGATTTTTAAGCTGGATGTATGAATTAAAAGAGGTTGAGGTGTATATTCTTCAAACCCGGCCTTCGAGGCTTCGATAAACGTTTTATGAAAAGTAAATGTCTAAAGACATCTTTATTTAACGACGTTTGACAAATTACCAATACAAGAATTCAGCAAGAACAGATGTTTCTTAAATTATTATTACTGTATTAGAATGAAAACAGAGTAAGCACAATACCTTATAAGAGGTGGAATTATTTCAGAAAATTTAAAATACAATTTGCTCGGGTTCAAGCAGCAGGTTCTACTAGTATTATTAAATGATTAAAATATGTGAAAAAATATAATTTTATCCTTAATTTGAAGTGAAATTAACGTTTTACCTGACGGTATATCGAATTACTTACTCTCGACACGAGAAGGGTTGCAGTGAAGGGGTGGAGAAACACAAGTTTCTGGTGGTGAATAATGTAACAGTAGAACTATGAACTAAATCCTCTTCTAACATTCTCAACGTTTTCACTTCAATAGCAGAGCTAACGGATCCCTTGGGATATTAGAACAGTTTTAACATTGCGTCCCCGCGTTAGCGTCGGTGCCTTAGAGAGGTTGATTGTTCAATTATATATAATGCATTATGTTTCTCGCATTGTAACTTGGATTTTGAATTTTGGGAGGTAAATATGATGTTGCTTAGTTATAAATATTTTTTCAATAAGATTAACTTGAATATTTAAATTAATTTACGTTTAAAATCATCAGTAAGAAAATAAATTATATGTAACTATACCAATAATGTTTGTACCTTTAAAAGTATAATGATAGGCAAGGACAATTGTTGTCTGTTTTACTTTATTCTCAGAGTGTGTGCATTGTAGGATACATTTACGCATACCGTTAGAAAGGTATTTTGGTGTTGATGTGTAGAAACCTCTTATAATTTACATTGGCCGTTCCGTTCACAAGGAAAAAGAACCTGGAGTCTCTTTCTAGGCTGAGACTTGGACCAACACGGCTTGAAGTATCAGGTACAGTCAAATACCTAGGGCTGACAATTGATTCTAAGCTGACTTGGAATGATCATTTGAATAATACACTGCATAAGGCGAAATGGGCGCTCATGACGTCCAGGAGATTTTTAGGCTCCACGTGGGGGATCAAGCCTCGCATAGCGCTGTGGCTGTACAAGGCAGTAATAAGGCCTCAAGTCACATATGGATCACTAGTCTGGTGGACAAAGGTGAACCAGACTACAGCCATAGCCAAACTCACAAGTTTACAAAGGTTGGTCACACTTCTATTCACTGGAGCTTTCAGGAGTAGCCCGTCAGCAGCTCTCGAAGTTGCTCTTGGATTACTGCCTTTGGATATCTTCATCAAGGCAGAAGATATTTCACGGAAATCAGCCTATCGATTAAAAGTCGCAGGCCAATGGAGGGAAGGCCTGTCTGAAACAGGCCATTGCACCATCACCAAAGCTGTTTCTCAAAGCCCTGTGCTTGATATGACATCAGATGTCATGAGTACGGAGATGGTTTTCACTAAACCTTTTTCTGTTGGATTCTGCTCCAGAGGAGAGTGGACATCTGAGGAAGGGCCCTATTACAGGAAGGGCAGCCTTGTCTGGTACACGGACGGCTCTCTCATTGAAGGAAAATCTGGCTACGGGGTGTACAGTGAATCACCTAGAACAGAACTCTGTGCAAGTCTGGGACAACACTGTACTATTTTTCAAGCAGAAATTTGTGGCATCATGGGTTGTGCCAATCTAGGCATTGCCAGACGCTATTGCGACAAGCATATAGTAATCTTGTCAGATTGTCAGGCTGCCCTCAAGGCTCTTGACTCCAACGAAATCAAGTCAAAATTGGTGTGGGAATGTTACAACACACTCAGCAAACTCGCGACACGCAACTCGGTGCATCTTGGTTGGGTACCTGGCCATGTAGGCATAGGTGGCAATGAGTGTGCAGATAAGCTTGCTAAAAGAGGTTCCGGTATGCCATTCTTTGGTCCAGAGCCAAGCTATGGCATAAGCAAAACAACTGCTTTTCACACAATAAACAAATGGTCCAGGGACTTACATCGCCAGCAATGGCAAGGTTATACTGGTCAAGCACTTGGAAAAAGGCTGCTAGCAGATACTAGCTCTTACTTCACTAACTGGTTGGTGAGGTTGGGCAGAGGTCGGGTTAAGCAGTTGATTGCTTTGATAACTGGACATGGCCATTTCAGGAAACATCTCCACACTCTCGGACTCAGAAATGAAATTCAGGTGTGTAGGCTCTGCAATCAGTCTGAAGAGACTGCCAAGCACATCATACTGGACTGCGAGAGACTCGGGGCAAGGAGAAGGGCTCTGTTTGGTTGTAAGCAACCAGGTGATGAAAGGGACGCTAGTATTGGTAAAAAACTCCTGGACCTCGTAAAGGGTACGGGCATTGGTTTGCCAAACTAACGTTCTAGGGACACACAATAAGCTTCGGTTGACGTGTGAGGATCTTTGAATCTTTGGATCTCTGAATCCGTCCCTTCAACAACACATAAACATAAACATAAACATACATTGGCCGTCAGGACTACGCCCCACAGGCCTTTAAAGTCTCAATGTTATTCTTATGAAAGAGCAGTAATTTATTAAACTGTATATTTTACAGCTGTTGATATAATGGTAAGTAGGACAACAGCAGGAACAGATCTTTAAGGCATAATGTAAATAAAAGACTATAGACACCTTTATAATAAAATTGCTCAGAATACTTCTGTGTATCATTCATTTACCGGGGCATCACTCAATTGGATTTTGTAGGTAATAGTGTAGTGATTGAAAAAAATTCAGGTGATAGTCTGTGAGGGCGGCCATTTTTGGAAATGGCCGCCATCTTTGATGCTTTAAAAAAATAATAAATGCAATGCATCTAGGCATGTGAGGTGTCATTTCCAAGTTTTTCAGGGTGATGAACACATTAAAGACATTTAAAAAGCATTTTAACGAACTTTTTACAAGTATAGAATTGAAAGCATAACTGATACTATTTTTCAAGCAGAAATTTGTATTGAAGTAGTGCCAGTTATTGTATTATGTTAAACATTAGTTAGTTAAAAATTTATGTCACCGAATTCAGCATATACAACAGATTTAATTTACTCAAAGCCGACTCAGCTAAGTGAGTTAACTTTCTATAATTTAATAAATGTTATACATGCGAGGCCGTGAACTTATTTAAAACGGAAAATTGAAATCGGACAGAATCCGTTAGTTAAGACAAATTTGACCATCGACAAAACCACAAACGCGCCGTGGAATAACTTAGCTGCATTGAAACAAATCACGTTCTTGGCAGAATCTAATCTCTTTTAATGGAATTGGGTTGGAGTGGTGGATGAAAAAGTATTTCTGTTTCATTATTAATTTCTTTTCCACTATCAACTGAGATGGTATAGTTTTCTATCGGGATGGAACGCTATGCTATAGAGATTTGGTTAGGGGGTGTTCTAGAGTATTTGTCACAACAAACACTTTAAAAAAGTGTCTATGTTATAAGGTAAACAATGCTACATTCTTTTTCATGTTACACATTTCTCTATGCTAAAGTTTAAGTATTTTTTAGCAAAGCGTCTATTCTGGATTTTATCACTGATGTATACATAGCCACAGCACTCTACCACCACCTAATCTGACAGGTATATATGTAATAGTTATAACTTTTATTTGATTGCCATGACATGGTTTTAAGAGTTTCCAGATAAAACCAGTTATTAGTCCTGGCTGTAAACACCTATTTTATAGTTTACAGAGAAATACACTTTTATGACGTATGAGAAGTAAATTCAGCCGCAATTTTTAACTCTTATTTTATATAATAACACCGTATTTCCAAGCTTAGAGCATGCGTTGTTATCGCATGGAAGCAGGCAGTTCTGATGAAATATAAATTACCGAGTTGGGAGGATTTATTAGATGTCAATGGCGGGTTCCGGTGTGAATTCCGAGTCAATATCCTCGTAATCTTTCTCCACCCTCGCATCCGGTGCTTCCGTCCTAGCATCCAGGCTCTATATTAAATGTTGGATTGGATTATTTACAAAAACCAAATAGAAAACATAAATCTTTGTAGTTTTAACTAACATTCTTTTCATTCATAGAAGTTAATTTAATTTGTTTTAATATACATACGTACATTTAACTATATTTGTATACTGTATTAGAAGCAATTGTCTACTAAAATATCATTTTAGATTTGTTTTTCAAATGAAAACTCTTTCTGCTGTACCATTGGGTATGAATATAGTCAGTTACGGTATATCTCGCATTGATATATAATTACCTATCAGGTTTTTTACGGACTGCATATATATGAAAATAACGTTCATTCTACTTCAAAGAAGCTGACTATTTACGTTTAAACCAACTTAACTTAAATATTTCTGATTAATAATTATTCAAATCATGCATAATAAAGTACTTGTATTAAAGCAAAATCAAATAGTAGAACAGAAACACGATAATTATAAAAGTTTCAACATAATGATATAAATAGTTTATGAGGTTTTGTTTCTTTATGTTATTAAAAGGTAAAAGGTAACAAAAAAACACCTAATCCATTTAAAGATCAATTGTGTATAAAACAGAAGAGTTTAATCTTTACCAACAAACGAAATAATTTGAATATAAATTTTAAAAAAGTTGCGATGTAAGTTAATGGAGAATTAAATAATCCTCCATTATTTAATCCTCCATTAAATAATGGAGGATTATTTAATCTTCACCAACAAATGTAATGGTTAAAATATACATTTACATAACAGTTTAAATATATTTTAATGTTTTCTATATCCAATATCCTCTGTCCTTTGATTATATTTTTTGTAATAGTCTGTAATTAAAACCATTATTTAGGTTATTCATCATTTTACAGCAAGTGCTCAGATTTGTTGGGAACATACTGTAATTTTAATATAGTACCAAGTTACACTGCGTGCACAGACGCGTTAGGCCCAAAGTACACTATGTGCGCACGATATTTAAATTAAATTCTAAATATTCGTTCCAGATATTTGTGATATAAAGAGCTTAAATCTACAATTGGGTGACCATTTAATGCCAGTTCTTTACTTCTACAACTCTCGACCCAAGTGAGAGCTGTACAATGAAGAGCCGTCGGGTAGAGTTCCGACTTAATGATCTCAGTCCTCGTGTAGTAAGAGAAACACCGCTCAACGTTGATCGTTATTACTAAGTGACATTTGTAAAGAGGAATGAATCATTATTGCACAACTACTCTGAACTTTATTACGTGCTGGATGGTATCAAAATTTTCCAGAGTCAACAGTTATACAAAACTGTCACTACAGCTTCTATCTATCAAGAGTTGTTTTCCAGCGTTATCAACTTATGCAATGGTTTCAAAATTAAAACTTTTGTTTTTACCTTTAAAATTTCATGTGGCGAGAAGAAACGTTTGTTCGCGTTTCGTCCCTTACATTTAATGTGGCGAGAAGAAACGTTTGTTCGGGTTTCGTCCCTTACATTTCATGTGTCGAGAAGAAACGTTTGTTCGCGTTTCGTCCCTTACATTTCATGTGGCGAAAAGAAACGTTTGTTCGCGTTTCGTCCCTTACATTTCATGTGTCGAGAAGAAACGTTTGTTCGCGTTTCGTCTCTTACATTTCATGTGGACAAACGTATATACTCATCTAGATCTTTAAATTTGTAAACTATTTCTTTTTAACTAATTCTTGATCAATTTTATAAATAAGTATAAAATTTATTAAATTAACTTTTCCAACCGGATATTATCATAAGATTTTATATGTACTAGTTCAGTAGTACATACTTTGAATAACAATATAAGCATGGGAATCCTTAACAATTTACTTTGAAAAATGCAAGTAATGTTAAAACATTAAACTACTTTTTGCGCCAAAACTATATTTATGTCAAATTTATTTTTGTATCCAACATAAAGAACGAAAATGTATTACAATTTAATATCTTATTGACCAATTCAAGTTTCTAATAGCAAACACAAATAATTTTCACATATTTTATTTTGGCTGTATAAATGGTTTCATAAAATATAAATTGAATGTTCCACACTTGACGAAATTATCGATAAAGTTTATTTTGATTTAAATTAAATTTTGACCAAAAGTCAACAAACAATTTTGATAATGTTCCTCGAGCTCCACTAAACAAACTAATAACTTTGAAACTTTCTATGTTATAATAGTCTTTAAATAAATTCCTAGTTGACAATTAAATTTTGATCGTTTCTTTACACTGTTGGCTGGCTTTAGCTTGTTTCAAATTGGATTGTTCGTTCGATAATAAATCCTTTATGTTTTACTTATATTTACAGCACATAAGCAGACAAATGCATCACAATTCCATAACTTTGGAGCCCCATTGTTTGCAATGTGCTACTCATGGCCCTGATTTGGAAAAATGGACCTAAACATTGGTTAACTAACACTGCCAAACCATAAGAAGGCTTAATTATACACGTTGTGTATTATTGTAATACATAACAATTTTACATATTTGGCTGATCAGCCATGTAATCACAAAATTGTTTTTATAAATGATTCTGTATGAACCAGGTGAGTTCCAACTCTCGTATCACTTCGTCCTCATCGTAACCAGGCGTTTTACAATTTACAGAGAAATACACTTTTATGACGAATAAGAAGAAAATTCAGCCGCAATTTTTGACTCTTATTTTATATTTTTTATATTTTATTATTTATTTTATATAACACCGTATTTCCAAGCTTAGAGCATGCGTTGTTATCGCAAGGAAACAGACAGTTCTGACAAAATATAAATTACCGAGTTGGAAAGATTTATTGGATGCCAATGGCGGGTTCCACTGTGAATTCCGATTCAATATCCTCGTAATCTTTCTCCACCCTCGCATCCGGCGATTCCGTCCTAGCATTCAGCCTCTATAATAAATTTTGTGGTTGGTTATTGAATTGTTATAAAAAAACTAACTAAACACAAATCTTCTTAGTAGAAAACATAGAATCTTGACATGCTTCTCATTGATGAAAATTAATTTAATTTCTTGATCATATGTTTGTATGTATTAAACGTGGCAATAGGATCAATTGTTCACTAAAATATAATTTGTTATTTTGTTTTCAAGCGAACAAAATCTGTAACCGTACAATTAAAGAATTTAATGAATAATTTCACGACTTTAAATTAAATTAAGGACAATAAGTGAGGGTTTTGCTTAAACAATAATTATTGTTTCTGTTGAACAGTATGTATTACATCTACAAGCACATATGTATGCCTGTAACTTATTAATACACTATTAGGATACACTTAAATACATTCAATAATTGACTACACATTGTCCGGGCGAAGCGGGGAAATTTTTAAAACAGAAAATTAAAATCCGACAGAATCTGTTAGCTAAGACATATTTGACCGTCGATAAAACCACCATGCGCCGCGGAATAACTTAGCTGCATTGAAACAAATCACGTTCTTGGCAGAATCTGATCTCTTTTAATGGAATTGGGTTGAAGTAATGGATGAAAAATAAATTCTCAGTTTCATTATTAACTTTCTTTCCACTATGAACTGAGCTGGCATAGTAAGTATACTATTAAGGTGAAACCTCTTTATAAAATTAGGGAGTTTGCTACAATATTTTATTCCTAGAAACAGTTATTGATAAGTGGCTATGTTATAAGGCAGGAAATGCTACATTGTTTTTCATTTTACACATTTATGTTTGGTAAAATATAAGTACTGTATTGGGATGTTATCTCAGGTGTATATATTACCGCAGTATCCTACTACCTCCCAAAATGACAGGTGGATATATGTCAGAGGTACAAATTCTATTCAATTATCATTATACGGGTTTAGGAGTTTCCAGATGAAACCAATCATTAGTCTTCATTGTAAACAGGCGTTTTACAATTTACAGAGAAATACACTTTTATGACGTATAAGAAGTAAATTCAGCTGCAATTTTCGACTCTTATTTTATATAACAGCACAGTCTATCCCAAGCTTAGAGGTTGTGCATGAGTTGTTATCACAAGGAAGCAGGCAGTTCTGATGAAATATAAATTACCGAGTTGGAAGGATTTATTGGATGTCAATGGCGGGTTCCGGTGTGAATTCCGATTCAATATCCTCGTAATCTTTCTCCACCCTCGCATCCGGGCTTTCGTCCTAGCATTCAGCCTCTATAATAAATTTTGTGTTTGGTTATTGAATTTAAAAAAAAATAATAAAACCCAAATCTTCTTAGTAGAAAACATAGAATCTTGACATGCTTCTTAATCATGAAATTTAATTTAATTTGCTTGAACATATGTTTATATGCATTAAACGTCGCAATAGGATCAATTGTTCACTAAAATATAATTTGTTATTTTGTTTGCAAGCGAAAAAATTTGATTCCGTACTATTAATGAATTTAATGAATAATTTCACCACTTTAAATGAAATTAAGGACAATAAGTGAAGGTTTTGCTTGAACAATAATTATTTTTGCTGTTGAACAGTATGTATTACTTCTACAAGCACATCTTTATGATTTTAACTTATTTTAATACACTATTTGAATGTTATATTCTCAATAACGACTGACTGATAGACAATATTATTAATAAAGACAACAGAATCGGGTAGTAACTTCAATATATTTTTTGTAATAACTGTTTAAGATAATGATTGCAGATTATAAATATGGTATCTTCAAAACCTTCTTACAATAACAAATCAATCACCAGATCCATTCAAGATGCATCTTGTATCAAACAGAATAATTTAATCTTCACTATCAAATGTAATAGTTAAGAAGTTTCCAGATTTGTTGGGAACATCCTGTAAATATTTTAATTTACAGCGCCGAGTTACACTGAACACACAGGCGCGTTGGGCATTTTACTAAATACCCAAATAATAATCTGTTATATATCGTAATGGATATATCGTATGTTTCCACGATATTTCAATTAAACTAAAAATATTCGTTCCAGATATTTGGGATATAACTAGCTTGACCTCACAGTTTTATCACATTAATGCCGTTTATTTACTTCTATTTCTCGACCCAAATGGGAGCCGTACAATGAAGAGCCGTTGGGTAGCCGTCGACTTAATGATCTCAGTTCTCGTGTAGTCAGTGAAACGCCGCTAAACGTTGATCGTTATTACTAAGAGACATTTGTAAAGAGGAATGATCATTACTGCATAACTACATTGAAGTTTATTACGTGCTGGATGGATGGTTTCAGATTAATCGTCATTTCCAGAGTCCACAATTATAAAGCATTGTTCCTACAGATTCAATCAATTAGGAGTTGATTCCCAGCGTTATTCCTTAAGCAGTGATTTCCAAAATGAAATATTTATTTTTCCCGTTAATATTGCATCTGGCTAGACGACACATTTTTCTCTTTTCGTCCCTTACATTTCATATTTACAAACTTGTATACTCATCTAGATCTTGAAATTTGTAAACTATTATTATTCTAGACCAATGTTTTAAATAAGTGTCAAATTTATAAAATTAACGTTTCCTACTGGATGTTTTGGGAAACAAGTATGTATAAGTTCATCAGTACATGCTTTGACCATCAATATAATCGTGGACTACTATAACTATTTACTTTGGAAATTGAAAGTAATGTTAAAACATTAAAACTACTTTTTACCAAATATATATTTATGTCTTTCAAATAAGAATCTCAAAATGACTTTGATGAATGATTCTTTATATACCAGGTGAGGTCCAGGTATTGTATCTCTTTAACTTTTTATCACATGGAAATATGTATCAACATAACATATCTGCCTATTTCCGACATAGTGAGATTAAATTCTGCTGACTTTATAGAATTAAAATATCCAAATAAATGTACTTAACCTTGTTTGGTGTTCTGTTTTACTTTGAACCGGACACTCTAAATTACTATAATATTACCTACCTATCGAATAAGGTTTTCTATAAGTAACTCTAACCTCTAACTACACTCAGTTGGCACATTATCATGGTTTGGATCAGTGGATTTACTCAATAAACGAAATTGAATCATTGAAATCAAATATTAGAATATTTTTTTAAACTAAAATACAGGTTGTATTTAAGGTAACGCAAATTAATATGAGACAAGAGTGTATTTAACAAATTCCACACGGATATTCAAACACAGTAATCAGTTGACACAATGAGCAATATTCCGTCATAATCGCAATATCATTTTAATATACTATTATCTTAGTGACCGCCAGATTTTGATAACCAGATATTTCTTTCAAAAACCCTTGAGATACGAATACAATAACAAGAAACCATCTTACACTCTTCGTAGACTCTTGACCAAACAATTATTTGAGTCCTCGCCTTCTCACACAATTTTGGCTGGAATTTTAGCCAACAAAATATTGGATTTCCCGTATCATTGTTTTAAATTGTTATTTAATACCACACAAGTAGGAAAAATGTAAAAAATTTAACATTCTTCATATTATTTTTTATTTTAGTGAATTTCCCCTATAGGTAAGAAGCTATTACCGTAGTCGGCATGGTAAGACCTAGGCCCGGGACCATGATAACTTTTCGTTTCGAGGTCCCCAGACCCCAAAAACACCATTCGTTCGAAACTGTATATATATATGTATCATGTATATATATATGTATATATATATGTATATATATATATTCTATATATATATATGTGTGTGTGTGTCCGTGGGTACAATAACTCTCGTAAAAAAGGTCTGATTTTGATGAAATTTGGTACAAACGTGTAAAGCAGCATTTATGACTTTAAGTTCGAAAACCAGACGGATCGAGCTATCCGAAGGGGTATTTTGGGGTTGTTTTGTACCCCAAAAATGGGTTTTTTGAATTTTGTACATACAATTTTTGAAAAAGTAAATTTCATTTTTTCCCAATGGAATCAGCTTAAAAAGACGCACAATTTGATGTTTTAATCATTGTTTTACGTCAATTGGTTACTGAGATATTGAAAGTGCTAAACAAAGTACGTTGTCCAATGTTATTCTTATGGAGGATAAGAAAAATTGTATATCTCGCTTATTTATCAACTTATCCTGACGAAACTTGGTATATTGCTTCATTTCATTGTGGTCTATTGATATTTGCACAAAAACCCATTTTTTGGCCGATAGCTCCCGTAGCAGCAAACCTGCATACTCAGCCCCATGTTATTCTTATGGAGAATAATTAACGTATTATCTCCTTTAATTATGAACATAAATTAATAGAACTTGGTATGTGGCTTTACCTAGTTGAGTTATATTGATATTTGTATAAAAACCCATTTTTAGTGTTTCTTATTTCAGCAAACCTGCATACTCAGCCGCCATGTTATTGTTATGGAGAATAATTAAAATGTTATAAATCGTTTATTTATGAATGTATATTGATGAAACTTGGTATATGGCTTTATGTGGTATTAAGATAATATTATATGCATTGGAAATTCGCTGAGTATGCAGGTTTGCTGCTACGGGGGTATTATTTTCTAATCATCACATTGTAGTTTTTGATGTTGTGAAACTAATAAACAGTATTTCTTAGGACCGGTAGTGAACACTTTATACTGCTAAGATCAGTGTCCATTTAGGAAGACGTATGTAACCGGTCATTAGTTTTATAGCTTCGTCAACAGCAATTGGACATTGAAAACTATTTGACAGCGTAATATTTAGAGTATCCTGAATGTGTTATAGCCTACCTTTACTACGTTGTCTGGCAATTCGAACCAACTGGAAATGTTATATAAACATGTGGTCAAATCGACTTAATATTTCATCAGTATTTACGTATGTGTTATTTTACGAAAAACACCATGATAAGAACCAGTCTGCATATTAATTTGAAACTTATCAAAACGATTATTCATAATAAGTCCTTTAGTTTGTAGTGTCGATTTATTATATATATATATTATTTATACTGCTTATTATGTCTACAGCAAATGTTTTCTAAACCGCTAATTAGGGTAAAAATATCCCATGTATAATATCATACCATGCTGTTAATATTACTCCTCAACTAATAGAATTAGAGTAATCATTTAATATTACTATAAGCTTATCCTTTTGAGAATATTAAAAATAATGGGGCATTAAGCGGTATAGGAAAGTTTGTTTTTTTTTATTTTAAATATTAACTAAACACATTATATTTAAATAAATTTTGTTCGTTATTGAGAAAGGAATCAGGGAACCAGATTTATGAAACATTTAAGAACGAATGTATCTGTTAAACCACGTTTGAAATCCAATAACGGCAGAATAAGCGATTATTGTAGAGTACCGCAGTTCGGTTATAAGTGGTTTTACACGTATGTTCTCTTGTTTGTCTTTTTATAATTTTTTATCCAAAACCTTAATGCTAAGCAACACCTTAAATGAACTTTTTTCCTATCTTGTGCTGGAACTAGGATTTTCACTTTTGTTCGGTATACAAGTAAAAGTGCCAGTGATGTCTTCAAAGATTGGCTAGGTATTAGAGATTAGTTAAGCCGTCTGAAAAATCAAAACAGTTAGACCACATATTCAGAAGGGGTTTATGGTGTTGATTTATTCTGCTGGATTGTTGGTAAAATAGAAAAAAAACCGACACATGACAAAATTATAATTTTATGACAGATTTATAATCCGTTACATAGAAAGCAATAATATAATAACAACATGACTTAAATATGACATTGGCCCACATTTGTGCTAAAAGGATTTAGATTTACGATAGTTCCATTCTGATCGGCTTGGATAGCCCTCATTCGATTGTTGTCCATATGTATGGCATGGGAGTAAATTAAATTAGTATTCTACAACTGCTAGTGATGTTTTAAACACGTTGTACAGCATGCAAATATGTTAAGAGCTGACTATAAACACACAGACTACTGAAATGGCATTACAATCGGTATAATGACTATAAACAACATATCTCGGTTTCGAGAAACTGGTCCATTACTTCTATAGTAATTCTATCGTTTTAACAAGACCCAAATGTTTTTAATAATTATTAATTACTTGACTTGTAATTTATGTTAATCAATATACTAGTAAAACACTGTCCGTGGCGAAGCTTTAGATACTATATATAAAATAAGTTATCAATAACAATATACATTCATTATACCATTTATTTCAATTTTTTTATTAATGCAGAATAACTAGGATTACAGTGAGTCGTGTTATTACATTTGGAAAACTAAATTAGTTTGGCAATTACTGAGAACATAACTAGTGAAGTTTAGCTTAAGATCTCTCTAATTGCAGCGTCCCAGCAGGTACATATCAGTACGCGCCTGTTAACCATAAATTAATAGTCAGTTTTAATGTTACAATGTGCAAATATACATAAAAAAACATGTGTCATAAACTTAAACACTTTTTACTCAGCAGCTGAATCGTTTTGAGTGGTGTTAAGGAAAATTCACATCGATAAGTTTTTTTTCTTCTTTTATTTTTCAATGGGTATTGTAGCCGGTCGTGAAAGTTTACATTTAAACCAAATTCTCGCTATCCTGAAAGTATATTGGATTACCGATAAATACATAATAGGCATGAAAACGACAAGTGGAGAATCGAAGTAACTGGAAACAACAAATGTAACAGTAGAACGGTAAAGGAAACTCTCATCGTTTTTAATCCAAGAAAAAATATCTGAACCCTTGGAATATTGAAATAATTTCTTCATAGCTAAAATCTGCTATGGCTTTTGATATTATAGTATAATGTTGTATTGTTTTTCTTGTAATTTTAGTCCTTTATTTCATTAACTGTGTTTTTTTAAGTCCGTTTTGATAGAACAGAATTCGTTATGTAAATATAATAAACCCTATTATCAACCCAGTTATCATTAAATATAATAACATAAACGTAATGAAACGCTCTTCAATCTTCTTCTGGTTCTTCAGTCTTCCTCAGGTAATCTTCTTCTGGTTCTTCAATCCTCCTCAGGTACTTCATCTCCTCGTCCTCTGCACCTCCCTGCTGCAGCAGTAGCATTATGTGCTCAAAGCCTGTGCTTGTGCTTCTTCTTGGAGGGATGCCAACCCCTATTGGTAGTGGAGTTACAGGAGGGGTAAACTGCACCTCACCCAACTGTAGTTTGTTTCAGGCATATCCCTACATAAATTACTAGAGGGGTTTCAACTGTTTTACATTCAGGATAAGTGATAAATAAATATTTACTGAAGAGTAACTCCCACTGCGTTATCTCGGCTGTGCACTCACAACTGACCAGTATGTGTGCATTGTGTATTAGTAGCAGTGTGTATTAGTAGTGTGCATTGTGCACCGTACAATATGCAACATCAGAGTACATTTTACTAAATGGCAACGTATTAAATAATTAATTGTAAACTTGGGTTGCTAAGAGAAACTATCAAAAGTTGTTAAAGCTTACAATTTTTTACAATGATTATACTTTACTTACACTTATTAAATGTATTGAAGAATGTAAACATATTCATTCATATACCAGAGAAAGCTTACATTCTATCACTTATATACAAATTAATTTATTTCTGGTTTCCTAAAACATTTATTTCGAAGTGTAAGTAGCCCTTTTTCTTACACTTCTTACATTTTATATTCTATATTTCCTTATTCAAACTCTACTTATCTGTTAATAGTCTAAAAAGAATATTGTATAAATAAAATATATTTTTGGAATTACATTTATGTTTTTTTTTTGTTATAGTTAATTTTTATTTTATATAGGTAGAAATAAACTCCTTTGGAAACTTGTAATGCAGATGTATGTTTTTTGTGGTCTAATGTCAACAGACAACTGCAGCATTATACAGGAAGCTTATTAAATTAATTAATCTGTGACAGTTTTAGAAAAACAATTTGTATAAATAACTTTTAGATACTAATATGGTTTTGTTCTGCAAACCGTTGGATAGTTCTAGAACCATTAGAAATAAATTAATGTAAATAGTTTTAGTAAAATTTAATCCCTATTATCGATTCCCATAATAGATTCGCTAAGTACGCAGGTTAGCTGTGATAGAAGTTTTAAGTCATTATATTAAAATTATAAATCGGTACTTTTTAAAGGGCCCCGGCGCGGCATCGAGAAATTTATTCCGGACATGATACCAATTAGTATTTTTCTTAAGAGCTCGTAGGTCGCTGAAGTGCCTTTAGGGTCTCAGGTTAATACAATAACCTTATACAACACGAAACTCACATTGTAGAATTTTTAATTCATATAAATATTAAACTCTAATAAGCTTTACTACTTAAAATATTTTATAAACGTACAATTCAAGAATATTGACTGGATTGATTGTAACGTGAAGGGTGTTCTAGAATCCATAAATAAATTTTTGAACAAAATACTAAAAATAACCATTATCTATGGATAAAATAACGTAACATATTGAAAGCGTAATCTCAACAGAGCCACAAATTTAGCATTGTTCAGCGGAGGACTAATTGATAACCAACACAACTCTTCATATCTGTCCTGATTGTCCCTCTGACGCCATCCGTAAATGTTGTTTACACTCTAATTTCGTTCTGTATTTTCCTACATTTTTCTAAGGAAAAAATATTTCCTGTATTAATCTGAAATTTGTTCAAATATCACATTAACTGCAAAACTAGTTTACGCTTAGGAGGGTTGCAAAATTGTTCACTTGCACGATCGGATAGAACTATGTCAGTATTCTGAGTCGAGTTATTAAACTTTAGTCTTTATAACTATTTAATTACTATATCAAATAAGAGCTTACAAATAAATATTATATAACATGTATTGGATACAAACATGTTGTTATTATTGTACTGCCTCAGAAGATATACAGTGGTTTAAAAAGGGTGAAGGAAATACCCCCGTCGCAGCAAACCTGCATACTCAGCGAATTTCCAATGTATAATATATGTCTTAATACCACCTAAGCCGCATACCAAGTTTCATAAAAATATATTCATATATAAGCGATTTTAATTATTCTCTATAAGAATAACATTGGTAATGAGTACGTAGGTTTGCTGAAATTAGGAACACAAACAATTGGTTTTTATGCAAATATAAATAGAATTTAACTAGGCGAAGCCACATACCAAGTTTCATCAATATTCAATCATAAATAAGCGCTATATAACATTTTAGTGATTCTCCATAAGAATAACATGGTGGCTGAGTAAGCAGGGTTGCTGCAACAAGTAACAAAAAAATGGGTTTTTATGAAATTATCAATATAACTCAACCAAGTGAAGCTATATCCCAAGTTTTATTAATTTATGTTCATAATTAAGGGAGTCAATACATTTGACTTATTCTCCATAAGAATAACATGGGGGCTGAGTACGCAGGTTTGCTGCTATGGGAATAATCACCAAAAACTCAATTTGTTGTGCAAATATCAATTTACCAGTACTACGTGAAGCTACATACCAAGTTTCATCAACATACATTCATAAATAATCAAGATATCAAATTTCATTTATTCTCCATAAGGTTAGCATTGGACAACATACTGTGTTTAGCACTTTGAATATCTCTGCAACGGTCGGGCGTATAATCAAAATTTAAACACCAAAATGATAGTTTTGTGGAACTGAACAGATTGGTAAAAGCAAATGTGAAGTTTACATTAAAATAAACTGAGGAAAAGCCAAAAACTGTTTTCCCATTAGATTAACATGGGAGATTTTATGAGTAGGTTTTTTGGATTTTCTCCGCAACCACTTAACCTAGGTTAATAATTCAAAATACTATAATTTTTTAAGCTCTATAACATGGTCAAAACCAAAATTAAGTTTTTTTTAATTGTAGGGTAAAAAATGCAAAAATCTGTCTTTTGGAAAATTTAAAATCCCCATAAACACCCTTTCCCATGGCCAGATTTTTCTGGTTTTCGAAATTAAAGTCATGAATGTAAATTTACACGTTTGAGCAAAATTTCATCAAAATCGGGCGTTTTTTACTTAAGTTATCGCATTCACGGACACACACACATATATATATATATATATATAATAAACAAAAAGTAAATAAATTTGAGTACCCTGGTAAAATCATTTGTATTACACTTTAATTGGTTCGATTTGGATGAAAAACGTGTAAAATGACATTCATGGCTTTAAGTTCGAAAACCAGAAAAATCTGACCATGGGAAAGGGGGTTTATGGGGTTTTTAAATTTTCCAAAAATCGGTTTTTTGCATTTTTTACCCTACAATTTTTAAAATTTACCAGGGTACTCAAGTTTATTTACTTGTTGTTTATTATATTTATCAGTAGCCCTAATCTGTGAATTTAATGTTTTGATATAGATATATATATATATATATATATAAATTTTAACGAATAGTGTTTTTGGCATCTGGGGACCTCAAAACAATAAGTTATCATGGTCTGGGGCTTAAGTCTTACCATGAGACCTACGGTAAAAGCTTATTCCCTATAGGGGAAATTCGCTAAAACTAAGTGCGGCATACTTTTGTTGTTGAAGTAGTCAGGCCCACAAACTATCAAAGCTGAGCTCATTCAAGTTTGCACATTAATCTGAAAATGCAGTCATTGAATAACTGGTTGTTTACACGTCACAATCAAAAACACCATAACAAACAAAAAACCCTCATTACACATTATTTTAACTATAGAACTACAATCAAACATTCATCTTAAGCTTTCGGTGGGGTTGTAGTTTCCAGCTAAAACTAAACAACTTAAACATAAGTGAATGCTATACGAATAGACGTGCACAACATTTCTTGTTTTATATGTTTGCTCTTTGTGCGTGACACTTCATTAGAGCCCAGTGTTGTTCTGAATCGAGAAAGGAATCAGGGAACCAGCATTGTGAGTTGTTCAGGAACAAATGTATGCAGAACTACGGCTGAATTTCAATGAAGACTTAATTAGCGACTATTGTAGAATACGCCGTTCGGTTAAGAGTGGCATAATCTCATATGTTTGTGTTCCTTAATTATTTTTTATTAATTATCTTCAATTTAAGCTACCATACATATTTGTCTTTGACGTAAAACGCATTTGTCCACACAGGTTTTTTTTGCGCATTTGTTGTTTTTTTTGTAAATTTATCTTCTAGAGGCTAAATATCAAATATTTTGATAGCACTTCGTGTCGGTGAAGGGAGGACTAGATCATCACGTACCACGTAAGGGGTTGATTTAGTTGCTTTCACCCCTTTAAACTCACTCATATGGTTTAAGTAGTGCCTTGTAGCAGTAGGACCCGCCTACGATACTACTCAGAGAGACTTCTTGCACTAACGTGAGCCTAGTAGCCGGATACCCATTTTCACAAACAAACAGATGGCTACTTGAATGCTGAAGTCCGCCAAAACCACATTCATTCTCGGCTCAATCTTATATTTCTATAAATCTGTAGGATATTATGTTTTACTAGGGGTCAGGGGATTATTTAAAGTGGTGTTGTGTTTACGAGGTAGTTAATAATTTTCACACCAGCCTACACAACTGATTGAATTTAATCAAAGCCGGATTAGTGAATAGAGTTTACTTTCAATAATACTTCACTACGAATTCCCCGAGCGAAGCCAGGAACTTATTTAAAACGGAAAACTATCGGACAGAATCTGTTAGTTAAGACAAATTTGACCGTCGACAATACCACCAGCACGCCACGGAATAACTTAGCTGCATTTAAATAAACCACGTTCTTGGCAGAATCTGATCTCTTTTAATGGAATTGGGTTTGTGTTATGAATGGAAAAAAGCTTCTCAGTTTCATTATTAACTTACTTTTTACTATCAACTGAACTGGTATAGGTTGTTATCGGGATAAAACGTTATAGTTAATGAAATGAAGGAGTTTACAATATGTTGTCCCTAAACACAGTTATTGAAAAGTGTCCATGTTATATAGTAGAAAATGCTACATTTTTTCATTTAACACTTTTATGTTTGGTAAAATGTAAGTATTATATTAAGGTGTTATCGCCGATGTATATGTTGCCACAGCATCCTCCCACCTCCCAACATGACAGGTGGATGGATATGTAAGAGGTGCAACTTCTATTTAATTTATATGATATGGTTTTAAGAGTTTCTGGATAAATCCCTTTATTAGTTCTGGCGGTAAACAGGCATTATTATCGTTTTTGGAGACAATACTCGTGACAATACTCGTGATTTGGTTTTTAAACAAGAACATTTGCTGATGAACCATTAAAGATGTGTAAGAATAGCTCTCTTCTTTAAATTAAATAGGGTACAGTGAGTAAGGGTTTTGGTTAAACAATAACTATTGTTGCTGTTGAACAGTATGCATTACATCAATTATATAATCTTATAACCAATGGGTAATATACTAGATGACTAGATTATTAATAAACATAACAGAGTCGGATGTTTGAAATCAATAGTCAATGACTACTTACTTAAATTATTTTAATTTATTGCTTAAAAGGAATACATACATATACTTAACTTGAATACTCATGTTAAAAACTATTTCATGAATTACAAATGTATAAAAAAACTGCCTTTCAGATGTAAGGAAAAATACTTTATCATCTTATTTAAACTAACATTATATAAATATATATGTAAACCACTGTGATAGGGATTATACCTTAATATATTTTATACCAAATTAAGATAAACAGAATAATCACCTAATCCATTCAAGATGCATTGTGTATCAAACAGAATAATTAAATCTCCATTAACAAACAAGAATGTTAAAATATACATGTTCATCAAATGTAATTTAAATTCTTTTAACGTTTAATATACAATACTATTTTCTTTTAAATGTTTTTTTTAACAAAAGACAGGAATTTATTTTGAAAATTATTTTTGAGATTATTTTACAAGTTTCCAACGTGCCCTTGGCTCTTCATGAAGTGCCCAGATTTGTTGGGCTAATACTGTAATTTTTATTTATGTCAACGAGTTACACTAGGCACGTTGAGTATTTAGTGTCACAATTTGATGACACATTAATGCCATTTATTTACTTCTATCTCTCGACCCAAGTGAGAGCTGTACAATGAAGAGCCGTCGGGTAGAGTTCCGACTTAATGATCTCAGTTCTCGTGTTGAAAGAGAAACGCCGCTCAACGTTGCTCGTTATTACTAAGTGACATTAGTAAATAGGAATAAATCATTATTGCATAACTACATTGAAGTTTATTACGTGCTGGATGGTTGGTAAAATCAGCATTTCCAGAGTCCACAATTATAAAGCATTGTTACTACAGCTTCAATCAATCAGGAGTTGATTCCCAGCGTTATTAACTCATGCAATGATTACCTAATTGGAATATTTATTTTTACCGTTAATATTGCATCCGGAGACAAGACATTTTTTCGCGTTCCGACCTTTACATTTCATATTTACAAACTTGTATACTCATCTAGATCTTTAAATTTGTAAACTATTATTGTTCTAGACCAATTTTATGGATGAGTGTAAAATTTATTAAATTAACTTTTCCTACTGGATGTTTTGGTAAAAAAGTATGTATTAGTTCATTAGTACATACTTTGACCATCAATATAAGCGTGGACAACTTTAACTATTTAATTTGGAAATTGCTAGTAATGTTAAAACATTAAAATTACTTTTTTAATAAATATATATTTATTTACAAATAAGAATCACAAAATGGCTTTGATGAATGATTCTTTATATACCAGGTGAGTTCCAGGACTTTTATGCCTTCTACTTTTATCACATGGAAATTTGCCAAACATCAAACATTTGCCACAAATTACCATATTGGAATAAAAATTTAAAAATCATGTTGAAGAACAAATGAAATCATGTTGGCGAACGAAATAGTTTTGCCTATTTCCAGCAGATTGGGTTTAACTACTGCTGACTTTATGGGATTTAAAAATCCAAATAAATGTACTTACCCTTGTTTAGTGTTCTGTTTTGCTTTAAACTAGACACTCTAAATGACTAGAATACTAGCTACCTCTCAAATAAGGCTCTCTAGAAGCAGCTCTAACCTTCAATCACACTCGGCTAGCACCTTATAATGAGTTTGATCAGTAGCTTGACCATTGACTATAGATATTGAAGAATCTATAGTCAATGGTTTTACTCAATGAACTAAATTAAATCATTGAGGACAAATATTAGAATTTTTTTTTTTCAAATCTGATCACATGTTATATTTTAGGTAACGCAGTTATGTGTAGCCAAACGAATATGAGACAAGATTGTATTTAACAAAGTGTTCATAAATATGCAAAAATGATAATCATTTGGCAAAATGAGTACAATTCCGTCAAAATTGTAATATCATTTTAATATACCTTTTATTTTAGTGACCACCAGATTTTGACAACCAAATATTTCTTTCATAAAGCCTCGAGATACTACAGCAATAACAATAAACCATCTACACTCTTGGTAGTCTCTTGGCTAGACAATTATATATACTCAATTATATATAAACAATATGAGTCCTCGTCTGATCACAGCTTTGTGGCTTGAATAGTAGCCAGGAAAGTATCAATTTTTTCCCGTCTATATTTTAAATTATCATTTAAAACCTCACAAGTGAGGAAAGTTTAAAAACATTTAAAATCTTCATATTATTCTTTATTTTGTTTTATTAACCTTGTAGTTTTTGTTGTAGTATAACTAGTAAACGGTATGTTTAAGGACCTGAAGTGAAGACTTTATACTGCTAAAATCAGTGTCGAATTAGCGAGACGTATGAAACCGGTCAGCATTTTAAAGGTTTAAACAATAATTTGACGTTGAAAACGTTTTGACAGCATGAGAAAGTTATTGTTTTTTTTATTTGAAATTGTAACGATACATACTATATTTAGATTTGTTATGTTCTTTATTGAGAAAGGAATCAGGAACCAGACTTATGAAACATTAGGAACAAATGTATCTGTTCAACCCCGGTTGAAATTCAATAACGGCAGAATAAGCGACTTCTGTAGAGTACGCGGTTCAGTTATTAGTGGTTGGTTGTTCTCTTGTTTGTGTTTTTATTATTTTTTGTTGATGACCTTAGTGTAAGGCAGCACCTTACATTAAGTTCTTGCATATCTTGTGCTGGAACTAGGATTTTCACTTTTATTCGGTATACAAGTAAAGGTACAAAGGTCAACGAATGATAGATTTTTAGAGATTAGTTGAGCCGTCTGAAAACTCAAAACAGTTAGTTCACATCTTCAGTTTATTGTGTGGTTTATTAGGAGTTATTGGTAAAATCGAAAAAAACTGACACATAAATTATAATTTTATATAAACAGATTTGTTATCCGTTACATAGAAAGTAATCCGTTATTACAATAATATCATATAAACAGGACTTATTTATAACAGTGGTCCTTAGTTGTGCTAAGAGGATTTAGATTTTCGTAGGTTCTATTCTGATCGGATTGGACCGCCCTCATTCGATTGTTGCCCATATTGCATTCTAAAACTGATACGTATGCTTTAAACACAGTTTTACCTCATTCATGTATTTTAAAAGCTGACTGTAAACACACAAATTACTGAAATAGCAATACAATCGGGATAGTGTTCACGAACAAATATGTTCGGTTTGGAGCAACTGGTCCACTACTTTTATAGTTCTTATATTCTCTTTCACCAAGCAAAATTATTGTTAATCATTTATATTAATTTATATTTTAGCATTTATATACTATTAAAACATTGCTGCGCCAAACATTTAGATAGTATAAATCAAATAAAGTATGAGTAACGTAATACCGTTATTAAAATATTTATTTACTATATATTAAATTTCTTCTAATTAAGTATCTGATAAGTAGCGTTACATTAAACCATGCTATTACAGTTGGACTATTATACTAAATTAGTTTGGCAATTACTGAGAACATAACTAGTGAAGTTTAGCTTAAGATCTCCCTAATTGCAGCGTCCCAGCAGTTACATACCAGTACGCGCCTGTTAACCATAAATTAATAGTCAGTTTTAAACTTACATTGTGCAAGAGATACATCAAATTTGGCATGCAAAAGATACTAATATGGACTTAAAAGTTCTTTACCCAGCAGATGAATAATTTTGGTTACTTATGGGTGTGATTGAAAAGTTGAGATGGTCATTTTTTTTTACTTCTACCTTTTTCCATTGGGATTGTAGCCATTCGTGAAAGTTGAAATGTCAGCCGAATTCTCGCTACACCTGAAAGAATATCGGTTTACCAATAAACACGTAATAGGTTCGTGTTGTGATTAAACGACAAGTGGAGAATCGCAGTTACTGTGAACAACGAATGTAACAGTAGAACGGTGAAGGAAACTCCCTTTTGACGATCTCAGCGTTTTTAATTTAAGCAAAGCAAAACTGAACCCTTGTAATATTGAAATGGTTTCTTCATTACTACACTCTGCTATGGCGCTTAATTTTATAGTTTGATGTTGCATTGTTTTTCATGTATTTTTTAGACCTTTATTTTATTAACTGTGCATTTTTGGATTATGTTTTGAAGGAACAGGATTCTTAAATATAAGAAACCTATTCTCAGCTCAGCTATGCTAACTGGATATATAATACCTAAAACGTAATGAAACTCATTTATATACAAATTTTAATCCCAAGAGCTTTTCAATCTTCGTAAGTTTATTCAGTCTTCCTCATGCTCTTCAATCTTCTTCTGGTTCTTCAATCATCCTCAGGTTCTTCATCTCCTCGTTCTCTGCACCTCCCTGTAGCTGCTGTAGCAGTAGCATGCTGTGCCAACCCCCAAAGGTAGTGAGGTTACAGTAACGGTAAGCTGCACCTCATCCCTCTACCAAAATTACTGGAGGGGTGTTAACTGTTTTATATGCATGTTAAGTGACGATCTCAGCGTTTTTAATTTAAGCTAAGCAAAACTGAACCCTTGGAATATTGAAATGGTTTCTTCATTACTACACTCTGCTATGGCGCTTAATTTTATAGTTTGATGTTGCATTGTTTTTCATGTATTTTTTAGACCTTTATTTTATTAACTGTGCATTTTTGGATTATGTTTTGAAGGAACAGGATTCTTAAATGTAAGAAACCTATTCTCAGCTCAGCTATGCTAACCGCATACGCCAATTATATATCTATAATACCTAAAACGTAATGAAACTCATTTATATACAAATTTTAATCTCCAAGAGCTTTTCAATCTTCGTAAGTTTATTCAGTCTTCCTCATGCTCTTCAATCTTCTTCTGGTTCTTCAATCATCCTCAGGTTCTTCATCTCCTCGTTCTCTGCACCTCCCTGTAGCTGCTGTAGCAGTAGCATGCTGTGCCAACCCCCAAAGGTAGTGAGGTTACAGTAGCGGTAAGCTGCACCTCATCCCTCTACCAAAATTACTGGAGGGGTGTTAACTGTTTTATATGCATGTTAAGTGATAAATGAATATTTACTGAGGAGTAACTCCCACTGCTTTATCTTGGCTGTGTACTCAAAACTAATTAATTGACCAGTATGTGTGCTAATGTATTAGTATTGTGCATTGTGCACCGTACAATATGCAACATCAGAGTAAATGTTACTAAATGGCAACATATTAAATAATTGTAAACTTGGGTTGCTAAGGGAAATTACCCAAAGCCAGTAACGCTTACACCTGTTTACTCATATTACACTTTACTTACACTTATTAAATGTTTTACGAAAATATAAATCAATTAATTTTCATACGAGTGAAACCTTAAACTCTAACACTTGTATACAAATGAATTTATTTATGTTTTCCTAAAACACGTAATTCTAAGTGTAACTAATCCTTGTTTTTGTACTTCATTTATTATATTATATATTTACTTATTTAAACTATACTTATTTGATAATAGTCTAAGGAGGATATTGTAAAGGTAATATATATTTTTGGGATTACATCTAGTTTCTATTTTATTTTGTTTTAGTTTATTTTCATTTTGTATGGATATAAATATGTTCCTTCTAAAACTTGTAATCCAAATGTAATGTTTTAAGTTGTCTAAAGTCTACACACGGCTGCAACAGTAAATGGTAAGAGGAGAAATTAATTTCTCATTGATAGCCTTTTTAGAATGAACTATTTGTATGAATAACTTTTAGATACTAATATGCTTTTGTTCTGAAAACCGTTGGGAAATTCTATAACCATTTGAAATAAAGTAATGTCAATAGTTTCAGTAAAATATGTAATCCCTATTATTTATTCCCAAAATAAATTTACTGAGTACGCAGGTTTGCTGTGACAGAGGTTTTAAGTCATTATATTAAAATTGTAAACCGGTACTTTGTAAAGAACGTCGAGAAATTTATTTGGGACATGATCCCAATTAGTGTTTCGCTTAAGAGTTCGTAGCTTGGTGAAGTGCCTTTAGGATCTCAGGTTAACGCAATAACCTTAAACAACACGAAACACGTAAAGTGGAGTTTTTAATTCTTATTAATATTAAACTCTAATAAGCATTATTTCTTAAAATATGTTATAAATAAAATTCAAGAATGTTAATTTAATTGATTGTAACATGAACGTGTTCCAGAGACATAGCATAAATGTTCTACAAAAACATTATCCATGGTTTAAAACAACGTGACATATTAAAAGCGTAATCTCAACAGCGCCATGAAGTTGTCATTGTTCAGCAGAGGACTAATTGATGACCAACACAACTCTTGATATCTGTACTGATTGTCCCTCTGAGGCCATCCGTAAATGATGGTAAACTCTTATTTCGTTTCGTATTTTCCAATATTTTTACGGAAAAAATTCTTTACTGTTTTTATTTGAAATGTTTCCAAATATCATACTAACTGCGAAATTATTTAGTTTAAGTATAGGAAAGAATTAAATTTGTTAACTAGCGCAATCAGTTATAACATTAACATAAATCAATGTTTGTATATTTTTATCAAGTTGTTGTACTTAATGCTTTACAACTACTAAATGACTACTAAAAATAAGGGCTGACAAATAAATATGATATAACATGCTATTTATACATACATGTCGTTATTTATTATTCTATATCAGCGATTGTACAGTGGTTTAACAAGGTTGGAGGAAAAACTAAGTGCGGCGTGCTTTTGTTGTTGAAATAACATTTTAAGCCATAGTCACAAACTATCCAAGCGCTTTAAACCTCAGGCCATTCAAGCATACACATTAACCTGAAAATGCAATCAAAACAATTTGTATAACCTGCTGCCTTTACACGTCACAATGAGCTGCCTGATCTCAGTAATTACAATGAGGAAGTAGGAGTATCCTTTAGCGAAATGAGGCCTAGTTGCAATAAAACAACCCTTTAATTTAAAGGTTAATACATAATTGAATGATATATCCATGTTCATTTACCAAAATAAAGGTATACCATAAACAAAAAAAATCACTCTTTAAACATTCTTTTAACCAACTACTCTCAACCTTACATTTTAAGACTTCTTTGGGAGTGCAGTTTCCGGCTAAAACAAAACAAATATAACATGAATGAATTGTATGGGTATAGAAGTATGCCCTTGTTTGATATGTTTGATCTGTGTACGTGGCACTTCATTATAGCCCAGTGTGGTTCAGAATCGAGAAAGTAATCAGGTAACCAGCATTGTGAATTGTTTAGAAACAAATGTATGCAGAACCACGGTTGAATTTCAATGAAGACATAATTAGCGACTATTGTAGAATACGCCGTTCGGTTAAGAATAGTTTTATAATTATTTGTTTGTGTTCCTATGATGTTTTGTAATAATTCTCTCTATTCTAAGCAACAATATACATTTGTCTTTTACGTAAAAACGCATTTAACCACACAGGTTTTTTTTTGCCAATTTGTTGATTGTGTTTTGTAAATTTGTCTACTGGAGGCTAAATATAAAATGTCAAATGCTTTATTGCACTTTGTGTCAGCGAAGGTAAGTTTAGATCATCACGTATTGAGTGAGGGTGAATTTAGGTGCTTTAACCCCTTTAAACTTAATCACACAGTTCAGGTAGGGGCAGTTCGCATTGATTATTTACTGTATGTGTCTGGATTGTTATTGGCCGTTGCAATAGTTATCCTGGCCTAGATTAATTTGGATTCAGTCAATGAAACTCACAAGAGACATCCCATCCACTGTACGATTGTAGTTTATAAGTCACCTGGTCTCTACTGTTATAATAAGAAGATTTATGTATCTAATTTTAAACATGCTAATTTACACGTTGTAAAGCGAGTGCAGTAAATACTATTTACCGTATTAAGTTAATTTAAACTGTTTTTCCCGTCAAGCTACAGCATGTATGTTCAAACCTAATAATGTTGACAACAAATGTGTTTTAAATATACAATTAATAACAATTAATTAAAACTGTCGATTAGTTTATGAAAGCTCTATGGCTTTATGGCTACAAAGTACAGAAGTATGAAGAGTAAGGGTATGTAGTTTACAATATATTGTACATAATTTAGTGTATAAAGTGAATTGCTTCCGTCACACAATTCCTTACTCGCGGATCCAAAGTATGAAATACCCGCATTAAAGACTGTAACACATATTATAGGTTTTTATATATTTCAATATTTCGAAGGAATAATAATTACATATAACTCATGTGCTCTAAAAAAAGTTTAAATTCTTAAAATGAGGTTTAATTATTTCAAAGTCTTTCACTAATGAGCCTGGAACCAAAGTTTTACATAATATTTCTGATATCAGAAGATGAGAACAATTTTAAGGTTTAAATTCAAGTATGTTTTACTTAGAATAACTAGCATTACAATAAGCCGTGCTATTACAGTTGGAATACTGGACTAATAATTAGTTTGGCAATTACTGAGATCATAATAATAATTATGAATATTCAGAGTCTGAGGTCGATTAATTTCACATACACGTTATCGTAAATAAACTTCCATACCATTTTGGCAATATGGTAGCAATAATCCGTCGAGTTCTCATGAGTGACTTAAATCATTTAATAACTGATTTCATCTGATCTTATTAAAACAAATCAAACGTAATATTGTTAAATATAGAAATGTACAAGCAGGTGTTTCTTAAGACAGATCTAACAATCGACTGAACCGATTTTTAAGCTGGATGTTTCAATTAAAAGAGGTTGAGGTGTATATTCTTCAAACCCGGCCTTCGAGGCTTCGATAAACATTTTATGAAAAGTAAATGTCTAAAGACATCTTTATTTAACGACGTTTGACAAATTACCAATACAAGAATTCAGCAAGAACAGATGTTTCTTAAATTATTATTACTGTATTAGAATGAAAACAGAGTAAGCACAATACCTTATAAGAGGTGGTATTATTTCAGAAAATTGAAAATACAATTTTCTCGGGTTCAAGCAGCAGGTTCTACTAGTATTATTAAATGATTAAAATACGTGAAAAAATACAATTTTATCCTTAATTGGAAGTGAAATTAACATTTTACCTGACAGTATATCGAATTACTTACCCTCGACACGAGAAGGGTTGCAGTGAAGGGGTGGGGGGAAACACAAGTTTCTGATGGTGAATAATGTAACAGTAGAACTATGAACTAAATCCTCTTCTAACATTCTCAACGTTTTCACTTCAATAGCAGAGCTATCGGATCCCTTGGGATATTAGAACAGTTTTAACATTGCGTCCCCGCGTTAGCGTCGGTGCCTTAGAGTGGTTGATTGTTCAATTATATAATGCATTATGTTTCTCGCATTGTTGTACTTGGATTTTTAATTTTGGGAGGTAAATATGATGTTGCTTAGTTATAAATATTTTTTCAATAACATTAACTTGAATATTCAAAATTATTTATTTATCAAATTATCAGTAAGAAAAAAAATTATATGTAACTATATAAATAATATTTGTACCTTTAAAAGTATAACGATAGGCAAGGACAATTTTTGTCTGTTCTACTTTATTCTCAGTGTGTGTGCATCGTAGGATACATTTACGCATACCGTTAGAAAGGTATTGTGGTGTTGATGTGTAGAAACCTCTTGTAATTTACATTTGTCGTCAGGACTACGCCCCACAGGCCTTTAAGGTTTCAATTTTATTCTTATGAACGAACATTAATTTATTAAATCGCATATTTTACAGCTGTTGATATAATGGTAAATAGGACAACAGCAGGAACAGATGTTTTAGGCATAATGTAAATAAAAGGCTATAGACACCTTTATAATAATTGCTCAGAATACTTCTGTGTGTCATTCATTTGCCGGGGCATCACTCAATTGGATATTGTAGGTAATAGTGTAGTGATCGAAAAAAAGTCGGGTGGAAATGGCCGCCATCTGTGATGCTTTTTGAAAAATAATAAATGCAATGCATATAGGCATGTTAGGTTCATTTTCAATAATTATCACATTAAAGACATTTAAAAAGCATTTTAACGAACTTTTCCAGTATAGAATTGAAAGCATAACTAATATATTGTATTATGTTAAACATTAGTTAGTTAAAAATTTATGTCACCGAATTCAGCATATACGACAGATTTAATTTACTCAAAGCCGACTTAGCTAAGTGAGTTAACTTTCTATAATTTAATAAATGTTATACATGCGAGGCCGTGAACTTATTTAAAACGGAAAATTGAAATCGGGCAGAATCTGTTAGTCAAGACAAATTTGACCATCGACAAAACCACAAACGCGCCGCGGAATAACTTAGCTGCATTGAAACAAATCACATTCTTGGCAGAATCTAATCTCTTTTAATGGAATTGGGTTGGAGTGGTGGATGAAAAAAGTATTTCTGTTTCATTATTAATTTATTTTCCCCTATCAACTGAGATGGAATAGTTTTCTATCGGGATAGAACGCTATGCTAGTAGAGATTTGGTTAGGGGGTGTTCTAGAGTATTTTGTCACAACAAACACTTTAAAAAAGTGTCTATGTTATAAGGTAAACAATGCTACATTGTTTTTCATGTTACACATTTCTCTATGGTAAAGTTTAAGTATTTTTTAGCAAAGTGTCTATTCCGGATTTTATCACTGATGTATACATAGCCACAGCACTCTACCACCACCTAAGCTTGATTACCATGACATGGTTTTAAGAGTTTCTAGATAAAACCAGTAGTCCTGGCTGTAAACACCTATTTTATAGTTTACAGAGAAATACACTTTTATGACGTATCAGAAGTAATTTCAGCCGCAATTTTCGACTCTTATTTTACATAACAACACCGTATTCTCAAGCTTAGAGGTTGTGCATGAGTTGTTATCGCAAGGAAGCAGGCAGTTCTGATGAAATATAAATTACCGAGTCGGGAGGATTTATTGGATGTCAATGGCGGGTTCCGGTGTGAATTCCGAGTCAATATCCTCGTAATCTTTCTCCAGCCTCGCATCCGGCGCTTCCGTCCTAGCATCCAGCCTCTATATTAAATGTTGGGTTGGATCATTTACAAAAAACAAATAGAAAATATAAATCTTTGTAGTATTTACTAACATTCTTTTCATTCATACAAGTTAATTTAATTTGTTTTAATGTGTACATTTAACTATATTTGTATACTGTATTAGAAGCAATTGTCTACTAAAATATCATTTCGATTTTTTTTTTCAAATGAAAACTCTTCCTGCTGTACCACTGGGTATGAATATAGTCAGTTACGGTATTTCTCGTATTTATATATTATTACCTATGATGTATTTTATGGACTACATATCTATGAAAATAACTTTCATTCTATTGCAAAGAAGCTGACTCTCTACGTTTAAACCAACATAACTTAAATAAATCTGAAAAATAATTTTTCAAATCATGTATAATAAAGTACTTGTATTAAAGCAAAATCAAATAGTAGAACAGAAACACGATAATAATAAAAGTTTCAACATAATGATATAAATAGTTTCTTAGGTTTTGTTTCTTTATGTTATTAAAAGTTAAAAGGTAACAAAAAAACACCTAATCCATTTAAAGCTGAATTGTGTATAAAACAGAAGAGTTTAATCTTTACCAACAAACGAAATAGTTTGAATATAAATATAAATAAAAGTTTTAATGTTTATTTAGGAGATTCTTCAGCTACAATTCAAAATCTTCTCACAATATCCATAAAAATCACCTAATTAATTTAATATGCACTGTGTATAATGGAGGATTGTTTAATCTTCACTAACAAATGTAATAGTTAAAATAAACATTTTCATAACAGTTTAAATATATTTTAAGGTTTTCTATATCCAATATCATTGTCCTTTGATTATATTTGTTGTAATAGTCTGTAATTAAAACCATTATTTAGGTTATTCATCATTTTACAGCAAGTGCTCAGATTTGTTGGGAACATACTGTAATTTTAATATAGTACCAAGTTACACTGCGTGCACAGACGCGTTAGGCCCAAAGTACACTATGTGCGCACGATATTTAAATTAAATTCTAAATATTCGTTCCAGATATTTGTGATATAAAGAGTTTAACTCTACAATTGGGTGATCATTTAATGCCAGTACTTTACTTCTACAACTCTCGACCCAAGTGAGAGCTGTACAATGAAGAGCCGTCGTGTGGAGATCAGACTTAATGATCTCAGTTCTCGTGTAGTAAGAGAAACACCGCTCAACGTTGTTCGTTATTACTAAGTGACATTTGTAAAGAGGAATGAATCATTATTGCACAACTACTCTGAACTTTATTACTTGCTGGATGGTTTAAGGTGTATCAAAATTTTCCAGAGTCAACAGTTATACAAAACTGTCACTACAGCTTCTATCTATCAAGAGTTGATTCCCAGCGTTATTAACTTATGCAATTGTTTCAAAATTAAAACTTTTGTTTTACCATTAAAATTTCATGTGGCGAGAAGAAACGTTTGTTCGCGTTTCGTCCCTTACATTTCATGTGGCGAGAAGAAACGTTTGTTCGCGTTTCGTCCCTTACATTTCATGTGGCGAGAAGAAACGTTTGTTCGTGTTTCGTCCCTTACATTTCATGTGGCGAGAATAAAACGTTTGTTCGTGTTTCGTCCCTTACATTTCATGTGTACAAACGTATATACTCATCTAGATCTTTAAATTTGTAAACTATTTCTTTTTAACTAATTCTAGATCAATTTTATTAATAAGTATAAAATTTATTAAATTAACCTTTCCTACTGGATATTATCATAAGACTTTATATGTACTAGTTCAGTAGTACATACTTTGATCAACAATATAAGCATGGGAATCCTTAACAATTTACTTTGAAAAATGCAAGTACTGTTAAAACATTAAACTACTTTTTGCGCCAAAAATATATTTATGTCAAATTTATTTTTGTATCCAACATAAAGAACGAAAATGTATTAAAATTTAATACCTTCTTGACTAATTCAAGTTTCTAAAAGCAAATACTAATAAATTGCACATATTTTATTTTAGCTGTATAAATGGTTTCATAAAATATAAATTGAATATCCCACACTTGACGAAATTATCGATAAAGTTTCTTTTGATTTAAATTAAATTTTGACCAAAAGTCAACAAACAATTTTGATAAGGTTCCTCGGGCTCCACTAAACAAACTAATAACTTTGAAACTTTCTATGTTATAATAGTCTTTAAATAAATTCCTATTTGGCAATTCAATTTTGATCGTTTCTTTACACTGTTGGCTGGCTTTAGCTTGTTTCAAATTGGATTGTTCGTTGGATAATAAATCCTTTATGTTTTACTTCTGTTAACAGCACATAAGCAGACAAATGCATCACAATTCCATAACTTTGGAGCCCCAGTGTTCGCAATGTGCTACTCATGGCCTTGATTTGGAAAAATGGACCTAAACATTGGTTAACTAAACCTGGCAAACCATAAGAAGGCTTAATTATACACGTTGTATTTTTTTTAATAAATAACAATTACACATATTTGGGTGATCAGCCATAAAATCACAAAATTGTTTTTATAGATGATTCTGTATGAACCAGGTGAGTTCCAAGTCTCGTATCACTTCGTCTTCATCTTAACCAGGCGTTTTACAATTTACAGAGAAATACACTATTATGACGAATAAGAAGTAAATTCAGCCGCAATTTTCGACTCTTATTTTATATAATAACACCGTATTCCCAAGCTTTAAGCATGCGTTGTTATCGCAAGGAAGCAGACAGTTCTGATGAAATATAAATTACCGAGTTGGGAGGATTTATTGGATGTCAATGGCGGGTTCCGGTGTGAATTCCGATTCATTATCCTCGTAATCTTTCTCCGCCCTCGCATTCGGCGCTTCCGTCCTAGCATTCAGCCTCTATAATAAATTTTGTGGTTGGTTATTGAATTTTTAGAAAAAAACTAATTAAACACAAATCTTCTTAGTAGAAAACCTAGAATCTTGTCATGCTTCTTATTCATGAAAATTAATTTAATTTCTTGATCATATGTTTGTATGTATTAAACGCGGCAATAGGATCAATTGTTCACCAAAATATAATTTGTTATTTTGTTTTCAAGCGAAAAAATTTTATTCCGTACTATTAAAGAATTTAATGAATAATTTCACGACTTTAAATGAAATTAAGGACAATAAGTGAGGGTTTTGCTTAAACAATAATTATTGTTTCTGTAGAACAGTATGTATTACATCTACACGCTCATATTTATGCCTGTAACTTATTAATACACTATTAGAATACACTTCAATACATTAAATAATTGACTACACATTGTCCGGGCGAAGCGGGGAACTTTTTAAAACAGAAAATTAAAATCTGACAGGATCTGTTAGCTAAGACATATTTGACCGTCGACAAAACCACCAACGCGCCGCGGAATAACTTAGCTGCATTTAAACAAATCACGTCTTGGCAGAATCTGATCTCTTTTAATGGAATTGGGTTGAAGTAAATGGTTGAAGTAATGGATGAAAAATAAATTCTCAGTTCCATTATTAACTTTCTTTCTACTATGAACTGAGCTGGTATAGTATACTATCGAGGTGAAAACTCTTTATAAAATTAGGGAGTTTGCTACAATATTTTATTCCTAGAAACACTTATTAATAAGTGGCTATTTTATAAGGCAGAAAATGCTACATTGTTTTTCATTTTACACATTTATGTTTGGTAAAATATAAGTATTATATTGGGATGTTATCGCAGGTGTATATATTACCGCAGTATCCTACTACCTCCCAAAATAACAGGTCAGAGGTACAAATTCTATTCAATTATCATTATACGGGTTTAGGAGTTTCCAGATGAAACCAATCATTAGTCTTCATTGTAAACAGGCGTTTTAAAATTTACAGAGAAATACACTTTTATGAAGAATAAGAAGTAAATTCAGCCGCAATTTTCGACTCTTATTTTATATAATAACACCGTATATCCCAAGCTTAGAGGTTGTGCATGCGTTGTTATCGCAAGGAAGCAGGCAGTTCTGATGAAATATAAATTACCGAGTTGGAAGGATTTATTGCATGTCAATGGCGGGTTCCGGTGTGAATTCCGAGTCAATATCCTCGTAATCTTTCTCCACCCTCGCATCCGGCGCATCCGTCCTAGCACTCAGCATCTATATTACATTTTGTATTTGGTAACTGAATTTTTAGAAAACAAAAAAAAATGAAACCCAAATCTTCTTAGTAGAAAACATAGAATCTTTATGTTTCTCATTCATGAAAATTAATTTAATTTGCTTGAGCATATGTTTGTATGTATTAAACGTGGCAATAGGATCAATTTTTCACTAAAATATAATTTGTTATTTTTTTTCAAACGAGGAAATTTGATTCCGTACGATTAAATATTTGAATGAATAATTTCACCACTTTAAATGACATTAAGGACAATAAGTGAAGGTTTTGCTTAAACAATAATTATTGTTGCTGTTGAACAGTATGTATTACATCTACAAGCACATCTTTATGCCTGTAACTTATTTTAATACACTATTTGAATGTTACATTCGTAATAACGACTGACTGATAGACAATATTATTAATAAAGACAACAGAATCGGGTTTTAATTGCAATATCTTTTTTGTAATAACTGTTTAAGATAATGATTGCAGATTATAAATATGATATCTTCAAAACCTTCTTACAATAACAAATCAATCACCAGATCCATTCAAGATGCATCTTGTATCAAACAGAATAATTTAATCTTCACTAACAAATGTAATAGTTAAGAAGTTTCTAGATTTGTTGGGAACATGCTGTAAATATTTTAATTTATAGCGCCGAGTTACACTGAACACACAGGCTCGTTGGGCATTTTACTAAATACCCCAATAATAATCTGTTATACTGTATATCGTAATGGATATATCGTATGTTTCCACGATATTTCAATTAAACTAAAAATATTCGTTCCAGATATTTGGGATATAACTAGCTTAACCTTACAATTTTATCACATTAATGCCGTTTATTTACTTCTATTTCTCGACCCAAATGGGAGCCGTACAATGAAGAGCCGTCGGGTAGCCGTCGACTTAATGATCTCAGTTCTCGTGTAGTCAGTGAAACGCCGCTAAACGTTGATCGTTATTACTAAGAGACATTTGTAAAGAGGAATGAATCATTACTGCATAACTACATTGAAGTTATGGATGGATGGATGGATGGAACGTGCTGGATGGATGGTTTCAGATTAATCGACATTTCCAGAGTCCACAATAATTATAAAGCATTGTTCCTACAGATTCAATCAATTAGGAGTTGATTCCCATCGTTATTCCTTAGGCAATGATTTCCAAAATGAAATATTTATTTTTCCCGTTAATATTGCATCTGGCTAGACGACACATTTTTCTCTTTTCGTCCCTTACATTTCATATTTACAAACTTGTATACTCATCTAGATCTTGAAATTTGCAAACTATTATTATTCTAGACCAATGTTTTAAATAAGTGTCAAATTTATAAAATTAACGTTTCCTACTGGATGTTTTGGGAAACAAGTATGTATTAGTTCATCAGCACATACTTTGACCATCAATATAAGCGTGGACTACTATAACTATTTACTTTGGAAATTGCAAGTAATGTTAAAACATTAAAACTACTTTTTACCAAATATATAATTATGTCTTTCAAATAAGAATCTCAAAATGGCTTTGATGAATGATTCTTTATATACCAGATGAGTTCCAGGTATTGTATCTCTTCAACTTTTTATCACATGGAAATATTTATCAACATAACATATCTGCCTATTTCCGACATAGTGAGATTAAATTCTGCTGACTTTATAGAATTAAAATATCCAAATAAATGTACTTAACCTTGTTTGGTGTTCTGTTTTACTTTGAACCGGACACTCTAAATTACTATAATATTAGCTACCTATCGAATAAGGTTTTCTATAAGTAACTCTAACATTTAACTACACTCAGTTGGCACATTATCATGGTTTGGATCAGTGGATTTACTCAATAAACGAAATTGAATCATTGAGATAAAATATTAGAATATTCTTTTAAACTAAAATACAGGTTGTATTTAAGGTAACGCAAATGAATATGAGACAAGAGTGTATTTAACAAATTTCACACGGATATTCAAACACAATAAGCAGTTGACACAATGAGCAATATTCCGTCATAATCGCAATACCATTTTAATATACTATTATCTTAGTGACCGCCAGATTTTGATAACCAGATATTTCTTTCAAAAACCCTTGAGATACGAATGCAATAAAAGAAACCATCTTACACTCTTCGTAGACTCTTGACCAAACAATTATTTGAGTCCTCGTCTTCTCACACAATTGTGGCTGGAATTGTAGCCAACAAAATATTGGATTTCCCCTATCATTGTTTTAAATTGTTATTTAATACCACACAAGTAGGAAAAATGTAAAAAATTAAACATTCTTCGTATTATTCTTTATTTCATTTTCCAATCATCACATTGTAGTTTTTGATGTTGTAAAACTAATAAACAGTATTTTTTAGGACCGGTAGTGAACACTTTATACTGCTAAGATCAGTGTTCATTTAGGAAGACGTATGTAACCGGTCATTAGTTTTATAGCTTCGTCAACAGCAATTGGACATTGAAAACTATTTGACAGCGTAATATTTAGAGTATCCTGAATGTGTTATAGCCTACCTTTACTACGTTGTCTGGCAATTCGAACCAACTGGAAATGTTATATAAACATGTGGTCAAATCGACTTAATATTTCATCAGTATTTACGTATGTGTTATTTTACGAAAAACACCATGATAAGAACCAGTCTGCATATTAATTTGAACCTTATCAAAACGATTATTAATAATAAGTCCTTTAGTTTGTAGTGTCGATTTATTATATATATTTCATTTATACTGCTTATTATGTCTAAAGCAAATGTTTTCTGAACCGCTAATTAGGGTAAAAATATCCCATGTATAATATCATACCATGCTGTTAATATTACTACTCAACTAATGGAATTAGAATAATCATTTAATAGTACTAAAAGCTTATCCTTTTGAGAATATTAAAAATAATGGGGCATTAAGCGGTATAAGAAAGTTTTTTTTTTTTTTTATTTTAAATATTAACTAAACACATTATATTTAAATAAATGTTGTTCGTTATTGAGAAAGGAATCAGGGAACCAGACTTATGAAACATTTAGGAACGAATGTATCTGTTAAACCACGGTTGAAATTCAATAACGGCAGAGTAAGCGATTATTGTAGAGTAACGCAGTTCGGTTATAAGTGGTTTTACTAGTATGTTCTCTTGTTTGTCTTTTTATAATTTTTTATCCAAAACCTTAATGCTAAGCAACACCTTGCCTTAACTTTTTTCCTATCTTGTGCTGGAACTAGGATTTTCACTTTTTTTCGGTAAACAAATAAAAGTGCCAGTGATGTCTTCAAAGACAGGGTAGGTATTAGAGATTAGTTAAGCCGTCTGAAAAATCAAAACAGTTCGACCACATCTTCAGTGGGGTTTATGGTGTTGATTTTTATTCTGTTGGATTGTTGGTAAAATAGAAAAAAACCGACACATGAAAAAAATTCTAATTTTGTAACAGATTTGTTATCCGCTACATAGAAAGCAATAATATAATATAAACATGACTTAAATATGACAGTGATCCGTAGTTGTGCTAAAAGGATTTAGATTTTCGATAGTTCTATTCTGATCGGCTTGGGTAGCCCTCATTCAATTTTTGACCATATATATGGCATGGAGATAAATTAAATTTGCATTCTAAAACTGCTAGTGATACTTTAAACACAGATTTACATCAATCACATATGTTAAGAGCTGACTATAAAAACATACAGACCACTGAAATGGCATTACAATCGGTATAATGACTATAAACAACATATCTCGGTTTCGAGAAACTGGTCCATTACTTCTATAGTTATTCTATTCGTTTTAACAAGATACAAATGTTTTTAATAATTATTAATTACTTACTTGTAATTTATGTTAATCATGTATATACTAGTAAAACACTGTCCGTGACGAAGCTTCAGATATATATAAAATAAGTTATAAATAACAATATACATTCATTATACCATTTAGTTCAATTTTCTTTTATTAATGCAGAATAACTAAGATTACAGTAAGTCGTGTTATTGCATTTGGAAAACTAAATTAGTTTGGCAATTACTGAGAACATAACTAGTGAAGTTTATGTTAAGATGTCTCTAATTGCAGCGTTCCAGCATTTACATATCATTACGCGCCTGTTGACCATAAATTAATAGTTAGTTTTAATCTTACAGTGTGCAAGATTACATGATAACAATGTGTCATAAACTGAAACACTTTTTACTCAGCAGATAAATCGTTTTGAGTGGTGTTAAGGAACATTCACATCGATAAGTTGAGGTGGTTGTTTCTTCTTTTACTTTTCAATGAGGATTGTAGCCGGTCGTGAAAGTTTACATTTAAGCCAATTTCGCTAACCTGAAAGTATAACGGATTACCAATAACACGTAATAGGTATGAAAATAACAAGTGGAGAATCGAAGTTAATGTAAACAACAAATGTAACAGTAGAACGGTAAAGGAAACCCTCGTCGTTTTTAATTCAAGCAAACAATATCTGAACCGTTGGAATATTGAAATAGTTTCTTCATTACTACACTCTGCGATGGCGCTTGATTTTATAGTTTAATGTTGCATTGTTTTCTTGTATTTTTAAGGCCTTTAATTTATTAACTGTGTATTTTTTTAGAACGTTTTGATGGAACAGAATTCGTTGTTTAAATATAAGTAACCCTGTCATCAACCCAGTTATCATTAACTGTAAATATAATACCATAAACGTAATGAAACTCATTTATATACAAATTGTAATACCAAGAGCTCTTCAATCTTATTCAGTCTTCCTCATGCTCTTCAATCTTCTTCAGGTTCTTCAATCCTCCTCAGGTTCTTCATCTCCTCATCCTCTGCACCTCCCTGCTGTAGCAGTACCATGCTGTGTTCAAAGCATGTGCTTGTGCTTCTCCTCGGAGGGATTCCTAACCCAAAGGTTGTGGGGTTGCAGGAGGGGTTATTTGCATCTCATCCAACTGTAGTTGGTTTCAGGCATATCCCTACATAAATTACTGGAGGAGTTTTAACTGATTTGTGTGCCGGATAAGTGATAAATAAATATTTGCTGATGAGTAACTCCCACTGCATTATCTCGGATGTGTACTTACAATCAGCTGGTTTACCAGTATGTGTACTAATGTATTAGTATTGTGTATGTGTGCCTCGTACAATACACATTCCGTTCACAACATCAGAGCACATTTTACTAAATGGCATCTTATTAAATAATTAACCAAAGATACCAAAGCTTAAACATTTGTACAATGATTATAATTGATTTACACTTGTTAAATGTTTTGAAATGATATAAACATATTTAATATTATACCAGAGAAAGCTTACATTCTAGTACTTATATACGAATTTATTTATTTCTGGTTTCCTAAAACATTTATTTATAAGGGTAAGTATCTTTTAAACTTGAAATTCTTATATTCTATTATTTATTTGCTTATTAAAACTCTACTTCTGTTAATAGTCCAAGAAGAATATTGTAAAGGTAATATAAATTATTTTTTGGACTTAATAAATTTTCTATTTAATTTTTTCATTGTTTATTTTAATTTTATATATTGATAGAATTGTGTTCCCTAAAAAATTGTAATACAGATGTTATTTTTTAAGTGGTCTAACGTCTACACACTGCTACAACAGCAAACAGTAAGCGGAAAAACTAATTTATCACTGGCCATTTTTTTTAGAGAAACTTGTTGTATGAATAACTTTTACATACTAATATGTTTTTGTTCGGCTAACTGTTGGAAAATTCTAAAGCCATTTGAAATAAAGTAATGTTAAAGTTTTAGTAAATTATGTACGATCGTCTAGAACTTTTCCATAAATCAATATTCTCTAATTGTAACGAGTTATTGAACTTTATTCTTTACAACTATTTAATTATTATTCCAAATAAGAGCTGAGAAATAAATATTATATAACATGTAATTGATACATACATGTCGTTCTGACTCAGAAGTCAGAAGTGGTTTAAAAAGGGTGGAGAAAAAACTAAGTGTGGCATGCTTTTGTTGTTAAAATAACAACTTAAGCCATGTTCAATCCCACAAACTATCCAAGAGCTGTAATGCTGAGGACATTAACCTGAAAGTGCAATCATTAAACCATACGTATAACTGGTTGTCTTTATAAGTCACAATCAGTTGCCTGATCTCAGTAGTTACAATGGGGAAGTGTATCCTTTAGCCAAACGAGGATTAGTTGCAATAAAACAACCCTTTAATGTACAGGTTAATGTATAATCGAACGGTATATCCATGTTCATTTAACAAAAGGCATGCCATGAACAACAAAAACCCTCATTAAACATTCTTTTGACTAACTACACTCCAACATTCATCTTAACCCTTCGTTGGGAATACAGGTCCTAGCTAAAACTAAACAATTAAACCATAACTGAATGGAATGTGTATAGACGTGTACAACGTTTCTCGTTTTATGGTTGCTCTTTGTGCGTGACACTTCATTATAGCCCAGTCTTGTTCTGAATCAAGGAATGAATCAGTGAACCAGCATTGTGAAATTTGTATTAACAAAATTGTATGCAGAACCGCGGTTGAATTTCAATGAAGGCAGAATTAGCGACTATTGTAGAGTACGCTGTACGGTTAAGAGTAGTTTTATATTCTCATTTGTTTGTGTTTCTTTGTTGTTTTGTATTAATTATCTTCATTTTAAGCAACCATATACATTTTTCTTTTTCGTAAAAACGCATTTGTCCACACATGTTTGTTTTTGCGCATTTACACAAATTTTGTTGTTTGTGTTTTATAATTTTGTCTTCTAGTGACTAAAAATCGAATGTCAAATGTTATTTTGATAGCACTTCGTGTCAGTGATGGTAAGACTAGATCATTTCGTCTTGAGTGAGGGTGAATTTAGTTGCTTTAACCCAAGTCAATTTACAGTTCATGTAATGTCTTGTAGCTCTCATTGATTTTTTACTCTATGTTTCTCGATTGTTATTGGCCATTGGAATAACTATCCTGACATTGAATAAATCGGCTTCAGCAAACAAAAAAAAAGATGAATCCCAACCGCAATAGGGTGGCAGTCTGCATGTCACTTAATCACTATTGTCATAATGTGATGATTTATTAATCTAATTTTATACACGAAAATTTGCACGTTTTTGTTACTGTATTTTCTGTTTTTTCCACCAAACTACTGAATGTTTGTTGGGTTCAAACCTTATACGTTTGACAGAAAATATTAAATCCAGTAACAACTGAAAATGTCTATTTAAAAAATCCCAACGGCATAGTCTATACATTATAGAGTGTACAGTAGACTATCGTATATATTTTATTGTATATTTTACAGAATTGTTTATTATAAAGTAAATTATTTCTGGCATAAAATTCCTTACAAGTGGATTCCATAGTACGAAACACCAACACCAAATACTGGAAACATATTTAGGTTATTTACGTATTTCCATGTACCACTATTTCCAAGAAATTAATAATCCTATACCACTCGCATGTTCAAAAAACTAAATTGTAAAAATGTTTTTTAATTATTTCAATGTTAATCACTAACATGTGCCTGGATTCGAACCTTCACATATAATTTCCAAATAAATTATAAATTACAAATACCACATAATAAGAGTTATATTAATGTTTAAAATCAAGTATGTTTTACGTATAATAACTATCATTATAATAAGCCGTGTCATTACAGTTGGAATATTAGACTAATAATTAGTTTGGCAATTACTGAGATCATAATTAGAGAAGTTTAACTCATGATCTCTAATTGCAGCGTTTCAGCAGTTACCAATTATGGTTAGGCCGATGAAAATGCGATAATCTCACAGAACTTGTGAAAGATATGTCCAACAATTAAGTATCATAGTTAATAAAAGTTAATAGAAAAATAAGTATACTTATAAATTTTATCGAATATAAAAAACGTCTACATCAAGGCCACACTAGATATATATAGTGCGACCTTGTCTACATGCTTCGCAATGTTACTAACAAATCAAAAATAAATACGACACGCATCCCATGTCAATTTATGAGATGATAACCAACCAAGGAATTACTTACATAATGTAAATATATGACTTACCGTCAATTATTAGCAATCCAGTGAATAGATTCAAGCTATTCTAAACGTGTTTTGCACCAACTATAAAAAACTGGCACCAGCTAAAATGTGGCAGTTGCGATTCTTACTACATGGGTCAAACAGGACGTAGCTTTAAGATAAGGTATAATGAACACATAAAAGCAGTGACTAATAAGAGCGCAGCAAGCAATCCCAACAGTACTAATTTCACCACACACATCCGTAACACCGGACATTCATCCCGTTCAATGCGTTAGACGCTAAATTAAACTACCAAAATCCACTACAGTACATATTTATAATGTGTTATTACATATTTATTTAATATAATATAGATAAGATGAATGAGTCATTCCTTTCAACAATGAACTCGACCCTTGGTTCATAACTAATGTGCTTCCTTCAGAGTTTGAGATCGATTAATACTTGTAATATGCCGTCAACAGTTGCACTTACACGTCATCGCAAATAAACTTCCGTATCACTATAGCAATATGATAACAGTAATCCGTCGAGAATTCATGAGTGACTTCACTCATTAAAAAGGTGATTTAATTAAAACAGATGAAACGTCATATTGTTAATTATAGAAATATACAAGCAGGTTGTTCAAAAGGTAGAGATCTAAGAAACTAGTGAACCGATTTTCAAGATCGGTGTATCAGTTAAAAGAGGTCGAGGTATATATTCTACATATATTTCTTCATAATTTGTCTATAGGGATTTGCCCAACCGGCCTTCGAAGTTTCAATAACAATTTTATGTAAGAATAAAAGTCTAAAGAAATGTTTATTTAACAACTGTTCACACTGCCACATTAACAATACAACACACCAGCAAGTACAGATGTTTCATAAATTATGAGTATTAGAATTAAAACAGAGTAAGTAGGCTATAATAGGTTATAAGTAGTGGCATTATTTCAGAATATTGAAAATACAATTTGCTTGAGTTCGAGTAGCAGGTTCTACTTAAAAACTTAGGCTCATTGCTTAAAAACTTTGAAATAAGTCAATTGTTTGCCTTAATTTGTAAGTAAAAGTAACGTTTCAACTGAAAGAATATCGAATTTCTTATTCACGAGAAGGGTTGTAGTGAAGAGGTAAATCACAATTTTTCGGTAGTGAGTAATATAACAGTAGGACTGTGAACTAAATCCTCTTCTGACACTCTCAACGTTTTCACTTCAACAGGAGAGCAAATCGAATCCCTTGAGATATTATAACAGTTTCATCATTGCGTCCCTACGTGAGCTCCAGTGTCTTTGGGTTCACTTTAACAATTAATCTTTTTATATCATTAGTGTATATTACTTTTGAGAGGGAAGTATGATGTTTCTTCATTTTTACGAAAGTTATCATGTCGACGGACACATATATATGAATTTGAACGAATGGCATTTTTGGCATCTGGGGGCCTCAAAACGAAAGGTTTCCATGGTCCCTGGCCTAGATATTACCATGCCATTTACTGCAATAGCTTCTTCCCTATAGGGGAAATTCGCTAAAAAGTTAGAACTTTAACAAAAAGTGGGTTTAGATTTATTTCATGACCATTCAAAACATTTAAAATTATTGTACTGTATAACTAACTAGATTGCCTTTTTATATCAAGAAACAGCCCGAATCTAAAGTTCCTTGGATACGTGTTTTTTTCTTTCGTCTACAAAATAATAAAAGTACGAAAGTAAAAAAGGGTAACATATCATTAAATATAAAACATGAGTCCTATTAAGAACAAGTTTAGCAAATAGCTCATAATTACGTTCATACTTTATTGCTAAATGACGGGTTTCCCTTCAGGAAACGATTTTTCAAAATTTTTTCTCTATTAGATTTCCTATGGAAATTGTTGTATACAGAAGGCGTTTAATAAGTGACCGCCTTGCGGGTTCTTCCAAAGTTGTTAATACACTTTTGCTTTATTTTTATTTTAAATATTTTATTTGACCATACTAAACCCTAGGTTTGTATCTAAAAAAATATAAGTTATAATCAACAATAAGTCAACAAGACTTAAGTATAAATAAACACAATAAGTAAATACATATACCTTTTGATATTCCAGATACTCAAGATCTTAAAGTTTTCTTGTACAACCGTTTCAATTTCATCAATAATTTTCCTTTTACTGACCTACATTTGTAAGTTGGTTACTGTTAAAATAGTGTCACTTTATTAGCAATAACGAATTATCTTATTTATAAATAGCCTATTAATAATATAAAGTTAACGTTTGTGTTTTTGTGAGCCTATCCGTTATAACTTGCCCGAATGAGCTGAATTTGCTAGGAAGATGGCTAATGTATTAAATGCAAACATAGACCTGTTCTGATTGAAAACTCCTTCGGAATTACGCCCTACTGGCTTTCAAAGTTTCCAGTCCATTCTGTAGTCACTTATGCGGTTGAATCCAAGCTTTGCATCGTCCTGACAGCTTCTCTGTGTCCCAAGGAAGCGAATCGAAGCCCAAAACCCGGACATGATTGAGGTAGGGTCATTAACAGCTCCGTCTGTCAAACCATCCCTCCATCAGAACAGGGTTGCCTCTTCACCTTATCCAGGCGAACCGGGGGGTATAATGTGGCCATTTAGCAACCACATACGTCGTCAAAGCCGATACCAAACGATGGGTCCATCGCACCAGCCACGCTCCAGCATCAAACACTAACACGGTGAGGCTTATTAACCAATGCTCAATGTACTTCATCTGTCCCTAAGGCCCAATCTCAAAGTTGAGCTTTAATTTTTTCCCTCAAGGAGGAGACGTAGCAGTAGGGCCCACCTGGTATACTACAGAACGTCAGTGATGCCCTTAACTCAATCAAGGACTCTCAGAAGGTATGCTCGCACTCGAAGGTACACTAACGTGAGCCTAGCGGCAGGATACCCATTTTCACCAACATCAACCAATTGGCTCCTTCAGAGCTCAAGTGCGCCAACACCACTTACATTCTGGGCTCAGATTATTTCAATGTTATATATCTATAAATCTTCTGTATATTAAGTTTTACTAGGGTTCAGGGGATTATTTAAACTGGTATCCTATTTTCGAGTTAGTTAAACATTTGTGTCACCGAAGGCAGCATATACAACAGATTCAATTTACTCAAAGCCGACTTAGCTTAGTGAGTTAACTTTCAATAATTGACTAAAAGTTGTAAGGTGCTAAACTCTAGGTGGGGTTACCACATACACGTTATGCCTCGGATAACTCAACTCTGCCGAGTAGTCCAGGGGTCGTTATAAAAATTCGTCAAGGATTTTCTTTTGTTAGGCTCAGATTTGTTTACTTCAGAGCAATATCGCTCTCATGATCATTCAGTGTTTCATCACCCCAAAAGAAAAACTAATAATTTTGACGACAGAAATTTATCCTCTGAATATAACTACTCAACGTTATCTGCCTTGCCTGACGTCGTCTGAGTTTTAAAATCCGCCAATCTCAGAAAAATTGGCAAAGCCGCCAATTTAGAATACCGCAGGTCTATTTTGACCTTGACTGAATGAAATAATATGTTCCTCTTACAACCCCCAGGGATTACTAGGCTGTTTTGGTCTAAAACCCTCGCCAATAACTATTTATAACGGAATAAGTAAGCTTGTGTATCAACAGGACTGCTCTGTACTGGCCTGAACTAAAGTAAAATATTTGGTTTAAATGAACTATGTTTGTTAAGTCAAAATTGTAAATAGGGTCGTTTGGGCCGACACAAATTCTCGAAACAGCGATAGCAGAATAATAACACAAGTTATTAGTGAATTTCCTATGGAAAGTGAACTATTTGCATGACCCGCACGGTGAAACTTAAGCCCGGGACCACCATAGAAGTTCCTAACGTTCCCCTAAACACGTTTTGGGGGGTCGTTCAAAATTTTATATATATATATATATGTGTGTTTGCACTCTAGTGGTCACATTTTTTGTCCGATTTACTTCAAATTTGGTAGGGACGTTCCTTTTTGTAATCAGTTGGACAAGTTCGTTGGGCAAAACAATCGGAAAACTCTAAACCCCATTTTTGGGGATTAATCTTTCAAATTTCGAGTTTTTGGGCCCAAAACGGGTCATAAAAGCCCCAGATGCAAAATAAATGCATGTAAAAAGATGGGAATTAGTGAGGCGAAAGTTTTAAGCCCTCTCTCGTCATTCTAGCATAAATATTTACCGAGTTATTAAAGAAAATGTGTATCGACTAAACACAGTACGTTGTCTTATGGGGGTTTTACACTAGAAAAGCCTGTTATTCCTTTGTTAGAGTACTTTTATCATCCCCAGAAACCTCACGCCTACTTTCAAACCTGTCTGGACCTTCTCCTAACCTTATAATGCACAAAATTGTATTCCCAGCTTTGCAAGTAAATGAAACCAGGAGTATCAGAACAGCCAAAAAATCAATATTTTCAGATTTCAATAAAAATTGGAAAAATGTATGTTTTTACACTTATTTTGAGTTTTAACAAGTTTTTATGTGGAAATTCACTTCCCTCACGTCAGCGTGCTGCGTGCGAACTCGTTTCTATTAACAGGACTTCTCCGGCCTAGCCTGAACTAAAAATAAAATATTTAGTTCCAATAAGCCAGTATAGTAAGGTCTGTAATGTAATTAGGACTGTATAGGCCTACCCCAATTCGCTAAACAGCGATAATATATCGTATAAATACTAGTTAGTTCTAACAACAGGATTGCTTCGTCCTGGCCTGAACTGAAATAAAATATTAAATTCAATAAGCAACGTTCTTTCAAGTCCAGCACGTAATTATGGCCGTCTGGGCCAACACCAATTCGCTAAGTAGCGATAATCTATAATATTATAAAGAAGAGGTGGTTTCTGTCTGTCTGTCTGTCTGTCTGTCTGTCTGTCTGTCTGTCTGTCTGTCTGTCTGTCTGATGTTCCGGATGAACACAAAAACTACTGAACCAACTGGGCTGAAACTTTACACAATGGTAGATCTTGAACCCATGCAACATATAGGCCTATTCACTTCCTTAAAATCCCCTCGGGCTACGCCCCGTGAACGTCCTAAGTTTCAATGTTTACATTTCAGAAGAAAGTAAACATTCAGAAACTGTAATGCGAACAGCTGTGGATACTTACATTTGACAGCTTAAAGAGCAGGAGCAGAAGCAAGATCAGCTGTTTCAAGCTAACTAAAATGCAAATTGCATTGACTAAAGAACGGGTAGAGAAAACCCCTGTGCTAAGAAGGGGTACGTCAAGTTTATATATATTTATTTCAATACATCGTATAATTAATCTATAAAATAAAAATTATAGTTTTGTCTGTACATTGCTTGGAATTATGAAATTTTGTATATTTTCACGTTTTACACCCTAGGGAAACCAAAACAAGTTTTATCTCAATTTATGTCTGTCTGTCTGTCGGTAATGCTCAAGGACGGGTTTTTGTTCGCTTTTCACGGGGAAACGGGTGCACTGACATTAATGAAACTTTGTTTCTTTGTTCTATATATGCGTGAGAAGGTTTCAGGGTACTTTAAACTGGCATACGCCTTTTAACAAAATAATGGCGGCCGCTCAAAAACGTGATTTTGTGCGGTTTTGGTCATGTTTTGTTCGCTTTTCACAGGAAAACGGGTCACCGATTTTTATGCAACTTTTTTCTGTGCTCTATATGTGCGTTAGAAGGTTTTAGGCTAATTGGATTGTTTAAATTACCTTAGGACACTGCCCCATAGGGTTTTAAAGATCCTATGCTATTCTTATGGGCGAAGCATTTATTTATATTGAACCAGATGATGACATAGTTATTCTATAAACAGGTGTTGTAGTTCTTTTTTAAAACGTTGAGTGAATATTGGTAATAAATAACATAAGTATACAGAGTGGATATATGATCTAAATCTATATTTGTCAGACTCATGCACTCACTGACATAGTGATCACTTTATCTAAGAAACGACTATGTCTATTGAAGATAAAATTTTGGATGGTGGTTCCCCTTATGCTGCAGATTCACAATAAGAATACGTTAAAAAAAGTCCTATAGGTCTCTTCGCTAATTTACTTTTATGACAATTTTATGAGTATTAGTACTGGACCTTTGTATGTTAAATTTCGGTAGGAACATAACTAATTCATCAGAAAAAAACGCAAGCCTATTCCTGTTACGAAAATGTTTAAGGAACATTTAAGTTCCTTTACTTAAGGTTAAGGGGGGGCTTCGCCCCCCGAAATTTCAAAATACAATATTTTAACAATCTTGCACATATTCTTGGACTGATGGATCTGAAATTCGGTAGGAATGTAGCTGATAGCTCAGTGCAGACATTTACCTACTCCAGATAAAAATATACTTAAGGACTCTGGCCCACTGGCCTTTAATATAAGCGTGTTAGTCATAACACACCAACTTCTCAACCAGGAGAGTTGAAATTTGATGCCTTAAAGGGAATAAGAAACAACATCATGGGGAGTCACGGTGTTGTTCTCTGGAGATTTTACACAGACCCTTTGTCGTAAGTGAGACATAAGTGGACGAGTCTACGCCTCTCAAAAAATATATTTTATGTAGCCGACCACTGAGCGTCTGAACTTAACAGTAAATATTAAAATGTATTTTGGAGAAGATTAAGGGGTTGAGCAGTTTTCTTATGCCCTTTTAAAAGTTGAGATTGGGACATTGAAAAACAAATTAAGTCCCAGAATCATCTATCCTTCACTCGGCACTATCGATGAGGCACAGGACAGTTTGTTACACCGAGGTTCATAAACAGTTTAATCTGGAATGTGCCTGGCTCTGTGATAGTGCCATCCTCACGTCCACCAATGAACAAGCAACGGAGATCAACGCAAATGTAGGTCTACTCCAAAGGGAGGAACGAACATATACAATATTTAACACCGTTCATTTAACCATGACCACTGTTAGAACAGTTTCATATATATTGATTTACATTTATTTAAATAAAATCAAGTAGTCATATGTTTTTAAAACATATGATTTTTCCAATTTTAAATTGTTTATTTACAATAATAATGAAAACAGGACCTGGCAAAAATGGTAATTTTAAAAGTGGTTTGTCAATGTTTTTAAAGCTTAATGTTTCGTTACATTACTATTAATTTATTGGAATGTAAAGGTTAAATGTATCAAAGTATTTAAAATGTTAAATTAAACAGGGTTAATATTTGTTTGTACTTGAGTTCTTTTATTTCTAAAAGCAAATCCAAAATGTTACGTGTACCGATTTGGAGTCGCAAAAACCACACCGTTCACTACCCGACAGAGTTCCTCGCCTTGGCAACAGTACCCGAAGTATCTGCCATAGTATATTTCGTTAACTTTAATTTAATTCTACTTTAAAAGTGTAAAATGTAATTTTAATATTGTAAAATGATGTGGGTTGATAATTTTCTTTAGTTAACCTACCATTTATATAAACCCGTACGAAGGACGGGTACACAGCTAGTTCAAAATAAATATAAGTTATTCTCTCAACAGGTCTGCTTCGTCCAGGCCTGAGCTAAAATAAAATATTAAATTCTATAAACAACGTTTTGTCCAAGTCCAGAATGTAATTTGGGCTCTCTGGGCCAACACCAATTCGCTAAGCAGCGATAATTCAAAATAAATACAAGTTATTCTCTCATCAGGACTGCTTCGTTCTGGCCTGAGCTAAAATAAATATTAAATTCTATAAACAACGTTTTCTCAAAGTCCATTATGTACTTAGGGCCGTCTGGGCCAACACCAATTTGCTAAGCAGCGATAATGCAGAATAAATACAAGTTTCTTCTAACCTCATGACTGCTACGTCCTGGCCTGAAATAATGTAATCATATTTAGTTCAATAAACAATATTTGGTCAAATCCAAAATGTAACTAGGACCGTCTAGGCCAACTTCAATTCGCTAACAGCGTTAAAATTGATTAATACAAGTTTATTCTAACATCAGGACTGCTTCGTCCTGGCCTGAACTAAAAATAAAGTATTTCGTTCCAATAAACCATCTTTTAGAATTATAGTTTGGAAAATAAACTATATGGTTATATAGTTTAAACGAAACTGGGTTAAATCATGTACATTTCAATACTTTACAAATAAAACTCTTTTATTCATAATCTAATAAAACATTAAGTAAAACATTCAAACTCACAAAATTCAAAATCAAAACTAACTTGTTTTTTTAAACAGCTGACAATAAGTAGTTAAATAAAATAATATCTAAACATATGAAAACATCTTTTGATATCCATATTTCTTTAATGCTCTCCCTCATTGAATAGATGGTTCACTAAATTTTAGTTCAATTTTATTCATATGTACTGTAAACATCGGTTTATGTAAAGGTTTTGTCAACATATCAGCCAGCTGGTGTTCAGCTGCAACTGGTTGAATGCTTACAAGTCCTTTTTGAAAAACCTCTCGTACAAAGAAGTGTCTAATTCGAATGTGTTTTGTGCGTTTGTGGAATTCAGGATTCTTTGCCAGTTTGATGGCAGCTTCATTGTCAATGAATAGTATAGGCACTTCTTGTAAGTATATTATTTCCTCAAGTAGTCTTCTAAGCCAAATCAATTCACGAGCAGCTTCAATTGCAGCAACTAGCTCAGCTTCAGTTGTAGGTAAAGCTAAATTTTGCTGTCTTTTGGGTAACCCATGAAATAGGTCCTCCACCATGCAGACAAATCACTCGAGTAGTTGATCTTCCTGTATCAGTGTCTCCTCCTAGGTCAGCGTCACTGTATCCTTCTAGAGGCAGTTTGCTTTTCGGTCGAAAAGTTATACATAGATCCCTCAGCTCCTTTCAAGTATCGAAAAATTCTCTTAACTCGAATAACATCTTCACTTGTTGGATTTTCAAGCTTTCTTGATGCAACTCCAACTGCATATGCTATATCTGGCTTTGTAGAAACCATCACATACATAAGCGCTCCAACTGCTTGACGATAAGGAAATTTACTCACGTCTCTCCCTGCTTCGAAAGGTTCATGATGTGTTCCACCTATGATCGGAGTGGTGACGGGTATACATTCATCCATCTCGAATCTTTTAAGTATTCTTTTAATGTAGTTTCTTTGATGGATCTTAATCGTTCCGTCCTCTTTCTGATCGATTCCTAAGGCAAGAAAATATGAAAGAGCTTTTTCTTTGATCTTGAACTCATTTTTCAAGGTCTTTAAAAATTCTTCCAGGTCATGCTTGTTAGTCGATGCTACCAAGCCGTCATCAACGTAAAGAACAACCAATATCTGGTTCTCTCCTTCCCCTCTGAAGAATATGCATGGATCAGCAGTGCTCTGGATAAATCCTAATTCACTCATAAAATCAACGACTCTTTTGTGCCAGCATCTTGCAGCTTGTTTCAAACCATACAAACTTTTCTTTAACTTGCATACCTTACCACTATCATCGTCAAAACCTGTAGGTTTTTGCATATCTAGTTCTTTGTTTTCTTCTAGTTTTCCATACAAAAATTAAGTTGAAACATCAAACTGAGCAAGATACATCTTTTGAATTGCTGCGACACTTAGAATAACTCTTATTGTACTCATACTTTCGACTGGACTGAATGTTTCATTGTAGTCTACCCCTTTTTGTTGAGAAAAACCTTTCACTAAAAGTCTTGCCTTATATTTCTCAACTGTTTCATCTGGGTTTTCTTTAATTTTGTAGGCCCATTTACATGACAAGGCTTTTTTATTGTCGGGTAATTCTTGAAGTTCCCATGTTTTGTTTTCTTCAAGTGCTCAGTTTCCATCGCTGCTTTGCAATTTTCAGCATCTTCTGACTTGATAGCTTCATCATATTTTGTCGGTGTATTTGACATATGTTGTCGGTGTATTTGACGTTTCTGTCATGACAAGTGATACAAATTCATTGTATCGCTCATGTCGAAGAATACTCTCCCTGTTTCTGAGCTTCAATGAGTTTTGTTTTTCATCATCTTCTGGTTCGTTCATTTCATTTTCATGTGTGTGATCTTCTGATACTTTTACATTTTCTTTTTTCTTGTCACTTTAATTTTCTTTGGTTCGTAGCATCAGTGTTCAGTGGCCTTTCATTGAATATTACATCTCGAGATCTCAACACTTTAGATCCTTCAGTCTACTCTGTAGCCGAACCGATCGTAGCCAACTAAGATTCCTTTGACTGCCTTCTTATCCATCTTCTTTCTCTTTTGTTTTGGTAGATGTACAAAGCATTCGCTTCCGATAATTCGAAGGTACTTGATTGTTGGTTTCTTGTTGAACCACAATTCAAATGGTGACTTTTCTGGATCTCCAGACTTTCCTGTTCTGTTGATACTGTATAACCGCAGTGTTGGTCATCTCTGCCCTCAGAGCTTGCGGAAGGTTTCCATGAGCATGTAGGAGTGATCTTGCTGCTTCTACTACAGTTCGGTTATCCTTTTCGATGAATCCATTGAGTTCGCTACAATAAGGCGGAGTAAGAATTTGCTGAATGCTATGTTCGTCCAACAATTTCATTATTCGATTATTATCGAACTCACCTCCATTATCGGATTGAAAAGCTTTAATTTTGTTACCAGCATGTTCACATTCTTTAATAACCAACTGAAATTTGGCATATACTTCAGACTTCTCTTTTATGCAGTAGATAAATCTAAATCGGGTATAGTCGTCTTTGAACAGAACATAGTAGCGGTTTCCCCCAAAAGATTTTTTAAATGGACCGCATACATCCACATGAATTACCTCTCCAGGAGTTTTGGCACTTTGTCTTGTACCAAACTTTTGTTTATGAGCCTTTCCATAGATACAACCCTCATAAATTTCAGAGTTAACAGGAACTTTAATCCCTAACTCACGTTCAATGACGTTTTTAACATGGCATTTATCCTGGTGAGCCATGCGCTCATGATAAATTTGCAAAGTTTTGCTAGGATTAGTTACCGCATTTGCAGTGGATAATTCCTTAGGGATATTTACAACATTTAATTTGTATAGTCCATTGTGACGTTCTGCGTACTCAGCCCCAATGTTATTCTTATGGAGAATAATTAAAATTGTATATATCTTTTATTTGTGAATATATTTTGATGAAACTTGGTAAGTGGCTTCATGTAGTATTAAGACATGTATATCTCCATTGGAAATTCGCTGAGTATGCAGGTTTGCTGTGACGGGGTATTTTATCCCTCAAATTTAGGCTTATTACAAAGTTATACGGGCGAGGCCGTGGACTTATTTAAAACGGAAAATTAAAATCGGACAGTATCTGTTAGTTAAGACAAATTTGACCGTCGACAAAACCACCAACGCGCCACGGAATAACTTAGCTGCATTGAAACAAATCACGTTCTTGGCAGAACCTGATCTCTTTTAATGGAATTGGATTGGAGTAATGAACGAAAAAGTATATCTCAGATGTATTATTAACTTGCTTTTAATATCAACTGAGCTGGTATGGTTTTTTTGTATCGGAATGGAACGCTATACTTAATGAAATGAAGGAGTTTTCTACAATATTTTATCCCTGAACGTATATTTATTGAAAAGTGGCCATGTTATAAGGCAGAAAACGCTACATTTTTTTTCATTTTACGCATTTCTGTTTGTTAAAATGTAAGCATTCTATTGGGATGTTATCGCCGATGTATATGTAGCCACAGCATCCTCCCACCTCCCAACATGACAGGTGGATATATGTAAGAGGTGCAACTTCTATTTAATTTCTATGACATGGGTTTAAGAGTTTCCGGATGAAACCCTTTATTAGTTCTGGCTGTAAACAGGTGTTTTATAGTTTACAGAGAATACACTTTTATGACGTATAAGAAGTAAATTCAGCCGCAATTTTCGACTTTTATTTTATATAATAACACCGTATTCCCAAGCTTTAAGCATGCTTTGTTATCGCAAGGAAGCAGACAGTTCTGATGAAATATAAATTACCGAGTTGGAAGGATTTATTGCATGTCAATGGCGGGTTCCACTGTGAATTCCGAGTCAATATGCTCGTAATCTTTCTCCGCCCTCGCATCCGGCGCTTCCGTCCTAGCATCCAGGCTCTATATTAAATGTTGGGTTGGGTTATTAATTTTATTCAAAAAGCAAATAGTAAACAATAGGAATCCTAGGTGTCTATTTTTCAAACTCATCTAGTCTGCAAACTAATAATTAAAGTATTCAATACATCAAACAAAATTTGAAATATGAGACTATTTATTCAACAAATATTTACCTTCAATTAAATAAGCAGTTATTACACACATTTTAATAAATACATTTTTTCTCTTAACGTGTTTTACCTTGGTTTAGAACCTTTAGTTAACCATTTTTTTCTCTTTCGTGTAATCAACTGTCTAGAATTTACTTACGCATAAGGCAAATGCATTAGTTCAGTTTATAAACAAGTATATGATAAAATGTTTAATGTAATGGTAACTTTTATTAATAGTGTGTCAGTGGCGATAAAGTAATATTTAAAATCTATGTTTGTGATATTTAAAAGGGAGGGATTACTAGGGATATTGCCGAATATGTATATTTATTAAATAAAACTGGTTTAAAAAAGGGTACTCTGTTGAATTTTTTAATTTAATAATATATATATATAGTATTTCTCTGATTTTTATAGCCGGTCTCCCGCTCACCTTTTTTATCCAACCATTCCATATTTTGATGTTTGGGCTTGAAAAGCTATACTTCCAACGTATTCTACTTTTTTGTAAGAGTAAATTTTTTAAACAAACTATTCATCGACGTCATTTAAGTTTGTATAGCTTTTAGAGTAATAAACCATCCTATTCCTATCCTGGCATTGGAGAAGAAGGTTTTGTGTTAAGGTATGCTCTTATTTTCCCTGTTATTTTGATGTATGTAATTTTAATTCTTATTACTTCAGTACCGCTTCGAATACAAAGATAAAACTTTACACATATATTGTTATTATTGATAAAACTATATATTGGAGAAACATTATAATCACTCGTGTTTAAATGGCAAAAGTTAAAAGTCACAAATTTTCACAGCATGTAAAGCGTTAATTGTACACAAAAAGAAAAAGAAATCATATCTTTGTTTTTTACTGATCTAAAGAAGTCTAATTTAAATAAATCAGTTTAGAAAAACAGTAAAGCAATCATCGGTAATTATAAAATGGCTTACATCAACACTGAAAGAGTACATATTGACAGTGGCTAGTCATAAATCAGTACTGTTTGTATAATGATACCAGACGTGTCTGATGTTTAACGTGTAATAGCAGTACTCTGTCCTCCGTTTGTAAATTACACCTTATGATTATTTAAGCATTTGAAAATTAAAAAGGTTTACAGATCATGTTTAGAATGCATATTCTATTATAACTGGACTCTATGTATTTTTATTTTTATATTCTACTATTCTTATAGAGATAGCCTTCAGTTCACAACAGATGGGTAGGTAATTCGATTCGATTAAATATCGACTATCGTGTAATAGATTAACGATTCTATCTCTTTGTTCTGTAACACAATAAAAATTGATTTACGTGTAAAAAATAACAACTTTTGCTGCAGTTTACGACAAAATTATTGTAACCTAACCTAACCTAACTCCGTAGAGCGCTGAATGGTGGCTCTTCGTTGTGCAACATATTACAAATTAATTAATTTTTATCTAAAAAATATAAAGTAAACTTTAGAAAATCTAGACTTTAAAAGGTAAACGACAAAAATAAGACTTTAACCCGAACAAAATAACAATAATTAAAAAATTCAGAGCCCCAAAAATAATCAGCAAATGTAGGATTCAAACCCGGGACCGTGTGATCGGAAGTCCGAAGCTTTAACCATCTGTCCATCACAGCATGTCGAACATTGGGAAAGTTACAATTTAACAAGCTGTGATCCTCTAGATTCTAGTTGAGTAGTCGACTACGATAATCGGTAGTCTATTATACGATAGTCGATATTTAATCGAATTACCTACCCATCTGTTATGAACTGAATGCTATCCTTCTTATAATTTGATCTGATTTGGTACGGTAGAGATTTATTAGTGAATTTCCTTTGGAAAGTGAACTATTAGCATGACCCGCACGGTGAAACTTAAGCCCGGGACCACCATAGAAGTTCCTAATGTGACCCCCTGAACACGTTTTGGGGGGTCGTTAAAAATTTTATATATTTATATGTATATGTGTGTGTGTGTGTGTGTGTGTGTGTGTGTGTGTGTGTGTGTGTGTGTGTGTGTGTGTGTGTGTGTGTGTGTGTTTGCACTATAGTGGTCACATTTTTTGTCCGATTTACATCAAATTTGGTAGGGATGTTCCTTTCTGTAATCTGTTGGACATGTTCGTTGGGCAAAACAATTGGAAAACTCTAAACCCCTTTTTTGGGGATTAGTCTTTCAAATTTCGAGTTTTTGGGCCCAAAAAGGGTCAGAAAAGCCCCGTATGTCAAATTAATGCATGTAAAAATATGGGAATTAGTGAGACGAAAGTTTTAAGCTCTCTATCGTCATTCTAGCATAAATATTTACCGAGTTTACAAAGAAAAGGTGTTACGAACAAACACAGTACGTTGTCTTATGGGGGTTTTACATTAGAAAAGACTGTTATTCCTTTGTTAGAGTACTTTTATCATCCCCAGCAACTCACGCCTACTTCCAAGCCTGCCTGGACCTTCTCCTAACATTATAATGCGCAAAATTGTATTCCCAGCTTTTTAGGTAAATGAAACCAGGAGCATCAGAACAGCCAAAAAATCAATGTTTTCAGATTTCAATAAATATTAGAATACATGTATGTTTTTACACAGATTTTGAGTTTTAAAAGTTGTTATGTGGAAATTCACTTCCCTCACGTCAGCGTGCTGCGTGCGGACTCGTTTTCTGTATTGAGCATCGGGGTGGTTAATACATGTGTGTTCATGCAGACCTTTACTTTTTATACTTCATAATTGTTTATGGAAAATTATCAATATTATAGTAATTATAATTACTGGAACGGAAGAAATAGCATTAAATATTGCAATTGAAATATAGGTTTGCCTACCTTCAGTCAACAGCTCAACAACTGAAGTCAACCATTGGGGTGGGTTAGTCAAACTCCTCAGTTGGAGTCTATTACCGGTCAGCAGAAAAGGAGATCCATGTTTATGTGCATTTGTGTATGTGCTTTGCTTTTAATATTTAATTTAAAATTGTTTTAATGCTCGACAAATAATTTTCTACAACAGAATAACGAAATTTGTGTAAGCCCCTGATGATGGAACTGTAGTTCTGAAACATGTAGGAATAATCTACTAGAATACCGGACGCGGTAGCTCAGAGGTAAAGTGCCTGACTAGCAAGTCAGACGTGGCCGGTTCGATCCCGGCCGACTCCTGTAAGATCATGAGCGGTCACCTCTGGCTTGCCCATGTGACTAATGCCGTTTCGGTACCTCTCGCTGTCTTTAGATCTCCGCACAGGTCAATAGCCTATGGTGACGGGCAGTTCAGGTTTAAAAAATCAAAAAAATACAAAGTGTACTGTTGACTGAAGGTTTGTAAACGTATATTTCAATTGTCATATAACAGTTTTGGAGACAAAAACGACGATGAAATGTCGCATTATTAAAATAAAAACTTGTATCTGTACATCCTATTACCATTAACATCCTTCCACTAAGCATTATACATAATGTATTTAATAAAAAAACCTATAATAAAATAAAGTACCAATTCCGATGAAGTACCTATAAGAAATAAAGTAATAAGGTATAAAGTATTATTACCTTAATGCGTATAACTATTCTACTGTTTTATAAAAAGCTACATATAGAATAAATTTCGAGACAATATCACATCACATCACAAATCTACATCACATTGTAATGCGTACAGTGTTTAGGTTATCAATGATTAATGAACGCAATCAAATATCCGATTTCCTCTTGTTAAAATTCGAGGAACGGTTCATCATTGTTTTGATTAAGAAGCAAAACGACGAGTGATCTTGTGTTACTACTGTCCGAAACAGAAACGATAATTTGGCACTGAAATTCGCTGAAAGTGTTGTTATCGCAGCATAATCCTAACTAGAAAAACTTAAGGCATTGTGCAAGCCGTAAATGAGTTTAAGCCATAAAATTGTCCCATTTAAGCAAACAAACCATGGGAATTGCTTGAATTGCGCGCTAGAATTGCGGTTCCCCCCGGACAAAGTCTTTTGAATCGGAAGTTTACAACTGACTCAGTAATCCATTGGAAGCTTTATCAAATGTCGAATGGTTGTATGCATATTTTGTTACCACAGGGCATTCAAGCTTGCAAAAGTTGAATACTTCGTTAACTAACTAAACTATAGACGGTCTCGTGTAGTCGTAAGATCACGACTGCCACTTTGGTCCGAGGTATTACTGTATTTGCGCCGATTGTCTATGGCTGTCTGTCTATGATTTTCTATGGCCGACTGTCTAGTGTCCCGTAACTCTGATATATAGCAATATTCCTTGGATCAAGACAAACACTAAACTTAAAGCAACTGATTAAGGGAACACGAGTCTCAGCGATTTTACAAAAGATTTAAGAAACTTCTTTTGGGTATTTGTATGACAAATCTAACTATACTTAAATTATTAAATTCGAGTAATAAATAACTGATGTGAGGAAACTTTCGTGTGACCAGACGTAGCCTATCTTTAGCTTTACCACAGTAAAACGATGGCGTAAAAATAATTAGAATTGAAACAGATCAGTTTGTATTAATCGATTTCAATTATTTAAGTATCGTCAAATTCGCCATAACATTACCTAAAATAAGTTATTCCTGTAAATTGTTTGTAAAATGGCTAGTTTCGAGCTACTTAAGATAGAAATTTAAACATTGTCACCATTTTGAATAGTAACACCATAACCTTTGTATTAATATACCCTACCGCCATAAACAGTTGACTTAAGTTTGGTGTAATTTAATTCAGGAGTTTTGAAAATATAAACTTTAAAGTAAAAAACACATACATGCAAACAAATGGAAAACTAGGCATGGGAGACTATTGTTCATGTGGTAAAATTTGTTTGTCTTGACCCAAGAAATAAATATATATACCTTTGTTCAGAGAGTTACGTGACACCCTGTAATGTGATGATTCGGCGGCAGGATACTCTGAAACCCAGTTCATGCATGAAATCCATCTATCTATAATAGCGGACAAATAAATTGCCAGTTGCCGGGCTATCAACCAAGATCAGCCAATAATAGACGTGCTGCATTGCCAAAACTCCACACCAGCTGATCGGAATAACATGCGAGTGATATTTCCCCAAGGTAGAAAGGCGTCAATAACAATGTACAGCTATGCTATTGACTACAACCCAACTGTCAATTTATTTGGCCGCTATTTAACCACAAATGAATGGATCTCTAAGGCAAGAACTACCTATAGTTAGAAATATCCTTCGAAAAATAATACACGTTATTTGTTTTTTATTCATTTATTACTTGAAATTAATAAAACCAACCCTGAAATAAATCGTTATGCTACAATAACTCTCCATGAACATCCCTGGTGTAACTGTTATCGTCGGTCTTAGTAACATTAAAAATGTTCAACCACCTTATTTAAATTAATAAACTGCATTTAATTTTAAAACTAACTTTCAATATACCAGTTACAAAAATGTTTTCCTTCCTTCTTGTCTACACCAATACATTTTAAAGTCAAGTGAATGGTTGATAATCTAGCAAATATCCTCACATCAAATTCCAAGAAGCTAACAGATAGAAATCAATTATAAATAGTTTTAAAGAATGGTGGTTTGTTTTAAGTTGTCAGAACATCCTAAGCAATGAACACATTATAGATTGTACATTGTTTTAGAATTTAAATCGGATTCAAAAGTTCAATGTTAAACAACACTACATCGCCTTTGCGTTTATTTGTTAGTCCAGTTTATCGGTTGTATTCCATGTTGTAATTTGAATATAGATTGTTTATATAGGAATTGGCAGAGGATTGTTAAATCTCACTTGAATATGCTGCTTACTACGAGTTAAGGCTATATTATTTTCCGAGTAGAACTAGTATTTTTTTCTCCTCATTTAAATTGAAATTATTGATTAATTATGTATTCTATTTGTTAGTTAATACATAAACCACGGCAACTGCATTTTCAAAGCTTTAAGCTATTCCTCTCCAAAAACTGTAACATCTTGAAACATAAAAGCTACTTAATACTAAGCTACTACTTAAGTTATGTATACTCTAACCGAACAAAACCACGTTTTTTCAAATCGAGTCGTGTATATGTTACTTTAATGGTTAACAGTATATATTTCGGCACTGCAAACCCTTAAACATGTATCTTCAGTAATAATAACCGCATATATGTAACAACAATAATGGTCTGGATAGCTGTTATGAGCTATTAATATTATACTGGGTTGATAATTATTCAAAATGGAAAACTAAATTTGCGTTTTTTAGTGTATTATATTATTAAAATTGAAGGTTTTAATGTAAAGTAAAAGCACTGTAATATGTAAATATGTTGTTGATGATTTTAAAGGGTAGCTAAAAAACGAGTTGACTCATAATTTCCTTCTTGATTAAAATCTAGTAACCCCCCTTACCCCCCCCCCCCCCACCCCCACTTATTGGGGATAAGGAATCTTAGTTTCCTTATCCCCCTTACCTCCTGCTTCTAGGATGAAAGCCCTCTTTTTCCTACATGTATTTAAAACTTTATTAAATAGAGAAAAATAAATAACATATAATAAATAAATAAGTTTTATAATGTCTAATAATGGCAACAAAAAATTATTATGTCATTCAGAATCGTAATGCATCTGTGTAACTTTTTTAAAGTTCAAGATACCTAAGCCATTCGTACGTAATGTCGTAGGTAAAGTTTTGTTGAAGAGTGAATAGTGCATTATAATAGATATTTACTGTCGTAGATATCTATTACGACATTGTCGTGGATCATTTACTGTCGTATTTCTTTTTTTAAATAGAAATGAATTGCATATACATAAATAGGAGTTAAATTAATTTAGATTACAACTGATTCAATGAAACTAATAATTTAGTGAGGTATTCTCTGTTCTAGACAAAAATTTATGAATACATAAATAAGAGTTAAATTAATTTAAATTAAAACTGAATTATTGAATTTCGATTCAATTTCAAACGGATGTGTATTAGTTACATTACTTTCTTTAAATAATTTTCCATTTTTAATTGAAACTAAATAAATTGTTATATTTGTTATGTAGACATTAAATATTAACATATCATTACTCATAATACTTAAATTTGTTTAAGACACTTTCTGTATCGGTTTTGTTCAATTAAAATGCAGGAAAGTACAATAAACATTTAAGATTCTAACTGGAACATCTAAAGAACCAATAAAGAGTACAGCTTAAAATATGTAAAGACGTTATACCCGCAGGAACGTTTTCAACAGTCTCTAAAGAATAAAATACAACGCAGGGTGAAAGAAGAGCGAGCCTATAAATATTGCTCCCAGTTCTTCTTCCCAAGTCGAGTGGAAACTAGTCTGAGGTGGAATACTTTACGGCAGCGCCACCCTCTCGCATCTTCCCCAAAACTCTTGGAATAAAAAATCATCAGGGTGTTTTGGTTTCATTTTCATTAATGTTAATCTGAAATATTCAGCGTTCTTGGTAAAGTTGGTGTGAACACATAATTATTAACTTGTTATACATAAAATGTAAATATGTATATATACATTGTGAATTATTCATTGTACTGTTCTCATTTTATTTTTAGCGAATTTCCCCTATAGGGAAGAAGCTATTACCGTAGGTCTCATGGTTTGACTTAAGCCCGATATTATGATAACTTTTCGTTTTGAGGTACCCAGATGCCAAAAACACCATTCATTCAAATTTATATATATTTGTGTGTGTGTGTGCGTGTGTGTGTGTGTGTGTGTGTGTGTGTGTGTGTGTGTGTGTGTGTGTGTGTGTGTGTGTGTGTGTGTGTGTGTGTGTGTGTGTGTGTGTGTGTGTGTGTGTGTGTGTGTGTGCGCGCGTGCGTGTGTGTGTGTGTGTGTGTGTGTGTGTGTGTGTGTGTGTGTGTGTGTGTGTGTGTATGTGTGTGTGTGTTGTGTGTGTGTGTGTGTGTGTGTGTGTGTGTGTGTGTGTGTGTGTGTGTGTGTGTGTGTGTGTGTGTGTGTGTGTGTGTGTGTGTGTGTGTGTGTGTGTGTGTGTGTGTGTGTGTGTGTGTGTGTGTGTGTGTGTGTGTGAAATAAATTCGGGGAAAATATTATTTTAAATTTGTTTTCTAGTAACGATAGGCCCCTACACTAATTTAATATAAACTATCCCATCGTTGTCGAAACTCAATCATTTCGTTTGTAATTTTGCGTGATATTTCAAGTATATTCCTACGCAGTACGCTTCTGACTAAATTCGATAATATGGGGGCATACACACTACACGTAACTGAGAGAGTGGGATGTATTGCATAGCGTTACGCTACGTTATGTGGGGAAGGGTCTGGATCAGCGTCACGTAACAATGCAATTTTAATTATTACGCTAAAATAACGTAAAAATGAAAAACCGTAATATCAAAAATGTCTTTTAAATAAGTATTATAAGTATTACAATAATTAACGTCAAACAATACTTCCAAAATTCTTTCGAATACCTTTAACAACTAAAACATGTACATTTAAAGCGTTTTCTCTTATCTTATTCTCTTATCTCTCATCTTATCACTGGTTTTTTAGAATGTACAATTTTTATCGTATTTAGGATGAGCTTATTATCGTTTTTATAGTAAGAATACGACTTTACATTATTTTATTTCTGAACAGTATAACAGTTTTATTACTAAAAAGAAAACAAGTTCCATTTGAATTACTATTGTTTATGTAAATAATTGAACATCTAAAAATAAAATGATTTTTCAAATTGTTTAAGACATTGAAGCATTTTTTGGTTTACTATGACTGTGTTACGTAACGCAAGAGAGGGGGATGACTGGTGTGTTTAAGTGTTATGGTGTATTAAATGGGGGGTGGGTTTGAAATAAAGGGAAATTTTTTTACTAATAATACAATGTAATATTTGGATTGTCCCTTTTAATTCACATCAGTATGATACAATTACATTGTAATTACAGTGTAAGGTAAACCATCCTACTGCAGGTTGTTTTTCATTTTCCAGGTCCGTCTATTATTTTTCTACCACCCTAAAACAGTTGTTGGTTTATAAAGGGTTAAAATTAATACTCGTACGAATCTATCATGAAAACACAAGTGGTCCAATGATTCCGTTTTGTGGTCACCGTAACTGAGACCATTTGTTTTAATTACTAGCTGAACAACCCGTGGTCGATTGTCATATAAAGTTGATTGGTATAGTGCTCGTTCCCATTATGTTATGCGGCAACTCCATTTTTCATTCGAGCGAATATTAATTTATTAAGTATACTTTTAAATACTTTATGTGTTGCCATGTAGTTGGAGATGCTCGTTTTAGTTTAAATTTGTAACTAAATTAAAAGTAATGTTCAATTTTGGTAAGTTTATGTTGGTTTATTCCACCAAGACATCAGTTTCTAGTCTATTGACAAACAGCAAACAAACCCAATTAAAGTAAAACATACAATTAGCTGTTAAAATATTTGCAATAATTTGGCAAAATGCTATGTTGCATGTCACAGTGTTAAAGCTAGAAATATATAACCCAAGTGCCACTCACCGACTCATTACATAACTCCCATAACTATAAGGCCTAAAACATAAGTTTGGAACGTACGTTCCTCTTTGGCCTCAGGTGCTTTGGTCTCTTATTTGCTATCGTAGTCAAACCGTTTCTCTAAACGGTTTAAAAAATCCTCAGGGAACCGCGTTTTCAGTTATAAAATTATTCTTTTCCATTTTCATTTAATGTGACAGTAAACAGATGTTTATTATTCTTACTAATTCAAATGGTACACAGGAAACTCCCAGGGTAATGCTCATTCACCTGGTCACAAACAACTATAAACCCCTACAGAAGGCCGACTGGAATTGGAGGAGGGTTGCGGGTGGAGTGAGAAATGTGTAAGTGTGGTAGTGTTCCCAAACACCCTCTATCAGCGACCTAGCGCCACTAACGCAGTGTTTCCATCCAGAGAAAAAATAAATCCCTCTACGAAAGTCAAAAATCCCTCTTTATCCCTCATCCATATGTAAAAATCCCTTTTTATCCCTCTGTCTCAAATTTGACAAAACACATACTTCCCATACATACCAATAATTATTGCAATTCCCCTCTAAATCCCCTTTTAATGATAAGTCATTTTAGAGAACTAAGTTACATGGTATAACCATGTGTGTTTCAGTAATGTCCGCTGATTTCATAAAAAAATATCCCTTAATTAAGATTGATACTTAAAATCCTCAAAAGGCCAAGGGAGTCGGATCCTTAACATTAATTATGCAAGTTATATCATCATTAATTTTTTTTAATAAGGCGATTTTTATGACTGAGCTATCGGCAAAACTATTACATCTAAAATATTCTTTTATGTGTCATTTGAAAGTCCCTAACGTCTAGGTGTTCCTTTTGGAGGGTCTCAAGATTTTGCATGAACCCAAAAGCTATTGGGAAGCCCTTAACGTTGATTTTGAGCCAATTTAAATATAATTGAACAGCTGATTTTACTGTAGGCATCAGCGTACAATCAAAATTCCTTACAGCTGTTTAGGCTAAATTCTGGAATGACAACACCAAATAAATTAATTAAGGCGAAACCGGCGAAAATATTAAGTTTAAAATCATGGTTGATGTGTTATTTGAAAGCCCTTGGAGTCTAGGTGTGCTTTTTGGGGGGTTGAAAGAAGTCCACCTTAAGTGTTCTGCCCCCTTGGCTTTCAAAGTTCCAATGCGAATCTTTGGAAGAATAGAAATAAGAATTTAACATTTAACGCGGCAGCTGTTGATACTAACATAAACAGCACAGAAGCAAGATCAGTTGTTTAAAGACAACTTCTGGAACTTCTGACTACTCAATCTAAACTCATAAAACGGTATATTAGCTGGATAACTGGATATCCCGAAGTGACAAAAACTAAAAAAACACATTTGATCCAATTCGAGAGGCTGGATTTGCTAGTCATGATAAACAAATTAGCTGGAGTTTTATTGGTTAAAAAACTACTGTTGTCGTATTATTAATGATTTTTATTTGTGGAGTTTAATACACTTAGAGGTCTCGTCTGAGGTAAAAAATAAAGTTTAAATGCTGGCCGCCATTTTCCTCAGGTAACCAACCAAATCCTCTCTTCAGAAGTCAAATGTTTGTCGACTGATTATCATATAACTCGAGAAGAGAGGATTTGATTGATTACCATGTTGGTTGCCGTGGAATCATATTTGACAGAGGATCAAATTGCGGTCGGCAATATAGGCTACACGTTTTTACACAATACGAGAGCTCTACATACATTTATCCTCTTCGAAGCAGTGGTGCACCACTGTGTTATACCTGGAGATACCATTCTATGGTGAGAAAGCATGCCACTGTGCTTTTGGTCTTTATGTTGGCCAGATGTGTTTTACCTGGTGGTATACCTAGTTATTTTATTTCCTTTTGGTTGAAATTTTGACAACGTGTCCACCCAATGTATTTTGATTGGTCCAGTTAACGTCAAGTTGACAACCCAATAGAGCAAAAAGTAATGTTGACGCCACACTTTTCAGAAATATTTAGTTAGAGAGTAGTGATTCCACAGTGGTTTCCACAGCTAGGACCTTAGTTCTAGACCTAGAACCTTTTGGACGGGTTTAGTACCCTAGTACATATATAGTTGATTTAGAATGAAATCAAGTTGCGAAAGATTATAACGTATTGATATTGAGTGACATATAAACTGTTCTTTATTTGTAATTATTTAATTGTTTTAACCTCGTTCCACTGCTTAGACTCTCCGGTTAAACTAACAGGAGAAAAAGCACTGAATAAACATGACCCTAAGGACACTAGCGCTCCTACAAACTAGCAAGCAGATACTGGATGTACGACGGGGTACGACTCTTTCACTCTATTACTTGACAATAGCAAGGAATTGTGTATTGTATTTCCACTAACTAGCCACCAGAAGCGCTCCGTTCCATGGTCAAGGCGCCAGCGTTTTGGCTAGGCTTCGGATGATTCATTTCGATCCAAAATCCCTAGAGACCACTTAAAATTCCCCCTCAACTTTGCGTATTATCCCTAGTTATCCCTCAATCCCTTTTTAATCCCTCGAAGGTCCGAAAATCCCTTTAAAGGGAAAAGGATCAAAATCCCTCAAATCACTAACGTTCAAAGCGGCCGGAGGCCGAACTAAAGGTGCCCATACACGATCCAACCCGGTCGAGAGCCCGACCGGGTTGGGCTGCGGTTGGATCGTGTATGGCGACGACTGTTCCCAACAATTGTTGAGACGGACCAGATTCTCCCAACATTTGTTGGGAGTCTTGGCCGGAAACTTCTCTCAACCTTATCCCAACGCGGTCGGGACAGACCAAGTTGGATCGTGTATGGCCGTTCCCAACTGGGTTGGTCCCGACATCGGTGTGCGACTCTATCACTTTAATAATTACTAATTATTTTGAGTTATTAGAACATATCATTTTAGGTATTCTAACCAGTTATTATTAATTCTAGTTTTGTCTTGTATATTTTAAAAAGTATTTATATAATCTGTTAATGAAAAAAAATTATGAAGAATGAAATTCTAGTAGCGTAATTGAATTGCGGAAAGTGAAGTCTAAGTAATCTACTAAAAAAGACGTGACTTTTAGACTTCCCAAAATAGTTTCTCGGTAACACCAATGACTATATATTGCTATGTAGTCATTGGTAACACAATGGGAACGAAATATCACTTCCAGTTTTACGGGACGTCTGGAACATCGTGTGCACGACGCACCCAGTTCAGTTTAAATTAATTTTAAGTGATTATATTAGCAAGGAATCTGTTGAAGGAATCTTATTTATTTATTTACATAAACATAATTTAAATACATGACTCAAACACAGGTTATAAAGAAAAATGCCAAACCAAAACTTTTGATGAAAAACTATTAAATACAGAATTTAGAAGTATTTGTATAATACAGGGTTTATAACAATTGTCTAAAAACATAACATTAAATTAATTTGTTTTTGGAGTAATGGTTTCACAATAATTATGAACAGTAATAATATTTACATTTGTATACAAATATTTAAACTTTATTTTCTTTGTAATTCATTATACTTTTAAGTTTTTAATAAAAACAGTATATGCATATTACACATGCATACACTATTTGATCGTAGGTAATCTATATAGTTGCCGTGGTTTGGAAGCGTTCTCCCAACCGGGTTGGATCGTGTATGGCGAAGGATACTTCCCAATATTTGTCCGTCCCAACTTGGTTGGGAATCATTCTCCTATCCGGGTTGGATCGTGTATGGCGAAGCCCGCTTCCCAACATTAGTCCGTCCCAACATCCTCCCAACTTGGTTGGGAAGCGTTCTCCCAACCGGGTTGGATCGTGTATGGCGAAGCCCGCTTCCCAACATTAGTCCGTCCCAACATCCCCCCAACTTGGTTGGGAAGCGTTCTCCCAACCGGGTTGGATCGTGTATGGCGAAGCCCGCTTCCCAACATTAGTCCGTCCCAACATCCCCCCAACTTGGTTGGGAAGCGTTCTCCCAACCGGGTTGGATCGTGTATGGCGAAGCCCGCTTCCCAACATTAGTCCGTCCCAACATCCTCCCAACTTGGTTGGGAAGCGTTCTCCCAACCGGGTTGGATCGTGTATGGCGAAGCCCGCTTCCCAACATTAGTCCGTCCCAACATCCCCCCAACTTGGTTGGGAAGCGTTCTCCCAACCGGGTTGGATCGTGTATGGCGAAGCCCGCTTCCCAACATTAGTCCGTCCCAACATCCCCCCAACTTGGTTGGGAAGCGTTCTCCCAACCGGGTTGGATCGTGTATGGCGAAACCCGCTTCCCAACATTAGTCCGTCCCAACATCCTCCCAACTTGGTTGGGAAGCGTTCTCCCAACCGGGTTGGATCGTGTATGGCGAAGCCCGCTTCCCAACATTAGTCCGTCCCAACATCCCCCAACTTGGTTGGGAAGCGTTTTCCCAACCGGGTTGGATCATGTATGGGCCCCTTAACCGTTTAAACCGCAAGTTCTGTAGTCAGCTTTCTGTGGTGTTTAAAGGTTTACGTCCCTGGTGAAACCGAGTACTGCACTAGCGAGTTTTTCATTACTTCAATAACCAAGATGTACACTATAAAGACAGCCTCAAAACTACAACTACAAGTAAAACTTGTACAACTACTTGTAAATACGTTGTAAAACTACAACACAAGTATTTTATTTTAACAAACAGTGAAAAGCACCTCGGTATTGACTAAACAAAAATAGTTTAGTTTTGAATCAAAACACTGCGTGAGATTTCAGGAAACAAAATATTTCTTTTCCATAACTCGTACAACAAAGACTCGGAGCTGTCATTGTGAAGTAATTAGCCTTCTTTTGTCTTATTGCCTTTCTAATTAGTGTCTGCTTGCCACAAAACGCAGTGAGGCTCAAGTTTTATTTTCTTTACTTTGACATTTCAAATATCTTTATTTTTACCCTAAAATGTCAATTTTCTGCTAATTACCGACGACTGTTCATTTTCAAATTTAATAACGCTGCACTCGTTAACTCTTATTGTTTTCCAGTTCTTCTAACCTGCATATCTAACAAAAACTCAAACATTGTTTATTTCAAGTTATCCTTATCATCCCGTCTTGATAGAGCAAATTATTGTCACTTACAACACTTAACGATACCAAGGTCGTTGCTAGGCCGTAGGTTGATTCTACATTCTGGCACGGAACGGCTAAGGTGAGAAATATTTGTTTATTAATTATTCAATTGTAATTTTAACAAAACAAGCTAATTTCGTCGCATTTTTGAGTAATGCTACACATTAATATAAGAAGTAGATCTGGTGACCAAGCAAAGCAAAGAGTTCTACTTTTTATATTATTAAGTTTGAAGGAAATAATTTATAATTTACCAGATTAGCCAGCTAACTGGTTGTTTTTAAGCTGTTATGACTATTTGTTATGATTTGAAACTCCGTAAGCCCTATGTTAAAATGTTCTGTTTTAAAATTAGTCGTTCTGACAAATTTCAGTTTTGCAGGGGTCAATCGATTTCTCAACCGAAAAGCCAGTTTTTTGTTTAACAAATTCTTTACACGGATTCAAAGATATACTTTGTAATAGGCATTGCTCCTTTAAGTGTATAGAATCGTAATATTTTGCTATTTTACGGGATCAATCAAATTAACGCCCTGCGTAGACTAATGAACTGATGAGGGACTTTTCCACGCGGAAATCTGCGTTGCCGACAGACACGACTGGCGAAGCGGCGCGGCGGCAGGCGACACCTATGTATTCGATACCCAACTAACAGAAGGATAAACTTACTAAGAACGTTGCTGTTTCCACTTCAATTATAGACCATATCTTGTATATATATTTGATAAATTTTGTTTTCCCACAATTTTGTATCTTGCATTTATATTTGAATGTCGTATTTTTTATCTAGGACGATTTTTATCCTCGTGATTTCTGTTTCTCTTTGCTTATGTAAATAATAACCAAGTCATGATACAAACTACGCGAAACTTGTAAGACTTGTAAAAATTGGAGACCCGTAGTCCTGTATGAAATTTTCTGTGTTCATAATTACAGAAAGAGAAAAGCATGTTTTTATAAATAAAAATAAAATATTTATTTAAGTTGAATATCTCTGTAGCTCCAACGCGGCTTGCACCAGTTACCAGACAGATTGAGCTGAAAGCCATTAATCCAAAGCACATAACAAGCCCACTCCCATTAGCCCAGACATTTAAGAGCTGGAAAAAGAGAAAAATCGTAGATCTGGAAATTGTTTTAAAATCTCTCTCGGGGGTTCCTTTAACATACTAAAAAGCCCCGGTGGTGGGTGTTCGCGAACATGCCGCCATCTTGGATTTTAGGTCCCATTTTTGAGGTTTTCCAAAATATCTTTAAGTATCAACTTTTTGCAGAACTATTCGATTTATTTTATTTTTCCGAGTTTTCTTTAGCCATAAAATTAATGAGCTACATATTCTTTGTGGCTCCTCCTAAACAACCTTTAAAGTCGCAACTGATTTTATGGAATTGTTGCATCTTTATTATTACCATGGTTACAGTGAGTACAATGTCAAGTTTTAAAAATAAATAATTGAAATTGGAACATATACCAATATATTGAAAACTGTTTTATTTCTGCTGCATAAACAGCACAAATTTATCCGTTTCAAAATATTGGTAAATGATTCAAATAAAATTCACTTACTACAACCAGTATTATAGTTCGTCACTGAAATCTATCGTCATCCCAGCAAGATGCCCGTAGGAAGAAAGAGACACCAGCCAGTAAGTAATATTTAAAATTACAGTTATCTATGCTGTTTTAAAAGAAATGTGGTGTCTGAGGCATGTCTGTTCAGTAATCTCACAATAACTCATTAATCGATTTCACTGAACTTTGCATAAAAATAATTACAATTGTTGATGGTAGCTGTACAACTAATCAACAGATGTTATTTCCCTTACGAAAATTCCTTACGGTTCCGTTATTCTTGTAACTTGTAAGCATTGATTTGTTTGATAATTATAGCATATCAAAGCCATGTTTTATACATATGGCTTTATACTATTAAGAGACCGTGCAAATAATGAGAAACCAGCTGGTTTATATTAGTTTTTATGTTCTCTTACCAATAATGACACGTGTCTAGTTATATTTCATAAAAGATAGTTACGCATAATTCGGAAAACTAGTTTTTAAAATGGCATAAGTCAATTAAAAATTAATTTTTAACCAATATTACGGCTCTTTATTGAAGATTACATAAGTCAATGTTTATAAATATTATAGCTAATTACGCTACCATACTCTTCATAGATAGTTGCATAGTGCAAGAGAGGGCTTTAGTTCTATGTAGGTAACTTTAGGACGAATAAAATAAAATCTACCTTCTTGATATCATAATACGACAAAGATCATGTTAAGAAACAACGCTTCCTTTTAATGAAATTGGGTACTTTGCTTTAATTGCATATTAAGTATAATTTTCCAGTAAGTCCAGTGGCAAAGTACTTCGTTTAAAATGTGCATCCAATCACAGTACTACCATTCCTTCATCTTCATTAATTTATTATCTTTAAAGCACGCCGACTGACGCCCTCCAGTTTGAGCCGAGGATGAAGTTCAGAAACCTCCCATCTAGGCTTGAAAACATTTTCATCGTAGGAATATACATGACGTCTAGAAATAGTTAAGGGAGAGTATATCTTTATGTGTCTCTTATACGTTTGTCATATCAATGTTCCAGTATCATCTGAAGGCGGAAAGGTTCACAACCTCGCTTATCACCAACTTTGATAAGAGATCTTCTATGACGGATTGAAGTCAAGTATCATGAGAGAGACATTTGATTTAGAATTACATAAACAGATCTAACACATAATTGCATAACATCAAATATATATTTATAATGTTAAAATTGTAAATACTGAAACTGTTTAAATAACATTTTCTCATAAGTTTCATTTAATTGTCTCGTATAGAAACTAAAGTTTTCATCGCCCATTTTGATGAATGAATTAGTAACATCGTCTTTTTATTTATTCTATAGTTATTTAATTGATGACATCATTTTATCATTGTTATAATTATACTAGCTGTTACCCGCAGGCTTCGCCCCGCGAATTATTTATAAAAACTATGATAGTTTTGTGTGCTGCATTCTGTAGTTAGCCTGAGGAACTACTACGAATCAAGATCAGCTGTTTATATTTTCATCAGCTCAAACAAAAATTAATGTCCATAAGGAATACATGGGAACTTTTAACCCCCGTGGGGCATAGCCCTATAGGATTTTCACAACTTTAATATGCCTTTATGTTACTCAGGACTACCAAGTACCTCTCTGCAAAATGTCAGCTCAATTGGTCCAGTAGTTTTCACGTGATGGAAGTTACGCACAAACATCCATACTTTCACATTTATAATATTAGTTCGATATTATTGTTGTACAACATGTAATATATTTTCCTAAAAAGTAACTCTTTTTTAAGGAACTAATACTTACGAAATTTTCAAAATTGATTATAGTTCCTCTCGTTTCTGATTTTATCTGGATGGCCATTTTATTCTCTGAGGCCAGTCACACAAAAAGATGTGTTAAACATAACTGTTCTGTGAACAGAGATTGAAGGTTTGGACGAACAGATCTTGTACCTCGTCTACTAATTTAATTGAAAAAATATATAACTGTTTGATAAATATAGATTTGCGTGAATATCTCTATGTACTAATGTAAGGAGTTGAAAGTTCTAGTTTCGTCTAGTTTTAGCGATCCTTGTTTATTGTAAAAATGTTAACATAAGCATCTAACCTGAGGTTAATTGAAATGAAATGCAATAACTTTGAGCCCTCTGTATTCGATTTGCTAGTCATTTAGTTAAACCGTAAAGTCATGATATCTGGTGAGCAGTAATCAAAAACCGGAAAAATGTGCTTTAAGTAGTTTAGCTTTAATCAGTTTAACGGAGAAAGAATGATTAGGGGGGTTGGATTCATCCATTTCATCTATATCTATCGTTTGAACAAACTTAATTTCATAGGAAAACATTAAGAGAGGGCTTTAGTTCTATGTAGGTAACTTTAGAACGAATAAAATGAAATCTTCTTGATATCATAATACGACGAAGATCATGTTAAAAAACGCTTCCTTTTAACACCGCTCTTACTGTCCAATCAACTCTATAATACAATAATGATGAGGTTGATTCGTTAGGACCCATAAACCCAACGGAATTTAGGCGTTTATATTAAACCATTTAAACCTCCCATCAGGTTTACAAAGAACAGCGGTTCAGATTAACCGTTAAAATCACTATTGCTGTTTCATGAGATTAACAAAGGATGATTGAGAGTGTCTAAAGTAGGACTCTTAGGTGTATAACATCTATATTGTAATTCGTCCATATGTGCCTCGGACCATTTTTACTTTGGAACTAAGCATAACATTATTATTTCCTAATAGTATATCAGTGTTTCAAAACCTTCCTCGCAAACTATAACTTAATGAATTGTATTAAAAGTTTGTCATTCTGAATAGTCAGAAGGCTATTTAAGGGGATTAAAAACTGTCTGACAGCTCAAAAACTTTATAAATACAATTTTAAACTAACACTAATGTATGGGCAGATAGCCTAAAGAGCATTATTAATATAATATAGTGAAGGGAGGATGTTAGTTACACTTACTTCCAACTACAGATTGACAGAGGTGTTACGTGGTGGTGAAGGGGGGGGCTGAATATAAATCAAAATGTGTCTATTAATGGTTAAAACAAACAAATATAAAATAGCAACAAATTCTTTTGATTGATATTGGCGTTATTTCGAGCCAAAAAGTCAACTCCTGCCAGAAGTTTAACTCTGTTCAATTAGTTTGTTTCGAAAAAAAATTTAATTTTAATTAACGCATTTAGTTTGTTGTAAATATTATATTTTTGTTACTGTTAAGGATGAAATTGATTCCTGTTATAAGTTTGTTGATAAAGATTGCTTGAAGCCTATCCTTTCCTCAGTAATTCATTGTTCTCGAAAAATTTAAAACAAAAATCCACATATTTATTAAATACTAGATGGTTACCTGTTCACTACCCGGGTTATCTTGTAACTACCGTTTATTAAAGACAGGTGTTTAAACAATTTACATACCTACTGTTACCATGGTGATCAAAAACTAATTCAATTGCCATAAGATTAATATGTTTGAGGTATGACTATGAAGCAGAGGCCTACTGACATACGATTATTTTTTTAAACAACCTTAATCATTCTCACAGTTATACAGAACAATGTGCAAAAGGTTTTATGATATTTGGCTAAGCCGCTTTCCCTTCAAACGCGAACAAAGTTTTACCGGGGATCAGGAATACGGCACTAACCCTTAAATGTTATTACAAAAAAACATTAATACGGCACTGGACCCTTCACTGGCCCCCATGGACCCATTCCACTTACACAAGTCCTCCCTCATTATTCTAGCACAGATATTTAATAGTTGCTAAAGACAATTTAAATTGACACAGTACGTTGTCGTACGTTGTCTTTACATAGGAAAAAACTGTTTTTCATATCTTGATATAATTTTATCACCCCTAAACCCCCATACCAATTTGATCCTGACGGGACCTCCCCCTAACCTTAAAATACACAACATTGCCATTCCAATATTGCATTCAAATAGAGCCAGGAGCACCAGAATAGCAACAAAATCAAATGTTCTCCATTTTCCAAAAATAGGCATGGCTGTTTAAACACGTTACAGTATTTTATTTGTGTAAAGTTGTTAATACGGAAATTCGCTTCTCTCATGTCAGCGTGCTACGTGCGAATTCGATTAAATATTATCTTAATCCTAAGAATATTAACAATTCAATGTATTTCATGTGTTAATTGTACGTTTCTTTTTAGTGAATTTACTTTGGAAAGTGAACTATTAGCATGACCCGCACGGTGAAACTTAAGCCCGGGACCACCATAGAAGTTCCTAACGTGACCCCCTGAACACGTTTTGGGGGGTCGTTCAAAATTTTATATATATATATAGACATATATATATATATATATATATATATATATGTGTGTGTGTGTGTATGCCCTCTAGCGGTCGCATTTTTTGTCCGATTTACTTCAAATTTGGTAGGGACGTTCCTTTCTATAACCTGTTGGACAAGTTCGTTGGGCAAAACAATCGGAATACTCTAAACCTATTTTTTGGGGATTAATCTTTCAAATTTCGAGTTTTTGGGCCCAAAATGGGTCAGAAAAGCCCCAGATGTAAGATTAATGCATGTTAAAAGATGGGAATTAGGAAGGCGAAAGTTTTAAGCCCTCTCTCGTCATTCTAGCATAAATATTTACCGAGTTATTAAAGAAAATGTGTATCGGCTAAACACAGTACGTTGTCTTATAGGGGTTTTACACTAGAAAAGCCTGTTATTCCTTTGTTAGAGTACTTTTATTATCCCCAGCAACCTCACGCCTACTTTCAAGCCTGTCTGGACCTTCTCCTAACCTTATAATGCGTAAAATTGTATTCCCAGCTTTGCAAGTAAATGAAACCAGGAGCATCAGAACAGCCAAAAAAACAATGTTTTCAGATTTCAATAAAAATTGGACAAATGGATGTTTTTACACTGATTATGAGTTTTACAAGTTTTTATGTGGAAATTCACTTCCCTCACGTCAGCGTGCTGCGTGCGAACTCGTTTTTGTTTGAAACGTATGCTTACACTTGTGGACCTATCCAAGGTGGTGAATGTGGGGACATTTTTGATATTTCTTTTTAAAAGGCATGTTCATTTTATTAATACTCTGCGTTCAAAGGTTAAAGCAGATCTTTAATACACTAAGACAGTTAGAGGGAGATGGGACCGAAAGAGTTTGGGGGGTAGAAGAGAATGAGGGGAGTATATATGGGGTTTATTTGGAGGGGGGACATCTCTACCCTACGTGTATATTGCCTTGGTGCCGTATTAAAGTGTGGAATTATAACGCCTGGTTTTGGTGCCTAATTCGAGTACCACCAGTTTTACCTGGAATCAAATTTTTAAATATCAATTACGGCTTCTCTGATGTCGAAACGTTAAAATAAGTCAAAATTGTAGGATTCTAAAATTATATGTACAGATTAAACTATAATTTCATTTATATAGATTAAATATTGTATAATAATTACAAAATCATGAAAACCTAGTTGGTTTCCGAATTCAGCACAATATGTAGATTATAATAGAATTCTAATTTGAGATTATATAGTCATAAAACCCCAAAGGTTTTAGAATTTCCACTATGTATTTACTGTTGTTGTCGTGGTAATAATTAAATTAAATCAGTGCTTATGAAAAATGGAAGGATAGCCTTCTTTTTATAATCACGGAAAAGTACACGTTCTTTAATCGTGAGTTTGAATCCACGTGCAATCCTACTAAGGTTAGCATTAACAAGTGGGATTCCGATAGTCTGAAACTTGTTTTACTTATACAGTATAAGAAATATTTACTCCGAAATGAGAAGTTTGTCAATCAATTGATCAATTAGGTGAATTTGATCAAACGTAAAGGAGATTAATTAGTGAAAATAAAACGCATAATTTATTATAAAACTGAGTTGTTGTTGTTATTCTTTAATACATATTACTATACCGGAATAGAAATGTTAATAGTTATGTTATGTTAAGGTAAACTTGAACTGAAATTGTTACAGTATATTTCTGGGCAAATATGTTTTTGAGGTCATGTTATGCGTGCGTTCGAAAATAAAACTGGTTGTCAAAAGACTGTCACATCGTTGCTAAAATTGGCAATTATTTCTCAAAATCATTGCCAAAAAATTAACATTTCAAACGGAATTTTCAAAGCAATCCATAAAACAACCAACGAAGAAGAATCAAAGGTTCTCATTAAGTAATCCCTTTGTAAATCCTATAACTATTTTCACAGACTGCCTGTGGTTTTAATCACATTTCAAAAGTGTGAATATGTATTTTTTTATTGCAAAATGTCACAGAACATAAGTACACCCGTCGCAGCAAACCTGCATACTCAGCGAATTTCCAATGAATTATAACATAACATATTAAGCCACTTAACAAGATTCATAAGAAATATATTCACAAACAAGCGATATTTAAAATATGAATTATTCTCCATAAGAATAACATTGGGGATGAGTACGCAGGTTTGCTGCAACAAGGAACACAAAATAAAGGGTTTTTATGCAAATATCAATAGAACTCAGCTAAGTGAAGTCACATACCAAGTTTCATCTATATACATTCATAAATAAGCGATATATAACATTTGAATTATTTTCCATAAGAATAACATGGGTACCGAGTACCTAGGTTTGATGCTACGGGAACAATAGGCGAAAAATTGTTTTTTTATGCAAACAACAATAAACCACAACCAGATGAAGCCATATACAAAGTTTTGTCAGTTTATTTTCATAAATAAGCGATATATACATTTTTTCTTTTTCTCCATAAGAATAACATTAGACAACGTACTGTGTTTAGCACTTTCAATATCTCAGTTACCAATTGACATAGAGCAATGATCAAGATACCAAATTATTTGTTTTTTATGCTGAATTCAATGGTCAAAATTAAAATTTGATTTAAATAAAAATTACATGTGGAAACCCCAAAAAACCCTTTTTTGGGGTACAAAACCCACCCAAAACCCCCCTTTGGATGGTGCGATTCGTCTGGATTTCGAACTCGTTCAAATAAATGGTACTTTACACGTTTGTACCAAATTTCATTAAGATCGGACCTATTTTACGAGAGTTAATATATATATATATATTATATATATATATATTTATATACATATATAAAAATTTGAACGAATGGTGTTTTAGGCATCTGGGGACCTCAAAATGAAAAGTTATCATGGTCTCGGGTTTAAGTCTTACCATGGTAATATGGCTTACCTACGGTAATAGCTTCTTCCCTATAGGGGAAATTCGCTAAAATGCAAACGCTTAAATGAAAATACCATACGACATTATCAGAGTATGCGTAACTTGTCATTAGAAAGGTAATACTTGTTACAATTACGATATAAAGTTTACTTACGACTACTTTGACGAAAAATGTCTCCTTTTATGAATAAAAACATAATTTTGAACATTTTGTTTTATCTATTCATTTTAAAAATTTGCCTAGCAACTAATACCCAACAATAGCCATTTTTACTTTCTCCCCCTTAAACATAGTATATGGAGAAAGTATTGTCATAGGTTAAGCATACTCCTTAGTATGCTTAATCTATGGTATTGTTTTCGTCCATATTTTCGAATTTGAGTTGTTCGTGGAAATATTCGTTTTGGTGCTCCCTGAACCCAAAAAAAATATTTTTACGTCATGTCTGTGTGTCTGTCTGTCTGTCTTCCTGTCTGTCTGTCTGTCTGTCTGTATGGATGTATACAGAGCTAGAGCCCTAACCAATGGTCCGATTTTTTTGAAATTTGGTATGTAGGTACTAATCCACGATATATCCAGACATTTTTTAATTTTTTGGAATTTTTTATTTTTAAGGGTAACTATCCCCTAAAAACCACCAAACATCATTAAAAATCAAGATTTCTCAAAAACGGCTCCAACGATTTTGATTCAACTTTAGTCGTTTGCAGAACTTTAGTTTTCAAACAAAATGACACCACCCGCATTTCTGTAAAAATTAGGGTTCAGAAATTACAAGACTTAAAATATTAAAAATTCTGTTTTTTTTTATTTTTCATAAAAAGCATAAATATAAAAACATTACTATTCACCATTAAAAAGAGCTAAAAAACTAAATAATTTAGTATTTTTAATTACTATTCTACGATTACTGGTTGCAGAGAAAATTTAAATTTTCATTTTGCGGTAAACGCAGTACGTTGTCCAATGTAATTCTTATGGGGAATACAAAAATTACTATTTCTCTCTTTGAACGAAATTGATCAATTTCGTTCAAACTTGATATGCGTTTTAAGTTAGCATTGACCAACAGAGGGAATTCGAAATATTTTGCCCTTAATAACCCTGAGGGGTGAATAGGGGGCATTTCCCCTCTTAAAACCACGTGCGTAGCGATGGATTCTGTAGTGCCTCCTAAATAGGGATTTGGGTGGATATTTTTGAAAACAACTTGTTTACAAGATTTTATGTACATTCGACCGTGTTTGTATTATATATTTATATTTAGTATATCAAAACTAATTTATTCATTAAAGTTGGGCTAAAAGAGAGAAAGTATGTGTCAGTTTCCTGATACCGTTTATTTATTTTGGTTTGACAACCAAGCTGTAATGTCAGCTGAATTATTAATTTCAGTATACACGAGTTAAATCTTACTCAAAATATACAGTGTTTCCGAACTATCTCCAGAATCCTCAGGTATCAACAGTAGACTTGATCTATCAATTCCCTTAAAAACCAACGAAGACATACACAACGCGGTTGAACTCTTCAGCAATTTAATTCAACCCTCTGCTTGGGAAGCAACCCCTACGTTGTCATCTCGACTACAAACTACTAATGGTGTTAACTATCCTGTTCAAATACAGAAACTTATAGCGGAAAACTCAGGCTTAGGAGGATCTGGCAGACTACATGGAATCACAATTGTAAAACTAACTTCAATAGAGCTTTCCAAAACCTGAAAAGACTCTTAGAACGTATTAAAAATGAATGGTTTGAGGAATTTACAAGTAATCTTCCTCCAACAGAAGCGACAGACTACTCTTTATGGAAGGTAACAAAGAACTTCAAGAGCCCAAAATCAGCAGACCTTTAGTAAAACCTGATGGTTCATGGACAAAGAGCTCTGACGAAAAAGCAGAATTTGTTGAGTCGCACTTCTCACAATACGCTACATCCCAGTGCAACAGACTCTCCCGAGGTACAAGAGTATTTAGATTGTCCTTATCAACTGGATTTTCCTATTCAAAACTTCACTAAAAATTAAACTAAAAGGTGTATTGTTCATGAAATTGGTTTGAATAAATCCAGGATATGATCTCATTATTGCAAAGATATTAAAAGTGCTCCCAGAGAAAGGATTTCAGTTTCTTACTCTCATATTCAATGCAATTCTCCGACTGGAGTACTTCCCGTCTCAATGGAAGGTTTCAGAAGTTATTGTACTACCCAAGCCTGGAAAACCCCCAAACGAAGTAACATCTTACAGACCCATCAGCCTTCTTCCAGTAGCGTGAAACTTCCAGTAAAGTGAAACTTCTATTGAAAAGACTAGGCACACTGTTGGATGAACACGATGTTATACCCAATCATCAATTCGGTTTTTGTCAAAGACACTCTCCTATTCAACAAGTGCACAGACTTTCGGACAAAATATGACAGAGCCTGGAGAGGAAAGAGTATTGCTCTGCTGTGTTTCTTGATGTTAGCCAGGCGTTTGATAAAGTGTGGCATCCTGGCCTTATGTATAAAATTAAACGTTCTCTCCCTCACAACTATTTTCTATTGCTCAAATCATATCTGGCAAACAGACATTTTAGGATAAAATATCAAGGCATTTACACCGACCTACGTGAAATAGAATCAGGCGTTCCACAGGGAAGCGTTCTAAGGCCACTGTTGTATCTCGTATATACGTAAGACATAGCTGAACATCCAAATTTATTTCCATCCACCTTTTCGGATGACACAGAACTCCTAAAATCCCATGAGTACCCGTTAATAGCTTTCCAAACCCTACAAGATAGTCTAAATAGTCTCTCCACATGGCTGAAAAAGTGGAGAATCAAATCAAATGAAAGTAAGTCCATACACATCACTTTTACTACCAGATCAGCTAATTGCCCTCCAGTCCACTTAAATTATGTACTTTTACCTCATCAGGGAACATTTGGGCATTCATCTTGACAGACGACTCATCTGGTGAAGCCATATTTGGCACAAACGACAACAACTTAATTTGAAGCTCCGTCAGATGATCTGGCTTATCAATAACAACTTAAACAACTTATATATATTCTTGTCATAATATTTACTTATTGTTTTATGTAAAATAACAGATTGTAAATAAATCTTTTGCGAACAAAAATTATGAAATCAAATATTATGAAAATATGGGGTAATCCTCCATTTATTTCCCGTCTGAATGTTATTAATTCATCATATCTCAGGTACCACTTTAAGTATTGACTGGAAATTTAGCAAAAATATTACACTTGTTTATGGATCATTTTGTATTGTATTTTACGTTCCTAGATTTTATTATTGCAAAATAGTAGTCATTAAATGCTTTTAAAGTTTAATACCTAAAAAAGTAATTTTTTATATTAGACAAATATTTAAATAATGTAAAATTTAAAGCAAAAATATGGTATCAAAGTTTAAAGATCACTCAACCCATAGCTTAACAGTTAAAGTTTATGAGCAAAGACGAGCAAATTTTGTCTAAATACCAGACATTAGCATGTGCTTGTTTCGAAAAATGGCAATTACTCATCGGAGTGAAGAGTGATCACTGTACCATACATATTCTATACTTTAAATGTTACATTTTTTATCTTGATAAATATTTTAACAAATTTCTAATTTTAAGTTTTAAAAGATTGAACGGCTGCCATTTTGAAACAGAAAAAGTTATAAACATCATAATTACTGCTAAATTAGCTCTAAATAAGTTTAATACTTGCTCCAGGTTTCAAGGCTGTACTCCAAGTGGTTACTAAGATAGGGTATTACATTAATTAGAAATGAAACATATATAAACACACACACAGACAGGAAAACTCCATGTTTTTTAGTTTGAACAAACTTCCTTTGCATTGTAAAAAGTGTTTTAACAAAACGGTTACTGTTCATTACAAAGTATTGAATATATACATTTTATAAATTGATTCTTATATATTTTACATAGGGTGTGTGATTATTATCCTCATAGCGTTTAAGATACCCCTTAACCTAAAGCAATGTATAAAAATGTGGTATATAGTTCCAAGCATTATGGTTAAAATCAGTCCAAGAAGAAGGTAGTAGGAGATACGATTACTAGTGGAATACGTGGATTCCTCATCATTTCCAAGTACATTTCTTAATCTATCTTCTTCCAGATCGATTCGTAATCACCTGGAATGCACCGGTATTTGATTGTACATATACTTCTAATCATAACTGGCAGTACATTAGAGACCTTTGTCTAGTTCGTAATCTTCGAGATTCCGTATGTTATATGGACTGATATATATATATATATATATATATATATATATATCACCCAACCTTTCAACCTTAGCCTTCGGTTTACGGGGAACTGCTAAAGAATTGCCGTTACCTCATAGTTCCCTCGTTGTTACATTTCCACAACATTCCGCCGGAGACTTGAGGATATGAGAGAATGTGTACCTACTGCACGTTGAACGATATTACCGCCGGCGCCGTACGAGATTATACAGTGTGCAACGCTACAGTTAAAAGAGTGGGCTACAGTCACGAAACAATTGGCGTGTCTACCTGCTTCCCCCATAAGGCCAAGGTTAACGTTCAAATCTCGACAATCTTCACTTGATTACCCAATATCATTGATTCCTAAATCCAATATAATTTAGGAATTTATGAGAGAAGAAATCCTTAGCGATTTCAGTTAGCAAAATTTCAACATCATAATTCAAAATAATATCAATAATATCATAAATCAAATTCTAAAATATTTAATATTAATGTGGTTTAAGGGGAAAACTGTTTTGATATCGAAAAAACGCTGGGTATTTTTTGTTCTTTCAAATTAATCAAACACCCAAGAGTTCGGATAATTCATAAAGGAGGGATGGGCTTCGAAAGTTAACATTTGTCTTATGGGAGAAGCAGGTAGAACCCGGTGACTGGAGCCCCCCCTTCCCTCCCCCCTTAGGAGCAAGGATCGAAATTAAGTTTAGTCAGAGTCTGTTTTATATTAGTATTTATTTTGATCGATGTATTTTAAATTCATACAGTAATTAGAAGACCGGCGAAGAGTAGTCAAGACCAATGAATATTAGAGAAGAGTGTAGTGATAATACAGTGGAGAGGAAAACTTCTCATTTAACACTTCAGAACAAAAAGATATTTAATGGATGAAAGACGAATAAAAAAGTCGTTTGCCAAGAGCGGAAATATTTAATTTCCGCTTTTCTCTCAAGTGGAAGTTTTGCGAGTTATTTCATTTCGACAATCCTTGTTTCCTCATCAACGATTTTAAACAACTTCTATGATAATGTTATCAAGGATCACAAATGACTTGACTTCAAAATATTATTACACTAAAAGTGTTGAGTATTCTCTTGCTTGAGCAAGTTTTATGAATGCCTACTTATTCTCAGTCACTTGGTTTAACTGTTTGTGTAACTTGTAACAAAGTCGGTATTCAACCAGCTTGATGCACACTGACAATACCCATCATTGTTATTTACAATACTCCCCTTTACTAAAATGCCTTCAATTTTGTCAGAGCAATCTATATCATTGTAATGTTTTTGTAAATAATTTTTTTTTCCAAAAATCTATAAACGTACGTGTATTTTCACAAATATATGCCATTTTTCTTTACGTTTCCCTTTTTCGGTTCAAAGCTTGGAAAAATTTAGAGTTCTAACAATTCCAAGCTTTATCTTCAAAGTTATTTTGATAATCTAGTGTATCTATTAGGTTTTATCATGGGTTCATCCGTTGATTACTAGATCGCTTACTTATAAAAGGATTTCCCAAAAATACAATAGAAAACAAAAATGTGTGTGTGAAGATGTTTTGGAGTTTGGTCTTACGCTTCATAAAACATAGTGCAGAGGTTTTATATTGCAGGAGAGTTTTATTACTTTATCCCCTAAAATAGTTAGTAGATAGTTTTCTTTGTAGTTAGAATAAAATTTTAAATTCCAGTTATGGCTGGAAGTTATGAAATTCCTTTTATCTTAAGAAGTTGTTTCATGGTTGTATCTCTTAGTCTGTTTTCAAAATCTGAAAATACCTAGATACCATAGCAATGGTCAAATATGAATACAATTTTATATGTAGGTACAAATTTACAATACCTTACCGAGTAATACTGTAGTATGAAAGCTATATATATCTCTGAAATTGTTATTTTGAAGAGTTGCTACTTAAAACAATATTTCGACCCGGAAATATTTTTGTAATCGGCTCAGTTGAGAAAATGATTAAACTTTCGTTTTTCATTATGCACCGCGTTCACAACAGATTATACTGCCAGCAAGTCTGGTAAAATATTTGTTAGACATCATTTGGCCTATAAGTTTTTTTTCTGGAAGCCATTGATTTGTAAAATTGTTCTATCACATCTAAAAAATCGCGCAAAAATAAACTTTTTGCTTTATAGCTAATTAGCTTTAGCTGATCGCCTTCTCCAAAACTGAAAACTAATTGGTTCCATATTTAAAACCCAAACTTGAAGGTGTTTTCCTTCTAAAACAAACATCATTAAAATATTTCATAGGAAAATAATCATTGTATTATGTCGATTTATCAATCTCAATACAATATTAGAGTGAAATGTGATCTACACTATTATCATACAATATTACATTTTTAGGTACAATTTTACTTATTATAGTACATTTTGTTTAAAAATTACTTACTGCATTTATATGCAAGCCAACAGTACTCTGAGTGTGTCTAAAGGTCAGCACGCCTTGTACAAGAGACAGGGCGCTGCAGCGCTCCCACACTCTGGCCCTGGCCCACTTCTCACTTATTACTCGCTTTGCATTTCCGTTCAAAGCGCGACATTTGTTTCTCGCTTGGACAAAAGTCCTCGCTTTCTTCGAAGTATAAGTTCCCTGAGAGACATCTCTGAAACTGGTGTCAAGTGTTGGCACCCTGACGGTACTGTCACATTCTGTGATTCAGCTAATTGGAAGTCATTCAGTGGGTGATTTTTTCCGAACTTCTAGGATCAAGAGTGGGTTGTTTTGCAACAGGGGACACTCATTACATGCTTCCGAAGAAAATGCTTATTTTTCAGCATAGTTTCGTATGGACTAGAATTTCTTATACGCAGCTTGAAGATTGAAACAACTGTTTTAAGTTAGCGGAACTTGTCGCTGTAAGATGGTGCTACCAGTACGTTTACAAATAAATATATGAGAATCACCCAAAATTAAAAAAGTTTTTGTTTTGAATTGTTTGTTTATTTTCAGCATTTAGCGGTGAGGATGATGTTCAAAATAATTGCTAAGCTGTCTGTTTTTATTAAGTCTTGTGAGAGATATATCCTATCGCCCTTGATAAAAAACACCCTTGTAAAATGATATATAAAGGTTGTTCAGAGTCAGTTTGTTTTGATATAGCTCTACCGATAGCTGACCTAGGAAAAGAATCTATACCACTAGATTAACGTGTTTTTATAGACCCCTTGAAGTGTATCCTGAAAACTGTTTTTTGTTCACTGACATAATCCAAGTCCAAACAAAACATTTAGTTAATAAAGAAACAAATTTAAAATGGCTGCATGTGAAGGGGTTTTTGGAATATGTTAGTTTTACTATAAAGGTCATCTACGATTTACACTTTAAAATATGCTAAATCCAAAAGCTATTTTAAACTAATATAAGTTATGTTAAATTGTTTCTAGGTTAAATAGATGATTTTTTAAAAGGACGACAACTATAAACAAAGTCGAATCAAACCTGAGTTGTTGAAAATACACTTTCTCTATACACTTTTTGACATTCTATGCAAAATTTAGAGCAAGAAAGAAAAGAGCGAAAGATTCCATGGTATTTGATAACAGTAATGTAAATAAAACTGTACTGTAATCATTTTTGTCGTTACCTATGGTTCTTGTTATCCTAATGCCATAACAAAGTCGTATGTATTATTGAGTCTTCTTGATTAATTGAAACCAGGTATCAAGGCTGCTGAGATCCAGCAATGAAGGACAACCGTTTTTGAGAAGCGAAGTTTTCACCCTGCATAAAATAATGAAACATTTACCGACTGAACAGTAAAAATGTTCAGTTAGGTCAACTAGTGTATTATTATGCTAATTCTATAGAATATGTTGTGGATATGCAAATCTGACTTCGTTTATCAACGTAGTTTATACTTAAATTGTAATCTGTTAAAATAACCCTGAACCTCAGTCACATTAAGACTAGTTATTAGTGAATTTCCTTATGAAAGTGAAATTCCTACGTGCTAATTCATGCGGTATTAGCATGACCCGCACGGTGAAACTTAAGCCCGGGACCACCATAGAAGTTCCTAACGTGACCCCCTGAACACGTTTTGGGGGGTCGTTAAAAATTATGTATATATACATGTGTGTATATAATATATATATGTGTTTGCACTCTAGCAGTCGCATTTTTGGTTCTACTTTCTGTAATCAGTTGGACAAGTTCGTTGGGCAAAACAATCGGAAAACTCAAAACCCCTTTTTTGGGGATTAATCTGTCAAATTGCGGGTTTTTGGCACAAAAAGGGGTCAGAATAGCCCCGGATGTAAAATTAATGCATGTAAAAAGATGGGGATTGGTGAGGCGGAACTTTTTTAGCCCTATCTCGTCATTCTATCATGACTATTTACCGAGTTATTAAAAAAACTGTGTTTCGACTAAACACAGTACGTTGTCTGATGGGGTTTTTACATTAAAAAAGCCTGTTATTCATTTATTGGTGTACTTTTATCATCCCCAGCAACCTCACGCCTACACAAGCCTTCTCCTAACCTTATAATGCGCAAAATTGTATTCCCAGAATTGCAGGTATTGAAACCAGGAGCATAAGAACAGCCAAAAAATCAATGTTTTCAGATTTCAATCAAAATTGGAATCAGAATTGGAAAATTGGAAGAAATATATGTTTTTACACTGATTTCGAAATTTAATAGTTTTTTATGTGGAAATTCACTTCGCTCACGTCAGCACGCTGCGTGTGAACTCGTTTGTATTATCCTTCTATTACAATTAATGTAGGAGATAAGATGTATGTTCTAGGGTTGGTTGGCTGCCAAGTGTGTAGTGCACTGCTATACACGGAAGTACTCTGAAGGACGTGTTGTTTGTTACTTGAGTCCCTCGCATGTGGTAGTATTACTACGATAAAAGTATTAATATGTACCTGTTTCAGTTTTCCTGTATCAACAAGTTTGCATATATAAGCAATTACGGCAGCACCGATACTTTCTTAATTTATTAGCCGCTCGAATGAGGTCAGATCATATAACCTTAATGATTTATTTACTAGCATAACCTTTCGCTCGAATCCTATCAAATATTATTCGTATGGTCGTGAATTTACAATATAGTGTGGTGGCTTACGGCAAATTTCTAGCATAATCGAGACCTGCTGGATTAAAGTGCCATAATTTGCACAAGTCAAGGTTATGCTTGGTACAGTTAAAATATGCGGGGGTGCCTGGTTTTTGGGTCCACCATCTTAAAATGTGACGCCATATTTGTTTTATTGAGATGTTCCTGGCTCATTTTATAAGTTTGATAAATATCACACGAATGGCCAAGTTTACAGATAACCATGTTATTATATATTTGTTTATAATTAAATTTGCTACAAAATGAGCTAAATACCACCTCTGTAAGTCTAATACACTGTGAGCTATACACTTTTAAAGTTATAATTATATTTTAATTTTCAACTTTCGTTGAAAAATTGCTCAGTTAGCAGTTAAATACCGCCAATGACGGAAACCTGTACACTCAGCAAATTCCCGTGCAAATATATGTCTGACTACTAAATAAAGCCTCTTACCAAGTTTCATAACAATGGATTTATAAATAAGCTAAATATAACATATTATTTATTCTACATAAGATTAGCATTAGGACTGAGTACTCAGGTATAATGCTGCTACGGAGACCATCGACAAAAAAATTCTTTTGTCCACAAATATTGACAGACCACAACCAGGAGAGGCCAGATCCCAAGTTGTATCAATGTGCATTCATAAATAACTGAGATAGTACAAAGTTGTACTTGTTCTCCATAAGATTAACATTGGACAACGTACTGTGTTTAGCACTTTCATTATCTCAGTGAGCAATGAACAACGTAGAGCAATGATCAAAATACCAAATTGTTAGTTTTTTTGTTCGATCCAATGGTGTAAAGTAAAATTTGATTTCAAGGAAAATTATGTAAGAACCCATAAAAACAGTTTTTAAGGGTATAAACCCACCCCCTAAAATACCCCTTCGGATAGCGCGATCTGACTTGTTTTCGAAGTTGTTCAAATAAATGCGCCTATACACCTCCGTACCAAATTTCATAAAGATTGGGCTTTTTTTACAAGAGTTATAGTGCTAACAGTCACATAAATATATACAGGGTGTCTCAAAGGTCGACTACCAATCTTCACAGACTTGATATATGGACTATTTCCCATAAAAAATGTCGTGTTTATATGTTTTTATAATATTTTTCATAGTTTACAATCTATTGAAGTTTTTAATATTTTTTTTTTAAATCTGGGTATGGCAATCTTATAATTTTTCTCTAAGCAAGAAAATATGCACGTATGATCATACAAATTTTACATTGAATAAAAATTGATAGAAATTATAACAAAACTTTTAGGGGTTTAGAATAAATATATCAAAACATTTATTTCCCGTATTTCAGTATTGGCGCATTTTTGTTAAATGAATAAACTTTTTCCTGAAATTAGATCTTAATTTCAAGTAACAAAAGAGAATAGGAATTAAAAATGCGTTAATTTGTTTTTTAATTGTATTGAACTACTAAAAACTGCATTCTTTATAACTACTGTTTATTTTTACATGCTGAAAAGGTTGTATGGTTCTTCGTGCATATTTTCTTCCTTAACAATAATGTATAAAATTGCAATACATAGATTATACAACATATTACAATCGTCAGTAGCTTGTAAACCATTAAAAATGTGATATGAACATATATAACATTTTTGTTGGAAATAAGGTACATTGGGAAACATTTTTTCACGACTGCCAAATTCAATGAAAAAATAACAAAATTTAAAAAACTTTGAAAGTGTACTTAAAGAAAGAAGACTAATAAGGCGCTTTATTATTTTTCAAAATTTCCTTAGGAGCTTCATAACTGATATCCTGAGATCAGTTAAAATAAATAATGTAATGAAATAAAATGTAAATAAAGTAATGAGAATGAAATAATGATTTTAAGACAGCTATTGCAGTATGAATGTGTTGTCTGAGTAGTTGACTAAGTTTTTCGTGTTCATTGTAAATATGCAATCAAAATAACTAAAAGTATGTGTATGATTAATATTTACTCTCTACACAACCTAATAAGAATGTAATTTTTAGTTTTAGACTAGAATTTTGCCTGTTTTTCAAATACGTACATAAGTTGCACAGCATATTGCCTTTAAATAAAGCATATTTTGATTTGATTAGTCCATATAACCCAGCCTGTGAAGTTTGGTCGTCGAATTTGGAGACACCCTATATATACAAATTGAACGAATGTTGTTTTTAGCATCTGAGGGCCTCAAATCGAACAGTTATCATGGTCCCGGGCTTAAGTTTTGTCATGCCCTCTACAGTAAAAAAGTGATAAAAATATGACGTGCCGTTCCCAGCCTTTGACATTTTCAAAAGACATTTTTTTTATTTATTTGTATTTTATACATTTATTTTAAATATTTTTGTATTATTTATAACTATAAAAGATTGTCGCTCACGCCCTATTCGACTAACTTTGAGGGGTTTAGGCTTATTTTGTTACAAATTTAATCATAAATAAAAAAATGTACTACATGTTTCTGTAAATCCAACGGTTTAGGAAATATTATGCAATTATTTTAGATAGGTAAAAAACCTTCTTTAAAATAAAGAGGGCGTCGTATTTCAAGGTGGCGGCCATGAAAACTGGGCACCCCCCCTATATTTTTTTTGTTCTAGGTGTTCATAACAAATAGGCAAAATATGCAGTTTTAATCCAGCAGGTCACAATTATTACCATAAGCCCACCAGACTAATATGGTTAATCATCATCTTATTAACAAACGAGTTCGCACGCAGCACGCTGAAGTGAGGGAAGTGAATTTCCACATAACAAACTTTGAAAACTCAAAATCAGTGTAAAAGCATACATTTATTCAAATTGTCATTGAAATTGAAAATATTAATTTTTTGGCTGTTCTGATGCTCCTGGTTTCATTTACCTGCAATGCTGGGAATACAATTTTGCGCATTATAAGATTAAGAGAAGGTCCAGTCAGGCTTGAAAGTAGGTGTGATGTTGTTGGGGATGATAAAAGTACACCAACAAATGAATAACAGGCTTTTATAATGTAAAATTGCCATAAGACAACGTACTGTATTTGATCGATACACAATTTCTTTAATAACTCGGTAAATAGTTATGCTAGAATGATGATAGAGGGCTTAAAAGTTGTGCCTCAGTAATTCCAATCTTTTTACAGGCATTGCTTTTACACCCGGGGCTTTTCTGACCATTTTTGGGGCCAAAAACTCAAAATTTGAAAGCTTAATCCCCAAAAAAGGGGTTTAGCGTTTTCCGATTGTTTTGCCAAACGAACTTGTCCAACTCATTATAGAAAGGAACGTCCCTACCACATTTGAAGTAACTCGGATAAAGAATGTGACCTCTAAAGTGCAAACATATAAATATATTTTGAACGACCCCCCGAAACGTGTTCCGAACATATAGACGTTCGGAACATCTATGGTGGTCCTGGGCTTAAGTTTCACCGTGCGGGTCATGCTAATAGTTCACTTCCCATAGGAAATTCACTAATAAGACGATTTTTGTAAGCAGGCTAACGGCAAAACTACTATGTCTCAACCATCTTAAACTTTAGACCAATAATAACTTCAATTAGTAAATTTAATGTGAAGTCAAGGTTTATGTATTATTTCAATGCACTTAACGTCCATATGTGCCTTTTAGAGGTTTGGAAAATATCCACCTTCAGAGAGCTCTGCCCCCTGGACATTCAAAGTTCTAATGTTATGGGAGAATAAATTTAACTGGACATTTAACAGCAGCTGTTGATACTAGCAAAACACAGTACAGAAGCAAGCACAGCTGTTTCAAGCTAACAACTGGAATGGCATCACATTATCAACTAATGAAGTTGTAAAGTTTTATTAGTAGGGTTATATTCAGATCTGGGTAATCTGGAGATAAAACATTTGCGAATCGAATATAAGAAACGGGATTCGCACGTCATTTATTATGCATATTACGTTGTCATTACAGTAGCTTATATACTATATAATGTTTGCAACATCTGTTCTTACTGCTGTGATGTGTTTTGTTAATGTGCCAATAGCTGTTAAATATACATTTAAATTGATTTCAATTCATCCATAAGATTTTCATTGAAGCTTTGGAAGGATCCCTAAAGATAAATGTAAATTATATGGAAACTCTACACCTCGGCTTCCTTAAATTAGCACATCAAGCAAAACAATCTATTTAGTAGTACCTTAGACCTCGGTCTTCCAAAAATCTGCTCATGAATTAATAGCATAGGATTCTGGCATTCAAAATAAAAGGAAAGTATTTCTTAATTCATTATAACCTTGAGGAATCGTATGTCGTTATTCAGTAAGTAAGTATGTCAACCAAGATGCCAATTGCAAGTTACCAAGGCTTATTAAATTAAGCCACATGAATATTACTAGGTTAATAATAATAATACAAACTTGTGTACGTATTTTTTTACTATCAACTTTTTTGCTCTATAATATAGTATTCATTATCGTGGAACTTAAGTTTATGTTTTCATCTAAGGAAAAATTCAGATTTCAAAACCCCTAACTTATAAGCTAAAGTTAAAATAGGTTAATTTTCTCTAAGCTATAGCAATTTTGATGGAATAAGTAATAAAAGTTTTGTTTTTTCTCAAGCCATACAATAATTTTGTATAATGCATTTTCAATTTCGCTTATACTGTATAGTAATAAAATCATGGCATAATATTAATTAAACCGTTTATTTAATGTTATTAAAGTAAATGGTTTTAAAATTTAATACAAAATAGTATTAAAAGTTAGAAAATAATTCTAGGGATTCCTATTGGCCACAGTCAAACGCTATATTGCAAATTACATATATTAAATGGTTACTTCTTTTTATGTTAGTAGTAAAATGTGTCAGCTTCGTGCATTAGTTTTATAAAATAACATTACAATATGGGCATAACTGAAGCCGTTGCAAAACCTTGACCCTGAAACTAACAGCCTACTCCCTCATGGAGGCTAGCTGTTTGCCTCAACTCGCTTTTAATATCGTTTTCACCACACGAACGAGGTTTCCACTTCCCGCCTGGTATTATCCCACATCCTCTTTGATGTCTAATGAACACGTAATGTCAGAGACTCTAATTCGTCAGTTATCTTCTATGGTTATTGTGCTAAAAATTTAATGACAGTTAAATGGGACAAGGGCCCTTTAGTTCAAAGGTTGCATCGATACCTAGATTCAGTAATATTACGGTACTTTCACTAACGCCCGCGGTATTCAAGCATTAGATCAACTTTTTTGTGGGTAAACCAAACAAAATATATAGAAGAAAAGTAGTTTTATTATTTAGCCTAAAACTTACAGGCATTTAGGATGACTCGCGTGACCTTCAGAGTCTTCCGGAATATTGCGTTATGGTGACCTCCTACCATTAAAACCGCGCGATGGTGGTTAGGTTACGTTAGCATATCATGTATTGGATCATAAATAACGTAACATAACCTCACCTAACAACCAAGCGCACTTTATAAGTAGGTTTTCTCCACATAACAAGATAGTTTTTGAAAATTGGAGGCCGCTATAGAGCACAAGTACAGTACCATGTCGCCACACCGGCCAACGAATGAACTTTCGCCTGACCTTGACCGAGTGAGGGGTGGAGAGGTTTCGCGACGCGATGATAAATTCTATCAGCAAAAAAGCACTCTACACAATTACAGTAACCTGACCTGCCTTAACCACCGCAGCGCGCCGTTGCAGGTGGTGATCGGTGTAATCAATGAGTACCAGCAGGCTGTTAAATGCCTCTTATTTCTCCTGAAGGTACTATGTAAATTCTATAGCTTCTATCAATCACAAAACAAATGTTCTAAAATGATTAAACGTTCCAAAAAATATTAAAAGATAAAACTGAAGTTTAGAAAAGGAAAAAGGTTGGGCTTGTATTTCTATTTACCTTGATAAAGGAACTAAAATTTAATTAATAACAGCCATTAGTAATATAATTTAGAAGTTTTAATTAACTAATTTAAAACATGAGGATGTATTGAACAGTGGATAATTTTGGTGGGAAGAATAGATTTGGCTTGCCATTAGAAAATATAATAAGGTATAATTAAATATGTACATATTATTAACGGTATTCAATCATGAATACCGGTTCTATATTATTCCAAGAACTCTATATTGAAAATTTAAATGTTTTTCTTAATTTGTTTATCATTGGCATAGATTATAATTTAAGACGAACTTATAGCTAAATGACTCTTTTGTTTTCCGGATATCAACAGTAATTACACAAATGCAGAGGTTGCAGTCGCTGTTTTCTAGAAGCTATTAAGAGTCGAGAAAAACTAAGGGTCGAGGATGAATGGCGCGGACTACCATTAAATGACCATTAGCAACAAATTATTAGATGCACGGTAAATGACCAGTTATGCAGAAAAAAATTAAACATCAGCAGTTATGGAAGGGTCTACAGGATACTGGAAGTTGCATCCTGATCAATGCCTGCAAAAATAGATCAGATCAGTTACAATTGTACTATAAAATTCATTATACTACTACTGTACAATTTACCCGTTATACATAACCTAGAACATTACATTAACTAACAACCTTAGGGTAATTAGTAGGTAAATACGATTTACTGTTATTATTTATTTTATTTATTTCTTCAGATATGTTATTTAATTGTTTATTTAAGTATGTAATTGTATCTGTTTCAATATCTAAATGTCTGCATAGAGTAAAAAACACTAGATGATTCTTATAAACTAAAATTCTAATATTTAATAATTTTTCATCATAATTGCAAAATATGCTAATAGAAACATTTTGTCTTGTATGAGGAAACTTATTATGATTCCTGCATTTGAAGGTGTAATTCCATCTCAGCACTTCCATTTATATTATTTACGATCTATAAAAACAACATCAGGGACTTTTACTAAACCAATTACTTCACAGCCAATTTAAAAGTGGTAGAACTAGCAAAATACAAAACTCATTTTGAAGCATTAATATTACAATAAACACAACCCATTACGAAATTGACCCCTAAGATGCTAGATAGCTTCAAGGCTGCCACTTAATTAAAGTGCATAATGCAAATGGCGGAAGGACTGTGGATGGTAGGGTAATTACTCGAAGGTACAAAGCGAGTGAGTAAGTGTGCCGGGAAACAGTGGTCAAGGTTGGGGGACTCTCACAGCCTGTCAGTTAGCGCGGCAGTCTCGACCGAACCACTTCGCAGTGTTCTGGAGGTTCTGGTGTCTACTGGTCAACAGTCCACCGGCGTAGACAACCTGTTCGATGGTTTGAACCTGTGTGGCCAACGCAAAGGTCTTGTGACTCGTGGAAGATTTAAGTAGACCCCGGAATGTTGCTACCCTTCGTCCTCATCCCCTTGATAGGGGTTGTGGGAGCCCAGAGGTACCCAGATCCTGCCAAAAGGGCGCTCCACCGCCTGGAGAAGATCGATGTCGACACAATGCTCAACAACAACAGGATCATGACAAACTACGTCAAGTGTTTCGTTGGGAAAGGACCTTGCTCACCAGAGGCTCGGGATTTCAGAAGTACGTAGCTTTCTTCAGATATAATCTAAAATGGGTAATAATCTAGTACAATATATTATTCTGTATTTATGTCAGTCTTACATTATTTTCAGACACTGAAAATTATCATCCGGCATTATTATGATTAAATTATTAAAATTAGTTATCTTCTCCCTGTAAAACAAAATCATATCAAATCAAATCATATCATCATGTATTTAGTAATGTATTCATTTTCCTAATGTTTAAGCCTATTTATTAGTGAATTTCCTATGGAAATTGAAATATTGGCATTAGCCGCACGGTGAAACTTAAGCCCGGGACCACCATAGAAGTTCCTAACGTGACCCCCTGTACACGTTTTGGGTGGTCTTCAAAATTGTATATATATAGACATGTATATATGTATGTGCGTGTGTGTGTGTGTGTGTGTGTGTGTGTGTGTGTGTGTGTGTTTGTGTGTGTGTGTGTGTTGTGTGTGTGTGTGTGTGTGTGTGTGTGTGTGTGTGTGTGTGTGTGTGTGTGTGTGTGTGTGTGTGTGTGTGTGTGTATTTGCACTCTAGCGGTCGCATTTTTTGTCCGATTTACTTCAACTTTGGTAGGGACGTTTCTTTCTGTAGTCAGTTGGACAAGTTCGTTGGGAAAAACAATCGGAAAACTCTAACCCCCTTTTTTGAGGAGTAATCCTTCAAATTTTAAGTTTTTGGGCCCAAAAAGGGTCAGAAAAGCCCCAAATGAATGCATGGGAAAAAGACTGGAATTATTGAGGCGAAACTTTTAAGCCCTCTCTCGTCATTATAGCAAAAATATTAACCGAGTTATTAAAGCAAATGTGTATCGACTAAACACAGTACGTTGTCTTATGGAGGTTTTACATTAGAAAAGCCTGTTATTCATTTGTTGGTGTACTTTTATCATCCCCAACAACCTCACGCCTACTTTCAAGCCTAACTGGACCTTCTCCTAACCTTATAATGCGCAAAATTGTATTCCCAGCATTGCAGGTAAATGAAACCAGGAGCATCAGAACAGCCAAAAAATCAATGTTTTCAGATGCCAATAAAAATTGGAATAAACGTATGTTTTTACACTGATTTTGAGTTTTAAACGGTTTGTATGTGGAAATTTACTTCCCTGACGTCAGTGTGCTGCGTGCAAACTCGTTTATCATAATAAGATTTATATGTTTTCAACTTTTGTTTTTATTAAAAGAGTAAAACCACACATCTAATGCATTATTGTTATTGCATAAAGTTGAAGCAACGCCACATCTAATGCATTATTGTTATTACTATTATTAAGTTTGTGTTTATAATATGTTGAACTGCTGCATTTTAATTGGTTTATGCCTGTAATGTAGCATGAAAATAAATAAATCAGCATACTACCATAAAGAACAATAAAGCATATGCAATGTCCTCGTGTGTCAACAAAAATCTCCAGCTTCCCGGAATGCTGGAGAGTTGTAATTTGGAACACAAATTCTTTAGGTTTACAATAGAAAAAAAATTGTTTTGATCCCAATTTCACCTTAGAGCTCTGCCCTACAGGATTTTAATAATTTTTTATTTTATTTTTATTTTTAAGGGTAATTATCCCCAAACAAACCCTAGCAAATATGAAAATCCCAAATTTTTCAGAAATGGCACTAACGATTTTGATTAGAATTTAGTAGTTTTTAGAGCTTTAGGTTTCCAACCAAATTTCACCTTCAGCATTTTTTGGAAAACTCGGGTTCAGAAATTACAGGACTTAAAAGGTTTCAAAATTAATATTTTGATTACTTTTTATAAAAACCATGAACTTTTAAATAAAATATAAGACAAACCCTATATACTATGCGAAGTTCTTATTACTTACTTTATATCAGAATATCATAAGATAAATTAAATAAGTTTTTTAGTTTTTACCTTAATTTTCAACCTAGGGCCCTTAAAAATGTAACGTAAATATAAATGTAAATATAATATAAAACATAGAAACTTTTGTTATTTAATTTAGAGTTTTGTATTTCTATTAGTTATTCCAAACAATTCCCAGTAAAGCTCTTAGAACAGTGTTATATAACTCATTGGTTTGCCAATAAATTATTCTCATAGAGAGGTCGATCCCAACGAAGGGTATAGCTGAAGTTATAAACCGTTACTCAGCTATCAGACTTTAGTTCAGTTTGTGGAAAATGTAAAGCATTATTATATATTCCGCCAGGGTCTTGAACTATTTAGCTAATTGTTAGTATACATGTACTGCAGGGACGTAGATAATGTCAACGCATGGATAAGAAGAGCCATTGGAAACGCACGAGGAGAAAAACGTGTTCATTCTGAACACGATGTGAAAAGGTTAATGAACTACAATTGTTTCGTTTACTTATGTAGTGGGTATGGTTACGAATATGGGTTAAATCATGGGGATGGTGGTTTTCTTGTGAAGCTTATAGTATATGTTTAATGTATGAGTTGACCTCATATAATTATATTCGTAAGATTTATTTGATTGATTTAAACGATGCTTGATTAACAGGATTAATACACATAATAGTTGATGTTGATGAAATTTCTTGTATAATAAGCTTTTCTGTCACACAGTTTGCACTGGGACACAAGGTAAATCATTATAATATAAATACAATTAAATTGTTGTTGTTAAATCTCTTATATAGTACGATAAAAGGTTTGTTATATTTATAGTGACATTCGCCATTTTAAAACATTAGGCAACTTAATTGCTAATAAAATATGGCAGGCGTTCATTAAGTATCTGGAATGCGAAGCAAATGTTAAGGCAAAATAAACAGAGCAGCCTTGACACATGAAACACGTAAGCCTTTCGTGACTAAATACAAACCAAAGTTCCTTAACAAAATAATTACTGTGTTGCTTTTTATTTTGTACATTAATATATAAACTTGTTAGTATTGAAATAGTTTTAGATTTGTTTCCAAGGAGCTTTGTTGTCTTGGGACTATTTTCGTTAATAAAAGAGCTTTACCCGTCATGATATTTTTTAAATCCTATACATTAATGAAAGAACGGTGGTGACTGTCTTTCTTCGACTTGTATAATCCATTTAAGGTAAAAACTACTGAACCAATCGAGCTGGAAATTTTTATGTAGGTATCTGGGCTACATATAGGTATATTTACATCTTGGCAATCCCTTAGGGCTCCGCCCCAGAGGCCCTTAAAATAGCTATGTTATTCCTACGGGCAATAGGAATAATGGATCAGATAATGACGTAAACAGATGTAGTTGCAGCAGAAATTTTAATCAGCTGTACGAAGCACGTGTATTAGCTAGAAAGGTATAATAGAAACTATGACAAACATAAAAATTAATTTAGAAAACACATTACATTAAACATAATTTTTTGTATTTAGTATATTTTTAACCAAAGATACAGTAGTATTTTTCTGATATCTGTCTAACTTTTTGAGCTCAACGGGATCACAAAAACACAGATTTAACATTATAACGGTCGGTTACCTTCTCAAGGAGTAGATAAGGTAATTACTATGAAACTACTTTTGGCCACCTGACGCTTAAGTTCAGTTACATAACAAGGTTTCCTTCAAGTTTTCCGTCACAGATCCTCCTTGTCCTTTCAGAATGACTCGGAATTCGGCTTTTTGCTGGGCCATAGTAATACCGATCCCAGGGACCACTAATTAAAATAATCTATCTTGGCGATGTCATCGAAAACAAACACAAGGCTCGAAATTACACATACACACACAAAACACGTAAACGAAACTACAAATTACCCGGTTCAGGCCTAAAACATCACATAATGGATTTTACATGGACTCGAGAGAACTGGTATGCAGTCTCATTGGTGGCAATTCACAATGAATAATTACTTAAGTTCTTTCAATATCGTAATATTTGATGGGGTCTTTGTAGTTTTGTTGAGCTCTTGAGCATCTAGTAAGGTGAACAATGTCTACAGTTCTCATGCCCATTACGGCGTGCAGCGGTGGTTACATTATGTTGTGTTATCATAGATCACCAATAGCGTAACTTATCCAAAGCTCACCACCGCAGTACTGTACAATTAGGTAATCTTTACTTAGCAATATTAGTTACGGTAATTTTGCTATGGTATTACTTGTTATTTGAATGACTTTGATAGGTTTGAACTGTTGTCCTCTAACAACGGTAAATACAAAATTCCACGGCGCAGACAAGCAACAAGAAACACATGGAGATCACTATACGTTACTGCGAAGTACCGTAAATCAGATTTCCTTAAAGTACCGACCCATTATTTAATGGTCGTTGTGGTGCCAAAAGTAAAATCAACTGATTAATTCAAAATCCGAGAGTGCGCTTGGTAAAAGATGCGTTTCAAACATCTGTTGCATCTTGACTGTACAGCACTTCTTCTGAAAACTATATGTAAGATTACAATAGCCTTTTATAATGTCAATGTAAATGGGTAAATTACTTAAACAAATTAAGGTTGTCTGTACTTTAATATACTATGTTTAAATAACAGGAAAAATTTTGTGTATTTTTATTTACTTTTCATCTGCAGTTTTATATATTTTATGTTACTTTCCTAGTCTTGATGGAAGAACATGTTCTTAAAATTCCGGTTCGAAAAAATAAAGAACCGGAAATTCACATGTTTGTCTACGTGCCTACACAGTGATTAGGTCCTTTGTACTGGACCTTTTACTTATATCTTGCTAGCGCTTGAATGGCAGGGTAACAACATCGCTCTTGTCTATACTTTTTTTATATACCTAATTTTTAACAGCGTATTGACATTCATAAGACCTTAAGTTTTAAACAGTCGATCTATACATTTATTTAAAAAAAGGATCCTCAAAATGGATAAATTGTTTGAAAAATCGTTCTTTCAGCGAATTTCTCCCATGGGGAAGAAGCTATTACCGTAGCCGGGCAAGACCTAGGCCCGGGACCATGATAACTTTTTGTTTTGAGGCTCCTAGATGCCAAAACACCATTCGTTCAAAGGCATATACTCGTATGTGTGTGTGTGTGTGTGTGTGTCCGTAGGCACAATAGCTTTTGTAAAAAAGTCCGATCTTGATGTAATTTGGCATACAAATTTTAATGCAGCATCTACTTTCATGAGTTCGAAAACTAGACAGATCGCACCATTATAAGAAGGGGGGTTTGTACCCCAAAATTGGGTTTTTTGAACTTTTTACATACAACTATTTTTAAAACCAATTTTTAGTGTGCACTATTAAATTTGGCTTAAAAGGACAAATAATTTGTTATTTTGATCATCGCTCTACGTCAATTGGTTTACATGATATTAAAAGTGCTAAACACAGTACGTTGTCCAATTTTAATCTTATGGAGGATAAGTAACATTGTATATCTCGCTTATTAATGAACATATATTAATGAATCTTGGCATGTGGCTTCATATGGATGGGTTTACTGATAATATTTGTTTGTGGTCCCCGTGGTAGCAAACCTGCGTCCTCAGCAGTTATAATGTTATTCTTATGGAGAACATTATAGCACAAACACAAACTAAGTAAAAAACACAAGAAAACTATATAAATGTGTAGATGGTTGTTGAAATTAAATATCAAATTTTAGTTATGTTATTGTTCAAAAAAGGTTTTCCACATAAATTATAAATTTGCAATGATTGAAGACAACCGATTTAAATTTTAGAAAACTCTTTTTAATAGATAAAACTGTAATTGTGACAAAACTAAAATAGTTAGCTTTAGTTGTTAAATATCTATTTAGTACCTGATTCTGAAATAAAGTACAGTGCACGATTACAAAATAAACTATTTTACAGCATTAAAATATCAATCAAGCAGCATTCTCGAGTTGACGTCGCGCGCTGTTCACTCCGTCTAGTCTAGCAACAGAGGATTGGGACATTAAAATATGTTTAAAAAACTGGGACAAAACAATGTAAATACTAGTGCAAAAAAACCCATTCTACCTGTTACGATGCAAACCGGTTTAAAACATGGCCTTGCCCTATGAAATATGACATTCTTCCTTGTTATGTTACTGTTTACGTTGCCCCTCAAGCGACCTTTATTTTATGGTTTGCCTTTAACATTCGCACTAAAAATCACCTAAATCATGACACTGGTTCTTTATTTTGTGGTTTAATAACTTATTATTAATGAATTTCCTATGGAAAAGGGAACTATTAGCATGACTTAAAAGTACCGGGAAGACCGAGCCATGATCGGTGTTTGATTCTGCAGAAGAGGCATTGAATTTGTTTTATTTCAAACACTCGTTCATTTTCAATATGAGCTCGTTCGCTTCGCCCATTCGCCTCCCGGATTAGCTCGTTTGCTACGCTCACTCGCCTGTCGAAAAAAGTTTCAGTTGCCATTCAGATAGTTTTTTATTTCCATTATGATTTGCCATTCAAGTAGGTTTTTTATTTCCATAATGATAAACAGCTGTTTACAATATTTTAAGTTATAGTTCGAATCAATCAGCTGATTTAATGGTTTGTTTTTGTTATTCATAGTAACCGGTGTTATGATTTAAACTCCATAAGCCCAATAATAAAATTTCCAATTTTCAAATGAGTTGTTTGGAAAATTCGAGTTTTCCTGAGGTAGTGGTTTTTATCAATCGATTTTTTAGACCCAAAAGCCCATAATCCCAAACTTTCAGCAAAATCCTTCCGCTGGATCTCGAGATAAATTTTGCAAACAAACAAACAGACATAGCTTGTATTAGAGTATAGGATTTGGTAGGGACATTTCTTTCTGTAATCAGTTGGACAAGTTCGTTGGGCAAAACAATCGGAAAACTCTATCTTTTTTTGGGATTTTAATTTTTGAATTTTGTAATTTTGGGCCCAAAAAGGGTCAGAAAACCCCCTAATATAAAAGTAAGGCGTATTACGTTATAGGAATTGAAAAGGCGGAAATTGTAAACCCTTCCTCATCATTCTAGCACCAATATTCACTGAGTTATTAAAGAAAATAAAGATTGAGTAAAAACAGTACGTTGTCTTATCAAACTCCTCCTATTTTACATTGGAAAAGGCTGTTGTTCATATCTATGTATATATAACACTCCTAACACCCCCATACCGATATTTTAACCTGATGGTACCTCCTCCTAAGCTTATAATGCACAACATTGACATGTCAATACTGGATTTAAATAGAACTAACTTTAAACAGAACAGCCAACAAATCTAATACTATCCATTTTGCTAAAAACCACACAAATCGTTGTTTAACCCCGTTATTTGATTGTTTAAAGTTTTTAATGCGGAAATTCACTTCCCTAACGTCAGCGTGCTGCGTGCAAACTCGTTTTTAAATTAGCCTATCCATGTTGGTATTTTTTTTATTTTCCTTTATTTACCGTATTCGGATTTTATGGCTCGTATTTTTCAGACATTTCTAAGGTTATAATATTCAAAGTTAAGGTCAAATTTAAAAGTTTTGTCGATCATGTAAAAAGCAACGATTAACGATTTTAAATATTTCCTGGCAGATTTGGAGTTCTGGCATAAAAACTAGACTTTTCATTTTTCAATAGCAACATATATATTTTAAGTGAATTGGTACGATCACCTGATTTTCACAGGATCGGTAATTTAGTACAGAAATGATAAAAAAGTTTCGAGTGCAAAACGTTGAAACATTTAAAGTTGCACAGGTCGTGTCAGTTTTAATTTTTATTTTATTTAGGCTTCCCCCTGTATAACTTAATTAATTGTATTTGCCTGAATGTTGTATCGTTAAAGATGGTCTCAGCTTCGACAAATAGGATTGTTAGACAACTTTTTGCTGGTAATTACCAGGTTATACATGAAGAGGTAACTAAAATTGTAATAATTGTTTTATGTAATAAACGGTTTCAGAGAACTGACAAAGTATACCAGGTTATACATGAAGAGGTCAAGTAAAATTGTAATAATTGTTTTATTTAATAAACTGTTTCAGAGAACTGAAAGTATAAAACCGTACAGTACTGTATGTAGCATGTACCCTGTGTCCCAGATGACCCCCCCTATTATTTTTTCAACAACTGCATATAACGAGATTATCTTCTGGGGAGCCATATATTAAATTCATTTCTTGGAGCCATCGGAGCCTTTTCTGCACACATTTTCAAATAATTTAAAATTATCTAACATCAATATGTGTTTAATTTCTTCATTCACCATTTAATAAAGACTCCTTTGGTTAAAAATATATGAAATACCCCGCCTCAGCAGACCTGCGTACTCAGCGAATTTCCAATGCATATGTGTCTCACTACTACATAGTCAACTCAAAACAAAACGTTATCATGGTCTCGGGCTTAAGTCTCACCATGCCACCTACGGTAATAGCTTCTTCGCTATAGGGGAAATTCGCTAAAAGAATTGTCATAAAAAATATGCAAAATTTGCAAAATGTAATAGCTAAGACCCAAATCTTACGGATTATATACAGTATTATCAAGAGCCAAAATGAAACATTAAATGTCATTACGAACACAATTAATGTCTTGAGAGAAGAAAATATAAAATGAGAAATTACTACACATACAACAATAGCAAAGGAAATTGAGCAGTGGTGTGCTTAGTTGTCTCGCTTGAGTATCTGGTTTACTAAATATATACGATTATTAGTGAATTTCCTATGGAAAGTGAACTATTAGCATGACCAGCACGGTGAAACTTAAGCCCGGGACCACCATAGAAGTTCCTAACGTGACCCCCTGAACACGTTTTGGGGGTTCGTTCAAAATTGTATTTATATATGTATATATATATATATATATATATATATATATATATATATATATATATATAGAAGGGGCACTCTAGCGGTCATATGTTTTGTCCGATTTACTTCAAATTTGGTAGGGACGTTCCTTTTTATAATCAGTTGGACAAGTTCGTTGAGTAAAACAATCGGAAAACTCTGAACCCCTTTTTTGGGGATTAATCTTTCAAATTTCGAGTTTTTGGGCCCAAAAAGGGTCAGAAAAGCCCCTGATGTAAACTTAACGAATTTAAAAAGATGGGAATTAGTGTGGCGAAACTTTTAAGCCATCTCTCGTCATTCTAGCATATATATTTACCGAGTTATTAAAGGAAATGTGTATTGACCAAACACAGTAGGTTGTCTTATGGGGGTTTTATATTAGAAAAGCCTGTTAATCATATTTTAGTGTACTTTGATCATCCCCAACAACCTCACGCCTACTTTAAAGCCTGACTGGACCTTCTCCTAACCTTATAATGCGCAAAATTGTATTCCCAGCATTGCAGGTAAATAGAACCAGGAGTATCAGAACAGCCAAAAAATCAATATTTTCAGATTTGAATAAAAATTGGAATAATTGTATGTTTTTAACTGATTTTGAGTTGTTATAGTTTTTTATGTGGAAATTCACTTCCCTCACGTCAGCGTGCTGCGTGCGAACTCGTTTACATTTCAACTGTTAAATTTCCTATTAAGTTTATTCTTAATTCATCAGCACCAATTATATGAATGATCTATTTACCTCTTTCAGTGATAAAGTAAATTTCACAATGAGAACGTCTTTGGCGTGTTTGACTCGTGCATTTAATTAATTGACGTCCGATTCAATTCAACTGGTGGAATGTGGGCGGGCGCCTTTCTAGAGCAATCGCTTCCTCTGAGGAACGTTGCGGCGCCGTCGGTCGGTCGCCTGGAACCCAAGGTCAACTGGAGGCAGCTGTTTGACTACCTGGAAATTGTGATTGCAGTCCTTTAAAATAATTGTCCACGATCTTCTGTCAAGGAACTGCGGTTAAATGGCACGTACGCCAGAGCCAAAACTGTCTATGAACTTGTTTAGATTGTCTTGGGGGTGTTTCCCGTTTGCTGTTTATTATGATAATTATTTTCTGAACTCGGTCTCTTTGGCGTTATCACTACTTGTCACATCAAACAAAACATTTTATATCGGGCTTTCACAGACTCGCAGGTTTATAACCTATGAACCTATGAGATTTTCTTTGTTTTAAAGTTGTTTTAAGTAGTCTTGTTTATTTACATTGCAGTTCAGTTCTATTCATATAGATTTAAGTTAGTTACTGTATTTTTCCATTATTGAAGTTGTATTATTTTTTAAATTGCCCGTAATGTGTATAATGTAGATACCTTGTCACCTCATTTATTCCGTTCGTTTTCAGTACATACCCTGATTTTATTACATGTTATGAGTCAAAATTGTATTTGGAAATTTATTAGTTTATTACATTTAAAACATGTATTTAGCATTTTTCCAGATCAACTTGCATTATTTATTTTTTCTCAGTTATGTTGTTAGTGACTGGTGCATTTTTTATTAATGCAATGTTTTAGTTTGTATTTAATTTACCTCTGAGGTTTTTCTTTTTTTATATGTACTGCTTCATAGTGATTGGAAGTTTGTAACACGTTTACTGCGGTCCTTCATAAACCGTGTGTATTTTAAATCTAAAAATCCCAACCTTGGGTTGAAATAACTGTCGTTTAAGGTTTTCAAATGTTTCGAAATGTCAAATTATACTGAGAACACACCTAATTCTGAACATTTCTAAAAACACATTTACGTACAATAAATCGAGCAGCGTTTTACCCGGTGACCTTTTCTTGGTCACAAGTTAGCACGCTGTTTTCCTTCACGGAAAATCGAAGTGCTGGAAACATCCACAAAACTAAATTTTCATTACCTTTAAGTGGAGAGTCCAAGTCACAATTCATGTAATTTAATCCACTGCGAGAGTGGAAACACCCGCCACGTGTCTAAAAGTGCAAACAAATCGACACGTGTATTTTAGCTGCATTGTTCTACCATAAGGTATTGGTCATTATCCTCTAAACGTGTAATTTGTTTTTCAAAACAGGTTCCAAGCCGAGGTAAAATGGCGTGGAAAAACCGGTTGAGGAAATGTTAAATATGGGGCTTTCACAGACTGGCAGGTTTATAACCTATAAACCTATCAGGTTTTCTTTGTTTTAAACTTGTTTTTAGTCCTTAAACGTTTGACATTTTTCATTAGATTGAATCTAGTATGATAGTGTTTACTGAAAATATTATCCCTCATAATTGTTCCCATTTTAAGAAGGCAGTCCCTGGAGGGCCGAGCTTTGCTCAGGATAGGCCATTCAGTTCTTTTATATTTGACGTGGAGTAATTTTTTCTCCAAGTCCCCACACAGACGATCAGATTTGCTTAGCTCATTTGCCTCTTTTCTGCAAGTTTAAGGTCACTCCATTCGTTATTATAGCTCAATGTTCCTTTGATTATTTTTTTATATGACATTACCATTGTAATTTAATCTTCATTCAATGAGTTGAGTTTATTTTTTTCTCTACTCTCCGGAAACCACATCTTCATTATAAACCACATGAGTATTACTTTGACAGTTCACTAGCTGGTTATAAACTGTTGTTACATTTTTTTTTGTTTTGATTTATCCCGATGTTATTTTTTAACTATTCATTTTTGTTTGTTTACATTATTTTATTTTTCCTGGGGATGAGACCTGTCTAGAACTTATTTTTATCCCAGAAAATAGTTATTTCCAACATTTTAAGGAAATCGTTGGAGCCGTTTTTGAGAGATCACAGTTGTAGGCAAGCAAGCAAGCACACACGCACGCAAGCAAGTAAACCTTACTCATATTAGATTTTAGAATCTACGGATTAACTCTTCTTATTGTAGTTTATTTACTGTTATAGCCTGTTTTCTATTTGATTCATGCCTCTTTTTCTCCTATTTTCCCTTGCCTGTTTTCAAATAACTTTTGCCCCATAATCTATTGAATGATCCTTGAAGATTTATATAAACTAAATAGGTAGAAAATATATATTTTTCTAAACTGATACATACTACTGATTGGTATATTTTTTAATCATAATATTTTCTATTAGTAAAATGGTGAATCTCGAAATTCTATCACTTGTAGGTAAGCCCCTTTTGGTTACGTTTTAAAAATTCTTTATTTTGGTAGAGAAATCTTTAGTTACCATGTTTTTAAATTATTGGCTAGTGTTTGTATTAGTTGTTTGTTGCTGTAATGCTGATCTGCAACATTTATGCACCACCTGCAATATTGTTTATATTACAAAGTTGTTGCATATTTTTGTATAATTGCTGAGCAAATGCTCTGTTGCATTGCTATCCAAATTCATAGTTGCTATATTTTAACCAAAATATAAGTTTAAAAATTAATTTATTACTCAGAAAAGTTGAAACGTCAACTTAGTCTACGCATCTTCCATTCTTCGTCTTTAAAATATTTTACCACGTATACAGCTGACCAGTCATAGATTGTATTCTGTTATTAACGAAATATTTGGTTGAGATATGTTTGTAAAAATATGTTTTTAATCATACCTATACAGTTTTTCGTCATTTAAACTTTATATACTGACCCGATACTTGATATATTGGTTGTTAAAAATGCTATTTTAAATTGAACCTATATTTTGTTGTACATTAAGATCGATATAAAAAACAGAGTAGTTTTGGTTTTTACTTCAGTTTAGTTAATAGTACTTAGGTGTTTTAAAGTTTATTAGATCAATATTATTTTTCAAATCGTGCATTCATATACACCGGATGTTTGCTGTGCACTAAAACAGGTATTTAAATACTTTAAGTATTTGGATCAATTATTTTAAAATGTATTTACACTAGAAGGGAATCATAATTTGTAATCAAATCAAATGATTCTCTCAATCAGCTAGAACGTTTTTTTTACACAATGTATTTAATCACATGAGTGTTTACTGCTATGTCGCGGCTTGTTTATTAATTAATTATACTGGCCTAGAAGCTGTTGATCTAGTAGTATCAAAACTACGAGGGGCATTTCACTCATCATACACTCATAATTCGTCGACATTCCCAATAAAATACAAACAAGCCTAGGCTACTGTCTCAAGTGGCATAGGTAAAAGAAAGAGTCACATTTTTTAAATTTAAACTATTTATATTTTATTTCTCATCCAGTAGGTTGAACAAAACTTTATTTTAAACTCCTACAACCCTGAAACACAAGGATTATAGTGTTTAAAATAAACAAATATTGACATATATAAGTGTCAGACTAAATCTAGGATTTAGACATTTCCGATCATTTCAGCATTTGGAGCAGAGCTCCAATACTTGTAACGTAATCGGTTTGGCCATGTAAATAAGAAAGTAACCCTTACGAGCGCCGACGCTTTGGGTGTGGTCCAGCGATCCACCTACTAAAGTACGATTTAATGGAACTGACAGGTCAATCTCTCTGGGTTTCGATATTGCTATTAGGCCTACCCACCTCACTTACAGCTGTGTGCATGGAAATATCATTTTATATTTATAATTCTAAATATTAAAAAAACTTATTTTTTACTAAACATACGGAGTTGCCCTCTCGACGGATTATCTGGCTCTTTTGTTTAATTAAAGGTAGTTTTGAGTAGAAGGGGATGTCGAAGCTATAATTTCCATTTCGTGTTTTAAATTTTTACATTTTTTTACTTTGAAAAAGTCCAGCAGCCGACATAAACGTGATGTTAATTTTCAAAATACTTTAAAATCGCATGGTATAAATCATCAGCGACTCAGCGACAATTTCGATCCATGGAATATAAGTGGTGAAGTAAGGGTGGTATGTAAATATAAGGATAAAGAGTAAACATAGTGCTTTAATAATCCTACGTTTTAGTTTATGTGTTTATTAGTGAATTTCCTTTGGAAAGTGAACTATTAGCATGACCCGCACGGTGAAACTTAAGCCCGGGACCACCATAGGAGTTCCTATCGTGACCCCCTGAACACGTTTTGGGGTGTCATTCAAAATTTTATATATATGTCTTTGCACTCTAGCGGTCACATTTTTTGTCCCATTTACTTCAAATTTGGTAGGGACGTTCCTTTCTGTAATCAGTTGGACAAGTTCGTTGGGCAAAACAATCGGAAAACTTAAAACCCCTCTTTTTTCGGGGATTAATCTTTCAAATTTCGAGTTTTTGGGCCCAAAAAGGGTCAGAAAAGTCCCAGAAGTAAAATCAAAGCATGGAAAAAGATGGGAATTAGAGAGGCAAATGTTTTAAGCCCTCTCTCGTCATTCTAGCATAAATATCTACCGAGTTATTAAAGAAAATGTGTATCGAACAAACACAGTACCTTGTCTTATGGGGTTTTACACTAGAAAAGCCTGTTATTTCTTTGTTAGAGTACTTTTACCATCCCCAGCAACCTCACGTCTACTTTCAAGCCTGTATGGACCTTCTCCTAACCTTATAATGCGCAAAATTGTATTCCCAGCTTTGCAAGTAAATGAAACCAGGAGCATCAGAACAGCCAAAAAATCAGTGTTTTCAGATTTCAATAAAAATTTGACAAATGTATTGATTTTGAGTTTTAAAAGTTTTTATGTGGAAATTCACTTCCTTCACGTCAGCGTGCTGCGTGCGAACTCGTTTATGCATTGAAGAGTTTTATACCTTTATACAGAGTATGACATTTTTAAGAAGGATACCTTATGGCAAGGAATGTTCGCATCACTTTTAGCGAAGAAGCTATTACCGTAGTCGGCATGGTAAGACCTAGGACCGGGACCATGATAACTTCGTTTTGAGGTCCCCAGACCCCAAAACACCATTCGTTCGAAACTGTATATATATATATATATATATGTGTGTGTGTGTGTGTGTGTGTGTGTGTGTGTGTGTGTGTGTGTGTGTGTGTGTGTGTGTGTGTCCGTGAGCACGATAACTCTCGTAAAAATGATCTGATTTTTATGAAACTTGGTATAAACGTGTAAAGCAAGATTTATGACTTTAAGTTCGAAAACCAGCCACATCTCTTCATCCGAAGGGGTATTTTGAAGGGGGTTTTGTACCCCAAAAATGGGTTTTTTGAATTTGTTACATATAATTTTTGAAATAGTCAAATTTTAGATTTTACCAATGGATTCAGCTTAAAAAAACACACAATTTGGTTTTTTATCATTCCTCCACGTAAATTGGTTACCGAGATATTGAAAGTACTAAACACAGTATGTTGTGTAATGTTATTCTTATGGAGGAAAAGAAAAATTTTATATCTCGCTTATTTATGAAAGTATACTGACGAAACTTGGTATACGGCTTCATCTCGTTGTGGTCTATTGATATTTGCTCAAAAAAACAATTTTTTCCAAAGACTCCCGTAGCAGCCAACCTGCGTACTCAGCCCCCATGTTATTCTAATGAAGAATAATTAAATGCTCTGTCTCCCTTAATTATGAACATAAATGATTAAAACCCGGTATATGACTTCACCTAGTTGAGTTATATTGATATTAGCATAACAACCCATTTTTTGTATTCCTTGTTGCAGCAAACCTGCATACTCAGCCCCAATTTTATTCTTATGGATAATAATTAAAATTGTATATATCGCTTATTTGTGAATATATTTTTATGAAATTTGGTAAGTGGCTTTATGTAGTATTAAATCATTTTTATCTCCATTGGAAATTCGCTGAGTATGCAGGTTTGCTGTGACGGGGGTATTTTCTCCCAAGATGTAACAAGTTGTGATGGTCGTGAAGTTGCCTGCTGTTAAATGATGGGTGTTCAGGATGTGTATTGAAAAAAACGTGGAAATATTATTTTTATGATTTTACAAGGGAATATAACAGATAATAACATACTGTTTCCAGGATTTATAGACAGAGAAATGTCAACAATGCAACTCCTTGAACTCTACTCCACGATGCTTCTCTTTTCCTGGAGCCTAAACGATCTCTTCAATTCACCTTTTGTGAAAGTCCCCAAAAACTTGAAATTAACACAGTGTTCCTTTTCCAGAACTGATCCCAAAGCTGACCGCCACCGCCTGCGGGGACTGCACCCCCAACCAGAAGCGGATCATCAGGAAGATCTTCCTGTTCATGTACACCCAGAGGAACAGCGACTGGACGCTCCTCCAGGAGGCGTTCGATCCCAAGCACAAGTTCGAAGACAAGGTGTGCGGCTTTATGGGGATAGAGAAGAATAAAACATAAACTTCCCGAGAAACTCGGGGGAAACGCTTGAAAGACTGTTTTTGTATATATTTAGGAATAAATTTGTTTTTATCTCATTGTTTATTTTGTTTACTTATAACAAAAAACTTCTTAATATCTTCAATATTCCTTTTAGCGAATTTCCCCTATAGGGAAGAAGCTATTACCGTAGTCGGCATGGTAAGACCTAGGCCCGGGACCATGATAACTTTTCGTTTTGAGGTCCCCAGACCCCAAAAACACCATTCGTTCGAAACTGTATATATATATATATATATATACAGTTGTAATATGTATATATATATATGTGTGTGTGTGTGTGTGTGTGTGTGTGTGTGTGTGTGTGTGTGTGTGTGTGTGTGTGTGTGTGGGTGCGATAACTCTCGTAAAAAAAGTCTGATTTTGATGAAATTTGGCACAAACGTGTAAAGCAGCATTTATGACTTTACGTTCGAAAACCAGACTGATCGGCTTATCCGAAGGGGTGTTTTGGGGGGCTTTTGTACCCCTAAAATGGTTTTTTTGAGTTTTTTACATATAATTTTTGAAAAAGTAAAACTTTATTTTTTTCCATTGGAATCTGCTTAAAAAGACGCAAAATTTGGTGTTTTAATCATTGCTCTACGTCAATTGATTACTGAGATATTGAAAGTGCTAAACACAGTACGTTGTCCAATGCTATTCTTATGGAGGATAAGAAAAATTGTATATCTCGCTTATTTATCAACTTATCCTGACGAAACTTGGTATATTGCTTCATTTCGTTGTGGTCTATTGATATCTCCACAAAAACCCATTTTTTGTCCAATACTCCCCGTAGCAGAAAACCTGCATACTCAGCCCCATGTCATTCTTACGGAGAATAAGTAACGTGTTATCTCCTTTAATTAAGAACAAAAATTAATAGAACTTGGTATGTGGTTTTACCTAGTTGAGTTATATTGATATTTGTATAAAAACCCAATTTTAGTGTTCTTTATTTCAGCAAACCTGCATACTCAGCCGCCATGTTATTCTCATGAAGAATAATTAAAATGTCATAAATCGTTTATTTATGAATGTATAGTGATGAAACTTGGTATGTGGCTGTATGTGGTATTAAGATAAATTTATATGCATTGGAAATTCGCTGAGTATGCAGGTGTGCTGCAACGGGGGTATTTTTATCTACTCTTCATATATAATACCTTTTGAAATACGTGAAATACTTATAAAGTAACAAAAAATAAGTAAATAGACAATAAAGTTAAAACAATAAAATAAACCCTATGTCAGTATTGAGTATATAGTTTCTAATTCGTACTATTTCCAAACGGTGGCTGTTTTTTTTGTTTTAAAAGCTAATATCTCAAAAACTGTAAATATACAAAATAAAACTTTAAAAACACAATTAAATTTCGCAATTTTATCTTCTAAAAGATAGTGTAAAGATTATTAAGAGTAACAAACAAGAAGTAAATGGACAATATAGTTTTAACAATAACAATTACGATAACTTCAATATGTTCTTAATTAATTGTAACTTAACCAAATTAATTAAATTAATTATGTACACTTTTGCTTAAGTGGGAACTTCAGATTTCTTCGGCAGCTCCAAAGAGGACAGAGGTATTCCGTCCCGATGCAATATATTTGAATTCCTTGCAGTTATAGAATCAGTGAGCAAACATATATAAGCATAAAATAGAACGTTATAGCATAGATGCTTAATCTAATGAGTAGGTTTGCTTAATCTATTGTTATAGTTAGACACAACAATAAATGTTACGAATCAGCCAGCCAGTGGAAACAGTTTTTGTCATTCGGTTATTACGCGAATTAAAGTATAGTTTTTAGTACGTTATGATAACTAATCTACATTACATGATCATCTTAAAATTGAACAATGTTGAATACAGTGAACAAATGAATGGGACTGGTACAATTCTAAGATAATTACTCGAAGGAGGAAACTCCTGCAGTAAATTATAATTGAAGATGTACGTATTTAAGCAGAAGATAATTTTAATTGCCGGAAACATCATTACGAATTTATTCGAACTTTACTGTCGTGTTAAACAAATGGTGTGTCTGATTAGAGAACGGTATTATAAGAGCACACACATATATATATATATATATATAGGGATAGGATATATAGGGATAAGATATATAGGATATCATATATATATCTAGATAAGTGTGTGTGTGTGTGTGTGTGTGTGTATATATATATATATATATATATATATATATATATATATTATTAGTTTTTGTTGCATTTTAAAACAGGTACTTCTCAAAGATTGTTATAAAAAGTAAACTCAATTTATTGCAATTAGTATTAAAATACCTTACATTACATTGATGTTATTACAATATGCTTTTTGTTACAACGTTGGGTTGAACAAAAGAGTCAAAAGGATTCACATATAGTTATAAAGGTTTGTAAAACTGTCTTGTTATACATTATCTATATATATTAATACGCGGTTTTTTTTCTTCAGTCACAACTCGATAACGGCTGGACGGATTTTAACGTTTGAGGTGTCAAATTAAAGATATATTTACGTAGATTTGCCAATACGTCTCAGAATTTTAAGAAAGAGCATCACTTAAATACAGTAAAGGGCTAAATTTTCGGAACAGTGGTGCTATCCGACGGCGGAAATCTAAACTACGTGATGATTGAAAGTTTATTGGTTATCACCCGTTTTAATATCAGATGTTTTGTTATGTTTGTTTACAACTGAATTAACCTTTCGTTAGGTACAAACTTGCTCGGATTCGAGCAACAGGACAACTAGTTCAATTAATTAGTTCTCAATTATTTTTAAGTGTACATATGTTACATGTGTGTACGTTTGTTGCTACTATCAAATTTTACCTCAGTTAATAATTTTTGTTTGTTATATCAGCTGTTTTTGCTTAGACTGCTCTCTACAGTGGAAGATGAGTTTGACTTTTTGCTCCAGATGCATACGTTATTAGTAAGGATTGATTGATTTGTTTCTAATTAGAATTAGTTTCAATAACTCATTTGAATTCAGTTTAAAAATGTCACCAGCCGCCCGTTTCTTATACCCAACTGCAATACCCACTGCGCTCTAGTAATTTCAATGCACCGACCTGTCATTTCTACGTTTCACAGTTGACATATTTTCCGATTCGTCCCGGCCGTGCTGTGTTTCAATGTCTGTGGCGAAAATGGACCAAATTGTGAAATATTATTCCCCAATAGTAAAGTCTTTGCTTGGTGGCTAGATGCTCATGTGATTTCGATGGCGGATGACGCTGTGAATTATGTAAGTATTGCACAAAATTTGAACTTAAAATTATCTAATAAGTTGATGACGAGCATTTCATTCTACCAACTACCATCTAAGTTTACGTTGACAAATTTGAACCTTTAGCAATTATTACACTTTCCACATACACCCCATTCTTTAGAGTATTCACTTAGAAATTATAACTAAAATCAAAATATTTGTCTACAACATGACTTATCAACGCACCAACACATTCAACGCGCACTCGTGCACTTCAACACTAATCAACGCTGCCAACGCTTCATGACTAATCGTACTTCAACGGGTGCAGGATTTAAATTAATATAGCACTTTGGTCACCTTTTATTTTCATTAATCATTTAAAGTTTAACATTTATTAATATTTATTTTGGCTTACCAGATTATGTGTACGACAGTTCGAAATGTTGTGGCATTATTTGTAATTATAGTATAATGTAATGTCGTAATGGTTGTATTCATCGCTCTTTGCTCCCGCACCATCGGGCAAACTTCAAACAGAAAATACCACCTTAGTGCTTTTAACCCAAATATGTTTTTTGAATAAGCCAATTAACATTTAAATTATATAACTTTCGACCAAATTAGTAAAGGAATGGACTAGCATAGCGAACAACAAAACAGCAATAATATTTAGCCTATATTCACCCTTTTGGTACGGAAGGCTTGCCACCCAGAACAGAACTGTCATCTGTTCTTGGAGCTTAAAACAATGTTTGAAAACAAACAAACATATACAGGTTTTCTTTAAAGTACATTCCAAAAAAATTAACATTGTGTTGCTTGGGTCAAAATAAGTCTATGTGTTTTTTACATAACTAAATCATATCTTACTAACCTCATAAGGTATTTACATCAAACTTTGTACATGTATGACGACTAATAATACCCATTTCAGTATTGAGTATCAAGTTTTTAATTTGACTATATCAAAATGGCCATGTCTTGTTTTAAAAGCTTACTATCTCAACAATTGGAAATGTTACAATAAAATCGTTAAAACAGGAAAAGTTGTAAAATGTTATCTTCTAAAAATAGTGTGATTACTATTAATATTGGATCATTACTAACTGGTTTATTGCAGTTTCCTTTAATAGCTATTGCTGTTTTGTGTTATGATTAGCATGGAATTAATATGTAGAGAATTGCAATAGATCAGTTATTAATGATCCGATCTTAATCCTCTTTACAATATATTTTAGAAGATAAAATAGCGCTACTTTGTTGTGTTTTAAACATTTGTTGTAAAATTTCCAGTTTTTACGATATTTAAAGATATTGAATCTTATTATTATGAGTAGGGTTAGTATTGGTGAGAATGTATGTTATCTGGTAAGACTTTATGACTGGTATGACCAGTTCCCTTTCCTCTTGCTTCCTCCCACACAGTCCGTTGAAAACTAGGACAGAACTCGCTTTACTCAATCCAGAGAAGCCCCTTCCATGTTAGACCTTGGAGAACAGACGGGTTTAAATTCTTGCTCTGTAAATGTGACTTGCTGTACCTGTTTCTCCTCAACAACCCTGAAAGACCCTTCTTTACTGTGGGCTGCACAACAATACAAATAAACCAGTGTCTAGCAGAGTATTCCATCCAGTAACTATACAACTTGACATTCAAGCTCAATTTGGTCATTGTATTTCCAACTAGCTGGCCCAACAGACGTTGTCCTGTCCTAATGTCATTGAATTTGTTCTATGTCAAATACTCGTTCATTTTCAAGATGAGCTCGTTCGCTACGCTTACTCGCCTATTTTTAGCGAATTTCCCCTATAGGGAAGAAGCTATTACCGTAGTCGGCATGGTAAGACCTAGGCCCGGGACCATGATAACTTTTCGTTTTGAGGTCCCCAGACCCCAAAAACACCATTCGTTCGAATCTGTATATATATATATATATATATATATATATATATATACAGCAGGTTTGTAAAGCCCATTTTTAGCGTTCCTTGTTTCAGCAAACCTGCATACTCAGCCGCCATGTTATTCAGAAGGAGAATAATTAAAATGACATAAATCGTTTATTTATGAATGTATATCGATGAAACTTGGTATGTGGCTTTATGTGGTACTAAGATCAATTAATATGCATTGGAAATTCGCTGAGTACGCAGGTTTGCTGCTACGGGTGTATTATGTAGAGCTAACTTCGGCATCAAAAAAACTGTTTGAGTTTCCATTCAAGTAAATTTGTTATTTCCGTAATGAACATATGTTTATGCCTTTCAAATATGTTTAGATATAAACCTTGTTAACAGCTGTTTGGTGTAACTAATTGAACTTTGATAAAATCAAAGGGAACTTTGATGGCCAGTGGGACAGAGCCCTTAGGTCGTATTACAAATTTTCTTTTATAAAAACCTTGTCCTGACATTAACGAATACAACAAAAAAGAACTATTCAATTTGGTGCACTCATTCTCAAGTTATGGCGTGGCATAGGGAAATAGGGATTCATTTTTATTTATTAATATTAACTAACAAATTAAATAAATGCGAATACTAATGAAGGGGAAGGGGGGAGGATCTAGGTACAGAGTCGCTTCAGAATGGTATCACAAAGTGACCTTGGGCGAGCGTCAAGGTCAGTGATGTAACGTGTGTTACGTTACTTCTGGAACAATGCAGTGTAAATTGTAAATAGGTCAATTGAAGAGACGATGGTTGCCGCAATAAGGCAATTAACAATAAGAAACAAGTAACAGTTTCGACAGACGAGAAAGCCGTTGAATATAAATTGCTTGGTAGACGTAGCTGAATAAACTGTTGGCTAAATAGTCCTCTTGTTTGCGTCCAATCGTATATTTCTTTTGAGGAACAGTTTGATTATAATCGTATCTGCTACAAAATCACAATTAACTGGTGTTGATAACAAGTCAAGACTAATAATTCAAATTTATATTGAACAATTGGCAATGTTTGAACGCGATTCTCCCGACCTCATTGATAATTTACTTCTAGTTCATTAAACAATTAATTTGCAGTTTTGTTACGTTAGATTCACATTCTGGAAAAATTGGAGCGTTCTTTTTATAATATGTATACTAGCTGTTCCCGCAGGCTTCGCCCCGAAAATAATAATTTATATCAGTTGTGAGTGCTGCATTCTGTGGTTACTACTACGAATCAAAATCAGATGTTTGTATTTTCATCAGCTCAAACTTAAAGTGAATGCCCATAAGAATAACAGAGGATTGTAACTTTGACTCCCTTTCGTAGTGAACACCTAAGACCCAAGAGGAAGGTATGTTCCAAATTTCATTGCAATCCGTTCTGTGGTTTTTGAGATTTCGTGATGAGTGAGTCAGTCAGTGGTATTTGGATTTTATATATTAAGATAACCCCAAATTGTCAAAGTTACTAAAATTTAACTCTTCTCATTGAGTAAACATAGCGAAAAACATTACTATACTCTTAAGAACCCTAAGCTATAATGAATAGAGTAGCGTGGGATAGTTTAAGAGTAAATCATTAAATAACTTGAATTTGTAAATTTGGAATATTTTTTATTTTATTGATAGCAGAAGTGTTACCCCATAAATTAATATTTCATGATTCGCCTAAAGTAGCGGGTGCAAGCGTGTTTGCTGCTACTTACAAATCCTAATATCTGTTCAAGGACGTGATAAATAATCTAATTTAACACACGCCTAAGATGCATATCTGAGTTTTAAGTAAATACGCCAAATTCGAATGTACGGGGTTCATTATTTATGAAGGATGTATGTAATGATTCAGTTACTCTTGTTAATTTATCTGTGCCATAAAGCCATCTGCACTCAAGGCTAATTGACGGTCAGTATAAATGAAGGCAAACGGGTTATTAATCAATATCTGCATTAGCTGATTGCTCCACAAAAACGAATGGAAATCAATAATCGTAACCAATAATGAATTGACCAATGTATAGTTCCCATTGTGCTTTAGTGGTTTATCTTTTTTATTCGCATCATCTGACATACTCCTCCACATTTTTAAAACAATCATTTTGAATCGACAATCATAACTACTAAAATAAACTTGAGTCGACGGAAATATAATGAGAATGTAATTTGTTGTGTGGTATCGTTTATTCTATCACTATAAAAGCAAATAAGGTACTAGTATTAAATACCCCCGTCACAGCAAACCTGCATACTCAGCGAATTTCCAATGGATATATAAATGTCTTAATACTACATAAAGCCACTTACCAAGTTTTATAAAAATATATTCACAAATAAGCGATATATACAATTTTAATTATTCTCCATAAGAATAACATTGGGGCTGAGTACGCAGGTTTGCTGCAACAAGTAACACAAAAAACGGGTTTTTATGCTAATATCAATATAACTCAACTAGGTGAAGTCGTATACCAGTTTTTATTCATTAATGTTCATAATTAAGGGAGACAGAGCATTTAATTATTCTCCATAAGAATAACATGGGGGCCGAGTACGCAGGTTTGGTGCTATGGGAGCCTTTGGCAAAAAACTTTTTTGAGCAAATATGAAAAGAGCACAACGAGATGAAGCTGTATACCTAGTTTCGTCAGTAGAAGCGAGAAGCGAGATATAACAATTTTCTTTTCCTCCATAAGAATAACATTAGACAACGTACTGTGTTTAGCACTTTCAATATCTTGGTAACCAATTGACATAGAGGAATGTTCAAAATAACCAATTGTGTGTTTTAAGCTGAATCCAATGGTGAAAACTAAAATTTGACTATTTCAAAAATTACTAGTAAAAAATTCAAAAACCCCATTTTTGGGGTACAAAACCCCCAAAATACCCCTTTGGATAGAGCGATGTGGCTGGTGTTTTTGGGGTCTGGGGACCTCAAAACGAAAAGTTATCATGGTCCCGGTCCTAGGTCTTACCATGCCGACTTCGGTAATAGCTTCTTCCCTATAGGGGAAATTCGCTAAAACGATAACATATATATATATATATATATATATATATATATATATATATATATATACGTGTTTGCAATGTTTTTCAGTAATTCAGTTTACTTTTTTCCACGGTTATACTATTTTTACAAGATACAGAATACGATTATATAAGATACAATTGCAGAATACTTAGTTTATAATTTGATTTGTGTGGGCCTATACAATAATAAGTAAAGATAATACGATAGTTTTATAAATAAAATATTACCAATATAATTTAACAATGGCACCAAATATCAATAAACAAAATTAGGTACAATAATATCAATGAAACATGTAAAATTTGGCTATATTAACAGAGTGCTGTTTGCAAAACCTACAATATCGAGAATTCGTTACTAGATATTCAAATAGAGCAAGAAAATTAGATTTTTACCTAAATTTGTACAAATGTATTGAATGACAAATATTTAACTACATAATACTTGAACAATAAATGACACTAAATGTGAGAATTTAATAATAAACAATAAATTCGCATGAATGACCCATTTGGAGGTTGCAGGGATAATTTGCATTATTCATTTGCGCAGAGCAGATGCTGGTCATGGGTTCAAAACCACTAAGAAACGCATCGTCACTGGCACGAGGAAAACACGATATAGTCTATATGTTTTAAACACTTTCCCTACCTTTCTGATTCTGATACTAATGTCTGTCATGGTGTAATGGGGCAGATGGCACTGAAGGTCTTAAAGCATAACCTGACTAAAAAAACATAACATTTATAAAAAATATTGAAACTTTTCAAACGTAATATAGTATCTATAATGTTTATTTAAACAAGATTATTCTTGTTTGGCGTGGCTTCCTTTAAAAATAAATCCCAACCATAAACAAATTTCCCTTCAATTATCTTCTTAATGTTTATATGTTTATATTTTACCAAATAAATCAAAGCTTATTTGCAAGAGAAAACTAATTCTTAATCATGTTTAGAAACATGAATGGACAAATACTTATTTGGACCTTTTCCGGCCTGCGCATAAGAGCATGAACCTGTCTGTTTGTTTAAGGGAACGAGCTTTATTTATAAAGTGTAGATTTTTATTTACGATTTCGCATAGATTTATTAATAATATTAAATTCATTTTATATTACTTACACACTTGTATTACGTTGACAAAATCGTCCTTAATGACTTGAAATATACCGCTTAAAATGCTATATTATCTCAGTAAAATATATAGATTCTTAAATACTTTCTGCAGTTATACAACAAACCTTGAAAAATATATTATGAAAAATAAACATAAAAACATCAATAAACATAAATAGACATAATATGAATCGACATAATATAAATAGACGCAATGTGGCATTACATCATCCTGCCGTACGGGCATAGGGGTAATTGAGTACAGTTCCAACTAATTTGGAATGCATGTTTTTTGAAAAATATGAACATTCAAAATAATCACCACAATCATGATCTCTTTGCCACCCTCTTTCCCCTTCCTCTTCGATCAAATTGAAATACTCAAATTGTATGCGTTTATTCGTATAGGTGACGAAGCGCAGGAAAGGTAGACAGTGTGGTGTGTACAGGACAGTGTTCATGACAGGCCTTTACGCTTGATCAGCTGCTTAACACCTTTCTTATAGGTGACGAAGTGCAGGAAAGGTAGACAGTGTGGTGTGTACAGGACAGTGTTCAGGACAGGCCTTTACGCTTGATCAGCTGCTTAACACCTTTCTTATAGGTGACGAAGTGCAGGAAAGGTAGACAGTGTGGTGTGTTCAGGACAGTGTTCAGGACAGGCCTTTACGCTTGATCAGCTGTTTAACACCTTTCTTATAGGTGACGAAGTGCAGGAAAGGTAGACAGTGTGGTGTGTACAGGACAGTGTTCAGGACAGGCCTTTACGCTTGATCAGCTGTTTAACACCTTTCTTATAGGTGACGAAGTGCAGGAAAGGTAGACAGTGTGGTATGTACAGGACAGTGTTCAGGACAGGCCTTTACGCTTGATCAGCTGCTTAACACCTTTCTGTTGATCCATATTTACTAGCCGTATTATTACTTAATATACATATATTTTAAGTAATTATCAGAATAAATAAATATTATTTCCTGTTAAGGTAACTCCATTATTTCTTACCATACAAAATTTGACAAAGACATTTAAGGCTTCAAAATCAAAGAAGCCTCCAAAATGAATTTTTGTATCTAATAATTATTTTGCATCATATTGCACCAACAATAGGTATCTTCGTCATATCAAATTCCGAAAACTGCTGTTTCCAGATAATTTTTAAAAGTGCACCGATAGTTAATTATCCGTACACTTATCAACTAACTGCAAAATCAACTCTTTACAAAGCATTGAGGAAACGGGGTGTAAACAAGCAACGTGTACAGTTCAGTTTGTTTTAATACGGAACACGCTTATAGATTGTTTTTATTCACAAACATATTTCCCAAACGTATTATTGTGTAATTTCGCATTAAGTATCTATGTATCGTTCACAACTCATTCCAAAACTGTTTCCCCGTGCTTGAGAAATTATTCCCGTGTGAGGCAGAGTCGACTCCTTATCCCAATATAATAATTAATATTAATAACACACCGGAAAGGGTCACTTACGGTATTTGTAATGAAATATACTATTATATTTATTATTCAAATAATTACCTTTTTTATAGAACTTAAATATTGAAGAAAATAGTGAAAAATAAAGAAAAAATATTTTCCTGATATTATAACCTGGTTTTTATTCCTAAGGATCGCAAATTCTCACTGAAGACGAGCGCTTAACACCCGGATGCGCACTCGATGCAGGAAACAATTAATTACAGTGTTTAAACCATGCACGGTCGCCGTGTGGTTCAAGGCTAAGTAGGAACAACACCATCCGTTTAGATCGGCGAAAAGTTCCGGAAAAGTGTTTACATGCATACGTACTTAGGGATAGTTATGCCAGACGGTGCTGAAATAGCACCTCATACTTGAATGTTATATTTGTAACATTTAAAAAGTTTATTCATCATAAAAGCTCTTCTTAGGATTTCTTTAAATTTTAAAAACTTTAAATAATCCAATAAATAGATTTGTTATTTTGGTGATGCCTTTCAAACACAATGTGTTCTGAAAGGACCAACTGATACAAAATAAACATATGTTTTCGATTTAATATTATAAAAATAATCGATTTACATGTCCAATCAATCTAATATTATAAAGTTCTGATGTCCTAATACAGTTTGATTTGTTAAATTAATTTGTGTTAAGTAGTGTATTGTGTTTTTCTTTTTAAAATTCACTTTAATCTAGTTAAGTAAGGATGAGGCAGGGGGGGGGTAATTAATAAAAACTGTTCCAATTGAAGGACTGTCAAATACACAGTTATTTCAGCATTTTGTTTGAAACATTAATTTAAATCATGGACAGGTAAGTTAGATGCAGGCAAAAGTAATTTTAATATCAAACATTGCAGATTGCTAACTCATCAAATTTACTTTACTTTTTTAGACACAAAAACCGGTTATCATCTAATTTCTAGGTAGTAAAAGTATCCGTACATTCCCTAAAGAGATATGTTATTTTAGTAAACTGTGAAAGGCAGTATTTTCCTTTTTATACCTAGAAGTTTGGTCAAAATCGGTAATTTTCTTAGTACGAGCAACACATTAACAAAAATATGTATACAGAGATGTGAATAAATATATATAAAAGGCAACAACAACTTAAGAATAGGGGATTTTCAACATGAAAGATTAAAACAAAGAGGTAGCATAATCTTGGGATAAACTCTCACAGTATTACTTGAGTAACATCATTTCCCTAAACGTGAAAATTGCCAAAAAGATTGAATACATTTTCCAGTTATTATTTCACAGTTTTCCTAAAACCAGTCTTAAGGATAGAAGAACATTTATAAGAATAAAAATGATTGTAATGAGACATCATTTAACTTTTTTCAAACATCATCCCGTATTTTTAACGGTTGTCATAATATTTTTAAAAAATCTTAACTTTTAGTGTTGTAGCACATCATGCACAAGTGCCGGGTTTTTTATATATTTTTACTGGGGATTATTACTAAACATAGTATCACCTAATGCCATTTTCCAGGAAGAGGAGTATTTTTGTCTAATATAACTGGACTAATTAGTCTCTGAAATGCTCAGAAAAGGGCCATAAAATAAGCCCTTGAATATATATGTTATTATTACTTATTCATTTACTGACGAACATTCAATTTTACAGTTGATGGAACGATAATATTGCATTCAGGATGACGTGCAGTGAAAATAAACATTTTAGCAAAGGACATTATTGTACTTAATGATATAATAACAAGGGATGTGTATGTTTTAGATGCAATATACATCAAGCAGCACAAACACAAGCTAAAATAAAATATGTTGATGCTGCTGAGTTAGTTATAATCAAAATGTTTACTTGCTACACAATATAAATCAATAATTAAAGTGCAAATTATTTCTGAAATAAATAACGACCACGAAAGTGTGATTTCAGTGCAATACGAAATAGAATGCAGCAGTAGAAAAATGTATTTATTTTAGAACAGTTTGTTTCTCTAAGAAATATAATTATTTAACAACTCTTTAACTACTGCCTGATTTGAGACCACATTAATAGACAGTTTAAATATGCTTCCTGTTCAATGTGAAGTTGAAATAATCACAGATTTCTCGTATATTTACCCTGAACAATGATTAGGTCAATTAGTTAAAGAAAGATCCTCTCTGATGGAATTAAACTTTATAATTTGCCAATATTACGCAGCTATAAGCCTTATATTTTGTTAACAATGACAATGATATCAGACAATTAAAAAAGTTTAAAATGTAGTTACCATATCTTGGTACTATTAAAAACATAGTTATTGGTTGCATAACTCAATAGATGTTCAATATACCATTTTTTTAGTAATGACCTGTTAGTAATCTGTTTTATATAACGTTTAGATTGGGAACTATACAATCTGATGAACGAAATTCGTCATTATACACAACAACTAGTACTCTCTTTGGGCTAGGGTATCAGAGGAAGTGTCTTCATTGTGGGAGTGTCTTGCTGAAGGCCAGTGCAATAATATTTGTCATGCTATGTTCAATGTTCATCCTTCCATTAATTGCCTGGAAATTGCGAAACCGATCACCACATTTAGCAAAACGTAAATGGCTAGTTGTTGGGCAATGTTCAGTTCTACTAACTAAAACATGTCACTCAGCTTATGGCAAAACGTAAACAAGTTCCACCGGCGGTGTTTAAAACACGAGTGATAAACGCTACTTCATATATTCAATCAATCGTCTAAACCTCTAAGAGTTTTTAATATTGTTTTTAGACTAAAGTGTTTAAGACAAAACAATGTAAACTACTTATAAAGGGGTATAACATACTTGATAAGACCACATATGAGCGAAGTAACCACAAAATAAACATATTTCCTTTAATTCAAACAACTGGATTCACTTGTAAATATTAGTACCTCAGGGCCGAGCTATGCTCGAGGAAGGTCAGTCAGTTTGTTTAGATGGAGTATTTCGGAGTAATTTTTTAAGTCCCCGACTCTCGAGCAGATTTGTTTAACTTATTTGCCTCTTTTCTACATGTTTAAGGTGACTCCAGTTGTTGTTATAGCTCAATGTTCCTTTGATTAATTTTGGATATGCCATGTTCACACTGTATGTAATCTTTGTTCAATGGTTTTAGTTACTGCTCGCAGGAAACCACGTGTTAATATTTACACTGCATGAGTATTATTTTGACAGTTCACTGATTGATTATAAACAACTGTTATTCTTTTGTTTTGCCCATGTTATTTTTTTTTATTTTGTGTATAGTTTGTTTACATTATTTGATTTTTCCTGCGGATGTAACCTGTCTAGAACTTAATTTTATCCAAGACAGAAATGAGTTATTTCAAACATTTGAAGAATCGTTGGAGCCGTTTTCGGGATCAGAGTTGCAAGCAACCAACCAACCAACCAACCAAACAAACAAACAAATCTTTCTCATATTAGACACCCGCAGCCAACTTTCCCCGCGTTCCGTGACGTACCACTTGGCACCCGCGCATTGTCGGCACCGCGTGGCATCCCAATGACCCAGCTGGTGTTTACGTGTGTAGTGCCAAGTTCCGGTGTGGGCAAATAGAAATCTCCAGACTAAAGCTGGTGTTGAATGAAAATTCACTCCGAAAGTGATACCCCTAGTTTTGAAAGACATTTTTCCTTTAGGCGAGGTAACCATATTCCAGTTCCTATTTTGGCATTGTTCTTTTGATCCTGCGGAGACATTTGGCCAATATTTAGCTGGATTTCCAATGTTGTTGAAAGTTTTTTACTTAAATAAACATACAAACAGGGACAAAACGCTCATAACATAGGCTCTCACATTTCCCAGTGACTGCAAACATACGAACTCAGATACCTATGAAAACATCACAAAATGACAAATATTCCATTGAGTACATAAACCTGTCAATAATTATTATACATGAAACACTTATAAATAACTTTCATTCATATATATCTTATACCATTCACACTTTTCCCGTAGAAAACCCTTGTTTACATTATCATAAATTTACTATGCTGTCTGTCCAGTTAAACCTGTTTGTGTGTTATAAAATCATCAAAGTTATAAAAAGCTTTTTATAACTTTGATAAATGTTCTTAAAAACATTAATGTTTAAGTTTTTTTTTATATCAATACGCAGCAGATTCCAAATAATCATTACAATGTATTGGTAATTTGTGGAGTGCAAAAAACGTGTTTAACATTTACATCATACGTTCGGGACTGCTGTACTTAGAGAACTCTGAAATTCAAAACTGTATCCCAGAAAAGCATCTTGCATCGATACAATTCCGGGATTTTTGACGAAACTGACCGAGGTTAAATGACGCGCGAATATTAACGCGATACCGGATGATCTAAAAATACTGTTGTGAAATAAACTTTGAAAATCGACAGATTTTAATTTTTTTACAATATAACAACAATGTGTCTAGAAAGGAAATATATACTATTCGAAAAAGCTTATAATTTCCAACTACCCCTCCCCAACTCAAAACAAACCCAACACCATCCTTGGTCTGAATCCTTAAACACAAAAAGTAATTACAGTAAATAAAGTATAAAAAAATATTAAGTTAAATAAAATATAAAACAAATTCCCCGAGAGGTTTCCCTTCATAATTGAAAACGCTGCAACTGGTCATTTAAGGACTGCTAATAGCTTAGTCCAAGTTGCAGGCTCTATGCCAACACGTAAATTAATCGTATTTATTTTGTTGCCTTCTGTATTTTTATAAAAGTTTTTATATATATTAAGTTTAAAATATCTTATACTATAGGAAACAAATTTGGTTTATATTCTCTCATATATTAGTTCTTATGTGAGGTTTTATAGCCGTAATTTTCAACCACGGTGAAAGGAGAAGAGGTTGGAATGTTGGAGGTTTTATTGAAGTTTTAATTTAATACTTAAAAGGTTTTCAATTTTTTTTTAGACTTTTAGGAGTAATAATACAATCTTAAATAAAATTAAGGGTTAAACTGGACATGAAAATAAATTACTTAACCACAATGTAAAAAAAATAAACCAGAATGCCGTAAACCTGACTTCAAACAGTCCACTTAGTCAAAAATGACAACTTTTCATTAAGTGCTGTTTGCAAAAAAAAACGAATTATATGCTTGCTATTAAGTCCATTAAAAAAATACCATCATATTACAAAGGTCCGAGTTGTGGCGTTGTAACAGATGTAATCCCATTTTAGGGTTCTGCAAACAGCACGTCCATCTTTGAACAGTTTGACCGGCGACTCAGTGATCCGTTTGAGGTTGGGTTTGTTACATTATGGTCTAAAGGTCTTTTATTTTCTATATAGTTTTACCTATTCAAGATTTTCTTCTCACTCCTTGCACAGTAAACCAGTCAAAACTCCGTTGGTAAATTAGTAACCTTTTCATTGGGAAGCTTACTAAGGCTAATTTTGAAATCTGGTGAGATTTTGCCATTAAGAAATAAATGGAAAATGGACTTGACCTATACTGTCTCGCAACCCGCGTGAAGGTGCTCAAGTTGATGCTTCTAGGACGGCTATCTCCTACATATAATATGAAGTTCCATCACGTGAAAACTACTGGACCGATTGAGCTGAAATTTTGCAGAGAGATACTTTATAGTCCTGAGTAACATATAGGCATATTAAAGCTGTGAAAATCCTATAGGGCTTTGTCCCACGGGGTTCAAAGTTCCTATGTATTCCTTATGGACATTCATTTTTGTTTGAGCTGATGAAAATACAAAGATCTGATCTTGATTCGTAGTAGTTCCACAGGCTAACCACAAAATGTAGCTCATAAAACTATCATAGTTGCTATAAATAATTCGCGGGGCGAAGCCTGCGGGTGACAGCCAGTATATATCTCTCTCTCTATATATATGTATATTAAAAATATGTTCATTTGAAATAAATTATCTGTATATATATGACGTAATACGTTGTTTTGTATGTGTATATGATATATTCTACGTAGTACCTCTCCAACTCCCATTTAAAATACAGTTACACTCTGTACTGCACACTGCACGGTGAACGGGGAACTAATCAAATTGTTAATAATGTCAGTTCAATTTAATAATTACTAAATAAATTTATTAATATCTACCTCTACGGTCAGAAATAAAATGTTTAGCCAGTCATTTAGTTGGAAAAAAACGTAGGAAGCCCGGCGATTCAAGAAGGTGACAATTTAACAACTTTAATGACTAATAATGTCATGAAAAACATTACAGTATCTAAAAGTGATTTAGAGATAACAAGTACGGATTTAAATAACAATCAAACTTCGCCTTGTTTGCAGTGAATAAACAAGTTAAGTAGGAAGTTAGAGTTAGGTAATAGAAAAACTAACACAATTATAATTGTTTTTTGTTTTTTTAAGTTCAATAATATTTTATAATGATGTTATTTAATAAGTCGTTTATTTTGGACTGAACAGTCTTGTTTATGACATCGTCCAATTTGCACTTCTTACGACTCTAAAGTATGTTATTAAAACTTTTAAATTAAATTTAGCATTATAACTTTCATATAGCCGCCTTCATCAAACGGTTTTAATTAAGTACACGATACTACATACCCTGTACTGGTTTGAAGAACACTTGTTTTTACGTAGGCCTACAACACATTTATGCCAAACATAAATAAGTTCAATGTAAGCAACCCGTAGATTGTAATATCATTTTCCTTAGTCTATTATATAAGAAGGCCAACAATTTAAACCGAGCCAACAACAATTTAGGTTTTTTAGTTACTGCAAGTTTGACTTTGCCTTAGTAACAAAAAAATCTACATACCATAACCCAATACCGCACAACCTATAGTGTTACTTCAACACGACATTAACCACTTAAGATTTTGTTTAACATATTAGGTTCTTTTAACGTCCCGTGAGACGAAAAGGAATAGAGAAATTATGTAGCAAATATTATATAATATTCATAGAATATTTGAAGTTTTATTACGTTTTACGTGTTGAAGTGTATAACTATGCACGTCCTCAAACATTACCAACACCCTTTAAAAACATATAACTCATGCTTTTTAACAAAGAGTTTTTTTTTAAGAGTTATGACTTTAGTACAGTAAGTAGTATGCAGTAAAATATTAACACTACTCACTTATATTCTACTGGCGTCGCTATTGGAAGTAAAATCAAATAAAGCTATTGGAAATAATCAATGCTCTAGTGAACGAATCCCAATAAGATCTGAGCAAACTTTCTTGTGTGTTCGGAAGTTATCGGCGCTCTCTCGAGGACAGCAGGTGGCAAGGGGTGGTACAAGAGAACAAGGCGGTTTTCGACACCCTCCCCCTTTGGTTTAGCTAGTTCAGCGAATTACCTATACGAAAGAAGCTATTACCGAAGTCGGCATGGTAATACCTAGGCCCGGGACCATGGTAATATTTCGTTTCGAGGTCCCCAGATGCCAAAAACACAATTCATTCAAAACTGTACACAAGGTGTCTCAAAAGTTGACGACCAAACTTCACAGGCTTGTTCTATGGACTATTTCCATAAACAAATGTTATATATGTTCATATAATATCCTTTGTAGTTTACAAGCTATTGACGTTTTTATCATTTTTTATAATCTACATATTGCAATCTCATAATCATTTGTAGGCAAGAAAATATGCACGTAGGACCATAAAACTTTAACAGCGTATAAAAATAAACAGTAATTATAAAAAATGCAGCTTTTAGGGGTTTGATTTAGTTGAAAAAAATAATAATAATAATTCAATTTTTATTTTTATTCATAATTTTTGTTACTTGAAATTAATGGCTAATTTCAGGAAAAGTGAATTAACTTTTAAATAATCACCATTAGTGAAATTAGGGAAATAAATATTTGAATATCTTAATAATATTATTAGCTGCAAAAAATGGGAAAACCTTTAGGATATAGGATTCTCTAAAGCAGAAACTGTAAACGCCAACACTGTTTGAAAGTAAACAGTTTGTTTTAAAAGTAAGATTTCAATTAAAATTGCGTTAATTTGTGTTTTAGCGAATTTCCCCTATAGGGAAGAAGCTATTACCGTAGGTGGCATGGTAAGAGGTAAGCCCGAGATCATGTTAACTTTTTATTTTTAGGTCCCCAGATGTCAAAAACATTATTCGTTCAAATTTATATATATGTGTGTGTGTGTGTGTGTGTGTGTGTGTGTGTGTGTGTGTGTGTGTGTGTGTGTGTCCGTTAACACGATAACTTGAGTAAAAATCGTCTGATTTTGATGAAATTTTGCTCAAATGTGTAAAAAGACATTCATGACTTTAAGTTCGAAAACCAGAAAAATCGGACCATGGGAAGGGGGGTTTATGGGGGTTTTAAATTTTCCAAAAATAAGTCTTTTACATTTTTCACCCCGAAATTTTTTAAACACTTAATTTTGGTTTCAACCATTTTGTAGAGCTTAGAAAAACGAATAATATAGTATCTTGAATCATTAACCTAGGTTAAGTGGTTGCGGAGAAAATCCAAAAAACGTGCTTATAAAATCTCCCATGTTAGTCTTAAGGGAAAAAGTTTTTTTTGCTTTTCCTCAGTTAATTTTGAAGTAAACCTCACATTTGACCAATCAGTTCAGCTCTACAAAACAATCATTTTAGTGTTTAAATTGTGATTCTACGTCCAACCGTTGCAGAAATATTCAGAGTGCTAAACACAGTACGTTGTCCAATGTTATCCTTTTGGAGAATAATCAAAATTTGATAACTCGATTATTTATGAATGTATGTTGATGAAACTTGGCATGTGGCTTTATCTAGCACTGGTATGTTGATATTTGCACAAAAAGATTTTTTCCCGATTTTCCTGCAGCAGCGAACCTACATACTCAGCCCCATGTTATTCTTATGGAGAATAAGTCAAATGTAATGTCTCCCTTAATTATGAACACAAATTAATAATACCCCCGTCGCAGCAAACCTGCATACTCAGCGAATATCCAATGGAGATATAAATGTCTTAATGCTACATAAAGCCACTTACCAAGTTACATAGAAATATATTCACAAATAAGCGATATATACAATTTTAATTATTCTCGATAATAATAACATTGGGGCTGAGTACGCAGGTTTGCTGCAAAAAGGAACAAAAAAAATGGGTTCTTATGATAATATCAATGTAACTCAACTAGGTGAAGTTGTATACCAGTTTTTATTCATTTATTTTCATAATTAAGGGAGACAGAGCATTTAATTATTGTCCATAAGAATAACATGGGGGCTGAGTACGCAGGTTTGCTGCTACGGGAGCCTTTAGCAAACAATTTTTTTTGCAAATATCAATAGACCACAACGAGATGAAGCTGTATACCAAGTTTCGTCAGTATACGTTCATAAATAAGCGAAATATAAAAAGTTTCTTTTCCCCCATAAGAATAACATTAGACAACGTACTTTTTTTAGCACTTTTAATATCCCGGTAACCAATTGACGTAGAGGAATGATCAAAATACCAAATTGTGTGTTTTTTAAGCTGAATCCAATGGTGAAAACTAAAATTTGACTATTTCAAAAATTATACGTAAAACATTCAATAAACCCATTTTTGGGGTACAAAACCCCCCTAAAATACACCTTCTGATAGGGCGATCTAGCTGGTTTTCGAACTTAAAGTCATAAATGTTGCTTTAAACTTTATACCAAGTTTCATCAAAATCGGATCATTTTTACGAGAGTTATCGTGCTCACGGACACACACACACACACACACACACACACACACACACACACATATATATATATATATATATATATATATATATATATATACAGTTTCAAACTAATGGTGTTTTTGGTGTCTGGGGACCTCAAAACGATAAGTTATCATGGTCCCGGTCCTAGGTCTTACCATTCCAACTACGGTAATAGCTTCTTCCCTATAGGGGAAATTCGCCAAAACTTGGTATGCATCTTCGACTTGTTAAGTTATATTGATAATTGCATAAAAACATATTTTGTATTCCATGTGGCAGCAAACCTGCGTACCCTATGTTATTCTTATGGAGAATAAATAAAACCATATATACATTTATTTAGACTTGTATTTTTATGAAATTTGGGAGTGGCTTTATGTGGTAGTGAGAAACATATACATGCATTGTAAATTCGCTGAGAACGCAGGTTTGCTGCTACGGGGGTATTTTTTATTTTATTAAACTCCTAAAACTGCATTTTTATATAAATACTGTTCATTTTTATACAATGTAAAACTTGTATGGATCTACGAGTATATTTTATTGCCTGAAAATAATTTATAAGATTTTAATGCACAGATTAAAAAACATATTAAAACATCATTAGCTCGTAAATATAAATACCCCCCGTCGCAGCAAACCTGCGTACTAAGCGAATTTTGAATGCATTTATATGTTTCTCACTACTACATAAATCCACTTACCAAGTTTGACAAAAATACATTCATAAATAAGTGAATTATAAGATTTTATTTATTCCCCATAAGAATAACATTAGGACTGAGTACGCAGGTTTGCTGCAACAAGGAAAGAAATGAGTTTTTATGCAATTATCAATATAACTGAACCAGGTGAAGCTACTTACCAAGTTTTATTCATTTATGTTCATAACAGTGGCGGATCCAGCCAGGGGGCGCGGGGGGCGCGCGCCCCCCCTTGGACTCAGAAAATGTTTAATTAATGGGTAATAGTGTGACGCTGTCTGTCACTGTACTCTTTTTTCAATATTTGCAAAAACATTATTTGCACCAACACGTCTTACCTACTGGGCGATGCTCTACAACATGGAGCCTCCCCTATAACGGGTCACTACGAATAGTTTTAACAGTACAATCATCATGGAATGTGTAGGCCAAGATAGTGAGCCCCGGTAGTAGGATGGTAAGGAAGCAAGTCACCATAAAATGATACGTCCTTTTTGTGTGTCAAGTAACTTACTGCATCCAAAATGCTATAAGATAAACAATTGCCGATCGATACATAAAATTAGAGAGTCACTGAGCTCCTAAAATCCGACAAACACAACTTATCTGTAAGGTAAAGGCACCGGCCAGGGCTGAGCATCCCCTAGGGTAAAGCACCACAGGACAGGCATATTGCTTTAGTCCGCCATAGAGAATACAGCGCAGCACCACCTTAGGGACTTAGGCCGACCATCCCTAAGTTAACGCACCACATCACCGGCCTATTTTCTTTGGCTGCCCGAGGGGAACACACCGCAGGACCGGCCTAGGGGCTTGGGCCGAGCATCCCTAAGGTAACGCACCACAGCACCGACCTATTGCCCTTGGCTGCCCTAAGAGCACACACCGCAGCACCGGCCTAGGGCCGAGCATCCCTTAGGTAACGCACCACAGCACCGGCCTATTGCCTTAGGCTGCCCTAGTGGCACACACCGCAGCACCGGCCCTGCAGTCTTCATCAATATTCTTCTTTTCTGAAACTTTTGCGTTCTACCTTAGCCATTTTGTGCGCATCGGTTTAGCCTTGAGTAGTGCGTGTAAGTAAATCACTTGGTATAAAATGTTTGTTTTTCAAGGTAGTAGTTGTATAAAATGTTTATATTTATGTACCTACTGTTTATTGTATAATGGAATTCGTAAATATTACACATTTCATTATGAAATAAGTGTTACAATGAGATGTTTTCTTTGTTAGCATCATGAGTGAATTGAATTTAGTGAGTAATAACATAGACATAGACTAACTACAGTACTATAGTTAGTCTATGGTAATAAAAAGGCAGTGGCTACGTACACGTCCAACGTGAGCCGCTACTGATCACGTCCGTTCCAAATTATGCACCGTACGTTACTTTTCCTGTGATTTTTAAAACAAATTGAGAGCCAGAAAACCTCCTAACCTAACCTAACGTAATCTAACCTATCCTAACCTAACGTAACATAATGTAACGTAACCCTATCCAACCTAACCTAAGCGGTAGCGAAGTGAATTTGCCCTTACATTGGACGTGTACGCAGTCACTTCGTAATAAAAACTGCCACCGGTTCAGTGTTGCCACCAGGTAGATGAAATTTTACACTAAACGTGTGATGAAATTACCCTATTTTTTTGTAAATTACCCTAAGAGTTGATTATCCGAAGTGACTACGTACACGTCCAATGTAAGGGCAAATTCACTTCGCTACCGCTTAGGTTAGGTTAGGTTAGATTACGTTACGTTACGTTACGATAGGTTAGGTTACGTTAGGTTAGGTTAGGAGGTTTTCTGGCTCTCAATTTGTTTTAAAAATCACAGGAAAAGTAACGTATGGTGCATAATTTGGAACGGACGTGAACAGTAGCGGCTCACGTCGGACGTGTACGTAGCCTCTGCCTTGATTATCTTCTTGAAAAGCTAAAATACACTCGAGATTGGTTTTAAAACATGATTAAGGCAAAAAAGTAAGGTAACATGGCATTTCATACTTGTCTTTGGCCCTATATCACACATAAAACGAAATATGTATTAATAAATTCAAATAAATATTCTTTTGTAACATTTTTATTCAGCACTATACTTAATGTGCCGGTATCGCTGATAATAGAAACTTGCTGATACATGTTATTAACAGTTGTTGGGAGTACTTTATTGTTTTATAAACTTATTTAAGTTGTAAAAATTTGTTAAGGTTTTTTTTTCTTAATAATAATGCCGAGAGAATATGTTTGTCATCTTATTACAATTTGATTAGATCAATATTTTTCATTGCAATACGGCACATCACATAAATTTACACATGTTGTGCCTTGTGTTTTTATGTGCGCTCACCTGGCTCACCGTGGGGATATCACAGGCAATATACAATTTAGTTCCTTCATACAAATTATGTGTCAAAATAGAGACAACCTTCAGTAAACATATTTTCTACAACAGCGCTGTAAATCTAACAACCTATATTTAACCATATGTACCAGATATATTTTTACTGTTTAGTATATTATTATGTTGTGGCCTATTTTGGACACATAACATAATGTGCCTCAATTTTATCTGTTCGAAAATTAAACTTTGTGATTACATGCTTCTTTATGCTGTTTAAGAGATTATTGCGGACATTTTCCATCACTGATTCAGTGAATCCATAACCAATAATGAATTTTAAACAAAGAATGCATCTTTAGTCGAATAGTGAATAGGATGGAGGATGTACATGCTATAGTTATATCTCTTTTATAATACTTTTAATTTACCCAGCACTTCATGTAAATGTTTAAATTCCTGGAAAACCCATTTTACATTGCCAAAAAATCAAAATTGAAATTATAAAGGGGCTCTAGATTTTACCCTAAAATTATCCTAAAAAATCCATTACCCTAAAACCAGTAAAATTACCCTAAAAAAGGGTAATTCCCCTAAAAGTGGCAACACTGCTCCAGTTGCTGCAGGACGTTATCGTTTAGTGAGGAAAACAAAAATCTCAAGTGCGCCCCCCCCCTCAACAAATTCCTAGATCTGCCCCTGGTTCATAATTAAGGGAGATATAAAACTGACTTATTCTCCATAAGAATAACATTAGGGCTGAGTATGCAGGTTAGCTGCTACTGGGAGAATCAACAAAACATTTATTTTTTGTGCAAATATCAATATACCAGTACAACGTGAAGCCATATACCAAGTTTCATCAATATACATTCATAAATAATGGAGATATCAAATTTTATTTATTCTCCATAAGGATAACATTGGACAACGTACTGTATTTAGCACTTTGAATATCTCTGCAACGGTTGGACGTAGAATCACAATTTAAACACCAAAATGATTGTTTTGTGGAGCTGAAGTGATTGGTAAAAGCAAATGTGAAGTTTAAAGTAAAATTAACTGAGGAAAAGCCAAAAACCTTTTTCCCATAAAATTAACATGGGAGATTTTATGAGCATGTTTTTTGGATTTTTTCCGCAACCACTTAACCTAGGTTAATAATTCAAAATACCATATTATTTGTTTTTTTAAGCTCTATACCATGGTCAAAACCAAAATTAAGTGTTTTAAAAATTTTAGGGTGAAAAATTCAAAAAATTGATTTTTGGAAAATTTAAAACCCCCATAAACCCCCCTTCCCATGGTCCGATGTTTCTGGTTTTCGAACTTAAAGTCATAAATGTCAATTTACACATTTGAGCCAAATTTCATCGAAATCGGACGTTTTTTGCTCAAGTTATCGCATTCACGGACCTATATATATATATATATATATATATATATATATATATATATATATATATATATATATATATACATATATATAAATTTGAACGAATAGTGTTTTTGACATCTGGGGACCTCAAAACAAAAAGTTATCATGGTCTCGGGCTTAAGTCTTACCATGAGACCTACGGTAATAGCTTCTTCCCTATAGGGGAAATTCGCTAAAAATATGATAAACAAATATATGTAATATTTTGTTGGAAATAGTCCATACAACAAGCCTGTGAAGTTTGGTTGTCGACTTTTGAGACACCCTGTATATATCTTAGTATATAAAAATGAATCCCTAGTTTCCTTTGTCACGCCATAACTTGAGAATGAGTACACCAAATTGAATAATTCTTTTTTCGTTGTGTTCTTTAATGTCAGGACAAGGTTTTTATAAAATAAAATTATCAATCCGACCTAAGGGCTCTGCCCCACTGGCCTTCAACGTTCCCATTGATTTTATCAAAGTTCATTTGATTTAGTTACACCATACAGCTGTTAACAAGGATTATATTTAAACATACTTGAAAGGCATAAACATATGTTCATTACGGAAATAACAAATCTACTTGAATGGCAACTCAAACTCTTTTTTCGATGACGAAGTTAGCACTGTATAAAAGTAGGTGAGTGAGCGTAACGAACGAGCTCATCTTGAAAATGAACGAGTATTTGACATACTCGTCCATGATAACACTCGAAAAAATTGGCCAATTTTAATTAAATTTGGTACGAACGTATAAAGCAACATTTATGACTTTAAATTGGAAAACCAGAGAGATTGACCTATCCCAAGGGGTATTTTGGGGGGTTTTGTACCCCGAAAATGTTTTTTTTTATTTTTTACATATAATCTTTGAAAAATTCAAACTTTAGTTTGCACCATAGGAATCAGCTTACAAAAAACACACAATTCGGTGTTTTGTTCATTGCTCTACGTCAATTGGTTGCAGAGATATTGAAAGTGCTAAGCACAGTACGTTGTCCAATGTTATTCTTATGGCCAATAATAAAAGTTGTATATCTCATTTTTTTATGAACGTATACCGACGAAACTTGGTATATGGCTTCATCTGGTTGTGGTATATTGTTATTTGCACCAAAATCCATTTTTTACCGATGGTTCCTGTTAAAGCAAACCTGCGTACTGAAATAATGCCCCCATGACCACACGTTATTCTTATGGAGGATAAGTAAAATATTATGTCTCCCTTAACCATGAACATAAATTAATAAAACTTGGTATAAATTCACCTAGTGGAGTTCTAAAAAAGTGCATAAAAACTCATTTTAGCGAATTTCCCCTATAGGGAAGAAGCTATTACCGTAGTCGGCATGGTAAGACCTAGGCCCGGGACCATGATAACTTTTCGTTTTGAGGTCCCCAGACACCAAAAACACCATTCGTTTGAAACTGTATATATATATATATATATATATATATATATATATATATGTGTGTGTGTGTGTGTGTCCGTGAGCACGATAACTCTCGTAAACATTATCCGATTTTGATAAAATTTGGTATAAACGTGTAAAGCAACTTTTATGACTTTAAGTTCGAAAACCAGCCAGATCGCTTTATCCGAAGGGGTATTTGGGGGGGTTTTGTACCCCAAAAATGGGATTTTTGAATTTTTTACATATAATTTTGGAAATAGTCAAACATTAGTTTTTTCCATTGGTTTTTGCTTAAAAAACACACAATTTGGTATTTTGATCATTTCTCTACGTCAATTGGTTATCGAGATATTGAAAGTGCTAAACACAGTACGTTGTCTAATGTTATTCTTATGGAGGAAAATAAAAATGTTATATCTCGCTTATTTATGAACATATACTGACGAAACTTGGTATACGGCTTCATCTTGTTGTGGACCATTGATATTTGCTCAAAAAAACAATTTTTTGCCAAAGGCTCCCGTAGCAGCAAACCTGCGTACTCAGCCCCATGTTATTCTTATGGAGAATAAGTAACGTGTTATCTCCCTTAATTATGAAAATAAATTAATGAAATTTGGTATGTGACTTCACCTAGTTGAGTTATATTGATATTATCATAAAACCCCATTTTTTGTGTTCCTTGCTTCAGCAAACCTGCATACTCAGCCGCCATGTTATTCTTATGGAGAATAATTAAAATTTCATAAATCGTTTATTTATGAATGTATATTGATGAAACTTGGTATGTAGCTTTATGTGGTATTAAGATAAAACGTATAGGCATTGGAAATTCGCTGAGTACGCAGGTTTGCTGCTACGGGGTTATTTGTTAATTCTTGTTGCAGCAATCTTGCAACAATAAACATTAAACAAATAGCTCCCATGTTATTCTTATGGAGAACAATTAAAATGTTATATATTGCTTATTTATGAATTTATATTAAAGAAACTTGGTAAGAACTTTTATGCGGTATTAAGACATCTATATTATTGTTAATTCGCTGAGTACGAAGGTTTGCTATGACGGGGGTATTTTTTATGAATGCCAATATAATATCAACGCTATATCTGTTTCAATATAAATTTGAATTTTGACTGATGTATTGTTGTGTAACAAATTTAATAATATAGATGAAACTGCAAACTGTATTACTTGATCTGCTTTTAACATCAAAAGTACCGTGAATAATGGTATTATCAGTGTAGCCAGGGTAGTACATAAACATGTGGTAGCGTGGCCGAGCGGTCTAAGGCGCTGGTTTAAGGCACCAGTCTCTTCGGAGGCGTGGGTTCGAATCCCACCGCTGCCAGGAAATATTTTGAGTTACCTGAATAAGAGTTGATTCTTTAAAGTAATAGCATTCTCCACGGAAACTAAAGAACATAATGCTGCACTTTCAATAAGTAGTTAAGAGTCTTCATCACAGGAAGTTGCCGGACGCCATCTCACAGTTTTGTTCCGTAAGGCCAATGTTAACTTTGTGCCTCCATTACTCCTCACCTGATCGTCACATACAATTAATTTTGGTGTCAAATTAAAGGTTTCGTCGTCCTCTAGGGAAATACAATGTCGAATTCCTTAATTTGGGTATCATAGTTTCATAGTAAATAGTTTAATTTTGAACTGAAACACTGTACATGTTCTCATTAATTTGTAACAAAATTCAAATTCGACTATTGTATTTCCCTAGAGAACGACGAAACCTTTAATTTGACAACAAAATTAATTGTTTGTGACGATCAGGTGAGGAGTAACGGAGGCACAAAGTTAACATTGGCCTTATGGAACAAAACACCAAGATGGCGTCCGGCAACTTCCGGTGATGAAGACTCTTAACCCAAAAGCATGGATACAGTTTGTGGTTAGTTGAACATTTTTACATTTTTTATTAGGGATTAAAAAAATGTCAGTCCCTTTATTCAGGGAGTTATCATTATTTCCGTTATATAGGACAATGCTTATTGAATTAGGTCATAAATGACGTCTCGAAACAGGAGCGGATTGGGTTTTTCTGTTTGTTTAAACCCTGTATTGCGTCACCTTAACACGATCGCATGTTTCCAACTAAGGGTTTTGAACACATTTGAGAGTTATTTCAGCGTCCTGTGCGATGAAAAGGGATAGGGTGATGATGTGGTTTATATAATACAATTTACAAAACATATTTAAGTTTTATTACATTTTTTTGCCCTGAAGTATCTTCTTAAGTATTGTGTCGCATCGACTAATTTAAGGAATTAGGTAAAACCATAAGGCCGACGAGTTAGAGTTACATGCAGGATGACCAGGCGACCGGCTTTGGCAGGACTTTTCTTTCTTTAGTAATGCCTGTCCTCCCGTGCTCTCAGCTTTAAATAAATGTGGAAATTGTCCTGCTATTACTAGGACTCGTATTTTTTAAGTGAAATTAATAAAACTTCACATAAAATACGATTAGGTCATTTGTTCTGTGTGTTTTAACAAGGTATTCAGAATACTAAGTACTTCCGTTCAACTGGGATATTGACTGTAAAGTATAATTTCAAAGAAATATCATGTATAGTATATACATGCTCACCATACATACTATACATACATACATACATACTATGCTCACCAAGCATAGTATATACAAACATATATATAAATTTGAACGAATGGTTTTTTTGGCATCTGGGGACCTCAAAATGAAAAGTTATCATGGTCTAGGGCTTAAGTCTTACCATGAGACCTACGTAATACGTAATACGTAATAGCTTCATAGGCTTGTACTGTTGGGTACAAGTATTTTATGTCAAAGAAATCCAATATTACTTAGAATCATCTTTTCAAGCCCGAAGCATTTGTCAGCCTAGTTGGTAAAAATCGACCACTACAAAGTTGTGACGTCCTTCAAATTAACTGACGCCTTTGTCAAGCCTGAAGATGACTTCACATTAAAAGTTGAAACTACACCACTTTTGTGATTACTTAAAACAAGTATCTAACCATGTTTTAGCACTATAAAGTCTCACACTTGAAAAACATTCAACAAACGATTATAAGTTATAAGTTCATAATGTATATAAAACTTTGTTTGTCCGTTTCTATGTCCTTTGTGAGTTCCTTTACCATACATCCGACTGCGATGAAACTTTGCACGGTAATTCAGGTTACACCTAGGAAGGTTTTGAGCCATTAATCAAAGTCCTACGCATCAAGACTACTCCCCACCGGACTCTTATGGCAATCTTATGGACACAAGTGGTCCTTTAGAGCTTGAATTTAGTATATATCAGAGTCAAACATTATGTATAGTGTAATGTATAGTGGTATGCATAGTTATGTATCCCGTTCCGCAATTGTTTTAGAGCTCTGCCCTCCTAATATTCAAATGCCCTACTAATATTCCAACTTACACTACTATACTGGACTGATGGAGCTACATTTCAGTATAAAGGTAGTTGGATAGTTCAAGGAGACATAGGCCACTAGGCCACATATGCCAATATTATACATTAAGGCTTTGCCCTATAGGCCTTTACAGGGCCTATTTTATAAATAGGCCAAGTAGGCCGCCTTTAATACACCTATGTTAGTCATCGCACACCATTGACTGAACTGATGGAGCTTACGTTTGGAAAATACATTACACCTCAATCAAAATTTACATTCCCCCAGTCCAATGACCATTTGGGACCCCGAACTATTGGCATTTAAAGTTATGTTTACCATCTCGCACCTACTACTGAACTGTTGGAGCTAAAGTTCGGTAGAAAGATAACAAATACTCTCAAAGCAGTTTGGGCCTGCTCCTGAACAAAATATTCTTTAGGGCCCCGCAGGCCTTTATTATTCCTGTGTTAACTATCACTCATCAACTACTGAACTATTAAAGCGTATATTTGGTAGGAAGATAAATATGGTGCTACCGTACCGAAACTCACATGGGGCTATACTGGGTTTAAAAATTATAGTTACCATATTGCACCTACTACTGGTCTGATGGAGCTGAGGTTCGGTAGGAAGGTAGCTTACACTCAAAGCCATCATCCTGTACAAAATATTCTCTAGGGCTCCCCGCTTCCCTTCATTATTCTCATGTTAACCATCACAACCAACTACAGAACCAAAGCTGAAATTCAAATCAAACATCGTGCTTTTCCCAATCCGAAACCATGGGATTCCAGGCCTCACTGGCATTCATAGTTATGTAGTATGCCTAATGCTGAAATGATGAATTAGAAATACGGTAGGAAGATAGGTTCAAGAGAATCAAACATATAGTCCCGTACTGAAAATCCGTTTGGGCTCCACCCTACTGGATGTGAAATTTGTATTTTTGATTTATAAGGGTATACACCTTATGAAGTAATGAATTCATTTGATTTCCCATAGAAGTGGGAATTAATAGTAATCAATAAATATCACGCTATTGAAGTTGCGCCGGATGCCAAATAGTAGTTTACAAGTTCATAAGTTTGCTTTTGTAGTTTAATAACAATTTTAAAATGTATTTCGGCATTAAAGTTTTATATTGTTATCACTTTTACTAACTTTAGTGTATTAATAATAATTTATACACACTGTATTCACTTTTATAATACTTACTGTCCACAGCATGGTGAATAAAAACTTGTAATTATACGATTAAATAGATTTTTGTGTTAGTTCTTTCTTTGACAAATAAATGTCCTCCTTCTTTAAAAGAATAGCCCTCCTTCCAACAATATGTCCGGTCACCCTGGTTACATTATTGTAATGGCAGATGTGTATTCGGAACTTAAAAGCAAAAACATTGGGGAGTTTCGGGGTAGGCAACGAATCCCGTATTTCGTAACATAATAATACTCTCTAACAATTCAATTCCATTCGCACATGTTAAGGTATAATTTAATTGGTCATTTTAAGTGATATGACCTTGTACAATAGCGTGCAGTAAAATATCACATCCTGGATCTCATGGCATCGTTATTGGAACTAAAATCAACTACAATATCAAAATAAACAATGCTCTAAAAAACGAAAAGAGCTAAGCAACATGTTTTACATTTTCGGAGGTTTTCGGGCTGTCTTGAGACAGTTGTCAGGAATGGTAGAAGAGGATGGGGCGGTTCATTTGACAGCCTCTTCCTTTAGTTTAGCTCTTTTTATTGTGAATGCTAATGATATCTACGCCATATCTGTTTCAATATATTTGAATTTTAATTGTTGTATTATTCTGTAACAAATTTAATTATACAGTTGAAACTGCAAACTGTATTACTTGATCTGCTGCTAACATAAAAATTGCCCTGAATAATAGTATTATAATTGTAGCTATGTGGTAGCGTGGCCGAGCGGTCTAAGGCGCTGGTTTAAGGCACCAGTCTCTTCGGAGGCGTGGGTTCGAATCCCACCGCTGCCAGGAACTATTTTGAGTTGCCTGAAAAAGACTTGCTTCTTGAAACATAATAGAGTACCCTCCACGGTTGGTAAAGAATATACCGCAGAACAGAAAGTAGCTTACCCAAAAACTTGAATAACGATAATGAATAGTTTCGTGAGTCGGAGTTGGTTAAATATTTTAAAGTTTTTAGTTTAATTCCCCATAAGTAGTCCAACAAACTGCAAATACCAATTTTTACAACTATTTATTATATATATATATATATATGAATTCTGATTAAATTAGGGCATAAATGACGTCGCATAACAGTAACATATTCAGCGTTGGCTAACAAATCCTTTAATACACGTAACAGGACCTAGTGAAATATAATACCCCCGTTGCAGCAAACCTGCATACTCAGAGAATTTCCAATGAATATATAACATAACACATTAAAACACTTAACAGGATTCATGAGATATATATTCAATAACAAGCGATATTTAACATATTAATTATTCTCCTTAGAATAACATTGGGGGTGAGTACGCAGGTTTGCTGCAACAAGGAAAAAAATTAATGGATTGTTATGCAAATATCAATATAAATCATCTTAGTGAAGTCACAAACCAAGTTTCATCCATATACATTCATAAATAAGCGATATATAACATTTTAATTATTTTCCATAAGTATAACATGGGGACCAAGTACCTAGGTTTGCTGCTACGGGAACCATACGTGAAAAATAGGTTTTTTGTGCAAACAACAATAAACCACAATCAGATGAAGCCATATACCAGATTTCGTGAGTTTATGTTCATAAATAAGCGAGCCATACAATTTGTATTTTTCTCCATAAGAATAACATTAGACAACGTACTGTGTTTAGCACTTTCAATATCTCAGTATCCTAGTGACGTAGAGCAATGATCAAAATACTAATTTTTGTTTTTTATGCTGAATTCAATGGTAAAAATTAAAATTTTATTTAAATAAAAATTACATGTGAAAACCCAAAAAACCATTTTTGGGGTACAAAACCCCCAAAAAATCCCTTTTGGATAGTGTGATTCGTCTGGTTTTCGAACTCGTTCAAATATACGGTACTTTAAACATTTGTACCAAATTTCATTAAGATCGGACCTTTTTTCAAGAGTTATCGTGCTTACGGATATATATATACAAACATACACAAACATATATTATAAATTTGAACGAATGGTTTTTTTGGCATCTGGGGACCTCAAAATGAAAAGTTATCATGGTCTATGGCTTAAGTCTTACCATGAGACCTACGGTAATAGCTTCTTCCCTATAGGGGAAATTCGCTAAAAACCACACCCTGTCAGGTCAACAATCATTTAGGTGGTTTTCAACGTCTATATAGTTTGGGATGGATTTAGAACAACGTACTTAGCTTAGATATACGTACTTTAGCAACTAGTTTTTTTTTGTAGAATAACGATTAAACGCTTAAATTGTTTTATTGAGAAGCTCCTTTAGTTTAGGTTGTAAAGTTATGGGCCGGCTACAAAATGTAGGTAATAACTCTAGTATTACAGATATATCCCCCCAAAAATCACTTAGAGTTTGTTTTCGTATTATAAGGATGTCCTCGAACTCTGTGGAACTTGTTCCTGGGGTCAACAAAGAAAAATTTCACATAAACATTGGCCTTATCTCGCTCCGTTACCCATTTGTGTATCTGTATGTGTTTTTCAACCAATACAACATACCAGAAACCACATGAGGTACTAATTTGAGACTTGACACATGCATTATACTAGTTTAGGGGAAATTTGGTATTGAATTTTACAGAGCTTAAACCATTTCAAAATGGTGGACATTTCAAGTTTGTAAAGCTTAATTTATTGAAAACGGCAACATGTTGAGTAATTTATCTACATTTAAAAAAAATGTAAAACTGTTATAAAAGCCAAAAACAATGGTATAAAGTCTTTAAAGATCACTAGCAGGGCAACTTTCATGAGTAAATCGTGGTAAATTATGATAATTTACTGGAATTTGTACGATTTTTCTCATAAAAATTGTGATTGCCCTGCTATGGGTTGAGTGATGTTTAAAGTATTTACACCATCATGTTTTACTTAAAATTTTACATTTTTAATAGTAGATCAATTACTGAAACATTTTCCGTTTTAGCGAATTTCCCCTATAGGGAAGAAGCTATTACTGTAGTCGGTATGGTAAGACCTAGGCCCGGGACCATGATAACTTTTCGTTTTGAGGTCCCCAGACCCCAAAAACACCATTCGTTCGAAACTGTATATATTAATATATATATATATATATATATATATATATATATATATATGTGTGTGTGTGTGTGTGTGTGTGTGTGTGTGTGTGTGTCCGTGGGTGCGATAACTCTCGTAAAAAAGGTCCGATTTTGATTAAATTTGGTACAAACGTGTAAAGCAGCATTTATGACTTTAAGTTCGAAAACCAGACGGATCGACCTATCCGAAGGGGCATTTTGGGGGGGTTTTGTACCCCAAAAATGGGTTTTTTGAGTTTTTTACATACAATTTTTGAAAAAGTAAAATTTTATTTTTTACCATTGGAATCTGCTTAAAAATACGCACAACTTGATCTTTTAATCATTGCTCTACGTCAATTGGTTACTGAGATATTGAAAGTGCTAAACACAGTACGTTGTCCAATGTTATTCTAATGGAGGGCAAGAAAAATGTATATCTCGCTTATTTATAAACTTATCCTGACGAAACTTGGTACATTGCTTCATTTCATTGTGGTCTATTGATATTTGCACAAAAACCTATTTTTTGCCCGATAGTTCCCGTAGCAGCAAACCTGCATACTCAGCCCCATGTTATTCTTATGGAGAATAATTAACGTGTTATCTCCTTTAATTATGAACATAAATTAATAGAACTTGGTATGTGGCTTTACCTAGTTGAGTTATAATGATATTTGTATAAAAGCCCATTTTTAGTGTTCCTTGTTTCAGCAAACCTGCATACTCAGCCGCCATGTTATTCTTATGGAGAATAATTAAAATGTCATAAATCGTTTATTTATGAATGTATATTGATGAAACTTGGTATGTGGCTTTATGTAGTATTAAGATAAATTAATATGCATTGGAAATTTGCTGATTATGCAGGTTTGCTGCTACGGGGGTATTTAAGACATTTGAAAACTTGAAATGGTTGCCGTTTTGCAACGGTTAAAGCCATAAATATCAAACTCATTACCAAATGTTCTCTAAACTAGTACAATACACGGGGCAAGTATCAAGTTACTACCACAATCGGTTCCTAAGGAGTGCTGTTTTGATTAAAAACACACACAGACACACAAATGAGTAACGAAGCGAGATAATCTGTATGTTTATATAACGTTTTTTGTTTGTATTAACCCCAGGAACAAGTTCCAGAACTTTCCTCAGAGAGTTAGGGGACACTCTGACTCTATATAAGATATATATATATATATAAAATTGTGTTTTTGCTATTTTACATCCGAATGTCGGTAATTTGTTATGAAGATAATTGGATGAACTAAGGAAATCTGGGCTCGGTTCTGATTGGATGGTGCGAGTGTGTAAACAGTGCAATAATTGATCACCTTGAAATTGTGCACGCAGGTTTTCTATCAAAATATAAACTATAACCAATATATCAAGTAAATTCCTTCAGCAATTTTAGTTTATTTTCAAAATGTCTCAAAATTTTGCAATGGAGTTATCCCATATGACATAAATTGGATTGTTTATATTTTTATATTGAAAAAATAGGGTTTTCATGTACGATACCTATACATTTAGTATCTGAATGATGATAGTTTTAAAAAGAGCAAGTTTGCTAATCGGTAAGAATTTAGGTGTGCGCTTGGATTCGTATGAAATGAAACATAACTAATTGTAGAAAACGTTCTCTTTCAGAGATCCTCGGACAATTTTTCAGCAACTTCAGTTCTGCTTTCGATTACAGTATGTACACTTTACCCTTAGTTTCCCTGGACTAAATCTACATCAAGTTGTTTAGACATATTAAAACGAAGTACCGTGGGACCGAGCCATGTTCAATGATATTTTATTTGTTGTGAGTAAAAAATGCAGCAAGCGTTGTGTAGTTGTGTTATGTATACAGTAAGTCTTCTATTTTACTAAGCGCTACCAAAAATATGTAATAAAATAAAAGTTTAAGGGTAACCCCATTTTCTTGAAAAATTTAACTTATCAAGCAAGTTTATTCTCGTCGGTTTATGACTCATTAAAATGCTGGGTGACTTCCGTAATATGTGCGTAATGTACTTAGCATCGTATCATTGGATCATTGTATAAGACGCCAACGCAACCTCGCCGTCGCAACGTATTTTAAGGAGAATATGAATATGATGAGAGTAGAATGGGTGAGATGTCTTTTGTGGCCTTGTTACTGACTTAAGACCGGCTGATCTTTAGCCAAGATTAATTAAAAGTCCGATGAGCAATTGCAGTATTTTTGCTGATAGAGCGGGCCGCGATACTGTTGGTGCTAGCAATACATCCAAAACTGATGGTTCAGCATCTGAAGGTATTGAGGTCGAGCGCTGTTTCTGAAATTTCATTGTGGCAACATTTAATTCTTCCAGGTATTAAAGGCTAATTTTAAAGTTTCTTAAATATTTAAATTGTATATAAAACTGGTTAAAAATAAAAGTGTACATGCTGTTTAAAAATTAGGGTCGACTTATTTTTAAAACATCCATTTCGATTGTTTTGCTTTCTAATTTCATTCCTCCTGAGGGCTCAGGAATATCTTTTAACGACATTATCTCTCAGTTACTATAAGAAATGCGTAATGATATTTTACCATAGAAATATTCCTTAAGACTGTTTTTGAACAAATAGTATAATTCTTTTGTTTTGAATTGAAGCTCCATAAACTCCATTTTAAAATTTACAGTTATCAAAGGAGTTTTTTACATTTGAGTTTTCCACGGGTTAGGTTTTTACCCGTTCATTTTTATGGCCAAGCCTCCTAATTCCAAAGTTTAAGCCAAATCTTTCCACTGGATTCCGAGATAAATTGTGCAAACCAACATAGACATTGCTTGTATTAGATTGCTAAAAAGATTATATGCTTGTATTATCAAAAGAATTTCTTGTTTTTTGTTCGGTGATTTTTTCGTTTAAAACTATTATTTTGAATACATTTGTTGTATCAATGAAAACCTCTTACTCTGTATATGTGCCTTTTGGGGCTTTGTCAAACCTCCTTTTTCAGAGTTTTGCCACATAGGCTTTCAAATTTGCAATGTTAATCTTATGGAGTTCTATTTGATTTAGTTAATCCTTTCAGTTTACTGAAATGGAAATACATTTTCTTCATTTATTCTAAACTATTATGATATTTTTGTTTGTTTTATTTGAAACTCCATAAGCCCAATGTTTGAGTTTTCCCCCGGGTTTGAGGTTTTACCAATCGATTTTTAAGATCCAAAAACCCCTAATCCCAAAGTTTAAGCAAAGTCCTTCCGCTGGATTCGAGATAGATTTTGCAAACAAACCAACAAAAAGGCATTGCTCTTATTAGTAATAGGAAATGGTATAGAGTAGATTATACTTATTTTTGGACAAACCGTTGCCAGATAAAAAGCTTATTAGTAAGCTTTTGGTTTTCAAAATTATTCCTTTCTTTTTGACATCATTAAAAAAAGAGATATAACTTGACTGTTACTCGTCTGTAATTTACCATACTGCATACTTCCCTATAACATCCAATTATTCATTTCTACCTTAAATCGTGACATTTTACCTACAATTAGACATCTAATGATACTAAGTTACATCGTTGTAGCTGCCACTTGGTTTTAATTGCTACCACGTGATAAGGAAAAATATAATCATCCTCGAGCCTCAATATGTCGGTTTTGTTATTAACCTTCATGGGATACCTTTAAGCTAACACGGTCGTAATCCGTTCACATGGCCTTGATACTGGTGTTAGGAAATTCGATAATTGTAATGAACAGTTTTCATCAATACGTAATTTAATCTTAATTTACATTCGTTGGGAATGTCTATAACAATGGTACGGATGCCTCGCACCGTTGTGAAAGAATTAACGGTCCATATTTATTAAACGTGTTCAGCCGTATAATTCCATTTATCATTATATCATCAGAGGAATCCGCATATGTTTATTTAAAGTGTGTTATTTAATTCCTAGACATATTTACTGAAATAAACTTGACGATTTAAATTTATTGGGTTTCGCCAAATCATAGTAATAGGAATGTTTTCCTTCATGGCTCTAACAGTTGTCAAATGTTTGCACACATTAAACTTAAACGAAGAGTACGAATGTATTACTCATTTTGTGGAAAATTGGTGATTAATTTAATTAAAATAGCATTAGTACTTAAAGAGACGTCGCCAATAGAATTGTGTTGTCTGTACACCACCTGTCTATGTGGTGCGTCTAGTAGGGTTGTGCCTGTACACCACCTGTGTGGTGAGTCTAGTAGGGTTGTGCCTGTACACCACCTGTCTATGTGGTGCGTCTAGTAGGGTTGTGCCTGTACACCACCTGTCTATGTGGTGCGTCTAGTAGGGTTGTGCCTGTACACCACCTGTCTATTTGGTGCGTCTAGTAGGGTTGTGCCTGTACACCACCTGTCTATGTGGTGCGTCTAGTAGGGTTGTGCCTGTACACCACCTGTCTATGTGGTGCGTCTAGTAGGGTTGTGTCTGTACACCACCTGTCTATGTGGTGCGTCTAGTAGGGTTGTGTCTGTACACCACCTGTCTATGTGGTGCGTCTAGTAGGGTTGTGCCTGTACACCACCTGTCTATGTGGTGCGTCTAGTAGGGTTGTGTCTGTACACCAACTGTCTATGTGGTGCGTCTAGTAGGGTTGTGCCTGTACACCACCTGTCTATGTGGTGCGTCTAGTAGGGTTGTGCCTGTACACCACCTGTCTATGTGGTGCGTCTAGTAGGGTTGTGCCTGTACACCACCTGTCTATGTGGTGCGTCTAGTAGGGTTGTGCCTGTACACCACCTGTCTATGTGGTGCGTCTAGTAGGGTTGTGCCTGTACACCACCTGTCTATGTGGTGTGTCTAGTAGGGTTGTGCCTGTCCACCACCAGTCTATGTGGTGTGTCTAGTAGGGTTGTGCCTGTACACCACCTGTCTATGTGGTGCGTCTAGTAGGGTTGTGTCTGTACACCACCTGTCTATGTGGTGCGTCTAGTAGGGTTGTGCCTGTACAGCCCAGTGACATTTGGTTTCCATTCTGAGAGAAAACTATGGTCGTGTTGACCTTTGCTGATCTATTGAGTGATATCTGTTTGTGACAACTTGTCTTAACTGGCATATGTGATAGTGTTATCCCAAGAGGTCGTAGTCATGACCTTTTCACAAGCTAGCGCCATTACAAATACCCCCTAATAACTCCTGAAATATAAAGAGGCTAAGCGTATCTACTTGTTGTAGTGGCTGTCAACGATTGAGACTTCCGGACAAAATAACTCATATTGTGCATGTTCACTTTATGGTGATTGGTCTTGAATATTGTTTGAATTACAAATGACTTACATTGAAAATTTAGTGCTAACTCTTATGACTAATTAATCCACTTATTATCATGTAAATGAATTTAAATATTTGTAATTTCTCATATTCAGCTGTGTAATGATTAAGTTCAGCTGTTTAATGATTAAGTTTCCTTTAGCAGATTAAGTTCTGCTGAATATTTTCTTTCCTGAAAAATGTTAATATAAGATGGAATATTGTATGCATCTTGTAAATTTTGCATTTGTAATCAAGTGAATTCAACTATCTTGTGTTTATCTTCTATTCCAAATCAGATAGTACAAAATAGTAATGTAACGTTTATTTAGGTCAATTAGTGACCACAAAGCAGCATATAAAATGAAAAATAAAATGTTTAAGGTTATTTGATTTTATTTGATTTTTTACGCCGGAATAACTTTTAAAGCATACTTTATTATGCATGTTCAAGCCTTAATCTTACTGCTGTTTTTATTAGGTTCCCCAAACAAAACATTCTTAACAGTTGTTTATTTAAATGAAAGAAAAAACTTTTGTTATCCGTTGGTGATATAAAGTCATGCCCTGGAAAAAGGTATAACACTTTTAAGGAAATTTTTTCAAACAAAACCTTCCAGCTGACATTTTTAATATGGCACACATATTTTTTTCTTATGAACTGAGACCACCTCAATTAGTAATGAGACCAGAGTGTGGACCATTCCCTACCAAAAATGGAGCTATAATAAAAAGTAAACAGCCCCAAGTAAAAGGCCCAATAACTTTATTCAGAGACGTAACTAAAACCTACCCATAATCTATATTATTAAAATAATTTCTTGATAATTGTTCGACAATTTTCGACCCTTACAACTATTATTTTATATACATATTTGGTATCAATCGAAAGCTCTTGCCAAAAGCCCAAGCCAAGCTCTTTTGATGTGCCTTTGGGGTTTGAAAACATCCACGTTCAGGGCTTCAAAGTTCCAATTTTACTCTTATCCCAAGCCCCATCACATCATAAACTATCTTTACAATATGTCATCCATCAGAACCCCAAACAACCCTAAACAAAACCATAAATCGTAACCATAAACTTATAAAACTGACCATTCGCGATTCTTTCATCACGGTTTTCGACATCGGCCTCATTCATGCGAAATGCTAATTATGATCACACACGGGGAAATTACCCTGGGAATCTGACAGTCAGTGCTCCTGTGGTGTCGGTGTGTGCACGCACCTCGTACCTCGTACCTCGCACTTCGTACCTCATACCTTGTACCTCATACCGCGGTCGCCGTCCCACGACAATGCCTCTCTGATGATTGGGCTGTAATCATGCACGTGAGCAAGGTCTCCGTGGTTGATTAGGCCCGAGATCCACCTGTACGTGCCCGGCCTTTTATATCGCGTTATCCTAAGGAATCTTCAGTCAGTGCGGAGGTTAGTTCCGCTCGTAGCTCATAGCTCATCTTGACATAGGTGAAAAAGGTGTAACGTGGATGTGTTTTTTCTAAACTGGTGAGTAATTTTTTCCAACTGTGTGATTTTCTTTTTATTTCGGATTTTACCTTCTCGGTGTAATTATTTCCTCCTCTTAAAAGCATGAATTGTTTTCTCGTCAATCTTTTAAGTCTACCAGGCTTTATCTTGATTTGTTTTTGTTTTAGTTATTTAATTTTATCTGGTTTTTAAATTGTTTTATTTAATTGTTTAGTTTATTTAACTGGTTCTTCATTCAGTATGTTAGCTGATACGGTGAAAAAAGGGTGTTTGCTATTTAAGAAATTATTGCGAACAATTGCCTTCTCTGGGTGAAAAAAACTTTACGACGATTCAATATCTGGAATCTGATTCTGTTTTCAGGTGAGAACATTACCTAAAACATAAGAAAATTAGCAGCGCAACCCAGTTAAAGCTGAGACATCAAAAAGCTAAAACAAAAAACTGTAAAAGTACCGGTAGTGAAAAAGCAAACCGGGCACTCAAAAGAGATGAGACAGTTTATAACCGATACCTGTGTCTAAATTCTGTTTTCGGTTTAGGTTTTGTTTAGACAGTTTAGATTCGTTGTGTTTATTGTGGATCTGCCTGGATTGTGCCACTAATTTTGTATTTTGTTGGGGATTTTTCTCACCTTTAAATGTCCACCAGACGGGATTAATTCCAGATTCCGAAACGTCGTGAAACTTGTTTTTCACCTAACCAGAGACGGCAAATGTCCGCAACATGTTTTTTTAGCGAATTTCCCCTATAGGGAAGAAGCTATTACCGTAGGTCTGTCTCATGGTAAGACCTTAAGTCCGAGACCATGACAATTTTTTGTTTTGAGGTCCCCAGATGACAAAAACACTGTTCGTTCAAATTTATATATATATATATATATATATATATGTGTGTGTGTGTGTGTGTGTGTGTGTGTGTGTGTGTGTGTGTGTGTGTGTGTGTGTGTGTGTGTGTGTATGTGTGTGTGTGTGTCCGTGAATGCGATAACTTGAGTAAAAAACGTCCGATTTCGATGAAATTTGGCTCAAATGTGTAAAATGACATTCATGACTTTAAGTTCGAAAACCAGAAAAATCTGACGATGGGAAAGGGGGGTTTTAAATGGGGGTTTTAAATTTTCCTAAAATCAGTTTTTTTTTTAATTTTTCACCCTAAAATTTTGTAAAAGCTTAATTTTGGTTTTGATCATGTTGTAGAGCTTAAAAAACAAATAATATAGTATTTTGAATTATTAACCTAGGTTAAGTGGTTGCAGAGAAAATCTAAAAAACCTACTCATAAAAACTTCCATGTTAATCTTATGGGAAAAAGGTTTTTGGCTTTTCCTAAGGTTATTTTAATGTAAACTTTACATTTGCTTTTACCAATCTATTCAGTTCCACAAAACATTTTGGTTTTTAAATTGTGATTCTACGCCCAACCGTTGCTGAGATATTCAAAGTACTAAACACAGTACGTTGTCCAATTTTATCCTTATGGAGAATAAATACAATTTGATATCTTGATTATTTATGAATGTATGTTGATGAAACTTGGTATGTGGCTTAACGTAGTATTGGTATATTGATATTTGCACAACAAATTGATTTTTTGTTGATTATTCCCTTATCAGCAAACCTGCGTACTCAGCCCCCATGTTATTCTTATGGAGAATAAGTAAAATGTAATGACTCCCTTAACTATGAACTAAATTAATAAAACTTGGTATGTAGCTTCACTTGGTTGAGTTATATTAATAATTGCATAAAAACCAATTTTTTCCCTTGTTGCAGCAAACCTGCTTACTCAGCCCCATGTTTTTCTTATAGAGAATAACTAAAATGTTATATAGTGCTTATTTATGATTGAATATTGATGAAACTTGGTATGTGGCTTCGTCTAGTTAAATTATATTTATTTTTGCATAAAAACCAATTGTTTGTGTTCCTTGTTTCACCAAACCTACGTACTCATTACCAATGTTATTCTTATGGAGAATAATTAAAATCGCTTATATGTAAATATATTTTTATGAAACTTGGTATGCGGCTTTATGTGGTGTTAAGACAAATACTATGCATTGGAAATTCGCTGAGTACGCAGGTTTGCTGCGACGGGGGTATAATATTATATATTATAAGAATTCTCTCACGTGAAGAAGTTGAATCTGTTTTGTGTTTCACCAGGACACTTTAGTTAATGACATCTGTATTGTATGTTGACAATGCCCATGCAATGTATTTGTTAATGGCAAATAAAAATCTTGAATCTTGAATCTTAATCAACATAAACTCACCATCACAATAATGAATTTAAAACAAGTAAATACACTATCTTCTACAATATATATGTGTTTTAAATTTTATTTTTATAATCAATTTAGTTAGACTTCATTTTGAACAGGATTTTTTTACTAATTTAATTTGAATATACTTATAATCACAATTTTTCAGTTATTGTATCCATAATTCTACATTCAATAATAAACAATCAAAACACACTCTTTATTATATGCGAGATGGCAGAAACTAACTAACTGTTGGTTGAAACTAACAAACAAGTTTCCAACTCAAAAATTCACAAAGAAATTGCGCCTGGGGTAAGTGGGTGAGATTCAATTAAAACTCGGCATTCCTACCAAAACACAGGTCACGTTGCACGCTCAGCATTCACGTTCTCCAAATTGCACCACTCGTAAACCTCTTCCTCCTACAACATACTTACCTCATTTGCAACTCAACTAGGTCATTGCCCTCTGATTACAGAGATTAGAAACGGATTCGGCAGCCTCCCGGGTACAGAAGCCAGAGATGAAATGAGAGGAGGGGTCTGAGATGCGGCGACTCGAGCCAGCTGGCGGGACATCGTCGCGGAAATAGCAAGATCAAGGTTGCGCGTGTTGTCCCGTGTCGGGCGTGTGATGCGTGTGATGCGTGCACGGACGGCGTGTCACGTGTTGTTGTGCGTGTGCGTGTGCGCGTGTGTGGGTGACACTGGTGCCTACTACATCAGGTACCTCAATGTGACGGCTTCCACGCTCCTCGCCAATAGAAGGCTGCTGTCGAGATATGTCCAGTGTTTCGCTGGGGAGGGGCCGTGCCCGCCACAGGCAAGAGATATCAAAAGTAAGGGTGAATCTTAATTTTAGTAGTAGCAACGTACTTATAATTCACCTTAAGCATGAGAAATGTGTAACCGCTCATCCTAAGATGCCTAAAAAATAGTTATGAATATTAAAATATTTTTTTAAAACAATACAATTACTAAAAAAATACAATACTACCTTTTAAAAACTTGCTCCTTTAGAATTATTGAAGATTTATGCTTCATAATAGCAAACTATAAATGATCTAGTACGGTGAGGAGATGACGAAGGGCGGCTAGTAAACGAAGGGGTGAGGGGGAAGTTACTCCCTCCACGGTTTAAACGCACTGTTTATTGACGAACCCAAACAAGAAAGTAACGATCAGCTGTGGTAAAATCTTGCATTGAAAAAGAAAATCAAATAACTTTGTCCAATGGCAAGGTTAAGAAAAGGTTGGGAAGGTAACATTCTCCTTGACGCGTTATTTACTAGCTGGATATCAAGGCATCTCCGCACAGAATGTGTAATCACAATTGCATCCTTCAAATTGGATAAAAGAACTGTACAAAATTCGGGGAAATGCGTACTCTACTATATTATAATTCTAAGGCAAAAAACTGGATTTATATTACGTATATTATAAGCAAAGGATAAGCGAAAAATAAGCGAGGCGAACAGTCTGTTGTTTAAATGAGACTTACTAGAGCGAGAATTTAACAGACCATAATGAACAATATTACTACCGATAGCTAGCTTGTAATAAAATTGTCACCACAAAAGTAGTCTAGATGTATCATTTTGTTGGCGTCTCACATTTAAACAGTTGAGACTACCGGTACATCTACAGGTACTGTAACTAACCAGGTCATCACCAGGTTAGTCTGGCATGGACTCGAAGTAGTCCATGTACCTGAGAGAAACCGGATAACGCTTAACAAACATAAGAGCACAAATTCCGGCTCCTCGCCCCAGATAATAAATCAAACCTTGTCTCGAATATAGCGAGTAGTGAGATCACAGAAATGTTCACCAATCCCAGTCTCTTGATATACTCTAACTGTAACCTTTATGGAAACCTAAGCTGAAAACTATGTCGTAAAACATTTAGCTACATTGTTTGTTATGTATTGCATTAATATATTATTATTGTTTTTCTTGAGGGATAATGTGCTCATAGTTCATTACAAGTGAGGAAAAGTTGAATTTGAACTGCAAGCACAAATAGTTTATGTACATGTTCTTTACAATGTGGCTAAAACGCAAAAAGACAATGAAATGAGTTCTCTAATCCCGTGGTTTTAAGTGAACATAGTTTTTAAATTAATTGTTATCACATTTAATTCAAGTGTTCACGCCATCCACTCCACTCCACCCACCACTCCACTCCAATCTTGTTTAGTTCCTTTCAATTTGTTTACTCAGGCAAATATTAAATTTTTAGATAGTCAGAAGTTTTAAAATTACTACTAAATCAATTAAATCTTTCAAATTTATAACATGGCGCCGAAGGTGACCGCAATGTATTGACAAATAATTAATAGTGTAATAAATTGTGTATAGTAATTCATCCTTCACGCATAATAAAAATCATGTTTTTTTTGCAATATAATTAAGTTAGAGAAGCCTTGACTGCCATAAATTATTCAGTTCAATGTTTCAGATAATTTATTTGTTTATACTCAGTTTCAATGTTAGTTACAATTTGTTATATAAACAATAAGGTTATAAGGAGAAAAAGGAACATTGGTAGTTGGGGTAGTAATTCCTAACATTGCTATAGTCTAACGACTCTTTCTTGTATTTATGACAAGATAATCGATATCAAATCATTCTGTCTAAAACTGTTAAACTTGGAAAACAATTGAACTATTGATGAGCCTTTTCATAACATACTAGTAGCCCGTCGCGGCTTCGCTCGCGATCACAGTGCAATATTTTTTTTTAGAAGTGAGCTACAATTATTGTTAAAACACCTGGGAAATCGAGCTTTGCTCAAGAAGCCAGTCAGTTTGTTCAAAATGCCTAGAGTACTTATATTAATGGTTCCTCTCTATATTTGCTTTGCTTATTTGCTCGTTTCTTTTCATTTTGGACATGACCGCTTTATATTCAATCTTCAGTTTTAATAGTTCTCGCAATTTGTACATAACCTAATCATGTATATTTAAAGCTATGTATATGAATATACATGCACATACATTGGTTCTAATCACTATTCGTACAAAAGTCACATGATACTTTACCAATTGAGTGTTTTTTGTTTTTTTTTACAATAGTTGCCTTTAAACTGCTGGTAGGATTCTTTTGTTTTTATTTACACATCTTAATCATAGCCTCAATGTTGGTTTTTCGAATAATTATCCATTCAAAACTACAGTTTTCCAGGGATGAGGCCTGTTACAGCACATTTATTAACCCATAAATTTGGTAGTTCCAACATTTGAAGAGCCCTAAAGTAAAGCATTTTTGGAGCAGGAGTAGAAAGGTTATATTCTAATGTATTAACTATCCTCCTAACAAATGTATGCGCAATCGGACCAGTTAACTACTAACGTCAGTGATGATTAAATAAAAATGTTAAAGGCCGACGAAGCAGATACGTCTGTTTCTGTCTGATAGGCCTGTTTCTGACTATAGTGCTATTGTTTAACATGGAAATGTTGACGGCCGTTAGGGCCGAGCCTCATTGGAACGGGAATAAGCCCATAACCTTTTTCGGGATGGACCCATCTTCTTCCAAATATCTACTCAATAACTCCTGCAGTTTGATGTACTTAAAAACTCATACAATATTTAATATTATAATCACAATGATTACCAAGATAAACTGAGCTTTTGCAAGAGATTATGTGTTCCGCAATGTTTCATTGCCGTGTCGTTATTTTATACGGTTTAGTATACCTTTTTATACTTAACCTTTACTTTGTAAAGCAGACGTGTTTCCTCTGTTCTGTGACAAAAGGTAGTAGCTGGCTAAATACTCATTAGAACAAATACTGTGCATTCTGTAGTGAAAGGTTGAGTAACATGTACCCTTAAGATCTACTTTGTAGCAATACCAGACAAAGGGCATAGCCCTAATGTCGTACTATTATTTAAAACAGCCAAAGTTTCCTCCTCCACACAAAAATGGGCAAAGTGTTTTAGTTTTTTTTTTGTTTTTTTTTTGTGAAACGCGTAGCTCATAAACAGACAGACGGATAAACACAAATTGTAACACAAATTAAATATCTCCGCTGCACACAACGAAAACAAAGGATTACACTGTTCAAAGCGATGTAGAACATAAACTTATTTAATTTATATAGATAAATAAATTCCTACCTGTAAACATCTGGTACAGCTAAATATCTGTCCATAATGTATTAACAGCTGCAATTAAAATAAAATGATTCCCGATGTTAATCTTATGGGCGAAAAACGAACTTTGAGGGCGGCCCGTGCCCTTCAGATTGAAAGTATAAAAAAATGAAAACCTTTATGCACAACTTCAAATCAGGACGAATAATTTGGTACCTCAATCGTTAAAATCGGTTCATAAATAACGGAGGAGTTCTCTTAACAAAAATCGGCTTAGCGTATTAATATACAGTACCTGGGGGCCGATCTTTGCTCGGGGGAAGGCCAGCCAGTTTGTTTAGATGACTCGGAGTAATATCTCACCACTTCCCTCTACTGATAATCATATTTGTAAACTCATTTGCCTCTTTTCTACATTTTTAAGGTCACTCCAGTTGTTATTTTTAGCTCAATGCCCCTTTTATTTATTTTACTACTCTATATATGTAATCTTCACTAAAATATTTTAATCCCTGCTCTCAGGAAACCACATGTTAATAATCATAAACAACATCAGTATTACTTTGACAGTTCCCTGGTTGATTATGAACAGCTGTTACAATTATTTTGTTTTGATTGGAAACTCCATAAGCCCAATGTTATTTTTTTTAACTTTTCATTTTAGTTTTTTTACATTATTTGATTTTTCCTAGGGATGAGGCCTGTCTAGAACTTATTTTTATCCCAGAAATTAGTTATTTCGAACATTTGAAGGAAATTGTTGGAGCCGTTTTTGACATCAGTGTCGCAAGCAAGCAAGCAAGCATGCAAGCAAACCTTACTCATATTAGAGTATAGGATAATATAAGATTTAAGTACATTTCTATATCAAATGGTGGGAAAATACAATATTAAGTTCACTAAAAACTTGGGATTAGATCACTTTTTCTACCAAAAATATTTCTGCTTGCATTTTTTCATTGTTATATCAATAAGAAATTCGTATCAATTGTTACCCTAGTTTCCCTAGCCTGGTACTGCAAGCTTGTACGCTGTCATTGTGGGACAAACTATAAACAACCAGCAGGAAGCTGTTCAGTAGTAAACGTTTATTTTTTATGAGGAGCTCATAAGGAAACCCAGCAAGCGTGGAGAAGGCTATAAATATTAATAATTCATAATCCAGCCGGAGCCAGTAGGTCGATCTCGTAGCGAAGGACGGCGGCTGGTCGCTTGAATTAGTGTTGAGACGCTGTTGTAAAGCGGAACAGGTTTATATTAATAACAAAAATGCATTAAATATTGTTGTATTTGCAAAATATGGCTAAGAAGTCTTGATTTTGTTGGAATATGCGTCAAATTTCCATTGAAACATAAACTAGGGTTGCTTCGTGCACTACTTATGCATGTGGGCATCAGTGAAAACCACTATAGCATATTTTAAGATTTTTCCTCTATTTAAAAAGTGTTTTTAAATTACAGTAACGAAAGGGGAATTCATCTGTAACATGGTTTTGTCACAAATTGTAAAACATAAACCAGTCAGCCCGCAACAAACATGAAACCCTTTGACGTAGCTTGCTTACAAAGTATACAAATATTTTTAGAACTCCACTCCACAGCCCAAGTTTGAACGTTGATTTGTTTACGTTTGTAGCCTATATTATTTAATAACTAATTCACACAAGTTTTTTCATAAAAGCATACATGTAGCAAGTCAAACACTGTTTCCATAAAAACTTCAACGATTTTTGCATAAATTAAACGCTAGGGTCCGATCTTGTTTGAAAAAATGTTTGGCTAACTATCCGCGAAACTGCTGAAGACGAGAATTGAGCGTCTAAATTGTTTGGCTAACTATCCGCGAAACTGCTGAAGACGAGAATCGAGCGTCTAAATTGTTTGGCTAACTATCCGCGAAACTGCTGAAGACGAGAATCAAGCGTCTAAATTGTTTGGCTAACTATCCGCGAAACTGCTGAAGACGAGAATCAAGCGTCTAAATTGTTTGGCTAACTATCCGCGAAACTGCTGAAGACGAGAATCGAGCGTCTAAATTGTTTGGCTAACTATCCGCGAAACTGCTGAAGACGAGAATCGAGCGTCTAAATTGTTTGGCTAACTATCCGCGAAACTGCTGAAGACGAAAATCAAGCGTCTAAATTGTTTGGTTAACTATCCGCGAAACTGCTGAAGACGAGAATCGAGCGTCTAAATTGTTTGGCTAACTATCCGCGAAACTGCTGAAGACGAGAATCAAGCGTCTAAATTGTTTGGCTAACTATCCGCAAAACTGCTGAAGACGAGAATCAAGCGTCTAAATTGTTTGGCTAACTATCCGCGAAACTGCTGAAGACGAGAATCGAGCGTCTAAATTGTTTGGCTAACTATCCGCGAAACTGCTGAAGACGAGAATCGAGCGTCTAAATTGTTTGGCTAACTATCCGCGAAACTGCTGAAGACGAGAATCAAGCGTGTAAATTGTTTGGCTAACTATCCGTGAAACTGCTGAAGACGAGAATCGAGCGTCTAAATTGTTTGGCTAACTATCCGCGAAACTGCTGAAGACGAGAATCGAGCGTCTAAATTGTTTGGCTAACTATCCGCGAAACTGCTGAAGACGAGAATCAAGCGTCTAAATTGTTTGGCTAACTATCCGCGAAACTGCTGAAGACGAGAATCGAGCGTCTAAATTGTTTGGCTAACTATCCGCGAAACTGCTGAAGACGAGAATCGAGCGTCTAAATTGTTTGGCTAACTATCCGCGAAACTGCTGAAGACGAGAATCAAGCGTCTAAATTTGCACAGTTAATTAGTTACAAAGGAATGGTGTTTAGCCTACTTTGTCTATTCATGTCTGCCCACCATCTAAACAGCTAAAAGACGCCCCAGACTTGAAGTTCAATCTTTCAATTCAAATCAAATTTAATTTAGTTCACAACAACGTACGAATACAGTAATACAAATCTTGTCAAATATATATGATACAATATAGCCTATACATATATGTAGGTACTCAATGAAAATAGAACAATATTTTCATCTATCTTATGCTAATGAACATTCGTTGACCTGTTCGATTAGTTTTTGATAAATAAGAGTAGACTAATCTATGCAAGTGAAACGAGTTCGCACGCAGAACGCTGACGTGAGGGAAGTGAATTTCCATATAAAAACTATAAAAACTCAAAATCAGTTAAAAACATACAATTATTCCAATTTTTATTCAAATCTGAAAATATTGATTTTTTGGCTGTTCTGATACTCCAGGTTCTATTTATCTGCAATGTTGGGAATACAATTATGCGCATTATAAGGTTTGGAGAAGGTCCAGTCAGTCTTTAAAGTAGGCGTGAGGTTGTTGGGGATGATAAAAGTACACCAAAAAATGATTAACAGGCTTTTCTAATGTAAAACGCCCATAAGACAACGTACTGTGTTTGGTCAATACACATTTCCTTTAATAACTCGGTAAATATATATGCTAGAATGACGAGAGAGGGCTAAAAAGTTTCGCCACTCTAATTCCCATCTTTTTACATTCGTTAATTTCACATCAGGGGCTTTTCTGACCATTTTTGGGTCCAAAAACTCGACATTTGAAAGATTAATCCCCAAAAAAGGGGTTTAGAGTTTTCCGATTGTTTTGCCCAACGAACTTGTCCAACTGATTATAGAAAGGAACGTCCCTACCAAATTTTAAGTAAATCGGACAAAAAATGCGACCGCTAGAGTGCCTGCACACACACACACACATATATATATATATATATATATATATATATATATATATGTCTATATATATACATACATATATATATACATTTATATATATATAACATTTTGAACGAACCCCCAAAACGTGTTCAGGGGGTCACGTTAGGAACTTCTATGGTGGTCCCGGGCTTAAGTTTCACCGTGCGGGTCATGCTAATAGTTCACTTTCCATAGGAAATTCACTAATAAATTAGGAATATCTCAAAAGCTCAAAGCTCGTGTGATACAACCACCACTCTGCAAATATAAAAACAAATGGAAAATAGCGAAGATAGGTTTCTCAAAACAAAATTCAAACAAGAGAAAATTCAATTAAAATGAAGTAATAAGAAATCAACTATATTCTGGTACCTAGCTAGTAGTGGCGACTTAGCTGTGTTTTATTGAAATAAAACTTAATGGCCTTAAAAAAATACCCGGCGAATTAACGCGTGTAAGATTTCACAACTAAATAAATTATCACTAAAACATTGAAATTATCAACAACGATTACTATTTGTAAATGTTACTGAGTTGAAAAGTAAGTAAATGTGGATGTCACTTATCACTTATCTAATACGTATTGCTGCATTCAGTCACCCAACCTTGAATTATTGTAATGAGCACTCTGACCTAGTGAATACGCTCTGTCCGAGGTAAATACGACGCCACGTCACGTCTCAGCATCGATATTTAGTGTTACAAGAATAAATCTATTTGTATCATCATAATACATAAAAACTCCACAGAACATAACACAGCCATTGTATGTCTTGATTCATAATAAGGTCAAGATCGATAAAAAGGAGCTGGTCCAGGTAGTGGTTGTTGTGGCTTTTCACAGGTGCATTTGTTATTCTCTGGACCGGTTTCCATAAATATTCCATATAAGCCAGGGGACAGTCGGACAGTCTGGTCAGCAGCCAAGGAGGTGACTTTGACCACAAGGTAGTAACAAGGCTTGTCGCACAATCCTCCACTGGTAAATCTCTACTGCACCCGGTCTGAGACTCGGTCGGATTCTATAAATTTTTTTTTTTATTTAAGAAATTTCTGTCATGAGATAAAACATATGTTTCGGTTTTTACTGGAAGGAATTAACAAACGAGTTCGCACGCAGCACGCTGAAGTGAGGGAAGTGAATTTCCACATAAAAATCTGTAAAGCTCAAAATCAGTTAAAAACATGCATTTATTCCAATTTTTATTCAAATCTGAAAACATTGGTTTTTGGCTGTTCTGTTGCTCCTGGTTCTATTTACCTGCAATGCTGGGAATAAAATGTTGTGCATTATAAGGTTAGGAGAAGGTCCAGTCAGGCTTTAAAGTAGGCGTGAGGTTGTTGGGGATGATAAAAGTACACCAACAAATTGGTAACAGGCTTTTCTAATGTAAAAACCCCATAAGACAACGTACTGTGTTTGGTCGATACACATTTTCTTTAATAATTCTGTAAATATTTATGCTAGAATGACGAGTGAGGGCTTAAAAGTTTTGCCACACTGATTCCCATCTTTTTACATGCATTCATTTCATATCCGGGGCTTTTCTGACCCATTTTGGGCCCAAAAACTCGACATTTGAAAGATTAATCCCCAAAAAAGGGGTTTAGAGTTTTCCGATTGTTTTGCCCAACGAACTTGTCCAACTGATTATAGAAAAGAACGTCTCTACCAAATTTTAAGTAAATCTGACAAAAAATGCGACCGCTAGAGTGCATACACACACACACACACACACACACACATATATATATATGTATATAGATATATGTCTATATATATATATATATATAAAATATTGAACAAACCCCCAAAACGTGTTCAGGGGTTCACGTTAGGAACTTCTATGGTGGTCCCGGGCTTAAGTTTCACCGTGCGGGTCATGATAATAGTTCACTTTCCATAGGAAATTCACTTATAACAGCATAGTTTTCCAAACTTTAAATAACTATGTATTTTATTTTTATGCTACAATACAGAACGGAACAGTTACATTGAAGGGGAACAATATTCAATAATCATAAGTCCAGAGTAGTATCTTCGGAGCACGCAGTAAGCAGTATGTTCATGTTTTCTTCATTATATCAACTAAGATTTACAATATTACAATATCAATATTATCTACACAATAATCACAAACTAGCAACAGAGGTGTTCATAACACGTTCATAAAATAGATAAATTAGAAATGGTAACAATTTATGAACAAATAAAACTATATTAATATAACAATTAAATTATGCATGACATCATATAGATAACTGCTCAATGAATCAGTTATTTTGACAGTATAATTATTCATAGTAAAAAAGTCTAAACATATGTAACATAAAGTAAAAATTTAATTTAATATGATCAAGTTTCACTGTATAAATCGAAATATATTTCCTAACGAAGAAGGTTCCTCCCAATGTCTGAAGTACACGTGTTTTTAACACAACTAGTACCGTATCCTTTCACTATTGTTTCTTACAGTTTGTCCTAACTAGTCTAAGGTCAGAAGAGTTATTATAATAAGCCCCCTCTAAAAATGTATTATCCTAATATAATAACAACAAATTTAAGATACCATCGTCAAACAACCATGTTTCCATCAAATTAAAATCAAACATTGACTGTGAAACAGGTTTTAAGAGGATCAGGTTTTTTCATCAGGTTGTTGGGCCAAAATTGGGCATTATCAGAAATAAGGCGGAAGCGTGTTTTTAATGGTTGATGATACAAATCACATGGCTAGCCTCGTCGCGGCCTTGGCGTCTGACAACAATCGTCGCTTCCTGATTGGCGATGGCTGCATTGGGAATGTTCTAATAATTATGTGGATTAAGAAGGGGCACCAGTCACGAGACTTTTGGCGTTTCTACCTGCTTCCCCCATAAGGGCATTGTTAACTTTCAAGATCCGTCCAGTAGTTATTTGTGAATATATCGTTTTCAGATTTGGTAGGAATGTTGTACTGGAGACTATCTAGCGGTTTCAGTGAAAACGTTTTTGATTTACGTTTTAAAATTCGATAAAAGATTATTTGAATAATTCAAAATGCATAATACTAATAATGCTAAAATTATAATAATGTAATGATAATGCAATTCATAATGCTAAAATTATTTTAGCATTTTGAGCCGAAATTATCAATAAATAAAAAATTAATTAAAAACTTTGCTCACTGAAATCGCTTTTTTATTTCGTCCTCTTTAAAACAAGCCATAAATCAATAACATCCGACCACCCGTTTAGGTTGGATGAAACTTGAAGGATAAAATTGCTCTTACGGGGTTTATAAATCTACTTGGACTTACTGGGAATCTCGAAATAACAAGGCTTTACTGACCACGGAAATAAAGTTTGAACGTTCAAGAACCTCTGGATCTTCCAATAGATGAATCTCATTGGGTTTTCCTTCCCTCTAAATTGGAAAATAAATGTTTAAAGAATTAGTTTAGTACAAACTGTATTTAGTAGCAAACGTACTTTGAGCTAAACTCTTAGTTGAAATTGAGTACATAAAATGCAATGTTAACATTAAATTAGAGAGTCGGATTTTAGCGAATTTCCCCTATAGGGAAGAAGCTATTACCGTTGTCGGCATGGTAAGACCTAGGCCCGGGACCATGATAACTTTTCGTTTTGAGGTCCCCAGACCCCAAAAACACCTTTCGTTCGAAACTGTATATATCATAAATGTTGCTTTACACATTTATACCAAGTTTCTATTTATATATGTGTATATATATATATATATATATATATGTGTGTGTGTGTGTGTGTGTGTATGTGTGTGTGTGTGTGTGTGTGTGTCCGTGAGCACAATAACTCTCGTAAAAATGATTCGATTTTGATGATACTTGGTATAAACGTGTAAAACAACATTTATGACTTTAAGTTCGAAAACCAGCCAGGTCGCTCTATCCAAAGAACATTTTGGGGGGTTTTGTACCCCAAAAATGGGTTTTTTGAACTTTTAACACATAATTTTTGAAATAGTCAAATTTTAATTTTCACCATTGGATTCAGCTTAAAAAACACACAATTTGGTATTTTGATCATTCCTCTACGTCAGTTGGTTACCGAGATATTGAAAGTGCTAAACACAGTACGTTGTCTAATGTTATTCTTATGAAGGAAAATAAAATTGTTATATCTCTCTTATTTATGAACGTATACTGACGAAACTTGGTATACAGCTTCATCTCGTTGCGGTCTATTGATATTTGCTCAAAAAAATGTTTACCAAAGGCGTAGCAGCAAACCTGCGTACTCAGCTCCCATGTTATTCTTATGGAGAATAATTAAATTATCTGTCTCCCTTAATTATGAACATAAATTAATAAAAACAGGTATACGACTTCACCTAGTTGAGTTAAATTGATATTAGCATAAAAACCCATTTATTGTGTTCCTTGTTGCAGCAAATCTGCGTACTCAGCCCCAATGTTATTCTCATGGAGAATAATTAAAATTGTATATATCGCTTATTTGTTAATATATTTTTATGAAACTTGGTAAGTGGCTTTATATAGTATTAGGACATTTATATATGTACATATATGTATGTACGTAACATTCGCTGAGTATGCAGGTTTGCTGCGACGGGGGTGTTTTACCACTGATATTGTCGAATTCTAGAATTACTAGTACAGTAGCTTGTACTTGTAGGGGCTATATCCCCTAATTTTTTTGTTTCTTTGTATGTGGCTATTTTATTTACTGTTTACATGATAAATCAATTTGAAAATATGACTATATGTTAATTCATCTGCACAGCAGAAGCACAAATCACATTATAATTTATCGTTAGTCCTTTTTAACGTTTTTACATTAGTTTTAGCGAATTTCCCCTATAGGGAAGAAGCTATTACCGTAGGTCTCATGGTAAGACTTAAGCCCGAGACCATGATAACTTTTCGTTTTGAGGTCCCCAGATGCCAAAAACACCATTCGTTCAAATTTTTATATATGTATATATATATATATATATATTTATATATATATATATATGTGTCCGTAAGCACGATAACTCTCGTAAAAGAGGTCCGATCTTAATGAAATTTGGTACAAACGTGTAAAGTACCATTTATTTGAACGAGTTCGAAAACCAGACAAATCGCACCATCCGAAGGGGGGTTTTGGGGGGGTTTTGTACCCCAAAAATGGGTTTTTTGGAGTTTTCACATGTAATAATCATTTAAATCAAATTTTAATTTATACCATTGGATTCAGCTTAAAAAAACAAACAATTTGGTATTTTGATCATTGCTCTACGTCAATTTATTACTGAGATATTGAAAGTGCTAAACACAGTACGTTGTCCAATGTTATTCTTATGGAGAAAAAGAAAAATGTTATATCTCGGTTGTTTATGAACATAAACTGACGAAACTTGGTATATCGCTTCATCTGGTTGTGGTTTGTTGTTGTTTAAACAAAAAACTACTTTTTCGCCTATGGTTCCCGTAGCAGCAAACCTAGGTATTCGGTCCCCATGTTATTCTTATGGAGAATAATAAATATGTTATATATCGCTTATTTATGAATGTATATGGATGAAACTTGGTATGTGACTTCACTTAGATGAGTTCTATTGATATTTGCATAAAAACCCATTATTTTGTGTTCCTTGTTGCAGCAAACCTGCGTACTCATCCCTAATGTTATTCTAATGGAGAATAATGAATATTTTAAATATGGCTTATTTATGAATATATTTCTTATGAATTCTGGTAAGAGGCATAATGTGTTATTAAGACATATATATTCATTGGAAATTCGCTGAGTACGCAGGTTTGCTGCGACGGGGGTATTTATTGTTAGTATTTCCTATGGAAAAATGAACTATTAGCCGCACGGTGAAACTTAAGCCCAGGACCACCATAGAAGTTCCTAACGTGACCCCTGAACACGTTTTGGAGGGTCGCTAAAAACTTTATATATACAAATATGTGTGTGTGTATACATATATATATACATATAATTATAAATAGATTAAAAATACCTGAGTACCCTTTTAAAATCATTTTATTATGCTGACACGAGTTTCGGCTATAATGCCATTTTCACAGCGTCTTAACTCTTTTACACTTAACCTATAATTTAAAAATAAAAAATATAACTTAAATTTAAATAAAATCATATGATTCAATTTACATATGTCTTTTATTTTTTATTTCCTTATTTTTTTCAAAATTCGGATTTCTTTAAAACCAAGTAAATTAAAAATAAAAGACCTCACACTCTGTATTAAAAACTAGGCATATGTAAATTGAATCATATGATTTTATTTACATTTAAGTTATATTTTGTATTTTTAAATTATAGGTTAAGAATAAAAGAGTTAAGAAGCTGTGAACATGGCATTATAGCCGAAACACGTGTCAGCATAATACAATTATTTTAAAAGGGTACTCAGGTATTTTTAGTCTATTTAGAATTATTATTAAAGTAGCCCTATTAAGTGAACTGAAAATTTCAATATATACATGTGTTCGCACTCTAGTGGTCGCAATTTTTGTCCGATTTACTTAAAATTTGGTAGGAACCTTCCCTTCTGTAAACAGTTTGATAAGTTCGTTGGGCGAAACAATCGGACAACTCTAACCCCCTTTTTTGGGGATTTTAATTTTAAAAATGCTATGTTTTTGGGCCCAAAAAGGGTCAGGAAAGCCCCGAATGTAAAATTATTGCATACTAAATTATTGTACGTAAAATGCCAACAAGTGTAGGCCCTCCCTCATTATACTAGCACAAGTACTTACTGAGTTGTTAAGGAAAATGTTAATTGTCTTAACACAGTACGTTGTCTTATGGGGATTTTACACTGGAAAAGATTGTTTTTCATATCTTGATGTAGTTTTATCACCCCCAATACCCCTATACCAACTTGTTATCATGACTATACCTCCTCCTAACCTTATAATGTACAACGTTGCCATCCTAATAGAGACTTTAAATATAACCAGGAGCATCGGAACAGCCAAGAAATAACATTTTTTAATTTTCCGAAAAAATGTTACCAGTGTTATTTCAAATCCTTTATTTGATTTTTTAAAGGTTTTAATGCGGAAATTCACTTCCCTCACGTCAGCGTGCTGCGTGGGAACTCGTTTTCCTTTAAGGACATTTTTAACAGGTATTAAAGGCAAAAAAGAGCTCTGTTAAGTTCTTTCCCATCTAATTGTCTATTAGTGCTCCAAGTCACCGCCTTCTAGGTCGTGCGGTAGCTTCATAAACCTGCGCAAAGACAAACATTTTAGTTTTTCCCTAAGCAATGATATATTAACATAAATTAATAGTTGTTAGTTATGGGTAAGACCTCAATTTTCACCCCATTGCGTCCAGTCTCAAATGCGGTAAAACCCGTCAAAATGGAAGAAAAACTATAAATTTCTTACATTATACTTAAACATTCTACGTGTAAGAAAATTACCATTCGTTTAAAAAACGTGACAATAGGCCAATATTTTTTGTCTTGCAATTGCAGTACAGACGAAATCTTGGCAAACGGCATTCTGGATGTTATTTCCACGAGCAGGAAAGAAGGCAGTTAAGGGCGTGGTTTAGAAGGCTCTCAACCAAGACCATCCAATAGTAGACGTGCTGCATTGCCAAACTTCACACCAGCTGGACAGAATAACACTGGAGTGCTATTTTCTATGGCAACAGCATAAAACAGTGACAGCATGGCGCCTTACTATTGTCTGCAGCCCAACTGTCATTTGTCCTGCTCCCGATAATAGTTTATGGTTCTTATCATTTTGTTACTTATCTTCGTGTGTTCGCCAGAGCTGCTGCCGGAGCTGATGTCCTCCAGCTGTTCCAAGTGTGATAAGAAGCTCCGCCAGGTGTACGAGCGCTGCGCCGAGCTACTGCAGCACAAGTACCCCACCAAGTGGTCCAAGTTGGTCAAACTCAAGTCGCCCAACTCTATCTGACTCTGTAGCTTTTATTTATTAAATTATTATTTATCTTTTGCACTACGTTTTATTTAAACCATGACGAGGTTAGTGGTTTTTGAAACATGCGTCAATCAACAACGGGATAGGCTATGAATATAAATCCACTATCAAATACAATTATCTCGGTTAATTTAAGCAGACGATTCCGTAATTAGCGAATTTCCCCTATAGGGAAGAAGCTATTACCGTAGTCGGCATGGTAAGACCTAGGCCCGGGACCGTAATAACTTTTCGTTTTGAGGTCCCCAGACCCCAAAAACACCATTCATTCGAAACTGTAGATATATATATATATATATATATATATATATATATATATATATATATATATATATATATATATATAAGTGTGTGTGTGTGTGTGTGTGTGTGTCCGTGAGCACGATAACTCTCGTAAAAATTATCCGATTTTGATCAATTTGGTATAAACGTGTAAAGCAACATTTATGACTTTAAGTTCGAAAACCAGCTAGATCGCTTTATCCGAAGGGGTATTTTTGGGGGGTTTTGTACCCCAAAAATGGGTTTTTTGAATTTTGTACATAAAATTTTGAAAATAGTCAAATTTTAGATTTTACCATTGCATTCAGCTTAAAAAACACAATTTGGTATTTTGATCATTCCTCTACGTCAATTGGTTACCGAGATATTGAAAGTGCTAAACACAGTACGTTGTCTAATGTTATTCTTATGGAGGAAAAGAAAAATGTTATATCTCGCCTATTTATGAACGTATATTGACAAAACTTAGTATACGGCTTCATCTGGTTGTGTTCTATTGATATTTCTTCAAAATAATAATTTTTTGCCAAAGGCTCTTGTAGCAGCAAACCTGCGTACTCAGCCCCATGTTATTCTTATGGAAAATAATTAAATGCTATGTCTCCCTTAATTATGAACATAAATGAATAATACCCCCGTCGCAGCAAACCTGTGTACTCAGCGAATTTCCAATGCGTGCATATGTTTCTCACCACCACATAAAGCCACTTGACAAGTTTCATAAAAATATATTCAAAAATAAGCGATATATACAATTTTAATTATTCTCCATAAGAATAACATTGGGGCTGAGTACGCAGGTTTGCTGCAACAAGGAACACAAAATATGGGTTTTTATGCTAATATCAATATAACTCAACTAGGTGAAGTTGTTTACCAGTTTTTATTCATTTATGTTCATAATTAAGGGAGACAGAGCATTTAATTATTCTCCATAAGAATAACATGGGAGCTGAGTACGCAGGTTTGCTGCTAGGGGAGCCTTTGGCAAAAAATTGTTTTTTTAACAAATATCAATAGACCACAACGACATGAAGCCGCATACCAAGTTTCGTCCAAGTACGTTCATAAATAAGCGAGATATAAAATTTTTCTTTTCCTCCATAAGAATAACATTAGACAACGTACTGTGTTTAGCACTTTCAATATCTCGGGAACCAATTGACGTAGAAGAATGATCAAAATACCAAATTGTGTGTTTTTTAAGCTGAATGTAATAGTAAAAACTTAAATTTGACAATTTCAAAAATTATATGTAAAAGATTCAAAAAACCCATTTTTGGGGTACAAAACCCCCCCAAAATACCCCTTTGGATAGAGCGATCTGGCTGGTTTTCGAACTTTAAGTCATAAATGTTGCTTTACACGTTCATACAAAATTTCATCAAAATCGGATAATTTTTACGGGAGTTATCGTGCTCACGGACACATATATATACATATATATATATATATATATATATATATATATACAGTTTCGAACGAATGGTGTTTTTGGGGTCTGGGGATCTCAAAACGAAAAGTTGTCATGGTCCCGGGCCTAGGTCTTACCATGCCGACTACGGTAATAGCTTCTTCCCTATAGGGGAAATTCGCTAAAAACTGGTATATGACTTCACCTAGTTGAGTTAAATTGATATTAGCATAAAAATCTATTTTTTGTGCTCCTTGATGCAGCAAACCTGCGTACTCAGCCCCAATGTTATTCTTATAGGGAATAATTAAAATTGTATACATTGCTTATTTGTAAATATATTTTTATGAAACTTGGTAAGTGACTTTATGTAGTATTAAGACATTTATATCTCCATTGGAAATTTGCTGAGTATGCAGGTTTGCTGTGACGGGGGTATTTTTATGTTGCGGTTGACAAATATTACGTTTAAAATAAAACTTCAAAATATGTATCAAACATGTTAAAGCATGAATACAATGTTTGTGCACGATATCCTGTATAAAGCGAAGTGCTTCGCTGACGTAATCTGGCTATGCGCAGGCTCTTTTTTCGAGATTTGTATAAGTACGATAAATAAACTTTGTTTTAAGTTTAGATTCATACAAAAATAACGAGAACGCACGCAGCACAACCTGGACTGAATTGTTCTTCCTAATTGTTCTACATGAATAAATGTGCTGGGTTTAATATAGTAAAGAAAACTTCCTGGTAAATCTACTTGTACTTTGTTTTCTATCCGTAAACAGTTGTGTATATATCGGGTGTCACATAAAGGTCCCCCCTCTCAATTTTTTAATTACTGTAAATTTTCAATTAATCTTTGTTTAATGTTACTAGCATAAGTAATTTTTTATGTGGTTAAGGGGGTTCAACCCTTTCCCCTAGTTAGGGGTTGCAAGTGGTAGTTTTTATTTTCCAAATAGCAACCCCTAACAATTTGCATATATAATTTTAAAGAGGGAACAACAATAAAATGAATGCCACAAACTAGACCTGTCTACGATTATTTAAACTAAAAATAAGGTAAAAAAGGTTATCATCGTATTGATTTTTTAATTACATCTCCTGGAAGTACCACAAACTCTAAAATAATTAACAACTAAGCTGTATACGGACCGTTGTCAGAAGGTATTTTAGTTTCAGAGTCTGACTCATTATTTTTAAGTAGTACACCGTTTATAAAGTTATTAAAAAGTCTCTTGCCTCGCTAAATGAGATGCTCAAAATGACCTCCATTCACCTCTTGGCCAAAGTAAAGACGGTTTTCAAATGACTTTCTTGCACTTTGAATCATCCCTGGCGTAACACAATATTCAAACCCAAACAATTCACCCACTTCGTATTTGATTTCTGGTAAGGAGGGTAATCTAAGCAGTACAAATAACAACAAAATTAATAAATTCGTTTTGGCTATAACATTATATTAAATAAACGTAGTGAGGTCTAGTTTTCGGTATTCATTTTCTTTATTTGTCATCTTTAAAATTAGATGCAACTTGTTAGAGGTTACTATTTTAAAAATAAAAACTACCCCAGCAACCCCTATTTAGGGGTAAGGGTCGAAACCCTTAACACTTAAAAAAGTACTTTGAGTTATGCTAGTAATATTTACCAAAGAGTTTGTGAACATTTACAGCCATTCAAAAATTAAGGGGCGAACTTTATAGGCCATACGGTATATACACGGGTTTATAGATTTACCAGATGTATACGTGGATTCTGGCGGAAGTTTTCTTAACTATATTAAACCCAGGATAGTTGTCCATGTATAACCATTAGGATGGACAGCTTAGTCTGGCCATCAGCACCTGTGACTCTAACGTTCTCTTAACCGAATTCACCACGGTATTAATGACTATAACCTTATCACGTGACGGACCGTGGCATCGCTTGGGTCTGCTCCAGATAACGCCTACACGCCAACACTGACCGCGGCCTTAGGCTAACACCTAGTGATCGGCCCATTATTGATGAGACTCTCGCAGTGTACAATCGCATTTTCCATCTGCTGATTATGTTTAAGCGTTCTTAAAACACAACATTTACTTGCGCATTTGGTGAAAATACTTTTTGCTTCTAAGTCGGTGCCATATTGTCCAGATTATATTACAGACAAAAGTTGAAATATATTTTTACTATAATTTTAATTTATTAGTTTTACAAGTTTTGTTTGGCTGGTCAAGTGAGATTACAAATGTAAATACATCCATACACCACATTATGTACGTTTCGTTTATAGCTGCAAAAAATAGTATAAATTGCGCAAGGATTTTACTATGAATGATGGAGAAATCTCAAATTTAGTTACCAAAAGTAGAGATAAGACCTCCCTCAGTAGAGAACAAATTGTTGGAACTGCAAATTTCGAGTTTTCTTCGCTATTCTTTATACAATCGTGACAAATTATATACACTGTTGGATGTGCCTTTGGTACAAAAAACTGTTTGTTTTTCAGATATTTAACATTGGAAATTTTAAACTGTCACGATTTTGAAGTTAAACCCTAATGGTGTGAACAAATTAATTTTTAAATTATTTGTTACTATTTATGTGACTATTCAAACCTAGACTTTTTAATTTAGCAGTTTTTAGATACTGAGGTCACAGACATAAAACGACAAAGGACACATGTTATCTTGTACTATTTTCTAGTTTTGACCTGCTGAAAAACTTGCTAACGTTTGTGAATGAGTTTCGCACCACCGGCACCGGGACATAGCCCGTTGATGATCAGTTGGGATCGACCCCAGGACCTTCGGCCATAAATCAGGCGCTCTAACCACTACAATAGACCGCTACAATAAATATATGGAGCCTGTATCCCTTTGCAGTATTCGCTAGGCAGCTGTCTCACTACGCAGTGGTCTCACTATGCAGTTGTCTCACTATGCAGTGGTCTCACTATGCAGTGATCTCACTATGCAGTGGTCTCACTATGGAGTTGTCTCACTATGCAGTGGTCTCACTATGCAGTGGTCTCACTATGCAGTGGTCTCACTATGCAGTGGTCTCACTATGCAGTGGTCTCACTATGCAGTGGTCTCACTATGCAGTGGTCTCACTATGGAGTTGTCTCACTATGGAATTGTCTCACTATGCAGTTGTCTCACTATGCAGTGGTCTCACTATGGAGTTGTCTCACTATGGAGTTGTCTCACTATGGAGTTGTCTCACTATGCAGTGGTCTCACTATCCAGTGGTCTCACTATGCAGTGGTCTCACTATGGAGTTGTCTCACTATGCAGTTGTCTCACTATGCAGTTGTCTCACTATGCAGTTGTCTCACTATGGAGTTGTCTCACTATGGAGTTGCCTCACTATGCAGTGGTCTCACTATGCAGTGGTCTCACTATGCAGTGGTCTCACTATGCAGTTGTCTCACTATGGAGTTGTCTCACTATGGAGTTGTCTCACTATGCAGTGGTCTCACTATGCAGTTGTCTTACTATGCAGTGGTCTCACTATGCAGTTGTCTCACTATGCAGTGGTCTCACTATGCATTAGTCAATAAATCGATACTCAAGGGAAAATCTATGCAAATTTTAACTTATATGCATTTATTAAACGCAATAATCTTTAGGGCGAATGAGTAAAGTCAAAAAAATTCCAAGATGTATCACTATTTTAGTGCTATTAGCGAATTTCCCCTATAGGGAAGAAGCTATTACCGTAGGTCTCATGGTAAGACTTAAGCCCGAGACCATGATAACTTTTTGTTTTGAGGCCCCCAGATGCCAAAAACACCATTCGTTCAAATTCATATATATATATATATATATATATATACACATATACATATACATATATACATATATACATATGTGTGTGTGTGTGTGTGTGTGTGTGTGTGTGTATGTATATATATAGGTATATGTATATATATGTGTCCGTAGGCACAATAACATTCGTAAAAATGGTCCGATCTTGATGAAATTTGGAACAAACCTGTAAGGCATGATCTATTTTCATGAGTTCGAGAACCAGACAGGTCCCTCTATTTTAAAGAGGGTTTTGGGGGGGGGGGGGGTTTTCTACACCAAAAATTTGTTTTTTGAACTTTTTACATGTAATTTGTTTAAACGCAAACTTTTGTTTAGACCATTAAATTTAGCTTTCATATTTTTGCCCCCCTCTTCGATTTTTTATTTTTATTTGTTGTCCCCACATTTTATATTTTTACACCCCCCGATTTTAAATGTTTTGCTCCCCCCGATTTTATATGTTTGCTCCCCTCCCCGATTTTATATTTTTGCCTCCCCCCCTCTGCAATTTTATTTTTTTATTTGATGTCCCCCTTTTTCTATTTTTGCCCCCCCCCGGATTTTATATTTTTGTGCCCCCCGATTTTATATTTCTGCTCCCCCCATTTTTATTTTTGCTTAACCCCCGATTTTATATTTTGTCCCTCCTCTTCGATTTTATATTTTTAATTTATGTGCCCCCGTTTTATATTTTTGCCCCCTCCCGGTTTTATATTTTTGTTCCCTCCGGATTTTCCCCCCCCCCCCGATTTTATATGTTTGCTCCACCCCTGATTTTTATTTTTGCCCCCCCTCTACGATTTGTATTTTTATTTTATGTCCCCCCATTTTCTATTTTTACTCCCCCAAAATTTTATATTTATTTGCCCCCCCCTCCGACTTTATATTTTTGCTCCCCCCATCTTCGATTTTTTATTTTTATTTTTTCCTCACCCCTGATTTTATAGTTTGCTCCCCCCCCCCATTTTATATTTTTTGCCCCCCAATTTTATATTTTTGCTCACCCCCATTTTTATTTTTGCCTCACCCTCCATTTTATATTTTTGCCCCCCCCCCGATTTTATATTTTTTGCCCCCCCAATTTTATATTTTTGCTCACCCCCATTTTTATTTTTGCCCCACCCCCAATTTTATATTTTTATCCCCCCCCCTCTTCGATTTTATATTTTTATTTTTTGTCCCCCTCCATTTTATATTTTTGCCCCCCCCCTTGATTTTATATTTTTCTCCTCCCCGATTTTCTATTCATTCCCCCCTTTCCCCCTCCCAGATTTTTTTTGTACTTGAGTTCTTTTATTTCTAAAAGCGAATCCAAAGTGTTATGTGTACCGATTTGGTGTCGCAAACCACACGCCGTTTACTACCCGACAGAGTTCCTCGACTTAGCAACAGTACCCGAACTATCTGCCAGTATATTTCGTTAACATTGATTTAATTGTACATTAAACGTGTCAAATGTAATTTTAATATTGTAAAATAATGTCGATTGATATTTTCTTTAGTTAATCTACCATTTATATACAACCCGTACGAAGGACGGGTACACAGCTAGTAGAGAATAAGTCAAATCTTATGTCTCCTTTAATTATGACATAAATGAATAAAATTTTGTATTTAGTTTCACCTCTTGTTGAGTTATACTGATAGTTGCAAAACAACCCATTTGTTGTGCTCCTTGTTGCAGCAAACCTGCGTACTCATCCCCTATGTTATTCTTATGGATAATAATTAAAATATGGTATATATCGCTTATTTATGAATGTAGATTAATGAAACTTGGTATGTGGCTTCACCTAGTTGAGTTATATTGATATTTGAATGAAAACCCATATTTTGCGTTCCTTTTGCAGCAAACTTGCTTACTCAGCCCCCATGTTATTCTTACGGAGAATGATTCATGTTATATATCGCTTATTCATGAATGAATATTTATATGTGGTATGTGGCTTCACCTAGTTTAATTGTATTGATATTTGCATCAAAATTGTGTCAGCAAACCTACATACTCATCCCCAATGTTATTCTTATGTAGAATAGTTAAAATATCGCTTATTTGTTAATTCATTTTTTTGAAACTTGGTAAGCGGCTATATGTAGTGTTAAGACAAAAATGTGCATCGGAAATTCGCTGAATACGCAGGTTTTCTGCGACGGGGGTATTGTTTTTCGTTTATGTCTATCAATAATATTGAAATATAATTTGATAAATGATAAAAATTATATTTATTGGTTTGTCATTTTCATTGTTAAAAAAATACCGCAAATCTCGACCTTCCACAAATTGGATAACTTAAACTTATCCGCATGCTATTAAGTTTGTGAGTCTCTGTTGTAGCATATCAATGACATTTTGAAATGGTCTACTAATTGCAAAATCATTCAGGTTACTCAGTGGCGTTCCCATTTATAAAATAACTGCCTATAACCATTTAGCCACAATGCGATAGTCAATTAACCGCGTATTGCTTACAAACGATGCATTTTTCCATCAAACCCTGAAGGAAGCGATCCTCTAATCGGTTCGGAAGGAAGCCAACGCAATGTTCTGGGCCAAGGTTCACGCAAGGCTGGCAGGCCCCGGGATTATATAGGCTCTCGGCCGTCCCCTTAGTGTACAGTACCTCACAGCACCATGTTCGCCGCCCTGCTACTCGCCTGTGCCGCCCTCGCGGTCGCCGCCCCCGCCGCCCTCGCCGCCCCCAGCCCCGCTGGCCCCAAGGGGCAGATCAACAGCCGACTGGACGCCGTGGATGTCGACAAGATCCTCAACAACCCCAGAGTGCTGAGCAACTACGTCAAGTGTGTTACTGACAAGGGGCCCTGCACCTCGGAGGGCAAGGATCTTAAGAGTGAGTACATAGTGCTTTAGAAGTTATAATGTAGTCACGATGTTGAGAAACAATAAATATCGCCGTAAGGGTATTAGCTCGTTTCTGCCAAGTGATCCTGTGCATGTGGGGAAACCCTATGTGATGGTTCCGAAACCTTATGTCTACCCTACGGAAAAATCTGAGCCTTCGCGTATAGGTTTTGCAAGAAGTCCTGAGAGAGAACGTTCACAGAGGTTCACGGCTAAGATAGTTTTCCTGGTAGTTAATCAACACTTTGTGAACAAAATTTAAAAGAAAAATGTCATCGCTACTCTTGCCGTGTTTTATAATTTCAATATTATGTTTTTATCCTAAATTGTTGTTGTTTAAATTATCTCTTTCACTACAGTTAAAAAGCCTTGTGGATTCGACTCACTTAAAAATATGAACCAAATTTGTTTAATAACAAGAGTAGATTATTTAATTTTTTTTTATTTGACTTTTTAATTTTGACACTTTAACGTTAATTATATAGAATGGACGGGGTAGACAGGGCTTCTACAGACACATTTATGAAATAATTAATAGACCATTTTTTACAATGAAACTCGTAACCTAAACAGTTAATAAATAATAATGCATTCATTGCATAAGCGACATGAATTAAAACATAAAATTCAAAGTTTGCTTCCATTTAAACCAGAGTTCTTGTTATGAAAACAACTGAGAGGGGTTTTTGTGTAGTACTGCTTACACAAACATTAACTGTTGTACATATTTACTAAACTACTTCTTTTAAACTATTTTGTCTTATTGTGTAACGAAATTGGTTTTTCTCGCAATTTTTACCTCTTATTGGATAACAATATTCACTTTTAGTGGAATCTTTAAGGTGTCATGAATAAAATATTCATAAAGGACCAGCTTCCTGTCGATTGCGAAAAATAGTCAGCTGCTCAACTGATGAACCACATCATACCGGTGATGTGTCAGTTATGTGTCTAAGATGGGTCGTAATCTGCATGAAACTGGTCCTACATTAATATATCCTTCATTGCACTTTAAGGCTTCCTCGTAAAATATTGAATATTACCAGGAATCAAGGCTGTTGGATGAATAAAACATTTGACCTAATATTTGAATACTTACGTCTTTAGGGGTTATAGATTGGAAACAAATAAAGTGATATAAATACTATACAATGAAAATGTTTAAAAATAAAGAAAATAAACTCGTTTAGACTAAAAACTGGCACGATAACAGAGAATCCAAGTCAAGTTGCCCGTGGCCCTCTTATCTCAATATGCATATTGATGCATTTAAAATCAAGGTTAGCCACTGATTACACGAGGACGTTTTTGTTGGAAACTGGACAATTTACAATATTCCAGGTTTTTGCCAAGCCAGAATTTAACATTTGCATAATTTAACTCGACTTGTATTTCTTGATTTTTGTTTCCATCCGACAAAATCAATTAAAAAATAGTAATAAATATTCGGACGAAAAAATACATTGATTCGATCACTTTTTGGAGGAAAGATTGTTTTTAAATTTGGTAGTTCAGTTATAAACTAAAAATAAAACGATATAAATGTATTACCATTTTAAAGAGTTCAAAAAATAATATAACATTTAGAATTATTAACCTAAGTTATTGAGGATAATATATCGAAAAAACAAAACCAGACTATGTTGTATGTCATTATTAATAAGACTAAATATTTAGTTTTTTTTTCATTATTTATTAGTTGAATTGCCAATTCAATTAGTTTAAAATAAATTCAATCAGTTTTAACAATTCTTGCACAGCGGTTGTACAGCTGATGAAAATTGTCAACTTCCGATATTCTCTTGTCGTTCCTATGTAGAGTAAAAATAACGTTGTACCGTACATCTAAACTGTGTATATGATAGAAAACTAGGTAGGTAGCTTATGAGGTTAAAATCCAAAATGTTTGCATAAAATAACCCTATCGCAACGATCCTGCATATTCAGCCCTAAGTTATTCTTCAAATTAAATTATTATATATCCTTTATTTGTATATATTACTGTACAACTTGGTAAGCGGCTTAATTTGTTTATTATCTATAAATATCGTCATGAAAAAATGGTTTGCAAAAACACATTTATTTTATAAATAAAAATAAGTTAACAAGTGAATTTTCTGTTATCTGTTGGGAAATGTAAAATGTGAAGTATTGTAAAAAAGTGTTAGATTATAGATATGATAAAGTTATTTTTGCCAGTAAATTATATAAAAGGATTTCGAGAAGACGAACTTGCCCATCCGCTCTTTCCATAATGTTTAAGGACTTTAACAAGTCTTAATCCTCAACGAGCGTCATCCTCATGCTTTTTATTCAGTCTAGGCTAGAGGCCCCTTGAGTCCTATTTCAATCAGACCGAGAAATATTAGGAGAAAAGTGAAATGTATGCCTGTAGTGTACACTGTATAAGCAAGAGACAAACACATTCTATGATAGGCTTATTTTCTTTTTCTTGTGCCCATTGTCAACTTCTGAGCTGGTGCAAACCAGGCAAAAGACCGGCCCTGGTTGACCAATAATCTTTTATTTCTGGCTAATTGTTATTTAATTATAAATTCCCTTAGGCTATACATCAATGTGAAAGCTTTACTCACACACATAAACCAAACTATACCGCCAAATCATACAGTTTTGTGAACAGCAGAATTGCCTTGCAAATTTAAAGGAGGGACCTATATTTTGTAAATTTTGGCACACAATTGCACCGACTTCCATAAAACGTGAAAGTGTTATATTAAGATGTATTACATGTGTAAGAGATGTTATCTAATTTAATATTGATCACGGAACATTCCATTCCTCTTTGCCCTAACTGAACGCCCCATTTTCAGAAATCCTGCCCGAGGTCCTCTCCACCTCGTGTGCCAACTGCTCTCCCAGAATGAAGTCCAACCTGAAGAAGACCATCACAGCGATGAGGGAGAAGTACCCCAACGAATGGGCCGCCGTCGTCAATAAGTACGACCCCAAGAAGACTCACGCCAAGGACCTCGAGGCTTTCCTCAAGTCTTAGGCGTCCTCCCTCCAACACCATTCAAACCTAATTTATTGCACCTTCATCGTTATTTATTGAAATCATTAAACGGAAAAGACTGCTGACTTGTGTTGTTTTTCACTTATAAATTCTACTGTACGGGTTTTTGGTCACTGGAGAAAATGAAGAGAGAAAGTTAGGGGGGTTCCCACCACAATCCTTATTCCATAACTTTTCCATTGGCTGAAGCGATTTTCTTCAAGAATTTATCACTTCGTTATACGTCATGTTTAATTCATAGTTTTTTTGTTGGACTCGACAATAAAGAATATATGTCGCAGCTGCAGCTTTAAAAGCTCAATTTTGCTTTAGTAATTTTACAAAGGAATATGTTTTATCTTGTTCACTCCCTCGTTCTCAAACTGTTCCGTTTAACTACTCTGAAAGTGAGAGACCTTCAGCACACTGTTAAGAATATAAATAAATATGACTTTATATTCTGAATACAAAGTCAGTTCAGTATTCTTAACATTACAGTCCATTACTTTTGACTCAATGACAAATATTCACCGACTTGGATTTACAAAATGTTTTATATTGAATTCGTGGTATGTACATACAAAGCCAAATCTGGTTAGTATAGTTTAAGGAGGTGTAAATTTCTATTACTTAGCTTAACAAATAAACATGGTTTTCAGTGGTTCTATGAATTAAGAGGGCACAAACTGCGTATTCATAAATTCATAATGGAATATTTTATTACACATGTAAGAATAAAAATAAATAATTTATTTTATAAAATTGTAAGGTTTCATAACACAAATAAAGGGAACGTCAAAGTGATTCAACCATCGCTGTTAAATTATTATTTTTTTTTTATAAAGAAATCTTTAGAAAATGCTATCTTTTGATTCCACAGTAAATTGTACAGTTGACGATTGAACCTTTCGAGTAATTTTCCAACTTGAAATCAGCAAAACCGTCACGTCCGTACATTCTTTGCAACAATAGTATTAAGAAACACCTCACTTCCGAGTAAACAAGGTAATAAAAATGCCATGTTACATACAATATTCGTAAATTACCTATTGACGACTATAAAGGAGGCAGTGGATCGCATCAGCTGTTATTGTCGATCAGCTGTGATCATGAAGGCAGTGTTGGCGATTGTTCTGATGGCAGTAGCTGTGGCTACAGCAGCTGATACGTATGCCGCCACCTGGGATAGTATCAACCTGGACGAGATCCTCAACAACGACCGTCTCCTGAAGGTTTACGTCGACTGCCTGCTGGATCGCGGGAAGTGCACCCCCGATGGGGCGGCGCTGAAACGTAAGTCCTGAAATCCTCTTTGTAAAAGTTAACCATAGAAACCAAATAAGTTATTGTAGTCGATGGTAGAACTGTTTAAAATATGTTTCCTACTGTCACGCCTAAAGCGTTTCTTCGCGATTTAAAAACACATCGTAAAACAGGTGTTTTATTTTTAGCGAGCGAAAAAGTCTTTTTGCTCGTTGTGTCTTACTTTTCTGCTCGCTGAAGTAATAATCAGGTGTGTGATTGTTGCTTCAAACAAACCTAACTAACTTGGTGTTTATAACTTCAATCTCATTAATTCAGCTAAAGTGGGTGAAAGAGAATTGTTGATATTGTGTGGTATCCAAAATTGCAATTGTATGATAAATTGTGTATTTGATTCGACTATAAAGTGTCTTTACGCTCTTTAATACATCAATAACTATTGTATTCATTATAACTGTAAGCTTAAAAGGGTAATGGTAAAATATATCATATAATTTTAAAAAAACTGTAATAGGCTAATCGGTTCTGCAAATTAAAAACTAAAATGAACATTTTAAAATGTATTTTAAAGTATTGAAAATGTTATCGCGTAATTTATGTACTTTGTAAATTATGTAAGTACACAACATTTATTTGTTGCCTTTTTTTCACCAACAAAAATTAATCAAATATCAACGAGCATGGCCGGTCCCCCGGTACTGTTTTATTAATATTTGTACGGCAATAAGCAAAATCGAATAACCCGTTATAGTGATTTGCAAACTGAAATTTGTATAGTACTGGCGAAGCAGTTAAAAAATTTCTGCAAAATGCAATTATCTCACATGGAAAATTAAAACAAAATAAGGCTGGCGTTCAACCGCTATATAGTGTACTGTCATTATAACCTTCCGTAAATCAGCTGCGAGGACACTGTATTTAAAAGGAAAGCTTTAATCAAAGATGCATGCGTGCGCTAATGATGCGACCCGCTAGGATTTTAGAGGTAGACATTTCCCAAACGCGAACCATCGGTTTTCTGGCAATATAAATGATCGCCTGTATAGTTTATGGTCCTCCTGCTAAGAACGAAACGTTATGCGAACCCCGACAAAGGTTACAGTTATAATTTTATTCTAAACTAGTCAGTGACCCGATTTCCGCCGGGGTTCTCGTAGATGTTTCGAAAATTGTACAATAAAATAAAGCTGACTGCGTAAATAAAATACCTCCATTCCTCCATAAGATTAACATTGGAGATTTGAAAGATTTCGAGACGAAACCCTGAAGGTGGACGTTTTTCAAAGACGTAAAACGTAAAAGGTACTTTTAAAGAGTAAGAGCTTTTTATAATAATTTAAGAGGTCGAAAATTGCCGAACGAAAATCAAGAAATGATTTAATAATATAGATTACTTATTAAGAGCTGCGGCTAATTTGGTGTACACATTATTTTGTACTAGATGTGATGTGGTGTGTCACGTCGAGTGACTCGCCATCGAGCAACCTAACTTGTATCTTTCTGGATCAGTCCGCTGCGTAGCTGGGCTGCAACCGCGGCTAGTATTGTATTGTATTGTATGTAGCAACGTGAGCAGCTGTCAAGTAGGATATTTCCTCCAGACTCCAGAAATGATTGCCAACCCGGCAATTTGCGGGATCATGATATCGTTTTTCCTTTGTAATAATTTCCTGTTGTTAATACTCAGAATTGCTTATAACAAAATACAGTAAAATATTTTGAGTAGTTATTGTTAGATAAAATACCACCGTTTTGTCTGATTGAAATGTTTTTTTTTTCTGAGCCGTCGCATCGAACATAATATAGGTACTTGTATTAATAACCCCGTTACAACACACCTGCATACTCAGCGAATTTCAAATGGTACGGTACTTCAGTTCGTAATCAAGCCACTTACAAAGATTCTCGGGCGGATTCAAGTGGAGCACGGGCCGCGACACGCAGCGCTTCGCCTGAACAACGCTTTGCCACACCTCAAGGATACACCTACCTCCGCCGCTTTCAAAAAGGGTCTCAAATAATTCCTCTTGGAGAAAGCTTTTTATAAAGTTTCGGATTTTTTTCCCGAGGCAAGAGAATAAGTTTTTTGTAAGTTAATAATCATTTTGTAAGTAGGGAAAAGAAATTGTACTTTGTGGTTTTTTGTTGTTTTAATATGATTTGGATTGTTATGTTAAGAGTCTTCATCAGTGGTCGCCATATTGGATTTATGTTCCATAAGAACAATGTTAACTTTGTGCCTCCGTTACGCATCACTTGATCGTCACAAAAAATCTGTTAAAGTCTTAAATTAAAGGTACAGTAGTCCTCTAGGGAAAGCCAAAACGAATTATGCAAATTGTCCTTAAAATATTAAGATAATTGCCATTAATTATACTTTTAATTGAAGAATTTTTTGAGAGGCAATAGGAACCGATTTTTGAAAAGTAAAATTGTATTTCCCTAGTGTCATTACTTATAAAGCTAGTTACGAAATTTCAAAATGTTATTAACCAAAATAACACTGGAACGCGTTCACAAGTGATGGTACGTTCTGTTGGAGAAGCGTATAAGCGGTCAGTGATCGGCGCGAAACCTGGCGACAGAGAAGAGCACCACACACGGCGGAGTGATATACAATGTCCGGTGGCGCGAATTTTTAAATAACAATCTAATGTTGAGTGCCCTTTGGCTTGTGATTGAAACTCTGGTCAGTTTAATACATATTTTGTTTTTAAGTAACTATAACATAATTGTTATATGTAATAATAACATTGCTTCATATAAGGTAATTTTTTAGCGCGTAATGTTGGCCGTAAATTGTGATGAAAACACAGTATCAAAAGAAAATAACGCACAGGATTATAATTTATTTTTCCGAATTTAAAACCAGGTTTACTTACCTTTTACGTCCAAACAGTTCAAAAATATATGCTGCCACATACTATGACGACATGTTTCGGAATCTAGAATTCCATCTTCTGGTCATACCCAAAAACGTCCGTAATTCACCCAGATTTTCGTCAAAATTTAAAATTTCGTTGTTGTTAAACATTAATACAGTTCAACATAACACACAACACAACATTAAACACGTGTTTAATGTCGTGTTGTGTGTTATGTTGAACTGTATTAATGTTTAACAACATACAAATTTTAAATTTTGACGAAAATCTGGGTGAATTACGGACGTTTTTGGGTATGACCAGAAGATGGAATTCTAGATTCCGAAACATGTCGTCATAGTATGTGGCAGCATATATTTTTGAACTGTTTGGACGGAAAAGGTATGTAAACCTGGTTTTAAATTCTAAACAAAAGTTCAGGAGGCATTTTCAAAATGAATAAATTATTTTTTCGGTTTCTTTGGCAGCCGCTTTAAGTAAAAAATAACGAGTTCGCACGCAGCACGCTGACGTGAGGGAAGTGAATTTCCACATAATAAACTTTTAAAACTCAAAATCAGTGTAAAAACATATATTTACACCAATTGTTATTGAAATCTGAAAAAATTGATTTTTTGGCTGTTCTGATGCTCCTGATTTCATTTACCTGCAATGCTGGGAATACAATTTTGCGCATTATAAGGTTAGGAGAAGGTCCAGTCAGGCTTGAAAGTATGCGTGAGGTTGCTGAGGATGACAAAAGTACTTTAACAAAGGAATAACAGGTTTTTCTAGTGTAAAACCCCCATAAGACAACGTACTGTGTTTAGTCGATACACATTTTCTTTAATAACTCGGTAAATATTTAAGCTAGAATGACAAGAGAGGGCTTACAACTTTTTCCTCAGTATTTCCCATCTTTTTACATGCATTAATTTTACATATGGGGCTTTACTGACCCTTGTTGGGCACAAAAAATCTAAATTTTAAAGATTAATCTCCCAAAAATGGGGTTTAGAGTTTTCCGATTGTTTTGCCCAACGAACTTGTCTAACTGATTACAGAAAGGAACGTCCCTACCAAATTTGAAATAAATCGGACAAAAAATGCGACCGCTAGACTGCAAACACACACACACACACACACACACACACACACACACACACACACACACACACACACACACACACATATATATATATAACATTTTGAACGACCCCCCAAAACGTGTTCAGGGGGTCACGTTAGGAACTTATATGGTGGTCCCAGGCTTAAGTTTCACCGTGCGGGTCATGCTAATAGTTCACTTTCCAAAGGAAATTCACTAATAATGATTTTACTCTAAAACATGCAACATTACATGATGACAGTCTTTTATATTAAAATGATTTACCGTATTTTAGTTGAAGCTAGGTGTAAATTTGTGATCAAACAATACAGAATGATCGACGTAGTATACGACAAACTACCCGAGAATAGCCTCGTTATATGCTGGCCAATTGAATTAATCGACAAAAGTGATGAATTTTGGAAATCCGAAATGGAGAGTAAGATACATACATTTTATCATTACTGTCTGTTGCCTGAACTGTTAGACCCACGGAAGAGGAGAAGTATGCCACTCAGGGAGCCCGAGTACATTGTAAAGGCACAAGAGAAGAAAAATGAAGAGAAATGTTTAGCTAAACCCCTTTGCTCACCTTAGGTTTAATGTTTATGTTGTTAGTTGTCACGTTTTTTATGATTTCGAAAGATTATGGGGGATATAGCTTGATTATATTGTTATATTATTTTATTTTTATAATAATTATCGTGTAATATATACCTGGTTATATCTCTTGTACAATATTGTAAAAATGTATTATATTTAAATATGTATACATATGATATATTGACTAGATCTCATCACTTTGCGTTTATTTCTACATTTACAGTGTGTGTTTTACGTTTGTTATGTTCTGTTATGCTTACACCATTTGTTGTTTTATAGACTCCTTAGCACTGTTTTCTGAAATACTTAGCTAAACCTTTTTTATGACCTGTTTTAGTATGATTTTTAATAACTTAAAAATGTGTAATGGTTGTTTCTTTACTGTACAGTTTTTGTAATTTACATAAAACGTTATACGATACTGTAACAAAGGGGTAACAATCATTGTTTACTATTATATAACATTATTTTAACCTTGCATTTTTTACAATTTAGTTTACTAAACCTAAAGTGGGATGTAGCTTGATTATTTTGTTATGTTTGTTTCGTTTGATAATACCTCTCGTCTCTTGAACTATAGTGTAAATACAATAAATTAAAATATGTATATATCCATATATTGACGCGATCTCCTCACAGTCATAGTTTATTAATTTGTTTCCTGTATGTAGTTTACATTTGTCTTCGTTATTTTTATATAGTATTTTTTTACATCGATATAAACAAATTTATTAATGCTTATTTCTTTCTGCATAGTTTTTGTAATTCACATAAAACATTGCTTTGTTAACTTACAAAGGTAAGTCACAATTATATTGTAACTAACAATAGACTAACCAACATAGCATATTTGGTTTTCTTTACCGCATGTGGGATGTAGTTTAGTTCGATTATTTTGTTATATTTTTTGTTTCTTTCTATAATGTCTCTCATAAATGTAACACATCTTTATTTATATTATATAACCTACTTGTTCTATAGTGTAAATATATAATATTGAAATATTTATATTATATGTTCAGGCTACGATTTAAAATTGTGATGATTATAGCTTTTGTAATTTCAATCCTTTGTCATTATTAGAACAGTGTTTATTTATAATAGTCATTAAACAGCAATATTCATGACTACATCGCTGTTTAGTTCTTTACCTAGGGAAGTAACCTCTTTAATTTTCATTGTACTTTGAATTGATCAATTTATTTTATGAGGTATCAAAATTTAAGGTAAAACTATTGTCAACAAATATATTGTTGTATTTAAATAGAATTCATTTTACAAAAGCATGTGTTACGACTGGGATTGGCAGTAAACAAATGTTTCTCTAAATATGAATTCAGTTTTGTAATGAAAAAATACTGTTTTATCAAAATGTTTGATTTTATTATGAAAATATAAGTATAAATTCATAAAATAATTTAATAATTTAGTTGTTTTTAACCTTCCAGCAGTTTTAAGTGGGAGTAGAGTTTATTATAACATAACAAGTATATTCTCAATAGAATTATTTGCCAATCATATTGAAGTTTGATACGCTATGTTTGTACTTGTTACTGGTTTGAGGTTTTTCATGTGACGAGGAAGCCTAGGAAATTGCTGTCGAAGTTGCCAAGTGTCGAGGCGGCAATAGCCATAGCAGGGCCGGCGAGAACATCTACTAGTTCCCGCCGGCCTTTTTCGCAGGTCGGTAGGAAGCCGATACAATGGGTCCCGCTATGTCCATCCCCCCACCCCCTCGGCACACCACCCTCAAATTGGAAGAGAGAGACACATTCACACTTTCTCCCACCCTTACTTAAACGGTTTGAATACTGGCGGCAGGACTACTTTTGTGATGCGGCTCGCGTAACACCGGATATAGTTTCGTCAATAGTTGGCACTGCCTCCACCAGTTTTGGAGCGCTGGAGTCAACGGCGACTTTCCAATTTGGTGATGAAGACTCTTAAGTTAGATTAAGTTAGTGACTAGTTCGATATAATGTAAATATTGAACCACTGAACAATAAATTAATTGAATTGAATTCTTCAAAGCATATTCGTAAAAAAGCGAGATATGACATTTCATTTATTATCCTTAACAAAAACATTAGGACTCAGTACGCAGGTTTGTTGCATCAAGGACCACAAAAATCGGGGTTTTATGCAAATTGCAAAGGAACACCACTAGATGAAGCAACATACCAGTTGTACCAATATAACCTATGTTCATAAACAAGAAAGATACACTGTAACATTTTTCTTATTCTCTTTAATAACTGCACACTCAGCAGCTATATTGTTATTATTAATACCCCCGTCGCAGCAAACTTGCGTACTCAGCGAATTTCTAATGAATATATATGTCTTAATCACACATTATGCCTCTTACCAGAATTCATAAGAAATATATTCATAAATAAGCGATATTTAAAATATTCATTATTCTCCATTAGAATAACATTAGGGATGAGTACGCACGTTTGCTGCAACAAGGAACACAAAAAAATGGGGTTTTATGCAAATAGCAATAGAACTCATCTAAGTGAAGTCACATACCAATTTTCATCCATATACATTCATAAATAAGCGATATATAAGATCTTTATTAGTCTCCTTAAGAATAACATGGGGACCGAGTACCTAGGTTTGCTGCTACGGGGAACCATTGGCGAAAAAGCAGTTTTTTGTTCAAACAACAACAAACCACAACCAGATGAAGCGATATACCAAGTTTCGTCAGTTTATGTTCATAAACAACCGAGATATAAAATTTGTCTTTTTCTCCATAAGAATAACATTGGACAACGTACTGTGTTTAGCCCTTTCATATCTCAGTAACCAATTGACGTAGAGCAATGATCAAAATATCAAATTGTTCGTTTTCTTAAGCTGAATTCAATGGTATAAATTAAAATTTGATTTAAATGATAATAACATGTGAAAACTCCAAAAAAACATTTTTGGGGTACAAAACCCCCCTAAAACCCCCCTTCGGATGGTGCGATTTGTCTAGTTTTCGAACTCGTTCAAATAAACGGTACTTTACATATTTGTACCAAATTTTATTAATATCGGACCTTTTTTACGAGAGTTATCGTGCTTACGGACACACACATATATATATATATATATATATATATATATATATATATATACATATATAAATACCCCCGTCGCAGGAAACCTGCATACTCAGCGAATTTCCAATGAATATATAACATAACACATTATAACACTTAACAGGATTCATAAGAAACGTATTCCCAAACAAGCGATATTTAAATATTAATTATTCTCCATAAGAATAACATTGGGGATGAGTACGCAGGTTTGCTGCTACAAGGCACACAAAATAATTGGTTTTTATGAAATATCAATAGAACTCATCTTAGTGAAGTCACATACCAAGTTTCATCCATATACATTCATAAATAAGCGATATAAAACATTTTAAGTATTTTCCATAAGAATGACATGGGGACCTAGGTTTGCTGCTACAGGAACCATAGGTGAAAAATTGTTTTTTGTGCAAACAACAATAAACCATAACCAGATCAAGCCATATACCAAATTTCGCCAGTTTATGTTCATAAATAAGCGAGATATACAATTTTCTTTTTCTCCATAAGAATAACATTAGACAACGTACTGTGTTTAGCAATTTCAATATCTCGGTAACCAATTGACGTAGAGCAATGATCAAAATACCAAATTGTTTGTTTTTTTTAAGCTGAATTCAATGGTATAAATTAAAATTTGATTTAAATTAAAATTACATGTGAAAACCCCAAAAAACACATTTTTGGGGTACAAAACCCCCCAAAAACCCCCCTTCGGATGGTGTGATTCATCTGGTTTTGGAACTCGTTCAAATAAATTGTACTTAACACATTTGTGCCAAATTTCATTAAGATATATATATATATATATATATAAATTTGAACGAATGGTGTGTTTGGCATCTGGGGACCTCAAAATGAAAAGTTATCATGGTCTCGGGCTTAAGTCTTACCATGAGACCTACGGTAATAGCTTCTTCCCTATAGGGGAAATTCGCTAAAAACCGAGATATATAATGTTAAGTACTTATTCTCCAGAAGATTAACGTTGGAAAACGACTGTGTTTAGCACTTTCGATATCTCACTAAACGATTGACGTAGAGCAATAATTAAAAATACTACATTTTTGCTTTTATTAACATTAAATCAGTGGTGTAACTGCAAACTAACATTTAAATAGGGTTGCCATATCACCAGATTTCCCCGGAGATTACCGGATTTTGAGGCTAAAAATATAGCTCCAGAGAATTTCCGTGAAAAAATCAAAAATCTCTTTTTTAAACTTGTCCAAGAATGCGTTGCAAAACGCAAATTTTGTGTTGAAATCCTATATGTGAACGAAAATGTATTTCCGTTTGCAACTTTATCGTCATGCAACGATTACGAAAGCTAAATCCTGTCTCCCTGTAACCTCTATTACTTCTTACTCTTTAGCTTTATTATTTTGGCGGGAACTATCGTTAAGTTTCACGTGTATTCGCAGTTATCGAACGCTGAAAAGTAGGAGGTTTTATTAAATATAAATAGCAGGTTCTTAAATTTCAAATCTTAAAATTAGGTACATTGTTTTAGGCTATACATTTTAGTTTATATACAGTTGTTTATGATTTACGATTTAAATCAAACAAAAACTAATAATAAATGCATTTTCTTACAAGGTTTACTTTAATCATCAATTATTTTTTCCGTTCCCACTAAATTTAAGAACCGTAGGCATATAAATTAGCAAATAATTTAACTCTAAAATTTATTTTAAATGCTAAAAAGCTTTTAAAAGCGTTTTTTAATACATGATATTCAACATTTTTGAGGGGGGGCATCCCCGGACCCACCGACCTTCCCCCCATTACAAAATCTCCTCTTTTTGTCTGGGGTTGCCAGCTAAAATCTCCTCTTCTTCCCACTCTACCATATGGCAACCCTACATTTAGGTTTAAAAAGAAATATAGGTAAAAATTTAAAGAAAAATTAGGTTAAACCACCCCCCCCCCTCCAAAAAAAAGAAATAAATAAAGGAAAAACTCCCCTTAAAAATGGTAAGATATCTCTGGTTTTCGAACTCATGGAAATAGATGCTGCCTTACACGTTTATGCAAAATTTCAACAAGATCGTACTTTTTTTCGACAGTTACTGTGCCAACGGAAACAGAGTATACAGGGTGAGTCAGACCACCCATCCAGCATGTGCAACGGGAGAAAGGTTTGGTCTAATGACATCAAACAAAGTTCTTCCCAACTAAAACGCATATGGTTAATCTATTAATACTTTCGTCAAAATCTATGCAGAGGTTTCCCCGGAGCTGAAGGTCACGGGTTCGAATTTCAAAATCTTCTAATGTGAACCTGGGACAAATTATACACCAATTTAAAGGTCTCGTTAAAAAAAATTTTTAGTGAAAACAGAATTCACCTATCTTTATTTGTTCCAAAATGGCGGCCACATTTGTGTAAAATATTGACATTTACGGAATCCTCTGCATTTTCTAAACAACCAGACATTGTTTTTTTTTCAATTCCAATTTCTTATTTGCGATAAACTCAGCTTTACTCAATAATTTATAACAATATTATATCTTTTGTAATATAAAAGTCAGTTGACAGCGCATGTCAAAAAGCATAACATTGAAAGGGTCTTGTAAATCCTAACAACTTTATAATTTACTTTAACCTTGTATTTCTTTTGTTTTTTCCCGGCCTCAGTGGGCCAGGGAACTTGCCGCCCACTGGAACCTCACGACAATGCAACGCAAATCTTTTTTTTTTAAATTTCACATTTTTAGCGAATTTTCCCTATAGGGAAGAAGCTATTCTGTAGGTCTCATGGTAAGACTTAAGCCCAAGATCATGATAACTTCTTGTTTTGAGGTCCCCAGATGCCAAAAACACCATTCGTTCAAATTTGTATATACAGTATATATATATATATATATATGTGTGTGTGGGTGTGGGTGTGTATGAGTCTGTGTCTGTAAACACGAGAACTATCGTAAAAAAGGTCTGATCTTAATAAAATTTTGGTGCAAATGTGTAAATATTATTTATTTGAACCAGTTTGAAAAACAGATGAAACGCATTCTCCGAAGGAGGATTTTTGGGGGTTTGTACCCCAAAAATGTTTTTTTTTGGGTTTCCACATGTAATTTTTGTTTAAATCAAATTTTAATTTTTACCATTGAATTCAGCTTAAAACAAAAAATTTGGTATTTTGATCATTGCTCTATGTCAGTTGGTTACTGAGATATTGAAAGTGCTAAACACAGTACGTTGTCTAATGTTATTCTTATGGAGAAAAAGAAAAAAATAATATCTCGCTTATTTATGAACATAAACTGACGAAACTTGGTATATGGCTTCATCTGGTTGTGGTTTATTGTTGTTTGCACACAGAAAATGTTTTCTCCTATGGTTCCCGAAGCAGCAAACCTGGGTACTCGGTCCCTATGTTATTCTTAGGGATAGTAATTACTATTTTATATATAGCTTATTTATGAATATATATGGATGGAACTTGGCGTGCGTCTTCACCTAGATGAGTTCTATTGATATTTGCATAAAAAAACATTATGTTGTGTTCCTTGTTGCAGCAAACCTGTGTACTCATCCCCAATGTTATTCTTATGGAGAATAATTAATATTTTATTTATCACTTATGTGTGAATACATTTCTTAATTCAATTGCTACAAAATTGCCGTTTTCAAGATATTAGGCTTTACAACATTTATATGAGCACTATTTTGAAACGGTTTAAGCTATAAATGCCAAATATACGCTAAGTTAGCCCCAAGGTACTGTATAATACACATGCCAAGGTTCGAGTCAGTACCTCAAGTGGTTCCTAAAATATGCTGTATTTATTAAAAATCCCATTCAGACACACACAGGAAACGAAGCGATTTACAAAAAGGTTTATAAGAATTTTGTACTAGTTGAACTAGGTATTAAAAAATTGTTGAATTTTAAGCCCAAAAAATATTGTATAAAGGTTTTAACAATCACTCAACTGCAGCTGAGCAATTAACATTTTGATAAGTAAATTTATGCCAGTTCTATGTAAATAATTACCAGAAATTACCACTATTTTACTCATACAAATTGCAATTCCTCAGCTTTAAGTTGAATGAGTGTTAAAATTATCGTACCGTATTTTTGGCTTAAAATGTCACATTGTTTAACTGTTCAAATATTTGCGGTTTTCAAGATGTTATTGAGCTTTTAAGCTTTAAATAATTCAAATGGCCGTCATTTTGAAACGGTTTACATTAAACACCAAATTAAATACCAAATTAGCCCTAAGCTCGTACAAACGCTACCCAAGTTTCAAGTCAGTACCTCAAGTAGTTTCTAAGATATGCTTTATTGATAAAAATTCACCTACAGATGGACAGAAATAAATCAAAGCGATTTAGAAAACAGTTTATAGGAATTTGTTTGCTCTTTTTGATGGAGTTTTACCAAATTCTGCACATGTGCCATACTCTCGCTGGACACCCTGTATAAATACACACAAGCATACCAATTGTAACAAATGGTGTTTTTGGCATATAGGGGCCTCAAAACAAAGATTTATCATGGACTCAGGCATAAGTCTTACCTACGGTAATAGCTTCTTACCATTAGGGGAAATTTGATAAAAATATGTTAACCAAATAAAATTGCTATTTTTATAAAAGAAAACAACAGCTAGGAACTCTTACTCATTTGTTTCATAAACAACAAAACTAAAACTCTTTTTTTATTTTTTACAAAAACAGACACATTATCAGACATTATTTACAATACTTTTAAAGTAATCAAAAAGTATTACTTTTTCCTAGCCTAGCCTCAATGTTTCTCTACACTTTACTGTTGTGGCCAACTTGGTGTCTAAAAAAATGTTGCAAATACAATTTAAAGGACACTGTTTAAAGTAAGATTAAGCAGTTTTTACTGACATTAATTTGTTAATCACACTTGCACATTATAACTCTCAAGATCATGCCTTTAAACATTACTGTGACAAAACCATCATTATGTTCCTTATGATTCCTTTGTGTACTAGATCAAGAAAAGCCTTTAGCGTTTTGTCTCATTGACCTTTATATTTATATTCATTGTTTCAATCAACAAGATGAATACACCTAGAGCTCTCATCTGGGTAAAAAAGTGAAGCCTACTGCTGACTTATATTTTCCCCTCTGCTCCCCTAGTAACCAATATGGTAACCAATATTAGTCAGATAACAAACATACAACTTGTAAAGAGAGGATTTGATTGAATACCTGAGGTATTGGTATTGAAGTATTGATTGTATTGGTATGGTTCTATTGTTTTCCTAAAAAAATACACTGACAAATCAAATTTGAGATAAAAAGATATTGGTTTAACTTGATTACCTCAAAGGGGAGAAATTTAAACATTTTTGTATGCAAGTAGTTTTATAAAATACACAAAGTGCAACATTTCCTTTATAATCTATCTCACCTGACAAACGTTAATCACTTTGTTGTGTACCCAGATATTTCATGCGTACTTGTAGTACCAATGCCAAACACCTGAAGCATCATTTATACTAGCATAACTAAAGTGTAAAATAATAGCTAAAACCGTTATATTTTCATAAGTTTTCTATCATAAATTTTGCAATTTTTGACAGTTCTTTTAAATTGTTAAAAAATGTTAAGGTACGGTAATGATCAATCTCAGGTACCTTTGTAGAGATTAACTTAGTAATGCATTTTATAATTTGTTTTCAGGAATATTGCCAGAAGCAATAAGGACACACTGTGTAAAATGTACAGAGAAACAGAAGAAAGGAGGTGTTAAGGCAATCAGATTCATGATAGAAAAAAAGCCAGGGATGTGGAAGGAAATAGCAGCCAAGTACGACCCAACCGGCGAACACACTAAGAATTTGAAAAATTAAAGATGTAAGAAAAATAAGTACAAATTTATTAGATGTTATGCTATAACTGTTCATTTTGAGATCCACCTGACAATACACCCCATGTCCTTTCCTGTCTGTATTGTTCTATAATGCAAAATTAAAAATTGTTCAGCTGAAAACTAGAATCAAAATGCATTGTTGTAGCCCCTGAACTGTGAATAACAGCCTGAAATCCTATACTCTAATATGAGTAAGGTTTGCTTGCTTGCTTGCTTGTTTGCTTGCGACACGGATCTCAAAAGCGGCTCCAACGATTTCCTTCAAATGTTCGAAATAACTAATTTCTGGGATAAAAATAAGTTCTAGACAGGCCTCATCCGCAGGAAAAATCAAATAATGTAAAAAAACTAAAATGAAAAGTTCAAAAAATTAACATTGGCCTTATGGAATTTTAAATCAAAACGAGTTCGCACGCAGCACGCTGACGTGAGGGAAGTGAATTTCCAAATAAAAACTTTTAAAACTCAAAATCAGTTTAAAAACATACATTTGTCCAATTTTTATTGAAACCTGAAAACATTGATTTTTTGGCTGTTCTGATACTCCTGGTTTCATTTACTTGCAAAGCTGGGAATACAATTATAAGGTTAGGAGAAGGTCCAGACAGGCTTGAAAGTAGGTGTGAGGTTGCTGGGGATGATAAAAGTACTCTAAAAAAGGAATAACAGGCTTTTCTCGTGTAAAACCCCCATAAGACAACGTACTGTGTTTAGTCAATACACATTTTCTTTAATAACTCGGTAAATATTTATGTTAGAATGACGAGAGAGGGCTTAAAACTTTCGCCTCTCTAATTCCCATCTTTTTACATGCATTTATTTTACATCTGGGGCTTTTATGACCCATTTTTGGGCCCAAAAACTCAAAATTTGAAAGATTAATCGCCCAAAAAAGGGATTTAGAGTTTTCCGATTGTTTTGCCCAACGAACGTGTCCAACTGATTACAGAAAGGAACGTCTCTACCAAATTTGAAGTAAATCGGACAAAAATTGCGACCGCTAGAGTGCAAACACATATATATATATATACATATACATATATATATACATATATATATATATATATATATATATAATTTTGAACGACCCCCCAAAACGTGTTCAGGGGGTCACGTTAGGAACTTCTATGGTGGTCCCGGGCTTAAGTTTCACCGTGCGGGTCATGCTAATAGTTCACTTTCCATAGGAAAGTCACTAACAAAAGAATTGTAACAGCTGTTCATAATTAACCAGGGATCTGTCAAAGTAATACTCATGTTGTTAATGATTATTAACATGTGGTTTCCTGAGAGCAGAGATTAAAAGATTTGAGTGAAGATTACATATATAGAGTAGTAAAATATTTCAAAGGGACATTGAGCTATAAATATCAACTGGAGTGGCCTTAAAAATGTAGAAAAGAGGCAAATGAGTTATACAAATCTGATTATCAGTTCGGGGAAGTGGTAAAATATTACTCCAAGTCATCTAAACAAACTGACTGGCCTTCACCGAGCAAAGCTCGGCCCCCAGGTACTAGGTTCATATACTGTGACAGTGATGTCCTCACAGTGAAACATGTGATGGATTTTATCACTATTTTGAACTGTTGGCGCCGAGGTAAACCTCTATTACTGTAGTTTTAAAACTAGAGTTAACCAGATTTGCTCTCACAATAGAAAATATTGTCCTTAAAAATGGCCCAGCCAGTACAGATTTGTAAACAGGTTTTTTGCCACAGATGACCAGTGGCACATATAACTATGTGATGGTTGGTGTCATCTAAATAGACCAGAGGTACAAATGTGGGCCACTGACTTAACTCAACTCTTTCTTAATTTATTTTGGTCTGGTGAATAGTAAAGGTATGACATTTTTGTATGTGGTATATAGAGATGTGTGGTAACCTGTGTGCCGCTTGGTTTCTGGGTATGTCAAATTGTATTGTTATTAAATATAAAAACAGAAGCTAAACTACTATTTACATAAACAATGTTTGCACAGATAACAAAGGCAAAAGATTTTGACTTACTGTTCCTGAGTGTTTTAAAGCGTGGCACGAAAAGGAAAGTTAAGAAAGAACTTTCGGTGCAGTAACCAACACATTTAGGTTTACTTGTTATTCCTTTAATTTTGGACACCTTTATATGTTTATCTCTAAAAATAGAGAAAAACATAATGTGTAGTTTCATTTAATTACCTCCTGAACTTTTTAAATACAGCTGCTTTGTATGTAGCACATATATGTGTCAGCTGGTCTATCCTACATATATTAATACGCTAGGGGTTTATCTTCCCATTCATAACTCGATAACGACTTGGCGGATTTTAACGTTTGAGGTGTCAAATTAAAGGTATTTTTATATAGATTTGATACATCTCAGAATTTTAAGAAAGGACATCACTTAAATGCAGTAAAGGGCTGAATTTTCGGAAAAGTGGCGCTATCCGACGGCGGAAGTCTAAACTACGTGTTGATTGAAAGTTCGTTATCCGCTTTATTCTCAGAAGTTATCATCCGTTTTAACATCAGACGTTTTGTTAGGTTTACAACTGAAGTAACCTTGCGTTGCGTACAAACTTGTTCGGATTCGAGCAACAGAACAATTGGTAGTAATGAAAACATAACTCTCTTAGTTGCTGTAGACTGAGTGGCACAAATTGATTATACAAATGGTGCTACCAAAATAGATGCTCCAACACTCAAAAAACTGGTTGATCAGTATTTTTCTATACAATCTCTCACTATTGGTGGTTTAAAAAACATGTTTTATAATCACATTTCATCTTTGATTTGTGGGGACGGTTATGTTCAGGATAGCTGGTCCATTGGTGAAGTCTTTATTGTTTGGTGGAGTCAGTGGATAAACTACCTGGCCCTGGCACATATATGTGGCGTCTGGTAGAGCACGTGTTAACCAATTAAACAAAAAATTTTGTTCAGAAGCCTCGGCTAATCCAAACTTTCCTGACTTATCCAGGTATGTTGGCTGATGTAAAAAAATATACCTAAAGCGTTAAACAATTCAGTTTAAACATTGACTATAAATACTGAAGTAGACTTCTCATTGCCATTATTAAATGTGTCCCTAGTTTTGTGAATGCCAGAATTGAAAGAGGTCGTAGTTTACACCAATCACCAACAGAGTATACTGCTGTCAACTATTACTTATCCTCTCAAGGAGGGGATTATACAACAGTTGGTGTCAGGAAGCAAACATAAATTGATTATTAGTTGCTTTCTGGGGTGGAGATATTTAAAAGTTAACGTAAATAACTAAAGTAAATAGTTGACAGCAGCACAATCTGTCGGCGACCTAATCAAACTACTTCAATTTTAAATTCTAGCATACACTAAAAGTGGGACAGCTGGACAATATGGATGGGATGTCTCCTCCAGAATTTCTAGTCAATGGTTTAAAGCACATAAATGTCATTCTGTACTTGCATAACAGAATATCTGTGTATTACCTCCCTCCCTCCTATGTTCCTGTATAGTATCATAGAAATTCTAGGATAGTATCATAGAAACGTTCCTAAGTTATGGGTGTACTTTGATTTGTTCTTGGGTGATCCACATAAGAAGTGTGAAGACAAACACTACGCTAGTGTTTGGCCTTTTCCATGTTTTTCAATTTTGTCACCCAACAGATTTTTTAACCACACAATTTGTTTAGCAGCCTCACTTGCAGCTACAAACTCTGCTTCTGTTGTTGATAGAGTAACACAGTGCTGCTTCACAGAAGACCAACTAACGATTCCGCCAGCAAACATACATAGATAGCCTGAGCGTGACTTTCTTGATTCGTCATTTGCAAAATCCGCGTCACTGTAACAATGTAGCATTTTTTCACCTTTAGAATATATTAATGCATAATCCATTGTCCCCTTTAAGTAACGAAAAATTCTCTTAACTTCAGTCCATGCCTGCATAGTAGGGGAATTTAATTTCTGTGCAACTACATTTACTGCACAGCATATGTCTGGTTTTGTTATTTTTAATTGGTTATGCTGCCCAGTAAAGCTCTGTTCTTTAATTAAACATGGATATGAAAGTACAGATTCAAAAGCTAGATGGAGCTCAGTCATGGCGTCGATGGAAAAGGCAAATGGAATTGATGTTGAAGCATCATGGGGTCTTGGACATTGCAAAGGGCCAAAGAACTATGCCTGTGGTGGTTGACCTTGCTGATGGAGCTGAAGCTGATGAAAAAGCACGAATTGAACAAGCTCACAATGTGGAAGTAAGATCTTATGAGAAAGATGATTCTCTAGCCCAAGTACTAATGGTAAGTGCTGTAGATGATGCACATGTTGAATTGACAGCAACATGCAGCTCAGCAAAGGAAATTTGGCATAAGTTGCTTAGTGTATATGAACAGTCTTCTAGTCAAAGGTTAGACAGAACCTTGGAACAGTTTTTCTCGGCCAAGGTAACTGATGATGAGGAGTTGGTTCAGTATATTTCTCGTTTGCAATTAACATTTAGGGAAGTAAATGAGGAGTTGCAAAAGCACAATGCTAATGTCCTACCTGAAATTGTACTTATGTCGAGAATTATGAGCACATTATCGAGTGAATTCTTTGAATTTAAAAGCGTATGGGAAAGTATTCCGGTTACAGATAGAAGTGTAGATCTTTTGATTGAGCGAATCAGGCTCATTGAGTCAAGGTTACCTTCTAAGAACGTAACAAGTGGAGGGCATGCGTTACAAATAAATAAGAAACCAGTTAAGTCACCAAGTGGTGATATGGGTGTTAGTGAAAAATCTCTTAACTGTAGTTCAAAGGTTAAGTGTTTTATTTGTAAAGGACCGCACTACGCAGGCAAGTGTCCTCAGAATGCTAGAAACTTGAAACACTATAAAAGTGGTGGAAATTCTTCAAAAGAGAACCAGAAGAAATCTAGTCCCTTTTTATGTTTTGTAGCTGATGGTCAGGATAATGACACATTTATTGCCATTATAAAATAGATAAAATTTTAAAAAATCAGAAAGCAACTTCTTCACTTTAGTATTGCAGAATTCTGTTCCGCCATCACTCATGAATGTCTTAACAACATGACCCGCAGTCTGACACTCATTTAAGAAAACTGTTAGACACTCAGGTACTTCCGTTTTGTCCTTCAAGAAGAAAACTCGTCGAAACTTAGTATAATAATCCTTCAACACCAGACAATAACGACTAACACCAAGAGAAGTATTTTCCATTGGTCCACATAAGTCACCACTTATAATTTCACCTGGCTTATCAGGCTTCAAAGTTCGTGTACGATAAGTTTCTCTGTGATGCTTACCTAATACACATCCCTCACAGAAAACATCATCTTTTGCTACTGAGATGCCATGAGCTCGCAGAAATTCATACACATGAGCCTTATTTTGATGTGCTAAACTCTCATGCCACTCTTGCAAAGTCTTTTTAGGACCACTTGCAAGTTGTACAGAAGTATTATTCTGTAAAACAGACATTTCCAGCTCATATAAACCGTTTACATTATGTCCAAATAAATGTGGTTTATTATCCTTCATAAAAACACATTTAGTTTTATTAGCCTTAAAAATGTAGTCCTTTTCAACTAACTTGGATACTGAAGGAATATTTCTCCCGAGTTTGGGTACATATCATACTCCCTCTAGTACTCGGACCATTTTCTTCTTGCCAATTTGTACAAGAACACGGACTTCGCCTTCACCTTCAGCATAAATAGCCTCTCCATTAGCTACTGTGACTGAAACAGGCTGAGAATAAACTTGGTAAGTATTAAAATATTCTCTCTTAAAACACATATGTTGCGAAGCACCAGAGTCAGCAATAAATGTGTCATTATCCTGACCATCAGCTACAAAACATAAAAAGGGGCTAGATTTCTTCTGGTTCTCTTTTGAAGAATTTCTACCACTTTTATAGTGTTTCAAGTTTCTAGCATTCTGAGGACACTTGCCTGCGTAGTGCGGTCCTTTACAAATAAAACACTTAACCTTTGAACTACAGTTAAGAGATTTTTCATTAACACCCTTATCACTACTTGGTGACTTAACTGGTTTCTTATTTATTTGTAACGCATGCCCTCCACTTGTTACACTCTTAGAAGGTAACCTTGACTCAATGAGCCTGATTCGCTCAATCAAAAGATCTACACTTCTATCTGTAACCGGAATACTTTCCCATACGCTTTTAAATTCAAAGAATTCACTCGGTAATGTGCTCATAATTCTCGACATTAGTACAATTTCAGGTAGGACATTAGAATTGTGCTTTTGCAACTCCTCATTTACTTCCCTAAATGTTAATTGCAAACGAGAAATATACTGAACCAACTCCTCATCATCAGTTACCTTGGCCGAGAAAAACTGTTCCAAGGTTCTATCTAACCTTTGACTAGAAGACTGTTCATATACACTAAGCAACTTCTGCCAGATTTCCTTTGCTGAGCTGCATGTTGCTGTCAATTCAACATGTGCATCATCTACAGCACTTACCATTAGTACTTGGGCTAGAGAATCATCTTTCTCATAAGATCTTACTTCCACATTGTGAGCTTGTTCAATTCGTGCCTTTTCATCAGCTTCAGCTCCATCAGCAAGGTCAACCACCACAGGCATAGTTCTTTGGCCCTTTGCAATGTCCAAGACCCCATGATGCTTCAACATCAATTCCATTTGCCTTTTCCATCGACGCCATGACTGAGCTCCATCTAGCTTTTAAATCTGTACTTTCATATCCATGTTTAATTAAAGAACAGAGCTTTACTGGGCCCATAACCAATTAAAAATAACAAAAAAATGTAAAGTTGTTAAACTTTATTTAAACCATAAAAACATTATAATTCACAGTAACTGACAACATAACATTAACACACATGATTTAGATAAAATCATATGTTGTTATATACAGCATGTTAGTTTAAATTCAATAACTGTTCACTTACTTAAGTAAATTTCCAAGATTAAATTTTGAATAAGAAATTATATTAAATGTAATGACACTTGTTCTATGTGCAATTTAACAATGCTACACCTTCAAAAACGACACAACTACTCAGTTGTACCTTCCTGTCAAGCTTTTTTATTGTGTTGTTGCATGAGGGGCCCATAGACCAATAGTTGCCAGTGTTGCCACCAATATTCCAATTGTAGCCTCAAGCCTATTTATCCAGGTTAACAGCTATCCCTGTGCTCTACACCATCAAATTAGCCTAGAAAGAGGTTTACTATACAAAAGCGTATACCAAACAAAACTAAGTACATAAGGTTACTAAGAAAGATGAAATGTTAAAACATGCAAAAGATGGAATTCAAGGCCATCAAAGATATTAGGTGTTGCTGGCTAAAGTTAGTTTGAATATAATACTAGTTAGAATTTGGAAATGAAAAGTATACATCATCGATTCATCACTGGGCCCGGAAGACATTGTTTTGAAAACCATTTGCCAAAGTCAATTAATATCAGTAAATCAACCAAATGATGGTAAAACGATTGTGACATAACCATGAGATTTGCAATCATCATAAAACAACCAATTAGGTCACTTGTGTGAGTGTAAGCAGTAAAATGGAATAAAATAATTAAGGACAGTTGGAAATTAGTTTAATCCATCATAAAAGGCTATAGTTCACCAAATAATAAATTAACTCAAGTTAAAATCTGTTAGTTGCATTATCCGTAGATGCAAGTCTTAGTATTATCATAAAAAATATGATAAGGCAATTTTTTTAAAGTGCTGTTTAATTTAACTAATTCAATATTATCCTATACTCTAATAAATGCAATGTCTGGTTTGTTTGCAAAATTTATCACATTGTCCAGCGGAACGATTTTGCCAAAACTTTGGAGTAGGGGCTTAATTTTGGCTCTAAAAAATTGAATGGTAAAAACCTCAACCGCGGGAATATTCATATTTTGTTAAAAATCTCATTTAAAAATTGGAAACTTAATATTAGGCTTAAGGAGTTTAAAATCAAACAAAAATATCATATCAGCTTTATAAACTCATAACACAAGGTAAAGTATCAATAAACGATTTCTTGAAAACAGTGACTATACAATAAATATTGCATATACAGGATGTTTCACGGGAACCCTGACAAACTTCAGGAAATAGATCCTTGAGTCAAAAGAAGAAAAAAAGTCCTGTAAACATAGGACCTAATCTCATTCCTTTTCTATTTAAAAGTGAAAATATGATTTTTTCCAGTTTTCAGTATATCTATTGAACATTTTGACCTCTAGATTGAATAATTGATATAATATTTTGATAAAATCTCAATACGTAGATCGAATATTAAATTTAAAAGAGAGTTCATTGCTATTTTGTGCACAAATTTTGAGTGTGCCTGAGAAAAAATAAGTTTAAAAATAAAGTTTTTCTGAAAAAATTAAGATCAAAAAAATATATTTTGTACAGCCTTTTATAATACAGCCGTTCAATCATTTAGGTTGCAACTTTACTAAAAGTTGTATAATGCTACGGAGAATACGAAAATATCAATTTATGTACACTTTGTACGGGGATTTATTTTACTTAAAACTTAAAATGTTTTAAGGTAACACAAATTTTAAAGGAAAATCCAGGGGTTGTGCTGAATGACATTATCGTCCTGATAAAACACATTTTTTTCCCACATTAACAATAAGTTAAACAAAACAACAAACATTTATTGTTTATTGTTTGTTTTATAATGAAATGTCCTCCATTTTGAGACCGACACAGTCTAGCTCGTTTTAGCAGGGATGATGTAGCTGCTCTTATGACTTTGTAAGGTTTTTTTTATTGTTTGAGCTACACTGAGGATCTTCTCTACTAACTCCTCTCGTTTGAAGCTTGATTCTGTACACTTCATACTTCATATGGCCCCATAGAAAGTAATCCATCGGAGTGAGGTCCGGTGACCTGGGGTTTAATTTACTGGGCCTCGATGAGCAATCACTTTTCTCTTGAAACGGTTTTTAACGATTAAACCACATTTTGTGTCCTGTGCGGTGGAGCTCCATCATTTTGAAAAACATCCTTTCTAATGACTGGATGGGAACATCATCGAGAAGTTCTGGCAGAATGTTGTCTAAGAACTGTAGATAACTGACACCATTTTGAGGTCTGTTAAAATTATAAGGTCCTACAAGTATGTTATTTAAAGACCACCAATCATTCACTAAACCCTTTGTTGAAAGTTTGTCTCCACTGTGGCATGTGGATTTTCTTCAGCCCATATGTGGACATTCTCGAGTTGTTTGTACCATTTCGAGTAAATTGGTCCTCGTTGGTGAAGAGTATAAATTTAATCTGGGGACGATTCACCACTACATAGCGACAAAACTGAGGCCTTCTTTCGTCATCGCCAGGATGGTGAGCCTGAACTTTCCTTAAATGATAAGGATATATCCTTGATTATTTAAAATTCGACATGCTTTGGAGATGGATAACATATGTTTTCTTCCAGGAAAGCCTTTCTTTCCAGAAAGCTTTCATGTTTTCTTGAAAGCTTTCTCACGTTTGTTCCAGGGCTTTGCTTTACAGAGTTTATTTTAAAATGTCATTTTCTACATCAAAAGAAGCCATGTTCAGTAGCCCAGCAGGTTATCTTAGTCACTCCGGCAGTGGAGTAAGCCACAGCTCAAGATATTCCGCGTGAAGTGTAGTTGCTCACTTTAAAATTTAATTAATTATAAACTTACTAACGAACCACGATAGTCCGAACACCCGGTAGATCGAACGCCCCTGTGATCCGAACGCCCTGTCATCCGAACACCCCTATAATCCGATTGCTTCTGTAATCGGATGACCTTCAGTGGGTATATTTTTAGATTTTTCATGTTTCAAGAAAGAATCCAAGTTAGTGTAGTTCCTGATTTCATTGACTTTAGTTGTAACATTATCTCTTAGGTGTACACAGATTGTTACATACAGATTGTTTCCTGCCATAATATTTGTTACTATACCTAATATAATTTTTATGTAATTACAATAGTTTTTACTGTGTTTGTGGTCTTTGTTTAAAACACCCTCAGTAACCGGGACATTTTGATAATCCGAAGGCATTGAACAAACAAATATTCGGATTAACGAGGGTTGCTTGTCACTTGCTTTTAAAGTTTTACGTTCATATTTACGTTAAGTCAAAATAAAAATTTGTATTCTGCTCAACCCCTGGTTTTTCCTTTAAAACTTGTGTTACCTTAAAATATTTTATGTTTTATGTGAAATAATCCCCATAAGAAGTGTAGATAAATTGATATTTTCTTATTCTCCATATAATTATACAACTTTTGGTAAAGTTGCAACCTAAATGCTCTGAATGGATGAATTATAAAAGGCTGTTAGAAAAAGAACAATTTTTTTATCTTGATTTTTTTGGAAACAAATTATTTTAAACTCATTTTTCCCAGCCTCACTCAACATTTATGCACAAAATAACAATGAAATTTCTTTTAAATTTAATATTCTATCTATGAAAATTTTATGAAAATATTTTATCAATTTTTCAATCTAGAGGTCAAACTGTTCAATAAATACACTGGAAACTAAAAAAACACATTTTCACATATAAAAAGAAAAGGAATGAGATCGGGTCCTATGTTTACGGGACATTTTTTCTTCTTTTGACCCAAGGATCCATTTCCTGAAGTTTGTCAGGGTTCCCGTGAAACACCCTGTAGAGTGCACATATTTTTCACCCACTTAACGAATCCAATAGGTATCACTGAGTATGGCTCGGTCTCCCTGGTACTAGTAAATAACATGCTAAAAGGGTCTTTGAATAATTTCTAATATTTACAACGACCAGTACAGTATCGTCAGCAACAGCTGTAGACTGTCCAGATCATTGACTTAATTATATCAAAACTAATAAAGCCCCTTATTCTGATCCTTGTGGAACACCACATTGACTTATGATATCACTATTACCTGATACTTATCTTATTCTTACCTTTTAATTTATCCAGATTAAAAAATATCAAGCTAGCCACTAATTGAAAGAACATCTTACATCATAAAGCCAATATTTGTTTAGAGTTATATTATGATTAGCAATGCTGAAAGCTTTTTATTTATCAATTAGTACACTTATTTTCCCAAATATATTACAATTATAGTAAAAAGTAGGATATTTTAATACAAAATAAAAACTACTAAAAATACCCAAATAGTACTTTTTGTTTCAAGCACCAAGTACCCCATAAAAATCAATTAAACACAAAAAGCAACACCAAGGTGTGTTTAATTTATTTAACTTGTGTTTTTAAACTATTTTTTTTTATATTAGCTTAAGAATCAGACGGAATACAATTATTCATAACAAGCATAAGCTTCACGAAGTATTATCCGTATGACAATAAGTAATACCAAAAAAATACTTTTTATACTCGATATTACTTCAACCTATTTTCATTCAGTTAATCCTCCAATTCTATTAAATTTTCATGTAGAAACAGGTTTCAAAAAAAGGACAAGTAATAATTTTCATTATTTTTAATCGTTATCATCAGTAGTTGTACAATCGATAATCTCGTCCATGGACTCCTCTTCGTTATTCTGCTGCTCTAGAAAGGCTTTTATAACTTTACATTTCATGAAGCTACAATCGCAAGGCATCGGGTGTGTTTCCGTCTCGGGGTCTAGCATCGTCAGGTGGATGTTGTACATCCGATGGTTCATGTGGTTCCTCTCCAAGACCAACTCCCAAGCGACCGGGTCCTTCTCTTCCACTTCCACGTGGACTGGGAGTACAATAACCGTTTGTTTCCAATGAGTCTCCTCACTCAACGGAGAAGTAGACAAAATCATACTTTCTTTCCCGTTTACCGACGGAAACTCGACAGTAAACCACAAACAAACTCCTTGGTAATTCCCCCGCTTGTTTACCGCAACAAACTGTCTCACTGAAATCTTGTTTAGCTCCTCGCATGTTGTTCTGTTAAAGTCCAAAATGGCCACTTCCTTCCCTTCCGAGAGCAGGTCTGACGCCGCTATCCGTGTGATTTGAGGCTCCCCTTGGCAACCTTTACGCAGCGCTTGACCAAGTGTCGACATTTTAACTCCGTGAAAGTCGTCCCACAGTTCGAAATACTCGGGTAGCTGACAAGGGGCGGAGTAGATGATGCCTTTGTATGGAAACATCAGCCCTCCTTCCTTCAGGTGCTTGTCTCTCGCTGCCAGTATACTGTCAAGCATGCCTTCGTGGAGAAGGTAGAACCCCATCCACTCAGAGATCAGTACGTCCACTTTACAGGGCAATACTACGTTCTCGACTTGCTCGTGTACCACCTGCATCAAATGTATAACACAACATTTAAAACTTGTAAAGGTTAAATTTTCAATTATAAAAGTCCAAATTTAGAATTTATTAATATTATTCTGTTATCTAATAAGCACTGCTCATGGTTGTGAAAATGTTAGTTACAATGTTTCATCCACACTAGATGTTTACTTTTTCTATGGGGGTCATTTTTTTGTAAATAATTTTCTAAAATACTAAGGTTATTTAAATATCATTCCAGTTTCTACCAACTTCTGCCTTCAAAAGATCCAAAATTGTTATTTATTTTTCTACAGTTTAACATGCCCTGCACTTTAGGCACTAAGCCCTCCTAGTACTGCAATAATATGACCATGATTTTAGAAGGTGTGTACAAAGCAGGTGTAGTATTATTGAAAGTTACTTGTATGGTGGAAGGGTTTGGAGAGGTTAGAGGACAGATTTGTATGTGTGGAGAGTGTTTAAAACTTATTTTCTAGTCATTTGCACATGATGATAATTTAAAAGTAATAAATTTAACCTACTCTAAAAAAGGGTCCTGCTGGAGTAATCAGAAAACCCCCTAAAATTATTTTCTCTGATAAGTGGAACTCTATACTACAGCCTATTATTTAACCTAGAGGCGAATCGGGTTTTGGAATAGATTCTAAAACAACATATGGTAGTAAAAAATGTTCAATCATACAATGATAATTTTACTGGAAACTAAGCCAAATATTCTTTCCAAAAGAAAAAGTCAAGAGTGGGTAAAAATATACCAAGAGCATCCAAGAGCTTGTGTGACACTCTAAAAACAATCAGGGTACTGCAGCAGCATTAGATAGACACATGGCAAGCCAGTGTAGGGTTACCATATGTCCTCTTGTCCTCTTTTCCCCGGACATGCCCTTTTTCTCGGATCATTCGAAAACGTCCGGGTGGATTTTTGAAAAACCCACTATTTATCCGGGTTTTTACAAGCAGCAAACTGAATATTGGGAATTACGTTTCTATCAACTTTATAATCAAGATTAAGTCGATATTCAGTCAAAGTAGTAATAAAATCGTCAGTTGTTTTGTCCAAAACTAATCACTTTGTTTTAGAAAATGTAATTTTTAGTTCTTACTCAACGAAATCAGATGTTTTCCAAATCCATTATGGTTATTTTGCAGTCGCGCTGTGTTTATCATCGCTGTCACTGTCGGCTGCATGTCACCTAGCTGAGTCCTGAGTGAGGTTATACGGTTGTACCTGAGACGTTCTGCATCCGGCAGATAGTTTGAATATTCACAAAATTATGCTAATTAGTTCCAATCCCTAAAAAAAGGTTTTTATGAAATTTGAATCTTAAATCTTAAACATCTAACTATTTTAAATACCTGACTTTCATCAAACTTTTCTGGGGGGGGGTTGTAATGTTCTCAACGGGTACAGGTGTCTTCTTTTTTCTCCTAGAGAATAGGGTAACCCTACCAGAACTGAACCCCCTCCCAGATAAAACATCTTTACCAGTCTATGATTTACTTCTGAGCTAACTGTGACAGCAAATCTAAAACACAAAGGTGTAAACAGTAAACAAATTTTATTCCATTACAAGTCAAAATCTGAATTAGAACCGGCCCATCTTCAGTCTCAAACATTATTTAATTTAAAGAACACAATTAACGTTTCACAGTAGTCTGATTAATCAAACATCTATGGTTTCCCCGAGTCTGTTGACTAACCTCAATCACATGTGTCAGCTTATTTTCTTTAACAATGTCTGCTGCTAATTTAGCAATTTCACTTCTCTCAATCGCATACACCTTTTTAGCACCAGCCTGAGCACAAAAGATAGACAGGATTCCTGGAACAATAAACACATTCAGGACCATATTTATGACTGAGCAGAATTTGCCACAGCCAAACCAAGCTTATAGCAAAAAATTAAAAAAGACTATGTTTTACTGATCTTTAAGACAAAAACACTTTTCACGACATTCAAGAAGCCCTAGAGTTTTATAACAAGTAGTTTTTATATACTTAGTACAAAATTATTTGTACTGAGGTGGACACTACAGAAAAATTGTTTTCCTGCAATTATTACTATAAATGGAAGAGAGCTAAAGTTGGCGCCAATAGAACTGGCGGGTCAAGGACAAATGTTGAACTAGGCCAGCTGATCATTCCTCCATATAAAATACTAGGAGTACGCTCAAATATTTTTGCAATGGGATGACCAAACTCAGAAATGGTAGGTGAAAGTTTCTGCAGTTTACTTAAGTCCTAAACAAAATTTCATCACAAAATATTAAATAAATTGCCCTGCGGACTATGTAGGAAAATATCTACTTTTCTTTTCGTTAATTTTAGGTCATAGGATAAATCGTTCTTAATTATATTAAATTATATTATATTAGAGGTGCAAATTTTTCAACAAAAAATAACGAGGTAAGTTGCCTATACAGTGAGGTACATTGGAAATTAACTGAGTAGGTACGCAGGTTTGCTATGACGGGGATATTTAATATCATAAACTGACAAAAGAACACAGCTGGCAGAAGTAAATACAAAATAAATGGCTGCTGCAATCTAGCGGATAAACTATTAACTCACTCACGTTACTCACATTTTAGGAGAATGTTACCTTTATTTGTAAAAACTTGTATTCGTTTTTTTATATAACAATTTTTAAAACGTTTGATAAATTGAATTAAATCATGTTAAACGGAGAGAACTTTATTTATTTAATCATAAAACATATGAATAAACCCATTTTTTAGTAGTTTCTTGTAATTACGAAACATTATTGCATTAGTATCTCGTACTATAAAACCAGTAATTTTTATCCAATGCTTTACCTTATGGAAATATTACAATTAGTAAAAAATTATTTAACGAATGTGTTCCATTTTTGAACTGGAAGCGTGAAGTGTACTGGAAAACATTCGTGTAAAATCTGAAAACGATCCGTGCAGCCGTTTTCACGTTACCGGTATTGCATTCCGAACACACACGACCATACACTGACAGACACCGAATCATTGTCTCTGCTAATACATAGATTCCTTCACTTCGTTCCGTCATCAAATAGTGAAAATATCAGCTGCTCTATTACAATGGTTGTCCATGACCCGCCAGGTCTATTGACGCCGGCTTTAGTTAAAGAGGGAACACAAGAAACATTGAAAAATGTTGAACCTAGCAGTTCAGGGATATTCTAGAAACAGTAGTGGAAAATTCAACTAACCACAGGCTTGTCTTTTTTCAAATTTTTTCTTTACACTTCTAATGATAGATTTCACATTAGAAATAATAGATGAGTTAATTGCAAGAAATATTTATGAGTTTCTGTTTCTTGGGAAGGAATTGTGTTTACTTCCAACCCAACACTCAAATTAAGGAGCAGCATTTGTAACAAGCAAATAAACTACCATCAGACTTTTTATAATGTCACCAATTGTTTTGTCTGGTAGGCTCCATATGCTTTTTTATCAAAAAGTTAATGTTAATCGATTTTGGTTTCACACAACAAAAATACAGTACTCCAAACAAAATAACTTAGCTTTAGCAACATGTACCTCTTCTTACACTTTCATTAAAATCAATTAATCATAACATTCAAAAGATTATTCAACAGTTTGAACTCCTCAAAACAGAGTTCAAAGATAAATTATTACAACCAACATGATCAAAAATATATAAGTATAACTAGTAACCAGCTCGGATAACCCACAGTGTTAGATAACCAGGACTCGGTTAATCAAAAGTATGCTGTAACTATGGTTTTGGTTAACCTAAGTTTCGTTTTAACAGGGTATAGTTAAATGGAATAAATAATTTAAAAAATAAATATATAATAATAATAATATAAATATGTAAATAATTATAAATAAAAATACTGTTATAACTATACACTAGATTTTGTTTGCTGAATACAACAATCTTAATTTTAATTTATTGTACTAGGCGAAGTTAAAACTAAGAGTCCTTTGTACCACCTAAACTGGCAGGGTGCAGCCCTTTGGAAATCCATTCTGGAATTTGCCTAGATGTAATAAAAAGTCATACAAACTCAACATAGAATGGCCAATCCGGGATATGACAATTTGCGTGGAAACTCCCGAGTTTCAAGCACAAGCACAGTTTTTATATGGCACATGGTAAACTTGTGTCATATTTTAGTTTGTGTGAATCTCTATTTTAAATTATTTTATATAGAGCTCACGCATATAAGTGAATAATAGCTGTAGC